>JAKSZU010000008.1:61301026-62501026 GCA_026018925.1 Tupaia tana | reverse complement strand
ATCCCAGCCCCGGCAATTTGAGATACCTTGCACCAGACATGTATAGATATGTGCCCCAAATCCCTATAAGATGGAGAAATGGAGGAGAAGGGATTACTGTGTGACCATGCCCCAATAAGGGCTGCTTTCTCCTTTTCCCTTTATCTTTCCCTTTGTCTCTCTGACAAGTGCATGTGCCATCTGACAAATAAATAAATGAGTATTAATAAAAAAGATAGCTTTGCTTGTGAATAAAATACATTTTTAAAATGAATGCTGACCAAAAAATCCCACAAAAAACAAAGAATGATAGCATATTTTCCCCACTATCCTGCTTGGGATGACAGTGGACACAAATACATCATCTTCATAGAATATCTCTCCATACTTAGACACATAATTTCAAAGCCACAACTTTTTATTTACAATTATGTCTCTTATTTTTCACTAGGGAAAAAGTGCAATGGCCGAATGATAAACAGTATCGTAGAGCCCTATTACCGTTCTCCCTGAAAATTAATAGGTGAGTTTCTGGGTTGTGCATCATTTTCTTGTGTTACTGGTAAGCAGGAGATCTATTGATTCTAATCTTTTTTTTCTTGGTTTACTCTCTTGTTTTCTGGAAATTATATTTGAATAGCTTCCTAGAAAGAGTGCATTGGAATTTCCGTAACCTTACCTGTCTAAACATGTCTATTATATGCCTACACTTAATTGAAAGGTTGGTCAGGTACAGAATGTTTGATTGAAAATAATTTTCACTCAGTATTTTGAAGGCTTGTTACATTTTATTTTAGCTTCCAGTATTACTATTCCATCTGCCATTCTGCTTCCTGATTCTTCAGATGAGACTTCAGATGAAATTTTTCTGACTAGATTTTTTTCTAGTCATTGTATATTAATTCAATAGCTCTTCCAGAGAAATATTTTATTTTTAATCCCATCTTGTTGATTAGGAAACTGTGATTCGGAGAAATTTTTTAAATTGTAGTCATGGAACTAAGTAGTGTCAGGCTCAAAATTTAGACACTATCAGTTGGGTCATTGGGAAAGCTGTGATGCATTTTTGCATAGAAAAACAGAAAAATACATCCTGGCTTTCCTAATGACCTAATAATTCGAGAGCTCATGTGCTTTATTTACACCATATAAAAGTTAATACCTTAATATTTTATGGGACCTGAGGATTCATTTAATACAATTATTTGACTTATAACAGTGATTCGCCTTATTTTTCTTTTTCTTTTTTTTTTTGGAGAGGTTTTTGCTATAGGGCACGGGTGCTCGCTAGAAAGACAGAGAGACAGAAAGCGAGAAATCAACCCCCACCAGGGGGGATAGCCATGCTGCAATCTCTTTTCCTCCATTCTCCTCTTGGGATCTTGGGCACACACGCACCCGTGCCTGGTGTGAGTTTAAGCCACCGGGTCCGGGACTCGAACTATGGTCCAATCCATAGGAGTTCAGCGACATAGCCATTATGCCAACTGCTGGTCTCCCTCACCTTGATTTTTATTTGCTCCTTTTTTCTTTTTCTTTCTTTCATTTTATTTATTTATTTTAGGTTTTGCCATAGGGAGCATGCACTTGCCAAAGAGAAACAGAGAAAGACAGAAAGAGAGAAAGTGAGAAATAATCCATCCCCTAGAGGAGATGGCTACACTGCAGTCCCTTCTCCACCCTTCATCTTTTGGGTTTTGGGGCACACATGCACATGTGCCCAGCATGATTTCCAAGTCTCCAGGTCTAGGACTTGAACTGTGGTCAGGCAGTCCAGTGGTTTAGCTACCGTACCACCTACTAGTCCCCTTATTTGCTTCTTTTTTCTAATGCAGTTCTCTCTCTGAAAAACTATGGTTATTCACAATATAGGCACCAAAACAGCGCTTTTAATTTTTATCTAAAATAGTTCCAACCTTTACTAGTTATTTGTGGAGTCTGTGACACATCCAAGCCATCAAGGAATGTGTAAGACAAGTAATAGCAAATATCATTATCAAGATAAATAATCAAAAATCAAATACCTTATTATTTCAATTATCAGCCAATATGTTAATACATCAGCCATTGTATCTACTCCATTTGAAATCTTTTTAAAAGTGTTCTCATTTCACAGAAAATAGCCTTGTGATTTTAATGTGCTCCAAGCTATTAGCATCTTAAAATTAAAATCAAAAGCATTGTAAAATGTGACTTGTCTTTTATGAGGAGCACTAGATGTGTCTTTCATTTCTTTAAGCTATTTACATTAAATCTGTGGTTACTTCTCTAAAGGCATCATTTTGAAAAATAACTGTCTCAGAGTGGCTGCTATGTTAACATAGAGCGAGGTTTTCATTTTAACAGTATGTAATACAATACTTTTACAGATGGCAAAGTATTAAGGTTGAATTTTATTTGCTACAAGTGTGCTTAAATAATATGCTGACCACATTTTAATGGAGGCTGATACTATCACCAGATTATATACACTAAACTTTCAAGTACCATTTAAAACAAATATGAAATGAAATTATCTCCGCTGTAATTATCAAGTCAAAATAAGCAAAATTATACATGTAAGATAATATGCAGTTACTTCAAAAAGTTTGTGGAAAATGTAATTAAAGTTCAAGTTAATTTGGGTGCAAAAAAGAATTGAAATATATGCAGTTTTTTCATAGTACATAATGTCTATAAACTTTTTTATTACCTTTCATGTATATATAATCTATAAAATATGTGATATTCAAGGTCAATGTGAAATCAGTGTGTAAATCCCAAGCCTAGCAAGTGGTATCAATCTTTTTCTTCTACCACAATAGTTCCATAACATTCATTTAATCTTCTTATATTTGGGTCATTGTAATGCCAGATATACTTAAAAATCCATCTGCAAAAGGAGAATTGGGACTTCTATATTACCCATTATTGATTGCTTGTGTCTCTATTGTGCCTTCTTCCCCCAGAATCTGTAATACAGTGCAGAATAGAAGCAAGCAAAAAGTTACTCATTAGCTAAGCTCTGCCCTCCTTGGATTTTCAAAAATTTCTTCCAAAATTGGTTTCTTTGGAAATGATTTTAATAGATTATGTCATAAATTATGCTTTATGGGCTTGTAATAGATGTCAGAGAAGGATTATTTAGTGAAATTAGTTAAAATCTGTGTAGTTTTTTATTGCAGAATTTAAAAGATTTAATATGTTACAAAATGTTCATTATAATATTTATGACAGGAGTGAGCTATTGCATGAGTTTCTAAGTCTAATTTGACTAGGAAACTGACTTTAAGTCTCTCATTGTTCTAAAGATCAAGAGGCAGTTGGAAACTCTTGTAGACACTGATAACATGTCTATTATAACCTTTTCAAAATGCAATAATGATTTTAGTGGTGAACAGCCTCTCTCCCTACTGTTAGTTACATACCCATATTTTATGTAAACTGTAATAACTAGTTTCAAACTTGCACATGTAGATTTAAGTAGCTGATCCCCAGAAAAACATAGATTTATGAAGGATGATTCTATATAGAAAAAAAGTATAGAACTAAACTGGGTTTTTACAGAGTCCATAAAAATTATTCTTAAGAGAGCTGCTTTATAATGATAAATTATTCCAAACTCCAGTTTTCTCTGTGAACCAGTTATTTAAAAAAAATCTTCCTTTTCCTTGAATGAGTTATTACTATCTCCTCACTACCAGACATCTCAATAGGAGGTATAGGTTTTCTGCTAAAACAATTTGAAGCTAATTCTAACATTTTTTTTTCAATTGTTCAACAAGCTCAGTGCATTTTAACAAGTGGATATAAAAATGGTCATTCATCTGTAATTAGGTTTCATGTTCTTAAAGGAAACTTTCTCTTAGCAATGTAATGCCTAAAAGAAAAGTGTGTATTAATTATTTTATTTATTCATTAAGTTAGAATTTATGCCCATTCTTGTACTATACATTGACTTGAGAGAAAAAGAAAATGCTGGATCCTCTCCTCAACTTGTATGAAATAATAAAATACAGGCTAAAAACTGCTGTGATATAGATACAATGGAGATAATTTGTAACAAGCTTATGACAATTCAACAACACCAGTACCAACAAGAAGCCACTTTACCATTTCACTGGAAATACTCTTCTTGTCAGTGTCTCTCAAAATCATAGTTTTTATACACGCTAAAGTTTGAAGACGACTTCTAGTTTTTGTTCTGATATGTAAAGAAAGATGTTGGAAGTCATTACTCCCGTCCTCACAACAAAGAAAATGTTGAAAATCAGTAACTTTTATAGCCCCATCAACCAATTGAGATCATAACTGGAAAAAGATGCAAATATTAAGAATCACAGCTGACCAGAAGCAGAAGCAAAATCCTGCCACTGGAGGTAGTAGGAATAAGAAAACTTAAAATTTACTTGGTGATTTACTGAAGATTCAGTTGGATTCTAACAAGGGTTAAAAAAATCTACAGAATGCTGTTTTAGGGTCCCTCCCCCTACTTTCATGAATTTTATCTCCAGGATTCCTAATAGGATCTAAAGGTGAAAAGACAAAGAAGGGGGAAATTCCTCCATGCTTCTGGCAAAGGGAGGGGATAGTAACCATTTTGAAATACACTTACACCATTCTGTTTTCCTTAACAAAGTGTTGCTATCAAAAAAAAAAAAAATTTTTTTTCATTATAAAAGTAAAAGGGAATGACTTTATCAGGGCCAAATTGACTTTGGTTTTATTAAAGCTAAACTGACCTTGAGGGAAGGCAAATACCCAAGCAATCTCTATCCACCCTATCTCACCTAATGGAAGTGGACATGAAAGCTGAGAGGCAATGGTGAAGGTCACAGATCAGAGGCATAGACTTACTAAAAAACTGAGATGTGTCATAGGACTATAGAATATATCTCCTCCACCTATAACTTACTTCCACATCAGTCAGGGTACTACTAATAACTTTAGCTAAATAAATAAATAAATAAATAAGCAAGCAAGCTTTTGAACCATATTTAAGAAGGGGTACCTAGAAAAACTCAAGACAATAGAAATATAGAACCCTGGGGAAATTTTAGCTTTTGACACCTTTATCTACAGCAAACAGAAAACACAGTCTAATTATTTTAATTAGAAAGATAAACGTAAGGGGCCAGCAGGTGGCATGGTGTTTAAGGCATTAGACTCCCATGACTGATCATGGTTCAAGTCCTGGACCTAGCAGATTGAAAAATTATGCCAGACACATGTATGTGCATGGCCAAAATCCCAGGAGGAGACGGAGGAATAGGGTATTGCAGCATGGCCATCCTCCACAGAGATGATTTCTCACTTTCCCTCTTACTTTCTCTCTCTTTCTGTGTCTCTCTCCGGCAAGTGCATGTGGCCTATGGCAAAAACCATTTTAAAAAGAAGATAAAGGTCTTTTCTGGTCAATGTGGTTCCCGAGCGTGGCGTCAGCGCTCCGGGGCCTGCAGCATGAGCATCCCGGCCTTCATCTACATCAGCGATGAAAACCAGGCTGCTGAGCTTCGAGCCTACCTGAATTCCAAAGGAGCGGAGATCTCAGAGGAGAACTCAAAGGGAGGACAGCTTGTCGACCTGGCTCAGATTATTGAGGCCTGTGACATGTGTCTGAAAGAAGATGACAAAGATGTGCAGAGCATGATGAGCAGCGTGGTGTCCCCGCTCCTGATCCTGGAGCGGACAAGCAGGAAGCGCTGATCAAAAATCTGTGTGAGAAGCTGGTCAAGTTTCAGAAAGGTGAATGGTGGTCCTTGAGGCTGCAGCTGTTGAGCAACCTTTTCCACGGGATGGACAAGAACACGCCCATGAGGTTCACGGTGTACTGCAGCTTCGTCAAGGTGGCCACCGCGTGCAGGGCAATCCAGTACATCCCTGCTGAGCTGGAGAGGGTAAGAAAGTGAATTTCCAACTGGAACCTCAACACTGAGAAAAAGCACACCCTGCTCAGGCTGCTTAACGAGGCCCCCTGTGGACTGTAAGAAAAGTGACCTTCCTCAAAAGTCATGGTGGAGTTGCTTGGAAGTTCTTCCCAGGCAAGGGTGGATGCCCACCGGTGCATCCTGTGAGCATTGAAAGGTCCAAATGTGTTTCCTTTTGATCATGTTCTTACTTTAAAACCAGTCAAGTTTTTGGAAGGCCAGCTCATTCATGATCTCCTAACCATTTTTGTGAGTGCTAAATTGGCATCATTTGTCAAGTTTTATCAGAATAATAAAAAATTCATTGATTCGTTTGGCCTGGTGCATGAACAGAATATGGCCAAAACGAGACTACTTACTTTTATGGGAATGGCTATGGAAAATGAAGAAATTTCTTTTAATATGATGCAGCAAGAACTTCAGATTGGAGCTGACAACATCGAGGCATTTGTTATTGACACTGTAAGAACTAAAATGGTCTACTGCAAAATTGATCAGACCCAGCGAAAAGTAGTTGTCACAGCACACACAGGACATTGGGAAGCAGCAGTGTCAGTCAACGCCTGGAAGCAGAACTTGAACAAAGTGAAGAACAGCTTTCTGAGTCTTTCTTATCCCTGAGTTGTTAGGCGTTTAATTTTGTTCACTTGGGAGGGGAAAACCCTAAATCATAGTAAAATGTTATGAACAACAACAGCAACAAAAAAAAGATAAAGTAAATCCTTACTTTAAGGTTCTTACTTTGGTTCCTTTTTAATTTTTTTAAAAATAATAATTTTATTTAACTTTGTTTATTTGTTTATTATAATTTGACCAGAGAGGGACAGAGCAAGAGTGAGAGAGAGAAAGGAAGCTGCCAGGTCTGGGACTTGAAACACTGTCAAGCATATGGGAGTCCAGTGCCCTTAACTACCATGCCACCTGCTGGTCCCACTCTGGTTCCCTTTTACCTGATACATCATTCTTGACTTTAAACAAAAATAAATAAATAAATAAATAAGATACTCAGAGAAAACCAAACAAACAAATAAAAAACAAAGCAAGCATCACAACCAGACTCAGAATTTTTTTAATAGCAAATATTTTTAAATGATCAAACTAGGAATTTAAAATAATTATGATTAAATATGCCACGATCTCTAATGGAAAAAAGGTCAATATGTAAGAACAGATGCATAATATAAGTAGAGATATGGAAACTAATAAAGAAACAAAAGGAATACCCAAAGGACAGAAGAATACTTAATCGGAAAAGTGCTTGCACATCAATGTTTATTGCGGCACTACTCACAATTGCTAAGTCATGGAAAGAACCCAAATGCCCACGAATAGATGAATGGATAGAAAAACTGTGGCACATATGCTCAATGGAATACTATTCAGCCATAAAAAAAACCTGGCTTTTGATAGGAAGTAGATTAATATGGAAGACTTACTGCTGAGTGAAGCAAGCCAGGCTATGAAGGAGAGGCATTGTATGTCCCCATTTAATATATACCGAGTGTCCGCACTCTATGACCGAAACTAATTGACTAAAGGATATAGAAACACAGTACATAGATGTAAATACCAGATATAGTGTGTGTGAAAGAGGAGGGTCTGAGGAAGGACAGTTAGAAGAAAAATAGGGAGACAAAGCATTAATGGCACCAAGAAATGTGTATTATCTGTTGAAGATATTTTGTAGTTTTATCAACTGTACTAGGGGGAAAGGTTTGCCTGTTGAAATATCCATTTTGTAAGACAAATAATGTGATTGAATGTATAAAAGAAGATGAAATGAAAATAAATAAAAAATAAATAAATAAAAGTAATTTTAAAAAACCACTATAGAAGAAAAGAATAATTTTGATGGGCTTATCAGTGGAATGGACATACTTGAGGAGAAATCGGTGAGTAGGAAGATATACCACTAAAAACTTTCCAATCTAAGAGAACAAATATCCAAGAACTATGAAACAATTATAAAAGGTGTAATGTGTGTGTGTGTGTTACATATAATACCAAAAAGTAAAGAAAAAGAGAAAGGAGCAGGTAGAATATAAAAGTAATAAAGGCTGAGAATTTCCTGAAACTAATGACAAATACCAAGAAGTTCAGCAGAATAAATGCCAAAAACCTACACCTAGGCATATAATATTAGAACTGCAGAAATTCAAGGATAAAAAGAAAATCTTGAAAGAAGCCAGAGGTGGTGGATATGAGATGATAGAACTTTACTTATAGAGGAACAATAGTTAAGAATTACATCACACTTTTATTCAGAAATCATGCAATAAGGAAAAGAGTGGAGTAGGCTGGCTCTATAGCCAAGTGACTAAGGGCTAATCCCACATGGCTGACTGTGCAGCTTGAATTCTAGCCCAAAAGGCTGAAGAACACACTGGGTGCATGTACATGTATGCCCAAATCCAGACAAGATACAGAAATGGAGAAGAGATTATGGAATGATCACACTCCTCTGGGAGTGCTTTCTCACACTCTCTGTTTCTCTTTGTCTCTGGTGAGTGCATGTGTTCTTTGGTAACTGAAAAGAAAGAGAGAGAAAGAAAAGAATGAAGTGAAATACTTAAGGTATTGCAATAAAACATTAACTTGGAATTCTGTTTTCACTGAAATGTTTCTAAAGATGAATGAGAAAGACTCTCAAGACAAATGAAAATTGATGGAATTATATATAGTTTTGAAACTCGGATCACCCTAAGTAAAGAAGAGCATTATCGAAGAAGTAAAGAAAGGTAAAAATCACATATTTTCAATTTAAACTTATCTAACAGATAACAGAATAATAATAGCAAACATTTATTATGTGATTATACGGATATATACATTTATGTGGATATGCAAAATGAATGACGGCAATGTTATAAGGGAAAAATTAGAAATACTTTGTTATTAGGTATTTTCTCTATATGTGAAGCAGTTTATTATTATTTGAAAGTGGACTTGGATTAGTTGTAAATGTAAATTAAGAACTCTAGAGCAACCAGAAAAAAAAATTAAAGCAAAATTTATTATGTTAAAAGAACAGAAAAAAATAGCTTATATAAAATGCTCACTTTAGGGCCAGCAGGTGGCATGGTGGTTAAAGATGCTGGACTCCCACAGGCTGACCACAGTTCAAGTCCCAGACTTGGCGGCTTGCATTCTCACTTTACCTCTCTCTTCCTCTCTCTTGCTCTGTCTCTCTCTGGACAAATTTAAAAATAAATAAATAAAGTTAAATAAAATATTTTTTTTAAATGCTCATTTGAAACCAGAGAAGGTAACAAAAGAATGGAAGTAAAAAGGAAAAGAAAAAATAAAAAAACAAAGATAGCAAATAGAAAATAATTACAAATATGGTAGATATTAAGCTGACTATGTCAATAATTATCTTAAATGTTAATGGCCCAACTAGATCAATTTTTAAAAAAAACGGTCAGAGGGACCAAAAAAACCAAATTATATTATGTCTGTAAAAACCTACTTTAAATGTAAAGACAAATAGATTAAAAGTAAAGAGATGGAGAAAGATATATCATGTTAACACTAAACAAGTTGAAGTTACTGTATTAATTTCAGACATACCAGACTTGAGAGCACAGAAAATTACCAGAGAGAAAGACAGGCATTCAAAAATGAGGAGTCAATATCAGAAGATGACCTAACAGTTCTTACTGTGAGTGTGATAGAGAGTCAAAATACGTAAGACAAAAACTACAGAATTACAAGAAGAAATGGATTAGTTAACTATTAGACTTGGACATTTAAACACTCCTCAATTAACAATTGACAGATCTAGCAGGCAGAAAATCAGTCAGAGTATAGTTGAACTGACTGACACCATCAATCAACAGAATTTAATTGACATTTTTATAGCAGAAAACATTCTTTTCAAATTTACATGGAACATTTATTAATATAGACCACATTCTGCGCCATAAAACACATCTAACAAATTTAAAAGAAAAAAGTCCCTTAAAGTATACTCTTAGATCACAATGGAATTAAGCTAAAAATAACTAGTAGAGGGATAGCTAGAAAATCCTAAAATATTTGGAGATTAAACAGCACATTTCTAAATAACAGCTGGATCAATAAAGAAGTCTCAGTAGAAATTTTCTTATTTTTTGAAATAAGTGATGATGAAAATACAACTTATTAGAATTTCTGGGATGCAGAAAAAGCAGTGCTTAAAAATTTATTGTATCAGATCCATATATTAGAAAATACAAATGATCTAAAATCAATAATTAAATTCTACTTTAGATAACTAGAAAAAGGAAAAGAAATTAAATCCAAACCAAGCAGGAGAAAGGAAATAATAAAATAAGGGGAGAAGTGGCCAGTAGATAGCATAGCGGTTATGTTGCTGGACTCCCATATGCCCAATCGCAGTTCAAATTCTAGACCCAGGGGCTTGAAACTCATGTCGAATGCATGTGCTTGCATGTCCAAAATCCTGGGAGGAGAAGGGATTGCAGTGTGGTCATCTCCCCTAGAAGATAATTTCTCACTTTCCCTCTCACTGTTTTTGTCTTTCTCTCTCTCCAGCAAGTGCATGCACCTTAAGGCAAATATCTCTAAATAAATAAATAAATAGAGAAATGAATGAATTTAACATAGGAAATGAATAAAGAAAATTAAAAAAAAAAAACACAAAAGCGATTTCTTTAAAAAGAAGAATAGCATTGGTAAGCCTCTATCACACCAATCAGAGAGAGAGAGAGAGAGAGAGAGAGAGAACACAAATTACTAATAGCAGAAATAAAGAGAGACAACCTCTACTGATCCCATGGATATTAAAAGGATAATAAATGAAAATTATGAACAATTCCATGCTCACAAATTTGACAATCTAGAAGAAAGGCACAATCTATCAAAATTAATACCAGGAGAAAGAGATAATCTGAATATTCTTATATCTATTAAGTAAATTGAATCAATAACTTACAAAACAGAAAGTATTAGGCCCAAATAGAGTTACTTGGAAATTCTATTAAATATTAAAACTTTTCAACTGAGTCTTGCACTCAGCAGAGACAGAGAAAAAGGGAGAAGAAAGTACCCATCATGCAGATGCCATCATGCTACAATCCTGTCTCCATTTCTCCATCCTATCAGTATTTTGGCATACATGCACACAGCTCCAGCATGTCTCTGAAGTTGCCAGCCCAAGATTTCAAATTCATGGTCAGCCATGATCAGCTCTCTCAATCGCCAGACCATGGAGTTGAACTAAATTCTGTTAAAGATTTTAAGGGAAAATAATACTAACTCTCTACGATCTCTTTCAAAAATAGAAGCAGAGAGAATATTTCCTAACTCACTCTTTGCACCCAGCGTTAACCTAATACCAAAACCAAAGGCATCACAAGAAAATAAACACTAGACCTATCTCTCTCATCAGCACAAATGCAAAATGCTTAAAAAGAAAGTAAAAATTAACAAATTGATCCAATGATGCATAAAATTAATTATGTACCATGACCAAGTGAGACTTAATCCAGGCATGCAAATCTGTAATCTATCCCACCAAAAGCATAAAAAAGTAAAATCATGTGATCATATTAATAAATAACAGGAAAAACATTTGATAAATTCTAGCACCCATTCATTATAACCCTCTCAACAAAAGGAATAGAGAGTGACGTCCTCAACTTGATGTAAAGCACCTATAAAAAAACCTACAGTTGGGTGAGCAAGTGGTGTAGTGGTTAAGGTGCTGGGATCCCACGTAACTGACCGTGGTTAAAATCCCAGATCCAGCAGCCTGAAACTCATGCCAGTCATGTATGTGTGTGTGCCCAAAATTCCAGGAAGAGAATGGAGGAGAAAGGATTGCAGCATGGCCATCTTCCCATGGGATAACTTCTCACTTTCCCTCTCACTGTCTCTCTCTGGCAAGCACATGCACCCTATGCAAAAACCTAAAAATAAACAAACTGTACAGCTAATGTTATACTTAATGGGAGAAACTTGGTGCTTTTTCCCCTAAGATCAGAAGCAAACAGGTATCTTGTGTTACCTCTCCAACTTAACATTGTACTGGAAGTCCTAGCTAATGCAATAAGGAAAGAAAGGAAACAAAGTGGTTACAGTTTGAGAAGGGAAGAAATAAACCTTCCTTCGTTCACAGATGACTTGACCATCCTAGGGAGAAGACAAAAACAATAACAACAGAAATCTCTTGGAGCTCCTCAGAAGTTATAACAAGGTTGCTGGATACAAGGCTAATATACAAAAGTCCATTTTTTCTCTATACTAACAATTAACAATTGGACTATGAAAAGGAAAAAAAAAAGAACAAAAACAAAAACAAACAAAAAACCACACAATTCACTTTACCACCAGAAAAAAAAAAAATGAAGGAAGGAAGAAAGAGTACTTAGTTATAAATCTGACAATGTACCAGACCTATAAGAGGAAAACCACAAAGCGCTAATGAAAGGAATTAAAGATATAAATAAATTAACAGATGTTAAGACTCAACACAAAGAATGAACCCAATGTTAATTATGGAGTTTATAATAATAATGTATCAATAGAGGTTCATGACTTGTAACAAATGTACCACTTTTGAGCAAAATGTTATTAATAATAAAGAAAACTGTGTGTAGGGTTGAGGTGGAGAGAGGAGGTATTTGGGAACTCTATACTTTCTGCTCATGTTTTTTGTATACCAGAAACTGCTCTAAAATATAGAGTTAATTAGTAAAATCTGAGGACCACTCACTTTTGGCATTACCTTTTAGGAAGGAAAAGTATTTCTGAGTCATTTTTTTCAAAAGGAATGGACACAGCCTGAGTTAAGGGCATATGCCTCCACAAGAGACATTAGTAGGTTATGTCATAGAACTGTCAGTATATCACTTATTTTCTATACCATCATTTTTTTTTTTTTTGAGAGGTTTTTGCTATAGGGCGCGTGCGCTCGCCAGACAGACAGAGAGAGACAGAGAGATAGAAAGCAGGAAATCACCCCCCAGGGGGGATGGCCACACCGCAATCCCTTCTCCTCCATTCTCCTCTCGGGATCTTGGGCACGCACGCACACGCGCCCGGCGTGAGTTTAAGCCGCCGGGTCCGGGACTCGAACCGCGGTCGACTACGTGGGAGTCCAGCGACATAGCCATTACGCTAACTGCTGGTCCCTATACCATCATTTTTTATATAGAAAAGTTATCTTGTATGGACCATGAATACAATTTTAATATGGATGCTTTGATTTTAATACAGATTATACAACTTTATTTCAATTATATCTTACATCACTTCCAGTCTAAAAATGACAGGAAACTCTTGTAGATTTCTATTCAGATTAATACACTCTTTGTTCCCCTTTATAATGCCTTTGACTGGTACTTCTATTCCAAGAGATTATGCCCACCAGTTCTGGAATGTTTTCCCTGAAAGATTAGCTAGCGGTTGACTTGCTATACATACTCCATGAGTTTATAATAGGCCAGAAATTTTCACATTATTTTGTACTGCTTAAAAGCAAAAGGGGAGGGAAAAAAAATTCCCAAAGGGTATGAAATTGCTATTTCCAAATATCCAGGTGCAATTTCAAGTAACAGTTTAGTTTGACCAGGTTAATGCAATCCTGAAGCTCAAGCTAAACTCTAAACCTATATTTAATCAAGTTAACCACAACACACAGCATAAAAGTAGGCTTTTGCTCTTGTTCCTTCTTATCAATACAAAATGCTATTCAGTTGCACCATTTTACATAACTCTTCACAGTACTCTTCTTTTCCCCAAGTTAATCCATTATTTTTTTCTTGAGAGACAAAGAAAGAGAGACAGGGAGAGAGCCAGGGCACCTCTAGCAGGATTTTCATGCTGTGACCTTCCCCCAGCCTTAGCCATCTCCAAACCATGGGCAATCACACATTCTGGACACGTACAGTACCTCGGAGCTTCTCATGTAGCTTCGGCATCATAGAGCACTGTGTTACAGCTGGCCTCCATGGTAATCTTAGCAGCCCTAACTTCCTCTTTCTCACCTCTCAACTTATTGGCAATCTAAATTATTATGAACCTATATTTTTCAAGAGCATAAATTATAAGAGTGGAATTTTTCAATGAGAACTTCTTTTGAGAATAACATAGAGTTTATCTTAAGGTGTGTTTTCAGCAGATGGTAAGAAGAACAAACCAGAAACCTAGTTAATTGGGTAGTGTGTCCAAACTATTCAAGTTCTGAAAAAAAATTATTTTAATATTAAGAGAAGTTTAACAGTGTGACACAGTTTTCACTCAGATCCTTCTGCCAAGGGTTTAAAGTTGAGCCTCTAGAGACAAAAAGATTTGTAATATCAAACTTCTTTTAAACAAGAACTAAGTTTTGTCATTCTCTCCCCCCTTCCCTACCCAGGAAGTGGTAAACCTCCCCATTAGCTCACTTAGAAAAGAGACATATTTTGGAAGGAAAAAAAAGGAAGAATAGCTAAGGAAACTAAAACCTTTCCAAAGGCGTAATAAAAGATCAATGCCAGAACATTAACATGCAAAATAAGAATGAGTTTCTATATTTTTAACAGCTTTGTTGAGATGTAGTTCACATACCATACAATTAATCCATTAAGATTTTTCTTTTATTTATGATAGAGCACATGCACATGCATATGTGAGAATCAGAGGGAGAAGAAAAGAAGGGAGACCACCTTCCCTGGTCATGGCACAATCCCCTATCTCCAGTCTGCCTGCCCATTGGGTCTTGGACTCTCTTGTTCACACCTGGCATATTTCAAGTTCAAGTCAGACAGGCCGGGATTTGACTCACACTTGCCATCTGGGATCTAGCATCTATTGAGTAGTACATCATTGCTGCTCCACAGAGCCAGCCCTGTTCACCCATTGAAGTGCTCTATTCAATGTGTTTTTTAACCTACTCTTACTATTTTTCAATTATCAGCACAATTCAACCTTAGAAAATTTTCATTTTCCCTAAAAGAAACCCCAAACTTTTTAGTAATCAATTGTCATCCTCTTTTTCCTCACCCCTATTCTCAACAACTATTAGTTTACTGTTTTGCCTCTATAATATATTTGCTTATTCTGAATATTTCATATAAATGGAATTGAACAATATGTGGTCTTTCATGACCACATATAAACTAAGTGGTTTCTCTCACTTAGTTTAATGTTTTCAAGGTTCATCAATATCAGAGCATGTATCAGTACTTCATTTTATTATTTGTGAATGATATTGCTCTTTATGAAATACCACATTCCATTTATTTATGTCCATACATTGATGGACATCTGGATTATTTCAACATTTTGGGCATTATGAACAATATCGCTTAGAACATGTCTGTGCAGCTTTTTGTGAAGATATATGTTTTAATTTGTTTTTCCCTCTTCGGATAGATGCTTAGGAGCAGACTCCCTATGCATGTTTTAATTCTATGCTTAACTGTTAGAGAAACTGCTGAACTGTTTTCCAAAGGAGTTGCACCATTTTACATTTTCACTAGCAATGTAAGAGGACTCCAATTTCTCCACATCCGATCTCTTTTAAATTGCATCATATAAACAAAAAGAAAGCAGGAATGCAAGGAGGGAGGGAGGAAAAAGGGGAAGAAGGGAGGACACAGGAAGGAAGGGTGAGAAGGAAATAGTCAGATAATGTTATCCTACTTATAGGTCATTCCAATGAAGGACTAGCCGTTTGGAGTGAGATTCTACAAGTAAAGACTAAATTGTTGACCATTTTTCCTGAATTATTAGCCATTTTCTCAGTGGAATTATGATTTTAAAGATTTTTATGATATACGAAATGAAAAAAATGCAAGAAACATAGCACTCACATACGTACACATTTTCACATAAAAATGCAAAGTAAAAGATGTTGAAAAACATAAGGTTTTTATGCTTTTTATCTCTAGAAATCAGGATTACACGTGGCTTGTCTTTTTTTGCTTATCTGTAACTGCCTTTTTAAAAACAGTAGGCGTGGGTTAGATCAGGTAGTGTGCACAGCAGTAACTAAACTGGACTGTAGGGGAGAGATGCTGGGTTTGCCTACTGAGAACTTCCTGAGCACACTGGGCGCACTGTGGAACCGTAATCCAGGTCAGCCGAGACTGGGGGCGATTGCTGCATCAGGACCATGTTGAAGGTGCCTTTCTCTTATTTATTCTCTCATGGAAAAAAATAAACAAACATAATCCAAAAAGACATGTATTGTTTTTTCTTTTTAGAGAGAAAGTATGAGCCTCAGGTCAGTAGGCCCTTGTTAACCTAGCTAAACATTAGAATCACTAAAGAATTCAAAAACAAGCAAACAAAAACAATGACCTTCTTTTCCCTAGAAACTCTCATTTAATTGATCTGGGATTATTCTAATATGAAAGCAGTATAAGAATCACACCCTATAGCTTCAGTTTCCTGCTATCTTATTTGTTGAGTTTTGCTGGAAGGGAAAAAGCCTTCCTACAGGCTGACAGTCTCCTGATGTGAGCTTAGTTGAGCGCATTTTATTTATGGTTTGCAAGGTATTATCTTTACTGGGTTACATCTGGAGAAGTTTTCTTAGTATCAAGAGGGTACTTCAAGAAATATGTGAAGAGGTGTCCCAAACTTTCTCCTGGCAAGTGTCATGGGAAGATCAACAACTTAATGTTGAAATGAAACCATCTGGCATGTAAGGAGACCAATACATAGAGTAAGGTGCAGATTTTAAGTCACTCTTTAAAATAAAACTGTCTTTGGCTTAATAGATAATAGTCTTTACACAATGATTTGTCACACAGTCCTCTGTTGCATGGTAATGAGAGATGCACAAAAGCGGTGTGGGGATGGAAGAGAGAAGATGGAGGTAAACATGGAAGGTCTAAGAACATGCATCAGTGGATATATCTATTGCACATTCCTGTATAGGTACAATACGGTTGAAAAGAAACAGGGTCCACTAAAATTCTTGATTCTGGCATCTGCCACCAAGTAACATCCTTCTTAAATGAAAAGCAAAGGAGTCAGCTGCCTGGCTGAATAATAGAGCAATGCAACTTATGCGTCTGATATCTTCAAAGCTAGAAATATTTGAGTTTCTGTTAAAGGATCATTCTTAAAGTATGTGAAGGCTTTTACCTTAAAAAAAATTGGAAGCATTTATTCCTTGATAAACCTTACTCTTGATGCCAGTTTGGTCTTTAGTTGGTGGGGTTAGAAGAGGAATACAGAGAATTCTTTGTTTCTCTGTGACAGAGAAGCACTACTAAATTTAAGCAGCTCTTCTCAGAAGTATCAGCTATATTTAGAAAAATTATTTTCATGTATTTATCTACAAACCAATTTTAATGAGTTTCAGCTATGTAGAGGGCATGTGATGGGTACATGAGGTACACCAAAAATGAAAGACAGTATTCAAGACTGTATATTCTTATGATCTGGAAGAAAAAATACAAGTGCTCAAAAATTATTGAACAAGACACAATGTGAAAAAAAAATCTATGAAGTGATATATAGTTCTGTAAGATTCTTAAGAATGGAGGGAGCACTTTCTAAATGTGGAAGGTATTTAATGTTTTCTAGTACTATCTCAAAACCGAATTTACCCTCACCATTGTAAAAGTGGTACCAGTTTTCAAATAAGTTTGTGCAATACCTTTACATTTCAATTGTGAGTCTTTTGTTTATTCTTTTCTCTCACTGTGCTGTTTAATCTTATTATTTATTTCTGTAGGATAAATTTAAGTGTTCTACTGTTTTGGCCTTCTGGATCCTGTTTCAAATTACCAAATGTCTTGTAAGTTTAGAATGTCCATTTTTAATCACACTGGACATTAATATCAAGGAAGGCACAGGATTATTTTCTGTGTTAACTCTGGAAGCTTAAACTTCTTGACATTTAAACATAGTGATGATGATGTTAGTAACGATGTGTATCACTTATTGAGCTCTTTCACTTTGTTCTTTTCTGTGTATTTATTAGGCTCCAAGTGTATAATCTAGTTTAATATTCAAAAATACTCTGCATATAATTTTTCTGACTTTGTCTTCATCATAATTCCTGAAAATGCATATAATGCCTTATTTATTTATTTATTTATAGAGAGATTTTTACCATAGGGTGCATGCACTCTCTGGAGAGACAGAAAACGAGGAATCCCCTCCCAGGGGGATGGCCACAGCCCAATCCCTTCTCCTCCAGTCTCCTCTCAAGATTTTGGGCATGTATACATATGTGCCTATTGTGAGTCTTTGTTTTTGTTTTTAATAATTATTTTATTTAACTTTACTTATTTACTTACTTATTTTTAATTTGACCAGAGAGGGACAGAGAAAAAGAGGAAAAGTGAGAAAGCAAGCCATCAGATCCAGGACTTGTACCATGGTCAGTCATGTGGGGGTTCAGTGCCCTTAACTACCATGCCACCTGCCGACCCCTGGCATGACTTTTTAAGCTGCCAGGTCTGGGACTTAAACCAAGGTCAACTACATGGGAGTCCATCAATATAACCATTATGCCATCTGCTGGCCCCATGCCATATTTTTAATAATAGGCTTTATAAGCTATAACATCTAATGAAAAAATCCAGGCAGATAAGGGATTGCAGCATATCTTCTATTATTAATAGTTGAATATTCTCCTATCCTTATATCTCTTTTGAAAATACCTCTTGGTAAGTTTGAGCTATCTTTTTAGTAGTTTCTCTTAAATATTACTATATACTTAACCTAGTAAGTTTTGAGGCAAATCTATACATCTGCTCTTCTCTTTAAATAGGACAAGGATCTTTAAATGTTTTATTTCAACTTATCTATATTTTATTTTTTTAGTCTATTTAATGTATACATATGCAAACATACACTTTTTTTAGAGAGAGAGAAATTTTTGTTATATAGCACATGCGCTTGCTGGAGAGACAGAAGGATAGAAAGTGAGAAATCACCCCTTAGATGGGATGGCCATGCTGCAATCCCTTCTCTTCCAGTCTCCTCTCAGGATTTTGGGCACACACACACACACACACACACACAGACACACACACACACACAGACACACACACACACACACACCTCGTGTGAGTTTCAAGCCTCCATCTCTGGGACTCAAACCACCATTGGCCATGTGGGAGATCAGCAATGTAATCATTACGCCATCTACTGGTCCTCATATACACAGTTTTACATATTTAAACCTAGATTCACCAACAGGTTTTTTGTTATTTTGTTCATTTCTTCGTTATTGGTTATTTTAGCACATTCTTTCCTTTTCTATACAATTTTTTATTCTTACTGATGTATATTTTTTGCTAATATTTTAGTAAGTGTCTGTAAATATAACATATCTCAGCTTTTGTGCATCTGAATTAAAAAAAAATTTATCCTCACTCTTCAATATTCATTAGTTGATTGCATTAAGTGGAAATTTATTTTCCCTTAGCAATATGAAACTATCATTCCTCTGGCATATTTTGCTGATGTGAAGTCTACTATCATTTTTTGGTAGATAGCCTAACTTCTTGGGTTTCTCCTGTGGATTTTGAAATTTACCTTTATATTCAAACATTTCATCATAGTGTGTCTAAATGTGAATTTAAAAAAAAATTCTCTATACAGACCTATATGCTTCTTGCCTTTGGGAAGAATATTTATTAGATTTATAAGACGCATGATAGATATTGTCATTCAACCTTCATGTATCATAACTTCCTTTCTTATATTACAATTTACTTATTTACTGAGTTTTTAATTACTGGTTAAGTAATTGAAGAATAACATATATACAGTATGTTTTGTATCATGTTACTTTATCCAGATCTGTCTGTTTCTCCATCTATGAATAGCATTTTAGATTTATTTCTTGAATGTGTTTTTTAATTTAATTTAAATATGATTATGATTTTTTTTTTTTTTTTTTTTTTTTTTTTTTTTTTTTTTTTTTTTTTTGCTGGAGATGGCTTGTGCTCTCCAGAGAATGACAGACAGAGAGAGGCAAAGCACCACCTCTCAACCCCCTATGAGGAATGGTCACACTACAATCCCTTCTCTTCCATCTCTCCCTCTCTCTGGGATTTTGGGCATGCACACACACACACACAGCATGTTTGTCATGCCACTGGGTCTAAGACACAAACTGCACAGTAAGCCATGTGGGGTCTGAATGCCCTATCTACCAGGCTATGGAACAGCCCCAGATGTGTTTTTAAATGTACCAATTTCCCATTATCTGTGTTGAGTGCACTGGCTAATTCACATATTGAGCTTTGCCTTTTAGTCACTATATTTTTTATTTTTACGATTTTAACTTAATTCTTTTTGAAAATATCTTTTTTAGAAAATATCATTCTTAGGATTTGTATTTCTTCCTTATTTATGTCTTTGAACATTTAAAGCAAATTTGATTTCACATTGTCCTATTTAATGTTGATTTTAATCTGTGAATTCTGGTTTTTGAGACTCCTGCTTCTTATAGAGTTGTTTCCTTGAGTGTTTCAAATTTTGAAATTATCTTCAGAAGGAATTATTTCCCAAGGATGTATCATGGTTCAGGGATGTAAAGTTATTACTGTGGATGGTTTTATGTCTACCTATGCCAGTCCCATGAGACCTTCAACCAGTTTTTTACAATCATTTTTTAACTCCAGATTATTTTACCAAGCATTATATATGAATTTAACCCCATCTTTCATGTAGTATTGGTTTAGATTTCTCCCAGATGATTAATTTTCAACCATGACCTAGAACAGGCAGCCCATTTTCCTTATCAAATGTCTACTCCAGTGGGAAGAACTTTTTTAGCCCCTGTCTGGTTCTTAGTTTTAAACTGGGAATGTACTGGTAGCTTTCCATGCCACCACTCATGCAAATTCAACCTCTCCCTTACTTCCCAATGCTTTACTCTCACGTTAAGATATCATGCACCTAGGAGAAGATCCAGATTCTGTAACCTCATGGGTCAGTTGGCATTAACACCCATTCACTGTTCTGGCTTCAGATGGACTCTCTTCATTCTTAGCATCATGTAGTTTTTCCTTTTTTGTTTTCAAGCTTAAATATGCATGCTCTGGTGATTGTTATGTCTACTCAGTAGTACTATATATTTGTCCCAGTTATTGGCAAGGTGCTAATCAACTGTATTGACCATAGATCTCAGTTTATGTATGATACTATATGACTCATTTGACTTCCTTTGTATCCTCAGTTTGCTTACTTTTATTTTCATTAAATAAACCAAAGATCACATAGTTGTCTTTAAAAAGCAGCCTTGTTGCTCTGTCTTTATGTGTCATACTCATCTCAGATGGCAGATTCCTGGAGAACAAGCTCTGCAGTACATGTAGATATGTATTAGCATCACTGGAAAGGGAAAATAAACAGAATAGTGTTCATGAAGTTTCTGAGGATCTACTTTGCAAGGAAAACCATCTCTAAGTTGGCAGCTTTCTTTTTTGACAACTCTGTACCATGGATTCAAACTCAAAATGCAGCTTTCTTTTTGGTTTGGCACTAGTGGTCCTTGGTATCTTTATGTGCTTCCGCTGCTTCTGTAGAATAAACAAGATTTGCTACTGCTTTTGTTTTCTGTGACCAAATCTCAAGACATTGGAGGGTCTTCAGCACCAGCCATTACCTGCCGTTGTTGGCTTAATACTTGGTCAAATGTCATGCTCAAGCTTAAAATATAGTAATGAGAAACTTTATTTTTCTTTTTTGTGAGGAGGAGGGGCAGAGTTATGAACTATAAAACCGAGGTGACAGGAAGGTGCTAGGAGAAATGTTCAAAACGTTGATGTGATTTATGAACATGTGGCAAACAGATGTTGTGTAGTAATAGGGACCACCATCTCCTTTTATAAATTTGGATCACATTTGTATCTTTCTTGTACCACCACCACCCCAGGTTTATAATATGCTTTATTAAAATTCTCTGCAGGGCATACAGATGATTAATAATTACTGATGACAGAAATTTGATTTTGGTACGTGACACAGTAAAAGATAAACACAATAGGGCTATTCTGATCTCTGTATATTGTGCTTATTAGAGTGAGTCTTCTCTGTAAGATGGTCTGTGTTGAAATTGTGTGTGATTTATGGAAATGTCACCAAGGAACCGGGTTCTGGAAAAACTCTTAAAAATCTCTTTAGTTGTAATCATCACTTATGCTTCAGTTGTCACTAGGGAAAATCATTTTTTAAAAAAGCGTAATTAAGAATGGCTAAAATATGATTAAAATAAAATAAATATTGGGTAGCTATCTAGGAATAAAATACAAATAATACCCTGGGATAGATGTTGGAAATATTTATAAGAAATTCTACGTGCAGTGAATAGAGAAGAACAAGAATAGAGTAACATTGGAATATTGGGTTTTGATTCTCTTCCTACTTCTGACATGTCTGGAACCTTTCAAAGAGGCATTTAATCCTCTCTACCTTTGTTAGGAGAGCAAGTGCTCTCAATTAGTATCTGTTATGTAGTTTGAAAAAAAGGTTAATAAAACAAAAAAAATAATGTGTTGTGTTCATGTGACAATAAATTCAAACAGTAAAAATGTACTTGTAGTTAAGAATTGGTTTTTCCTTGGGACCAGCAGTTGGTCTAGTGGCTATGTCACTTGACTCCCATGTAGCTGACCACAGTTCAAGTCCTGGATCTGGTGACTTAAATTCACACCAGGTGTGTGTGCGTGCATGCCCAAGATCCCTAGAGGAGAATGGAGGAGAATGGATTGTGGCATGGTCATCCCCCCTGGGGGGTGACTTCTCGCTTTCTGTCTCTCTGTCTCTCTCTGTCTTTCTAGCACATGCCCTATAGCAAAACCCACTCCAAAAAAATAAATAAATAAATAAATAAAATAACCCAGAAAGAATTGGTTTTTCCTTATCCTTCACAAGTCCTCAGTTTCATTTGTCTAGAAGTAATTACTATTAGTATGAAATTGTTAAATGGAAGTCCTAATATTAAAATAGTAATACTGACATTTACCACACATTACAGTTAGCATTCTGTATTTCTCACAGTGAATTAATAATCATGTGCAAAACTGGCTACTTATAGCAAGAGCATATAATTCCCTCCTTGCTCACTTAAAAAATATTCTAAAAGATTAAGGAGGGACCAGCAGATGGTATAATGGTTACTTTGCTGGACTTCCACGTAGTCAACCGTGGTTGGATTCCCAGACCCAATAGCTTAAAACTCATGCTGGGCACATGTGCATGCTTGCCCAACATCATGAGAGAATAATGGAGAAGGGATTGCGGCATGGCGATCATCCCTGGGAGGTGGGGGTGATTTATTGCTTTCTGTCTCTCTGTCTCTTTCTGTCTCTCCAGCAAGTGCACATGTCTTATAGCAAAAATCCCCCCAAAAAAATATACACATATATAAAATGGAAACAAAATGAGAAATAGTCAGAAATAATAAAAATGATGTTGGCGGGCTGATGATTACTGTTGGTGAATTTTTATTTAGGGCTAGGACTTCGTTAAGTAGAACTAAAAGATCATGGAGCAAAGTCTCTTGATTTGCAATGTCTAAACCCCTCCATTTCTCCCAAGCAAGAGTATGGCTGGTAGATTTCTGGAAATCACACACACACAAAAGATGATTGTTGGTTCAGGGCCTCCTGCAAAGGCCTACAGAAATCAGCATGGGGCAAGTTTGTGCTTAATGTGTAGGGTTAAAGAAGAAGAAGAATAGAGAACTCCCATGCTTTACTTCATGCCCTCATTTTTCATTCAATTAGTATAAATTATAAAAACAGTAATGAAGATGAAAACACACATGGTAACAATATCATAATGCATTTGAGAAATAATGCAGAAGATGGACCTAACCACCCCTAAAATTTGCGGGAACTATTCAGGGGTCTAAATGGGAGTCTGGTATTTTGATTACTAGACAACTTTCAGCTCTGTTCAGATCATCAGCTTTCCTCTCGCCTCTATCAGTTTTGAGTAGTAATTCAGTTTTATACTTGTTTCTTAAAGAATGTATAAGAGAACTTCCCTCAAAAAAAATGTTGTCACATTTTTTGTTTCTTTAGGGTCCTCAGTCTGAATCTGGGTTAAGAAATTTAAACTTGAATAACTGGAAAGTCTCTTGATTCTTTTCTAAATTGAAGTGCCTTCTTGGTTGACAACTGAAGGATGATTTACAATTCCTGAAGTACTTTGTGGGTTTGGTTTCTAAAACCAATTCTTAATATTCAAACTACTTGGAAATTGGAGTTTGAATAATAGTTAGAGTTTCTCCAGTTCGGAGTAAATGCCCAAGCTGACATGTTTTCAAAAATGTAAATTATCACATTCAATTGTCCTGGGAACCAGTGGAGAAACAATATTTTTTCCTTTACATTATAAAATCATTTGGTAGACAAAAATTAGAAACTAAAGTAAACAGACATCCTTGTACCAATATTATAATTCTAATACATTTTAGTGTGACACTGTATTTTTCTAGGCCTTATCAGTTCAAATGTTGAGAGTCAAGGAGGGAACCACGTCATCCTGTGTTTTTGTTTTGTTTTGTTTTGTCTTTCCAAAGAAAGGCTAATGTTAACTTAACCTAGACATTAAAAAATAAATTCACATGTGCTGGTATCCCATCAGTATAGCAGTTTTGAATTACCCTAGCAATGGGATCATTCAACTCTTGACTACTCTTTGGCTAACATGGATAAAATAGTGCCTATATCTTTTTGTTTTTCTTGAAACTAGTCAGTAGCTTTAAAGATATGAGTAAGCTGCAATAACATTTCAATTAACAAGAAAAGGTAACTATTTAATACATAAGTTAAACCTTGAAGACTATGTTTATAACTTACCTGATAGTCATTTACAACATTTACTAAATAAAACATCCCGTTCTTTTGTTGATTCTACAAATAATCATTTAGCAACTTCTATGTGTTAAGCATCTTGTGTTAGGAACTAAATGTGTAAAGATTAAAAAAAACACAAGCAAATAAACAAAATGAAACAACAGAAAACCACTATTCCTTTACTCTGAGTACTTTATACTGAGGAGACAGAAATATAACAACCTAGTAAAAGTACAACAAAATATGACCACTGTAGCCTCTAGCAGCTACATGTATCAAATTCTATAAACATACAGATAAAGGAAGGACTTGCTACCTCTAAAGAAGCTAAAGTCACACATGCTCTGACGAATGCTGGTTTCCCAAGTGTGACAAAGAGATGATCAAGTGAGAGAGGTAAACATGAATGGAGATATTTGGAATCAGATATTTGTAGAATGTTGGGTCCACATTAAAGGGCTCTTTATAGCTTGTTAAGAAGAAATATGCCTATATGCAGATTTCTATAAACAAAGGGCAATTGCTTAAGGTTTACAAAAAGAGGGATTGACACGATTATGATTAGGTTGGAGTTTACACTACTCAGGACTCAAAAAAAGAAAAAAAGAAAATTGAGGGTAATAAGACTCTAATGAAGAACTACTGAGAATATGAAAATATGAACTCCCTAAATATTGCAGTGAGAATGCAGAAGAAGCTAAAGGAAATTATATTTCTTTAACCCTAAGGCACCACTATATGTGTCCATCTCTATGTCCATTCATGTCTCTCCCTCAGCAGACTCTCCCTCAAAACTCTTCTCACATTCTACAAATTTCCAATGTACCTCCTTCAAACATTATGGCATATTGCAGATATGCAGAGTCTATAAAGAACTAATTTAATATAATGTAATCTCTGAACCTACTACCCCGTTTAGGAAATAAAACATCAAAACCAACGGAAACTTGTATGTGGCTCTCCATTCTGATTTACATAGCTTGTATTCCTTGAATTTTATTGTATGAATATAAACAAACTAAGATTTATTTATCTCTTGTAAATAGATGTTTAGTTTTTTTCAGTTTTTTTGCTGTTATAAAAATTATTGTCTTTCACTCTCTATACATTTGTGGACTTTTTTAGGTCTGAACATAAGAGCAAAATTCCTGTCAGGGTGCACAATTTTCAATTTTACTAGATTTGAAAATCCAGTAAATCTTTACTGACAGATTGCTCTCAAAAGTGACTATACTAATTGCATTGTTACCAGCAAATTAAAAAATAAAATAAAATTTAAAAGTAAATTTAAAATAAAGTAAAAATTTTAAAACAAAGTAAAAGTTCTTGGTGTTCAACAACCTTAACAATAGTCAATATCATCAGACTTTTTACGTTATCACATTGTGCCAGACTTGTCAAACCATCATGTGCTCTTTAACTTTTGCTGTGAGTGAGATGGGAAGCCACTGGAAGATTCTTTTTTTTTTTTTTTTGGAGAGGTTTTCATTATAGGGCGCGTGCGCTCACCAGACAGACAAAGACAGAGAGACAGAAAGCGAGAAATCACCCCCCAGGGGGGATGGCCACGCTGCAATCCCTTTTCCTCCCTTCCCCTCTCGCGATCTTGGGCACGCACGCACATGCGCCTGGCGTGAGTTTTAAGCCACTGGGTCTGGGACGCGAACCGCGGCCCACCCCGTGGGAGGCCAGCGACATAGCCATTACACTAACTGCTGGTCCCCCACTGGAAGATTCTTAATAGTAGAGTGAAAGTATCTGACTTTGCAGAATTATTCTGGCTGCTAGGTTTCAGAGGTAAAGAGATGGAAGCACTTGACCAGTTAAGTGGCTGTTACATAATCTATTCAAAATATGATGGAAAATTAAACCGGAATATTGCAGTGGAGGAGTAAGAACTAGAAATATATCAGGAGTTTAATACATTTAGGAGGTGGCAACATTTTAAAAGTAAAGGCAGTAGATTCACTGAAGTATTGCCTGGTGGGTGAAGGAGAGAGGACGCCAAGATTTTGACATGAGAAACTAAAGGAATTCAGTTACTGTGACTCTGATAGGATTGCAGAAGGAGCAGTTTGGAGGAAAGGTCACAAGCCAGCTTTCAGCTTGAAATGTTTGAGGAGACTTAGATATCCAACTGAAGATAGATGCATCTAGAGTCAATATGATAGTTTGGAACTAGGATATAAATTTTAGAGTCTTGGGACCAGCAGTTAGCGTAATGGCTATGTCGCTGGACTCCCACGTAGTCGACCGCGGTTCGAGTCCCGGACCTGGTGGCTTAAACTCACTCCGGGCACGTGTGTGTGCGTGCCCAAGATCCAGAGAGGAGAATGGAGGAGAAGGGATTGCGATGAGTGGCCATTCCCCCTGGGGGGTGATTTCTCGCTTTCTATCTCTCTGTCTCTCTCTATCTGTCTGGCGAGCGCACGTGCTCTATAGCAAAAACTTCTCCAAAAAAAAAAAAAATTTAGAGTCTTTATTAGGTAGGTAGTATTTAAACTACTGAGACTGAAAGAGTTCACCAGAGGAATAATACAGTCAGAGAAAAAAAGTGGTCCCATGGACTGAGACTCATATTTAACGGGAATTAGGGGAAAAATAGCAAAAGAAAGAGAAATGGAGGAAAACCAAAATAGTCACTGTGCCAGAAGTTCAATAGTGACTGTGCCAGAAGTTCAATACCCTCTCCTGCTGATAGATGAACTTGTTGAGAATTGAGAGGTAAGCATTATATTTAAAAACAGGAAAATCTTTACAGATTTCTTAATTACAGTGAAATAGTATAGGCGCAAGTCTGACTAAAGTGTTTTAAGCAAGAACAAAGGAGAGCTATTAATTATTTTTTGTGTGATTTTTTTCTATAAAGAGGAGTAGGAAGCTGGGGTTGCAATTGGATGGTAAATTGAGAGTAAGAGTATATTTTTAGTGTGTTTTTAAAGAATATTTATAAATTATTAGCATATTTGTGTGCCTGTGGAAATGATCTAAAAGAAAAGAATTTATTATAGAGCAGAAAGAAGAGGCATAATCTGGAGTGATGTCCTTAAGGAGGTGAAAGGAGAAGGGACTCGTAGGTAAGAGTGAACAAGTAAAGAGAATGTGGAGAGTTCTTCCAGTTGTGGCAAGAAGAAAAAGCAAAAAAAGAGAAAAAAGGATTTTAATGCAGGTTGGTCCACAGAAGTGGTGGTAAGAGAGCATAGGGTTCATAGTTTCTCAGTGAAATTAGAAGCAAGGTCATTAGCTGAGAGTATAGAAGAATGAGAGGTTAGAAGTTGAAATAGAGAGGAAGAGGACTGGACTAGTGATCTAGGAGAAAGGGACTGGGAATTACTCTAATTTTTAATCTGTACTGGTTTATGGCACTAATTAGTCTCAGTTTCTGTCCTTGCTCCAGACTGATTGTCTCTAAGCAAGATCATAGCACTCTGTTCAAAACCTTCCAAAGGCAATATATCTTGCTCATAGTGAAATTCAAAGTCCCTGAATTCTCCTATAAATCCTTACACTATTTGCTCCTGATTGCCTCTCTAAACACACCTTCAACTTCTCTTCTCCTCACTCACACCATAAGGACAGGATATTGTACTTATGTTGTTCACTTCTGTATCCACAGCACATGGAACTGTGCCTCCCGCAGAGTAGTCTAAATATTTCTTTGGTAAACGAAGTAGTAGTAGCATTTTAACTATAAGCCCACACAAAATAAGGAAGTCATCCAAATTAGTCTTCAGTAATGTATATGGTGTGCTGGACCATATTGGTAAGGATGCCCTTTTTTGTTATGAACTGGAACAATCTAGGTCTGTACAGGTAGTGTGTTAGTTTAAATACCATTGACATTTGCATATATCTTATATTTTAAGAAGTCAAGAGATGGACATAGCAGTTCAGGATTTTTTTTTTAAACCGTAGTTGAGCTATATAAAGACTTTACTTTATGTATATTTATGTTCAGCTCATGCTACCCTAACCTAACCCCCTTCTATGCAACAAACAGAACCAAAGTAGATAAAAGTATGAAATTTGTTTTTAGGGATATTGTTATACTTCTTCTTTTTGCATTTTATAGTGCTCTCAATATGAGAGTAATAGGAGAAAATTCTTTTTTTTTTTTTTTGGAGAGTTTTTTTTTTTCTTTTTTTGAGAGCTTTTTGCTATAGGGCGCGTGCGCTTGCCAGACAGACAGAGACAGAGGGACAGAAAGTGAGAAATCACCCCCCCCCCCCCCCCCGCGAGGATGGCCACGCACAATCCCTTCTCCTCCATTCTCCTCTCGGGATCTTGGGCACACACGCATACGCGCCTGGCGTGAGTTTTAAGCCAGCGGGTCTGGGACGTGAACCACTGTCGACCACAAGGGAGTCCAGTGACATAGCCATTATGCTAACTGCTGGTCCCAGGAGAAAATTCTTTACAGACTTAGAGTCAGAAATAGTGCTTCTTTAATCATGCTTTTTTTAAATAAATACTTTAATTGCTATAGGACATGTAAGCTCACCAGAAAAGGAGAGAAAGCATGTTCCCCCACCCCCAACTATGGGGACATGATTCATTTTCTACCATTTCTCTATCCTATCAGGATTTTGGCTACACATGTAAACACACCTGGAATATTTTTCAAGTTGCCAGAGCCAGGATTCAAACTATGGTTGGCTATGTGGGATCCACCTTTCAAGCATAGCACTTAATCACTAAGCTATGAGACCAGCCCTTTAATTATTATTTTATGGATATTGTAAATCATGTTACTAAGTCTGTTCCTTTCTTTTCTTCCACTGTTAGGAAACAGTTAAGTATATTATTGCCTCTTGTTCTTGTCAAGCACTTGTGAGTGGTAAATTATATCTACTAAAATTTTTTTTCTAATTATTTTTTGAGAAGTTTTTTTTTTTGCTATAGGGCACATGCACTCACTGAAGAGATAGAGTCAAAAAATGAGAAATCACTTCCGCCCCCAGGAGGGATGGCCATGCCAGAGGCCCTTTTTCTCTGTTCTTCTCTCGGGATTTTGGGCATGTACAAATATACACACACAACATGAGTTTCAAGGTTCTGGGTCTAGAACTCAAAACACAGTCAACCATGTGGGAATCCAGTGCCTTAACCACTACATCACCTGCTGGCCCTGGTTTATTTAATTTTAAAATTGTTTAGTGATGTTCCCAGAGATTTGTAAATGCTCTATCTTCCTTATGTAGAAAAACCCATCCTCTGTAGAGATTGTTTCCTCAGGTTTTAGAAAGTTTTTCCTTCTTGGACACTCCTAAATGACAATCTAACTGGAACCCTACTTAAACTATGGAATATCAAGTGACAGAAGGGATTGTTTGTTCTCAAGCTATACTACTTGGAGTTAACCTCAAAAATCATTTGTCATGGTGTACAATATTTCCCTTCATGTCTGTTACCTTCATTCTCTTCATTCCCTTTTTGGAGAGTTGTTTGTTTTTTTTTGTTTTTTTGTTTTTTGTTTTTGTTTTTTTTTTCTATAGGGCACGTGTGCTCGCCAGACAGACAGAGAGAGATAGAAAGCGAGAAATCACCCCCAGGGGGGATGGCCACGCCGCAATCCCTTCTCCTCCATGCTTCTCTCGGGATCTTGGGCATGCACGCACACGTGCCTGGCATGAGTTTTAAGCCACCAGGTCCAGGAAGCGAACTGTGGTCGACTACATGGGAATCCAGTGACATAGCCATTACGCTAACTGCTGGTCCCTCTTCATTCCCTTTAACTGCATTGTTAGCTCTACTAAATACATGTAGGAACATCAGAAGTCCTCTGGAAATAAGAAGGAATATTACTATTTCCAGGTTTCTGCATTTTTCTTGCTCCTTTGCCTCCAAGTGATGAAAATATCAAATCTTAAGCAGAATAGTGAGCCTAATGGAGCAGCTATACTCCCCAGCTATACTATACCTCACTCTGTGAAGATGACTTTTCCTGTTTTAATCCAGCAGCATTCAGATTTACACTGGAAAATTATTGATATCTAAAAATTCATCTCTTAATCTTTCAAATGCTTTCTTGTAGTATAGCCAACAAATTTGGCTACACTTCAAATAGCATAGAAAAGTAATTGAAAGCCTTCCTAAATTACCAGGAAATAAAATTTCACCATGAGGGACCAGCAGATGTAATGATTACTTCACTGGACTCCCACATAGTTGACTGTGGTTTGAGTCCTGGACCCAGCAGCTTAAAACTCATGCCAAGCACATGTGCATGCCCACGATCCCAAGAGGAGAATAAAGGAGAAGGGACTGTGGTATGCCCATCTTCCTAGCAAGTGATTTTTAGCTTTCTGTCTCTCTGGTGAGCACACGTACCCTATACCAAAAATCTCTCTTAAAGAAAAAACTTGATCATGATACTTCAAACCACAGCTGATATATATTAGTCAGTGCCTAGATGCTAGAAATTACTCAAGTTGTAGCCACTCTCTTTTTATAAATTTGGTGATTTTAGAAGTATAATAGAAATAATTTTCTTAGAGAAATGTTAGATTCTCTTGTTGTTATACTAGAATAACCTACTAAATCTATTGGGCCACCAGAAAAGTCAGGATGCATTTTTACATAGAAAAACACGTTGCAACTTTTCCAATGACCCAATACTTAGATCTAGTAATGAGACTCCAACACTATAAGAGGACCCAGATTTGTGTGTGTGTGTGCATATATATAGTATATATAAAATATATATATATAAATACATATTTATATATATATAAAATAGTATATATTTTATTTATTTATTCTACAAGAGAAAAAAAAGAGAAAAAGGGAGAAATATAGGTACCCTCAACAGGATCTTCATACCACAGCCCATCACAGGCACATGCCTGCATACCTAGCATGCCCAGGAGGTCCTGGGATACAAACCCAGGACCTTTCCCATTTGGGCCCACTACTGCTGCACTACTATCTGGCCCCTAAATATATTCCTTGTAATGTGTTGGGTGTCAGAAAAGTCATGATGTATTTTTTTCTGTTTTCCTATGCAAAAATGGGTCATGACATTTTTAAATAATTATTTTATTTAACTTTATTTACTTATTTTAATTTGACCAGAGAGGGGCAGGGTGAGAGAGAGAAAGAGGCAGAGTGAGAAGGGAAACCACCATGTCTGGGACTCAAACTGTGGTTGGCCATATGGGAGTCTAGCACCCTTAACCACCATGCACCTGCCGGCCCCAACTTTTCTGACAACCCAATATTTTGTTGAACTCTGCTGTGTTTGTGGGGAAGGAGTATTAATGCCTAGGGATACATATATAATGTCAAAAGACATCCATGCCTATATAAATGAGTGTATGTGTGTGTGTTTAATATTGGCAGATATGCCCACTACAGTTTTCAAGGTAATTTAAATTTGGTAAGCTTAACATCTTTAAAGGGTTCTTCTTGTAAATTGGGATTAAAATTAGTCCTACAAATTTTGTAACTTAATTAGAAGAAAAATATGTGTCAACAATTTAAGCAATAGCAAAGAAACTCCGGAAAGCAAAGAGAGAATTTGAATTGAAGACAAATTCTTTCTCTAATTTTGGAACTCAACTGATAATTTTTGATAATAAAATTCAGTATCTTCTTTCTTACCTTTTTTTTAATGTCTGTCCAGAAAGAAAAGGATGGTTTATGAGCTAAAAAGCATTGAAGGAAAGACTATGTATGAGTCTGGTGAATTTGTGTCATGTTATAAGGCTTCATCTATGTATAGAGCTGCTCTACCAGAGTTCATAGATCCATTTGCAGAAGGCATCTGATAGTATATGGCACTGGACTCCAAGAGTTATTTGGTCTCTGTTCAGCATTGCCACAGTTAAAATGGCTATGTTTTTTATCAAAGAAAGTGATGAATTTGGGGGCTAGCAGTGGTTGAATAGTAACACAACTGAACCCACATAGGAAAGGGTCCTAGATCTGGGCTGGCTGTGACTGTGGATGGATTGTAGCAAGGGAACCCTGTTGGGAATATGCCATTTGCTCTCTCTCTCTCTCTCGCTCTCTCTCTCTCTCTCTCTCTTAAAAAAAAAAAGTGATGAATTTTATATTTTGAGGAACCAAGAACTCAGCTGGACTACTTTGTTTCTAATTAAATATACTTCCCAGGTTGAGAAGGGGATGGATTTATTTAATTATTTTTTATGTGCTTAGTTATAATTCTGTTGCTATAGAATGAGATCACACACAGATCCAGACTTGTGATTGGCATCTGAAGTGGGGACAGTCTTGTAGGACTGAGACCTTAATGTATGAAGTCAGTTACTAATTTCACATAGATAGTGTCAGAATTTAATCAAATTACAGCCATTCATTGTTTAACAGCAGGGATACATTCTGAGAAATGCAGTTAGTTGATTTCGTTGTGACAACATCATACAGTGTTCTTAACACAAACCTAGGTGTTATAACCTACTATACACTCAGGCTATATGGTATATAGCCTATATGTCCCTATTAGGACTACCATGATCCATGCATTCTGTCATTGACCAAGAAGTCATTGTGTGTCACATGACACAAAATGGATAGAACATCCATTTTGGATGTTATTCAGAAGAATCTCTTATAATCTGGTTAGTGCTTCTTGACGTATTAACTTACATATTCTGAGCTATCATGGAAACCTAATTAGACTTGTGCTAAAAGAAATTTTAATGAACTTATATTAAATCACCTTTGTACATGATTGTATTCTTTACAATGCTTATATAACAATGAGCACATAGTCAATAAACAGTAATCAATTCAGTAAAAATAATAAAATTAAAAATGCTACCCTAGTTGAAATTAGTTTATAAAAAATAGGCATTCTTCAAAATGTACCTGAGTAATTGCTTTTTTGCATTCACTTAAAAACTGCTCATACTATGTCATTCTCAAACATAAAATCTCTTAGTGGCTTTCTGCTTTAAGGCCAAGCTCCGTTCCACTCTCTCCTTAGCAAGTTTTCTCTGTAGCTCAAGTCTTCACCCACCTCCCTCTTCTCTAAAATTATTCAATTATTCATTTAACAAATATTTGGATGCTAAATGCCCAGCATTATGCTAATTTGGGGCATGAAATACATTTTCCTTGCTTTATAGACAGACTGCCTAGATTTGAACTTTTTCTATATAGTGTTGACTTGAGAAGTTTCTTAACCTCCTTAGACCTATATATCCTAATTTGTAAAGTGAGGCAATAACACCTATCTCACTAGATGGTGGTCATTCTTAGTATTTTTAGTTCACTATAGGGCATGCGTGCTTACCGAAGAGAGACACAAAGAGAAAGGGAAAGTGAGAATGCACCCCCGAGAGGGGATTGCCATGTCACAATCCTTTCTCCTCCATTCCCCTCTTGGGATTTGAGGCACATATGCACATGCACATGCACCTGTTGTGTTTTTTAAGCCACTAGGTCCAGTATTTGATCTGCACAGTCGGCCATCTGGGATCCAGTCACCTTAACCACCGTGCCACTGGATGGCCCCAAGTGGTTGTTATTAAAAGAGATAATCACTTAAAGTTCTAAGAGCAGTGCTCTATTCACCAAAATGTTTAATAAATGTTTGTTTTTCTGTTATATGAGACAGAGCACCAAACAGGTAATTTGTTGAACTATTGTTTTATATATCTCAATATCGTCTTCAACACTGACCTGCCTCCTCCCTGTGTAGATTAATTGTAAGCTAGATGGGGACAGGGTCTATCAAGGATTTCTAACCATGAGCTAGGTGTACCCTGAATAATTTCAGTGGGTACCATCCTCATAGCGTACACAATAAACGTCCCGTTGAGGCTGAGTATTGTGGCTGCCCTGTGACTCTGTGTGGGAGTTCTGTATTTTCCTAACATATCTAAGTTAGTCACTAAGTAATTTTTGGTTGTTTAGTTGATTATTGATTATTTTGAAAGAATAAGCTGGTGTTTCAGGTTTCTATAATCAACAAGTGTTTAAAACTTTCCAATAGCTTTTTACCTCTAACATTTGACTATTTCTTTTCTAATAATTTAGAATTCTTTCAAAATAATTAGAATAAAAGTATAGCATTAAAACATTCAAACAACATATTTGTTGAAGAACTAAATATATATGTTTTTGTAAAATTTCTCTTTTATATTAATGAGTCTGAGCCTGTCTCAATGATAAAACTATTAGGTTAAATAGAATAGTAAGGATAGTAAGAACATAGGATAACAATAGGATAGTAAGAACACAGATTTACTAGATTTTTCTCTTTAAATGTAACATTGTACAAAATATTCTTTGGGTATTTATCAAACAGTGATGAAAAGGCAAAACTCTTCTTTGAATATATATCTCATTTTAAACAATTTAAGCAGTAAGAATTGGACTATCACCAAAATGAAGAATTCAGAAAACGACATCTGTGGTAAAATGTATTACTCCTTGGTAGTTTCTTTCTTTTGGTAGATCTCATGATTCTTTGCATTTTCTTTATAACTGACTAAAGGGAGGTTTTTCTCTTCATTTCCAATAGGAAGCAGAGTGCAGCAATCACATGAAAAACAACTTAAATATTTAAAATAAGTAACCTCAGTTAGATCTCACAAATCCATAATATAAAAGATGCTCACTATAAATTATTTTATTAAAAAGTCAATGCTGTAATAATCCTACATTTGGAATCAATTGAAAAGCTCAAGTGCCATTAGGCTGACTTTTGAACTCTTCTGATTTGTGGCACAGATAAGAATAAACGATGGACTAATTAATTTGTGCACAGTTTTAAGAGTCTCTAAATCTTGACAAGTTAATGAATCTGGTAAAGTAAATAGTTGGCTATTTCAGGCTACCTTAAGTGCATTAAGCACTTTAAGGTCTTTGGTTAAATCTGAGGACCTGTCATAGATACTTAAGGAATGTTTTTAGCTTCTCACCCTTCTTTTTTGACTGGTGTCCCAAGTCAAGGCCGCTTTGATTGTCCACCTTATTATAGACATTGGCTCTTGTTTATTTCTCCTACACTGAGTATTTTCCAGGCTATAACTTTGTGTCTTATTCTGATTAAGAGGCTGATTCACTATTTCTAAAGCTACATGTTTGTTTATATATATATATGTAATTTTGTTTGTGTGCTCATTTTTGTTGTCATGAATTATGGAGAAAATAATAAATCTAAGACATATCATCTGCTTTCTGTACATAGTTCCTGTTAGGTACTTTCTTCCTCTATTTTCTTTAAACTTCATTCTTCGTGAACAGAAAGTTTACTCGCCCAATTAAAGCATGTACAAGAAAATGTGCACAGGAAAGCAAATGAGACAGAGAGACCATGTAACTTAAAGTTACATATATGAAAGCGTTAGACCGAAAATTTATACACGGAATTCCATACTCTTTTTCCAAAAAGTATTTCTCAAAGTCTCGTACTTGCAGCAGAATCTCTTCAGGCATTTGCTTAAAACACACATTTGTGGTTCCCACTCCTATTTCATGGAAACCTAGCAATAAGTCCCAGAAACAGTACCCTAGCGTATTCCGTAAGTTCATAGAAATAATACTTTTAAATGTTCAAGAAACACTGGAATAAAGGATCTAAAACCTAAATCACTTTTCCACTTGATGCATAGTTTTATAGAAAGTGTCAGGCACCTGAAAATAAGGGTTTATAGTGACAAATGTCTTTTCAGGGATGATTATGGCGTTATGCTAAGTTGATGCCAATAAATCTTTTTTACAATGTTCAAGTCTCAGTTCAAGCTGGCAGTAAATCATTTTACCTGGCACCACAATTTCAAAAGAAAATCCAGTGAGGACAATATTATGAATGTTGCTTTTCTGGAACAAAATATCTAAAGATTAGTTGCATTGGCATAGCTTTTTTCTCATCACCTGTTTTTAAGTAAAAATAAAAAATAGTCATTCATCTATGTAGAAAAGAGTAAAGATTAAAAATAGAAAATAATCCCAAAACTAAGACATTAGAAGGAAACTCAGCATTCCATGTATCAAATGATCAGGCTTTTCCTTTTTTAAAATGAATACAGTGAGGAGACCAGCAGGTGGTGTGGTGGTTTAGGTGCTAGAAATTCTCACATGGCTGATCATGGTTTGTATCCCAGACCTGGTGTATTGCTTTCTCACTTTCCCACTCTCTTCTTCTCTCTCTCTCTCTCTGGTCAAATTAAAATAAATGAAAAATAAGTAGAATTAAATAAATAATTATTAAAAAATTAAAGAATACAGTGAAGTTATACCACACTAACAGTCAAGGAGACATCAGAAGAAAAGAATGTTAATTTACAAAGCGGACTTTATTAGCCTACTAGTTAGCACTTATTTTGGTTAAGATTTTCTAGTGTAATCAATTTCAAAGGGTGATATGAGTCTTCCTTTTCTTTACTATTTCACCTTGCATCTAGTTTTAAATAGGCTTTTAAAAAGCCTATTTAAAAAAATCCATTATATGTTAAATATCTAGAATAAAATTTACTATTAAGGAAGAAGTACTTTTGCAAAGTCATCCAGTGTTTTATTTTTATTTTATTTATTGTTTTATTTTTAAGTTTTGACCAGAGAGAGACAGAGAGAGAGAGAAAGTGAGAAAGCAAGATACAAGGTCTAGGACTTGAGCTGTGGTTGGCCTTGTGGGATTCTAGCACCTTAACCACCATGCCACCTGCCAACCCCAGTCATCCAATTTTTTAAAAAAGAGAAAAAATCAAATTTGAAAATAACTGGTAGCAAAGAAAGGAAACAGAATTCCAAATATAGCTCGACCAGAGGAATAGCTAAATCAATAAGAAATAAATGGTGGGGGGAAGGTGATCCATTTATGATAGCAAAAAAAAAAAAAAAAAAAGGATTTATTTTAGATGTTTTTAATTTCAGGAAAACAGGAAAGTCTGACTGAGTTATTCAGATAAATAAAGATTGATTTATTTAGCCCATCTGAAAAAAATGTATGAAATGTGCATGATTGTATATGATTGTTTATAAGTCTAGTTCAAAGACCTTAGAGGCAAAGGTGGCTTAATCCTAATTAGAGTCTGAGAACAAATTATCTAATTTAAAGATTTTTCTAATTTTTTTGTAATGGATGCATAAGAATGAGTTAAAAATATGTATGTATATATAAAATACACACACCACACACGCATATAAACACATATGCCAGGGAAAGTCAATCAGACTTTTCCTCCTCATAAGCACCAATTTGTTCTTTTCAACCTTCAGTGCCACTATTAAAGAATATATATATATATATGTGTGTGTGTGTATATATATATATTTTTTAATTTGTGTGGTGTGTGTGTATATATACATATATATATAAATATATATATAAATGTGTCTGTATACATACATATGTAGATAGATAGATACATGTTTGTGTGTGCCTGTGTATTTCTCTTTGGGGTAGCTTTCTACACTTTTTTTTTAGAGAGATTTTATACATATACACACACACATACACACACACACACACACACACACACACATATATATGTTTCACTTTTTAGCAAATAATCTTTCAAAATGTGTGCCGGGATAATTTTACCCCATCCTGACAAGATGGGAGCATATGAGAGGAAAGGAGGAGCAACATTCCTTTTGGCTTGCCTTACAGGTTCCCTACTTGGGTTTATCCTCTCAGAATAAAAAGGGGAGGCAACAAGACACCAAGGGCAGAATGCAGTAGCTGACTTTGATTAAAGGCTCCATTTATGAAAGAGGCTATAACAAGAATGGAACTGCTCAGAGAATCTGCCCAGTCATACCAATTCTACCACCATAGGCACAAAGAGAACATATGAGCAAAGATGGAAACCCAAATCCAACCTGTCAGCCTTTACAACTTTACTCATGTGGGTACTTAGATTATTGGAATTGTCCCAGTGCCTGTGTATTTCTCTTTGGGGTAGCTTCTACACTTTTTTTTTTCTTTTTTTTTAGAGAGATTTTTGCTACAGGGCATGTGTGCTCACTGGAGAGACAGAGAATCAGAGAGATAGAAAGTGAGAAATCATTTCCTCAACAGGGATGGCATGACACAACCCTTTCTCCTCCATTCTCCTCCTGGGATCTAGGGCATGAACAGAAACACATCCAGCGTGAGTTTTAAACTGCCAGGTCCGAGACTTGGACCATGGTTGACTACGTGGTAGTCCAGTAATGTAACCATTACACCATCTGTTGGTCCCTCTACACTTTTTTAAAAAAAAGCTTATTATGTCTGGCATAAGGGAATGAGACAAAGAGAGAGACCATAACAGGGTCTGCACATCAAAATTCACCCCCAACCTCAGCCAGCCAGGATCACAGACATGTGCACATTGCAGGTGGTATGCACTGGGAATCCTTGGGACCTGAACCTGGGACCTTCCTATATGTCCTCCAATTGCAGAGTATTGTGCCACAACTGTGTCACCACAGCTGGCCTTTATTCCTTTTGAATGAATAGTGCCTATCATAAACCTTCCAGGGCAATATAAAAGTAAAACAACTCCTATAACTTATAGGTTACACAAAGATGTCCTATAGCAAATATTCTCTTCAGAAAATCACCAGGGCAAGGCAGCGAGACTTTCCTTCCTCATAAGCACCAACCTGCCCTTTTCATCTTCAGTACCACTAGTACATGTTTCTTTTAACATTTATATATTTTTACCTTTTATATATTTTGTGAGAGGTTTTTGCTATACATATAATATACATTTTGCTATACATATAATATAAATTTAGAGGTATTTGCCTTGGGCACATGCATTCCCTGGAGAGAGAGAGAGAGAGACAGAGACAGAAGGAGAGGGAAAAATCAGCCCCTGGGGCTGATGGCCACACTGCAATCCCTTCTCCCTCCAGGTACCTTGAGCACACACGCACATGCACCCTGCATGAGTTTTAAGCCATTGGTTCAAAGACACGAACTGCGGTTGTCCATGTGGGAGTCTAGCAACATAACTACTTTGCCATCTGCTGGCCCCCAGAGATATTTTAAGCATTTTTTTTTTCGAGAGATTTTTGCTATTGAGCACGTGTGCTCACCAGAGAGATGGCCACGCCACAACCAGTCTCTTCTATTCTCCTCTAGGGATCTTGGGCACGCACACACACACCCAGCGTGAGTTTTTAAGCTGCCAGGTCCTGGACTCAAACCACAGTCAGCTTTGTGAGAATCCAGTGACACAACCATTATGCCATCTGCTGTTTTCTTAAGCATTTATTTTCTATGACTATTAATTATAATGACAATTTAGTTTGGATGCTCTGATGCTAAATCAATTCTTAATTAGAACTAGTCATATTAAAGTGTGGTAAATATTGTTTTACGATCAATATTTGAGTATTTCCTTTTATTTAGTTAGAAACTGAACAAAAATAACCTATAAAAGATTGTAAAAGATAAATAAAAATTAGAAATATTTATAAATACATGTGAGGAAATCAATATAATTTTTCAAAGAGAATAAATGAATACATGAAATATTTTAATGTCATTAAGCATCAATTTTAAAATCAAACTGATTTTGGGACCCGTAGATGGCGTAATGGTTATGTTGCTGGACTCCCACATAGTGGACCACGGTTCAAGTCTCAGAATCGGTGGCTTAAAACTCACACTAGGCACATGTGCTTGCATGCCCAAGATATTGAGGGGAGAATGGAGGAGAAGGGATTGTGGCATGGCCAGCCCCTGGAGGTTGATTTCTAACTTTCTATCTCTCTGTCTCTTTCTGTCTCTCTGATGAGCTCACATGCCCTATAGCAAAAATCTCTCTCTCTAAAAAAAAAAAAAAAATCAAACTGATTTCATTAGTTGTGCTAAATACTGTCTGAGTATCTCCATGCCCTTAGTTATTTTTTTGTTTTTTGTTTTTTGTTTTTCAGGGTGGGAGTTTGGGTTTTTTGTTTGTTTGTTTGTTTGTTTGTTTGAATTACCTGAGGGCACACGCACTTGCCAGAGAGAGACAGACAGGGAGAAGCACTTCTCAATGGGGCATAGTCATACCACAGTTCCTTCTCCTCCATTGCTCCATCCTGTTGGGATTTTGAGGATGTGCATGCACCTGACACGTTTTCAAGCCACTACGGCCAGAAGCAGATGTTGACCATGTGAAATCCATTTACTTTAACCCCTCGCTACCAGGCTGGCCCTCCCCAGGACCTTTTAAATTGTCAATGTTTTAAATCTGAAAAATGGGGAGAAATAATAGCACCATTTCACAGCATTTAGTGGATATTTGATAAGATTAGTAAAGAAGTAAGAATAGTGCTTCACATATAGCAATAAATGATAACCTAGTATTTACACATTAGGTTGATACTGAGGTTTTTCATATTTCAAAAAAGAGAATACTTTTTAAATGTTGTACTATTGGAACTTGTGAACAGCCAAATTATTTAATAAGTGCAAAATCTCTTCCTTAGATTAGTTTGAATTGAAAGATAATATACTTTGGAAAACAAAAGAAATAATCAAAGTAAATATGAGGGAAAGTGTGTAAACTACTTATGATAGTAGAATCAAACTTAAAACTGATATACTTCAGATTGAACACTTCTCCAAAATTCTACCCCAAATCTGCTCTGCTTTGGTCTTTCTCATTTCAGTCAGTGGTAAATTCATCTTTTTAGGCACTCAAACTAAAAACATTAGAGTTGTCCTTGACTTCTTTTTTATCACACCCCTCATCTAATCTATCTAGAAATCCTGATGGGTCCCCCTTTAAAATATTGGAATACTTATCTCAATATCCTATATTTCACCCTGGTCTAATCTGAAACATTAAAAAAAAATCACATCTCTTTTTGATTTGCATTCCTTTATACATAAATAAGTATTAAAATATCATTACTCCTTTTTGTAATTTCTATTTTGTACCCTATTTTAAGCATAATCTTTAAAAATTTTTGTAGAAGTATTTAAAAAATAAAAGCATAATAAGGAATATTTATTACTTTGCTGCTTTTTATATAGTAATGCAGTTAAAACATATCACAAAGCTTTTATTCAAAATAAATCATGATGTAAAAGTGAAGCAATTGTAAATCTCTAAATTAATCAGTAATTATCAGTATAAACTATATTTCATTAAACTAGCAATTCTGTTGCTAACCGTGGGATGACTCTACTTTGTTAGCATCATTTATATATGTTTGTTTGTTTGTTTGTTTGTTTGTTTCACTGCTTGCTTTTCTTCTGGTAGGGAATTACTAGGACTATGAAAATAAAGCACCAAAGAGGAAGAAGGAGACATGTGTTACTTGGCCTTTCACACTGATCCTCTCTAACCCGTGTTTTTGTGAGCACCAGATTCACCAAGTTTTCAAAGAACAGCAAGTGTTTGATGATGAAGGAAGTTTGGATTTAATTTTCGCTTTGAGACACATGGATACTATTCCTCCCAAAAAACACTGGCATTCTGAAGATGTTCAAATGCTCTTTCCCCAAAAGCTACCAACAGCCCCAATTGCATAGGACCTCTGGTGTCCCCAAGAGCTGTCAAAGCAAAGATGTTAGGAACCAGCACCCTCTTTGACTTATCCTTTGAGATCAGACAAAGGTGTCGGTAGACTTTCTTGTCACCCAATCCTTGGTGCAGCAACTTACACTCAGAACTTGCCCTTGCAGAAAAAAAATTATCCAAATAATACAGGACAAATTATCAGTAGCTATAAGAAAACTGGTCTTGCAGTTTATTGAGCACTTTCCATATTCCCAAGACTATTTCAATCAGGTCTTTGTTATTTCATTTTATCTCTAGATTATAGGCACATAGACATTTGTGTCCCTTCCACTCAAAGATATATCTTCAAGTAGAATTAGGAAAAAACACTCTAAATCTTTAAGGTAGTTCAAAACCACTTTGCAGACAAATATAGAAAAAGGGTGAGGTTGGAGCTTTAAAACACAGTAACTTGTATATAGGAAATCCTTCATGAATGATCATAGCAGCCCATTGAATAAACACTGACTCCAGGCCACTTCATGGGTATGATACAGAAGTAACAATAATCTTATCCTCAGAATTGCTAAAATTATTTATTAATTATCCTTAGGTATTTATCATGCATCAGAAATTTCAGATGTACTGGATTTCTTTTAGAATTCTCGTGGTATTTCACATTTGTCCTTTTCCATTTCTTACACATGTATGCTTTTTTCCTGAAGGAAAAAAATTTCTCTGGGTAACTCTTACTCTACCATTATGACTAACATTTTACTATTTTTTAAAAATTTTTAAAATTAGTTTTTATACATTAAATCACTACACATCATTTAGATTGTGAAGAGACTTTACCCAGCATGATAGACACTTCAATCCAGCCCAGTTGAGACCACCATACACATCCTCATCAACAGATAATAAACCTTATCTGTGTCCCACAAGTATCTTACCTCTCCATTTCCCCCCCCCCCCAAATTTCCTATGCTCTTCCCCTCCCACACTCTCTTTCCACTTTGTCTCTAGTGTCCATTACAATTTTTAATACTTTCATGTTCTCTAGTATTTCAGTCTCTACCATAGAGTACAGACAGTTGGTATATGTTTAGTGGAGACATGCAATGTCTCTCTTTCATAGCCTGACTTGCTTCACTCAGCAATAAATCTTCCATATTCATCCACTTTCTATCAAATTACAGGGACTTGTTGTTTTTCATGGCTGAATAGTATTACGTGGAGTATATGTGCCACAATTTTTCAATCTATTCATCTGTTTGTGGATATTTGGGTTGGTTCCATGTCTTAGCAATCGTGAATAAGGCTGCATTGAATATAGATGTGCAAGTGCTTTTCTGACTGAGTGCTCTCCTGTCCTTTGGGTAGATAGGAGTGGATTGCTGGATCATATGATAGTTCTATTTGAAGGTCCTTGAGGAACCTCAATATCATTCTCCACACTGGCTGGACCAATTTACATTACCACCAACAGTGTAGGAGTGTTTCCCTTTCACCACATCCCCTCCAGCACTTATCATTATTTGCTTTTTTAATCTTAGCCATTCTGACTGGTGTTAGGTGGTATCTCATTGTGATTTTGATCTGCATCTCTCTTACAATGAGGGATGTTGAGCATTTTTTCATATGCTTTTTGGCTGTTCACATGTCTTCCTTAAAGACTTGTTTATTCAGCTCATTTTCCCATCTTTTAATTGGGTTAATCATTTTCTTCTTGGTTAGCTTCTTGAGTTCCCTGTTTGTTCTGGTTATCAGTCCCTTATCTGAGGCACAGTTAACAAAAATTCTCTCCTATTCCAAGGGTTGTCAATTCACACTAATTACAGTGTCCTTTGCTGTGCAGAAACTCCTTAATCTGATATAATCCCACCTATTTGGGATTATGTTGCCTGTGCTTTGGGGGGTCTTGCCTAAGAAGTCTTTGCATTTTACTATTGTTTTTCCCTATAACTGAAACAATGACTGATATGCCCACAGATATTTCTAGTTGACCATGTGTTATATTCTTTCCAGGAAAGGAAAACATTTAAACTGAAGTAGCTTCTCCTTATTACTAGTTTAGGTTGTAGAAGAAGTATTTCTTCTTCCCCTTTCCTTCTTTACCTATAAATTTTCTCACTTTGGTCTTGGAAATGGTGTCTACTCAGATGAGGGCTGTTGCACAGACCTTCCTCCTCAGGCCAAAGTAAACTAAATCATGAACTTGAAATGAAATAGAAATCTGAAATGTAAATATGGTATTCTGTGTTGGATATTTGCCGATTCTGGTGGCCTTTATCATCTTATTTGGCTCCAGCAATCTGTCTTTTAATACTCATTCATCACTGCTCTAAGAAGCATACGTGCTTCTAGGACACATGACTCTGCCTCCTTTCTATGAGTGAAACATGAGGCTCAGTTCTAAACCAATTAGCATTAGCCTAGTTCATAACTGGCTTGGAGATACTAGCTTGACTTAACAGTACAGTGAGAATGAAGCCTAAAACTTTCAACTGAAGGTTGAGGGAATAGTACAAATGCAGCATGTTCATGATGGAACCTGTAGCACCAAGAGCTGTTGGCAACAATTTTGAAGCACCAAGAGCTGTTGGCAACAATTTTGAAACAATCAAGGAGAATCTTCTGAGAATGGAACTGATATATAGGAGTGTTTGTTTTATACCATAATTATAGTAAAACCCTAGTTTCATACATCAGAAACGCTAACAGTTCATGTTCTAGAGAGTTGAAGTATATTCACTTTACTTAACCTCGTATTAGGATATTTTTGCAAAAAGTGAGATATTGAAAAGCAGGGTAATGACATACATAATGCTCAAAGGTACAAGTTCTTTTTCTGCATAGATTGCTAACTTGAAAAATTTTTTTTTTTTTTTTTGGAGAAGTTTTTCGCTATAGGGCGCGTGCGCTCGACAGACAGAGAGAGCCATAGAGACAGAAAGCGAGAAATCACCCCCCAGGGGGGATGGTCACGCCGCAATCCCTTCTTCTCCATTCTCCTCTCGGGATCTTGGGCACGCACGCACACGTGCCTGGCGTGAGTTGTAAGCCACCGGGTACGAGACACAAACCACGGTCGACTACGTGGGAGTCCAGCGACATAGCCATTACTCTAACTGCTGGTTCCCAACTTGAAAAATTTTAATCTGGAACCAATGGCCATCTTTTCCTGCCACAGTGAGTAGCCTCTGTTCAGTGAGGCTCAGTAGATGACAGTGATGAGAGACAGGTAGAGGCAGGCACAAAGAGAGAGCAAAAAACAAAACAGCGAAAGTATGAGTGCAAGAGAACCAGCAGGTGGCATGGTGGCTAAGGTGTTGGACGCTCCCACATGGCCAACCACAGGTCAAGTCCTGGACCTGGTGGCTTGCTTTCTAACTTTCTCTCTCTCTCTCTCTTTCTCTCTGTCTCTCTCTCTCTCGTCAAATTAAAAGTGAATAAATAAACTTAATAAATCTTTAAAAAAAAGTGTGAGTGCAACAGAAAGTAGGTGTGAATTAATTAATAGGAGGGCTAAGAAGATGTAATTTTGTAGTAAAAACAATGAAATTCTAAGTGAATGGAAAGCACCAAAGGCACACTTTGCCTTCTCCATAATTTTGTCTGGAACAAGCTCAGAGATGCAGATTTCAACAACGTTACATGCAATGGTGCAGTTGAAGTGCAAATATATCACCACGTGTCCAATGTTTTTGATGATTAAAAAGATCACATGTAATATATTAATACTGCATCAACATTTGATCTCTCCTGATGATTCTTTCTAGGTTCTTGTTTGTTTTTACTGACTATAACTGCTCTTTTATGACTAGTTCTTAGAAATACAGGCAACAGTACTACATGGGCAATTCAGGCAAGAAAGAAATGTATCTTAAAGTTGAATATTTTAAAATTTTGTATCTTGATCTATTTTGCAAAGCTATATTTTACCAGATCCCTTTTTGAAAGTAGTTTATGGCTGACATTTAAGGGTCCTCCTTTTAAAATACATGCACAGTGATACAAACTGGGCCATAAGTATTTTTCATACGTGCCATCAACATATGAACATTCTCCAGATGTCCGTTTTGAAGGGGCAGGAGAATATATCCATGTTGTAAATATTCTGTACTGTTCCAAGTGATAGTGCACTGTGCTGAGACAAAATAGGGATGTCCTTACAGTTCTTTCATTTTGCTTAGACCAAACTCAAAGCCAAACCCTTGAAAAACAATAAAGGAAAAGTACATATTGGTTTCCGTTTTTTTGTTTGTTTTTCAAAATCTAGTTAAGGTAAGTAATTGATGAAAGGTAGCTCTATTTTCTGATCAGATATTTAAACTGTAAAACTCAAGGCAATTTTTCTCTTGCTAGTGGCTGCCCTTGATAGTAAAATAATTACATTAACAGCATCCAGCTCTATTCTCAACTTTCAATATTTCTCCACTAAGACCGCCAGGGAAAAACAATTGGCCCTGAAGCAGTTCAATAGAAATACTTTTTCATCTTGACTTTGTAAAAGTGTAAATGTCTATGCTTTCGGGGTATTATAACTCAGAAAGGGACAGTTTTTGTTCAAGTTTCTTTCCTTTTTCAGTTTTCAGTGTTCAACAATATACTGCTTATAAGACTTGTGATTCCACAGGGTTTTTTTAAAAAAAGTTTATTTAGTTTATTAGGTAAAGTGCGTGTGTGTGTGTGTGTGTGCACACACACAAGAGAGAAAAACAGAGAAGAGAGAGAAGGCAGCACTCTCGACAGTGTGTCATGCTGTGTCTCCCTTTTTTAGCTCTTCAACTCATCAGTGTGTTGGGCACATGATCAACATTTTAAGCTAACCTGAGGATCAGAACCCACAGTTGGCCATGTGACTTTCACCACTGTAATTCAGTTTGCTACCACTGCATCCCCAGACTAATCCAATGATACCACAGCTTTAAACCCAACATTTGTCTTCTGAATGCAAAACATTCAAACATTGTTTTGCATTAGACAAGTGGTCTCTGTAACACAGCCATATTGAAATGGTTTTGGTTCACCATGCTTCCTCTTGCCCTCAGGCTTTGCTCATGCAGAGCAGCTGTGAGTCTTCTTCTTGCTCACACCCCTCAACTCCTTTAATATATCTAACTTCTGTCCACCATCCCAGTCTCAGTTCAGTTAGTACTTCTAAGAAGCCATTCCTGATTCCTTAATTCTGAGTTAGGTGGCATGATTTCTGTCATATCTTATATTGCATAGCAATTTCCTCTCTATCGGGTTGAATGTTCCACTAGCCTGTTTTCTGGGATCAGAGACACTGTTTTTCTCTCACCAGAAAGACAGAGCGAGACAGGGAGACGGAAAGCACAAAATCTTCCCCCGGAGGGATGGCCATGCCACAATCCATTCTCCCCTTGGGATCTTAGACACGCACACACATGTGCCCAGTGTGAGTTTCAAGCCACCGGGTCCAGGGCTCAAACTGCAGTTGACTATATGGGAATCCAGTGATCCAACCATTACACCATCCGTTGGCCCCAGAGACACTGGTTTCTTTTTTTTTTGGAGAGGTTTTTCACTATAGGGCACGTGTGCTCGCCAGACAGACAGAGAGAGACATAGAGACAGAAAGTGAGAAATCACCCCCCAGGGGGAATGGCCACGCTGCAATCCCTTTTTTTCCATTCTCCTCTCGGGATCTTGGGCACACACGCACACGCGCCTGGCGTGAGTTTAAGCCACCGGGTCCGGGACGCGAACCGCGGTCGACTACGTGGGAGTCCAGCAACATAGCCATTACGCTAACTGCTGGTTACCAGACACTGGTTTCTTTATACAATGCCTTTATCTGCTGGAAGAAGTACCATTGTTTTTTAATAAATATTAGTTGCAGTATAGTTTTTGTTATTGTTGGTTAAGTTTTTCTTTTCCATCCTCTGGTGAGCGTGTATTACTCTCATCCATTAAGTTTGGGTGTGGCCATGTTGCTTGCTTTAACCAATGGAATGTGAGCAGATGTCACATGTGGAGTGCCTAGCAGAAAGTCTAAATGCACTCTCATTTGACATTCCTCCTATTCTTCTTCCCTTATATGATTAAAAAATCATGTTTCAAATAGTGGCTACTCAAGGTCAGCAGGTGGCATAGTAGTTAAGGGTGCTGGACTCCTACGTGGCTGACTGTGGTTCAAGTCCCGGACCTGGCAGCTTTCTTTCTCACTTTCTCTCTCTCTCTCTCACTCTCTCCCCCCTCTGGTCAAATTAAAATAAAATAAAACAATTAAAGAATTCTTTTTTGGGAGGAAGAACTATTTGTTTAATTACATTTGTTATTATTAGTTTTTTAATTTGACCAGAGAGAGGGAAAGGGAAAGTGAGAAAACAAACCGCCAAGTCTGGGACTCGAACCACAGTTGGCCATGTGGATATCCAGTGCCTTTAACCACCATGCTACCTGTTGGCCCTAAATAAAATAATTCTTAAAAAAATAGTACCTACTCTACAGATTTGTTAATTGAAGACACATTATTGTAAGCTGAGCCCAAAAGACCCAGTAGAGCCTAGTGACATAAGCAACAAGCAATTGATTGTTGTAAATAGCTAAGATTGGGAATTGCTTTTTTGTCACAACTAAAACTGACTAAAAGTGAGGAATTATTGTGATAAGAACAACAATAAGAAATAACAAAACTAAAACATGTGATCTTTGCTCTTTGATTATTTTAGGTGCCCTGATGCTACCTTGTGTGGAAGACTGGCAGCCTATATACTATTCAATAGTGAAATTTTGGGTAAAATTTTCACCAGATAACATGGAAGGAAGAAAATATGTTTAATAAACTTGTGACCAAGGTCAAAGAATTTTCAAGACAGAAGATTAGTGGCCCCCAAATTGATATTTAGGCAGTAGAAGAAAGAGATGAGCTCAGAAAAGAATTAGCTATTTGAAAATGAGAATGGAAGGGAAGAAGAGAATCTAGAGATAGGATTAAAAAGTATAACTGGGACAAGACCATCACCTGGTGGTTAAGGTGGTTGGATTCACATGGTCAATCATGCAGTTCAAGTCCCTAACCCTGAGGCTTAAAAATGTGCCAGGTACATGTGCATGCATGCCCAAAATCCTGAAAGTGGGGAGAAATGGAAAAGAAGGGACTGCAGCTTGACCATTTCCCATGGAGGATGTTTTCTCTCTTTCTCACTCTTTCTCTGAGTGCATGCTCCATCAGGAAATTTTTTAAGAGATATTTTTGCCATAGGGTATGTGTGCTCACTGGAGAGAAAGAGAGAGATAGAGAGACAGAAAGTGAGAAATCACCTCCCAGCAAGGATGGCCATGCGCTAATCCCTTCTCCTCCATTCTCCTCTCAGGATTTTGGGCACACAGGCAAATGCACCCAGCATGAATTTTAAGTTGCCGGGTCTAGAACTTGAACTACATTTGACAACATGGGAGTCCAACAACATAACCATTATGCCATCTGCTAGTCCCCCAGGGGAAAAAAAAAATTAATTAAAAAGAAAAAAGAAAGACACAACAGTTTCTTATCAACAACCAGAGAATTATTTTCAAATTAAGACAAAACTTTAGTGCAAAGACCAAGACAAGTGCGTGGCTAGTTGCTTTCTAGTTATTTGTACATTTTCACATGAAATAATCTTATTTATTTTTACTGATTCAAAAGTACATCAACAACATAGCAACTTTGACAAATTCTGATTGTAAAAGAACCATAGTAACAGGTGGGTAGTTCAAAGAGATTTTAAAGAGGATAAATGGAAGAATTAGAAACATTTATTATCTCTTATCTTTTAGAAGCTCATCATAAAGGTCAGAAAACAAGAGCAATTATGCAAAATTCAGATTACAAAGTGACTATAAAATGTTTTATCATTCTTCATAATGTGAAAAATTAGTATTTTTATATTAAGTAAAAGTATCCCTAATTGTTGATAATAATAATAATAATAATAACAAAGCTTGATGGCAAATATCAAATAAAGAGTAAGGTTATCACACCTTTAGTTAAGGCCCCTGATTTCTTTAAAGTGGTTCCCAGTAAATAATTTCACTTGTACAAAATGGCTTAGGCAGGACTGGCAGGAGGAATGGTGAGTAAGGCACTGACTGTCACATTGCTGACTGTGGTTCAAGTCCCAGACCTAGTGGCTTACTTTGCCTCTCTCTCTCTCTAATCAAATTTTTTAAAAAAGATAATAAATAAAATTAAATAATTAATTCTTTGAAAAAATTAGGGTAAAGAGATTACAGATCTATTCCAATGGAAGCCAACAGAATGCAAATTACTTGAAATTAAGCCTAGCATAATGTCTTATATAGTTATGGATCTGGCCATTGGCAGGTATCAGATCTAAAACCTACAATTATATTTTAAAAGACTCATAGTGCTAAAAGTGCCATCAGCCTAAATAGCTTACAATTGTTTGAGCAGTAAAATTACCATTAAACCCTTCACATCCCTTAAGCAGATTGAAAAGTATTCATCAGCCAAGAAGGGCATCTTGTCCTGAGAAGGACATTTTGTCCTGAGGATACTGGAAAAGGAAAAGCCTACTGGAAGTTATGCCAAGAACCATGAAGAACAATAGATTAGGTAGATGCATCCAGGAAATAAAATTGAAGATTGATCAAGCAAATTTCTCTATTCTCAAATTAATAGACCTTTTAACAAATGCTCAGTGTGATTTCAGACTGCTGTGGACCAGTGACTGCTATTTTTTTTTTTCATTCTACCCCTTTCTACATGGGAGAGTATATTGTGGGTTTTCTCAACTTATATTGGTTATGTTGAGTGCAAATAACAAGTCTTAACAGTTCATGGGACTTTGGCTTAAGAGGAGTAAAATTTGTGTAGAAGATGTACTCAAGATCCTGAATTTCAAACTACATGCTGTGGGAGTATCTTTAGGATGTGTTGATTATATTTTGTTTATAGGAAGGAAGTGAATATTTGTAAACAAGAAGACTGTAGTAGATTACATTATTTTACAAATACTCATTCCCTCCATATTGTTGCCATGCTTCTGTCTGAGTAGAGTATACTCTTCTGCCACACTGACTTTGGCCTAGATCATGTTACTTTTTTCAGCCAATGGAATGATAATTTTTAAGTGGACAAGCATATTTCCCTTAGTTGAGTACTCAGTGTTCTGATTTTGCACTCCAGAATGAGAATAATATTCAAGATGATGGCCTACTTCTTCAGCCTGGGCTGAAAAAATGAAAAATTACTCATCAAGGAGCTCTAGCTCAACTAAGTTCAGCTAGAGATGGCAGAGCCACTACACTCATGAACTTTAGCAAGTAATACATGTGTATTGATATAAGCCTCAGATAGTGGGGTTGTTTATTTCTCCAGAAAAAGCTAATTAACACAAGTTCTGATTAATTTGTTGTTGAAAATAAAGAAGAAAGAATTACCATGTCTTTAAAAATGTTTGACTAACAGAGAGAAACCAAGTAAGGGTCTGAATGTACATAACTGAATGATTTTTTTTATCAGAATTGTTTGTAGGCAGAATTCATAAATATATAGTTGAGTTGCTCAGTTATTAGGCTTCTTGGGTAGCAGTTTTAACTTGGGTAGTAGTTTTTTGATTTTTACATTTTTTAGAGAAGCCGTTTTGCTATAGGGCATGTGCACTTGCCAGAGAGACAGAGACAGAAAGCAATAAATCACCTCTCAGTGTAGATGGCTACGCTGCAATCCCTTCTTCTCCAATCTCCTCTTGGGATATTGGACATGCATGCACACATGCCCTGCACGAGCTTTAAGCCACCGGGTCCAGGACTCAAACCACCGTTTACTACATGGGACTAGCAACATAACCATTATGCCATCTGGTGGTCCCTTGGGCCATAGTTTTAACCTAATATCACAAATAGTGGCCCTAAACTCAGTAGGATAGCAGGGATTTGAATGATTGTTAATACATCTTTTATTTCTCAAAGAGTAAAACAAACATAAAAAATAAACTAAGAAGTTTCTATGTATCAAAAAATAAATAAATTTCAGTGTATAGAATATGTATTAATGATTCTAAGATTGTATAACATTGAGGAAAATCTCTGTAGATCTAGAAAAAGGAATGCAGAAACTGAATGCATGATGTATGGACCATTTAATGTTGTATACATAGTCCAACTTGGTTAATAAGAACCTGTACTTGGTAAGCAAACCAATTATACATTATCCTTTGAATTTTCCTCATCCTGTAGTAAAGATTACTTTTTGGGGTGAAAAAAAGACAAAGGACTTTTACTTATAAAATATTATTTGAAGCCCAGTCACTGTGGCATAGCAGTAATGTTTGGGTGTCCAAGATCCTAAAGACCTAGAGGGATGAGGAATGGGGATTCTGACCTGATGAAACCCGTCAAGTTTGATACTCTGTGTGTGTGTGTGTGTGTGTGTGTGTGTGTGTCCCATACATACACCCACTCTGTATCATAAAAAAAAAGGGGTAAAAAAAGAAATACATTTTTTGGAGAGGTTTTTAGCTATAGGGCGCGTGTGCTCGCCAGAAAGACAGAGAGAGACAGAGAGACAGAAAGCGAGAAATCACCCCCCAGGGGGGATGGCCTCACCGCAATCCCTTCTCCACCATTCTCCTCTCGGGATCTTGGGCATGCACGCACATGCACCCGGCGTGAGTTTAAGCCACTGGGTCCGGGACTCAATCCACGGTCAACTACTTGGGAGTCCAGCTACATAGCCATTACGCTAACTGCTGGTCCCAAGAAATACATTTTGAATGGCATCCATGTGTCACTGAGAGAACTGAACTGATGAATGGCAAAGTAAACCCCCATTATGAGTTCAAGAGTTAATTAGAAGCTCTACAAGCAGAGGGAAGTATCTAAATAGCCTTACTTAGGAAGGTCTATAATCTGACTACAGGGCTGACTAACCTCAATAGTGAGAGTCAGCATCATCAATGTTATTTTAAAATTCTAGAAAGACATGGTTATAACTACTGGTATCATCTCATGGATGGCTAATTTTGTGAACTCGTAAATAATGTATCATATTCATAAAAATACCAAAGATAAAAAAATACACACACACACACACACACACAAAATCATCCTTCTCTAAGGAGAATTAATACATTGAGCCATTCATTAATCCATTTATTGCTTAAGGATTTGTCAAATACCTACTATATGCCAGTCTATTGACTACTAAGAGGAAGTATAAAAGAAACTACTCCAGTAGTTTGTATTTAAGAGGCATGTCAAGATTCATATTTATGAATAATTAATTAGTTAAATTCATGATAATTCATTATTTTTCTATTATAAGGAATGATTCAGAAAACAATATCTTCGGACACTCACAGATTGATATAAATAAAAGGACCAATAGAAGAGCTATAATCCCCTGCTGTTCTAAAGAGCCCTATTGTAGTGGTAGGGTGTGAGAGGAGAGAGAGCATTTGGTAGACTTATGATTAAGTTTAGTCTTTTATTGAATCTGAGTTAAGTATTCCCATCCCCCCAGGTAAGTTAGACTTTCATGAAGCCTTAATCAGTTAGGTTATTGACTTTTTTTTACATTTAGATTGAATTGAATTCAATGGAATGTCAAGCAGAACATGTGAGTCCTATCCTTTCATTGGTCTCACATAGATAGAAGAGTTAGTATTTAGAAGCAAAACTCTTAAGTTTGAAAATTTTGTGATTTTTTAAAAATAATTATTTTCTTTTAAAATTAAGAATTTATTAAAAGGAGATTATACATGTTCACAGTAGACTCACATATTGAAATTTTAAATACAGCACTTGGTTTTTATGGCATATTTATTTTTAATTTAATGATTAAATAGCTCCCATTAGAAATGAAATTTTTAGGTCCAGCCATGGTAGCATATTTGGTGGGGTGATGTTACATGATAGTAACAGTGACTTTCCAGTTTTAATACATCCAAACTAGGGCTTGGTAAACATTTTGAGCTATGCATTGCATTAGAAAAAAAAAATAGACTATATATATCAAAGAAGCACCAAAACCAAAACAAAGACCTGCCCTGACAAGGGAAAACCCAAGCCTCTCCATGTTGAAGGTGACCTGTCTGTAATTTAAAAGTGCTTGCTAGAAAAAAACTTGACACTCTTCAGAGGAAGACCCAGAGTCTTTGCAATGTTTAACCCATAGTATAACAATAAAAAATTACCTAGGATAGTCAAAATAATCTTGGAACAAACAAAAAAAAATACAAGTTGGAGAACTTAGGCTACCTGATTCGAAGACTTAAGAAATTACATTAATTAAGACTTTGTTACTGGCTTAAAGACAAGGAAACAGATTGAACAAAATGAGAATAAAATAGACCCTCCCACATATTCTGACAAATGTCAGAGATACCAGAAATTCAGTGGTTAAAAAAAATTTTTCATTTTTTCTGGTTTATGTGTTTGCTTGTTTTTGTTGTTGTTGTTGATGATGTTTTTGTTTTTGTTTTTGTTTTATTGCCAGAGGCTGCATGCACTCACCAGAGAGTAACAGAGACACAGAGAGAAAAAGAAAGCACCTCCCAATAGAGTATGGTCACATGGCAAATCCCTTCTCCTCCATTTCTCCATCGTATGAGGATTCTAGTTGCATATGCATATATATTCAGAATGATTTTCAAGCCACTGGGGCCAGGCTAAGATTCATGGTCAGTCATGTGGGGTTGACTGACTACCACTAGACTATGGAGTCAGCATTTCCCAGAATCTTTTCAACAAATGCTTCTAGAACAACTAGTATCTGTAAATTCTGACCTGTATGTCATATATTAAAATTAACTGAGGTTAGGCCAGCAAGTGGTGTGGAGGTTAAAGCACTGGATCCTACATGTCTGGATGTGTGGTTTATGTCCCAGACCCAACGGTCTAAAAATCATCCCAGGCTGTATGTTTGTCTAAATGTCCAAGAGGAGAATGGAGGAGAAGGGGTTATGGCATTGCTATGTCCCCTGGGGGGGGATTTTTTTTTTTTTTTTTTTTTTTTGGAGAGGTTTTCGCTATAGGGAGCATGCGCTCGCCAGACAGACAGAGAGAGACATAGAGACAGAAAGCAAGAAATCACCCCCCAGAGGGGATGGTCACGCCGCAATCCCTTCTCCTCCATTCTCCTCTTGGGATCTTGGGCACGCACGCACACGCGCCCGGCGTGAGTTTTAAGCCACCGGGTCCGGGACGTGAACCACAGTCGACTACCTGAGAGTCCAGCGACATAGCCATTACGCTAACTGCTGGTTCCCTGGGGGGGATGATTTTTCACTTTTCCTGTCTCTCTTTGTCTCTCTGGCAAGTACACACGCCCTATAGCAAAAACCAAACCAAAAACAAGAGAAATTAACCTAAGGTGGACTATAAGCCTTAAAGTAAAAGGCAAAACTATAAAGTCTCTAGAAGGAAGTATCAGGAATATCTTTGCAGTCTCTTGGTATATAAAAAGTACTAATCAAAAAAAAAAAAAAAAAAACAACCTGATAAATTGGACTTTATCAAAATTAACAACTGCTCATCCAAAGATACCTTTAAGAGCATGTAAAGGTAAATCACGAACTTACTACCAAGGACTAGGAGAATTATATTACACAAGTTGGATGTAATGGAGTGATAGCTTTAACTCAGATCTCTTGATTTTGAATGCTTGTGGAAATTTAAAAAAATATAAATCTTGATGCTGCAAAAATACAGAAGGTAAGACTTAAAAACTGGGCAGGAAAGATGGAAGTTTGAATAGTGATATTTATATCATCCTACTAACATGAAAAGTGAAGAAATAAAAAGAAGAGTTGATGAAACAGGCAATAACAATTTAAGTATAATATTTAAATGTAGAAAATTACTAATATAAATCAAAGTAATATTATGATTATTAAAACTGCCAGAAAGGAAAGAAGTAGAAAATAACAAGTTAATTAAATCTTTACCTGTTGTATCTGAGAGTGAAGAGATACAAATTAATAACAATTTTAAAATAGTAAAAGCATGTGATTTAGAGTTATCTATGTAAAGAACCCAATGAGTGAAAAAATAAAATTAACTCTGGGAAACTGGTTTAGGTCTGGAGGAGATAACTTTGCTTTCCATTTTATGTTCATTCTTTAATTTTTTCATGCATGTGTGTCTATTTCCTATTTTTAGGTAAATAGATAAGTACAGAGGTAATAAGAAGTAAGAAAGGACCAAATGGAAGAAAGAAGGCTTGTATAGCTAGTGGCTATCAGCTTATAGTGAGATTTCAGATGACTTCCTTCTTAATTATACCTTTCCATATGTTTCAGATATTTTATGATTAGTAATCATTATTTTTGTAATATAAGAAGAAAATAAAGCTATTTCCCTTTTGAAACAGAAAAGTCTAAATAAAGTGTTTAAACCTTGCTGAGTACTTTATTGCTTAATGGAATAATTGCATCTAGTGGTGTTGGAGCTATCTGGTGGAAAAATGTTTTTCAGAATGTCAAAGTATTATTAATTTCTTGATTTGCATCAGTATACTACATGATATACAAATCATTGTTGTTTCAGTGGATGAAGTCTGGAGAGTCCTTAACCTCAAAGTGCCAGATAATGCTGAAGGATAGTTGTTTACTTCAGGCAGAAAAGTTCTCACAATATTAGAATCACAGTTAAATGACACTGAGGTCTCTGCAATTGCTGTGGGAGTAGAGAAATCCTAAAACCTCCACTATAGCAGTGTCTTTACAGTTTGTACTGACATAAACTCTTTAGGGATTCTTCTCTAAGATTAAGTGTACACCCATAATTATGTCATCGTGTATGCAGAAGTGTCGTTTTTTGCTCAGTTCTTGTAACTTGTTTATAAGCTGGAAAAGCAATTGCCAGTGGTAATGTCCAGAGCCTTCTGCATCTTAGATACCAAAACCTGTCGTAGTGTTCCCACTAGAGCTGTGATGTAAGTTCATCTATGTCCTAAATTAGGTGTGTAGGGAGTAAATTACATGCCCATAGGAATGATTTTTATAGCAAACTGAGCATTGTTCCAGAAGCAAGTCATCAGGTTATCTTGGCAATTGTACATGCAACACATTTGGGAATTATTCTAAGGAAAACATTGGTAGAAAGTCTGACTAGTGGCTTGGACTTTGGCTACTGCAAAGACTGAAAAATAAGAAAAGAAAAAAAAAAAAAAAGCACATGTCAAGCTACAGTGTATAACCTACCCAAGCTAATTCCATGATACATGATGGTGAAACCCTGATCAAGAATCCCAGTTAATTTTAAAGATTGTATTAATGTAGACTCCTCCACAAATAACATTAAAACATTTCTAATTCCCTTATGTATTTAAAAGTCTGGGTCAGGTATTTATAGTTTCTGATATAGATGTATATTAAAAAAAAAAACAACCTGAATTTAGAACTCTCTAAGAACCTGGATTAAAGAAATACCACAAAGTAATTAAAAGCAGGATTTTTGAGGTAAATAAACCTGAATTTGAACCTTTAAGCTCCATTTACTGGATGGCTTTACTCAGTACATTCAGTGTTAATGTCAGTTTTCCCATCTGTAAAATAAAAATAAAGTATAACTCTCAAAAAATAACAAAAAAATTTAAAGGAAAACTATAAGTATTTATGAGTTCCATAAAATATTATAGTTCTGATTATTTTAAAATTTAATAATTGGTAAGTCTATTCAACAGTTTGCAAATTTATCTAATGTATTTTGACCCATTTGTTAAAACTGGCAATTATGAAAGAGTATCCTTGGTGAAAATACTCATTCTGATGAAAAAAAGATATGTTCACCACACTTAAGTACATTTAATATCAGAGCATCAATTTCTGAAGCTTTGTTTGTCCTTTTTGGCCTTTTTTCTCTAAAGGTAAATGGCACAGGAGATTCTTTAAAGACAAAGTTGCATTTTAACAAGCTGGTCTTGGGATTTGTTCATGTTCCGGGCTTATAGTTATTTATTGCTTTATAAAGGTTATAGGTAGGTAAATATGGCTAAAGGTCGATAAAATAGAACATTTCACAGAAAACCCCACTGCTTTAACATATCAAAACTTCTTACATTTAAAATTATTTTAAAGGATGCATATCTTAGAATTATTAGGCCTGAGATACTCATGATATTCTAAATAAGAATAGATGTTTTTCAGATATTTACAGAGAAGATTCCATAACTCACTTTTATAATGTATTTTCTGTTACTTCTACCTTAAAAGACCTAAAAGTAAATCGTTTTTATTCAGAATTTTGAGAAATGAGCTATTAATAATTAAGTTAATGTTCTGGCTTATAGGAGTTGCCTTATATTATATACCTGTATTTCTAATTTTTTCAAAGGAATAAGGGACTATGAATGACTAAACTAAGGCTCCAAATTACCTAAAAGAAGCTTGACAAAGAACAATAAAGTAAGAGGAACCACTCTACCCCAATGTCAAGATCTAGTATATATACCTATGGGAATCAGTACAGTGTGCTGTTAATGGATGAAAATGTGGTTAGAACTCTGAAATAGAAGAGAGAACAGAAGTACATTTATACTATATCAGTAGCCATATCCTGGTGGATATAGTTTTGGAAATGGTACCATTGAGGAAACCTGGGCAAAGCACACAAGGGATTTTCTGTATAATTTTTTACAACTAAACATGAATTCACAATTACCTCAAAATAAAGTTTAATTTTAAAAAGAACCAAAATAATAGAAGATAAAATACAATATTTATTTGCTTTAAAATAAAATATAGGATTGTATAGTTTTTCTGTGGTTTTCATTATGAAGATGAGTCGTCACACATAAGGACTATAAAAAAGTCTCATTACTTGAAATTTCTAATTAGTTGGATTTTTAATGAATAAACATTGACTGTATGCAGGAACTGTATTAATAAAACCACTGGAAATTATCTCATGACTTTTTCAGGGGTCAGGAAGGTGAGCGTTTATTGCTTGTAGTCCTGAAAAACTACCTTTCTGTCTCCATATGTAACCTATGTCGAAGTTATTTGAGCAGTTGCCATGTAATGTAGTAAGAAAAGGATGTTCTTTACTGGCACACTTGAATAATCAGATTTAACCTGTATCTATTTCACAATCTAAAAATATATGATTGTCAAGAATACACAAAATTAGAACACATTAAGATATTTGTATGATATTATTTTCTCAAACTATATCAGCAAGTAATCCAATGTGGGATGTTATAATGGATGTTCTATTTGTGAAAGATTTTTTAAATTTAATTTTGCCTTCAATATGGCTTTTTCTGTGTTTTAGAACCAATTAATTTTACAATAGTAAGAATGTAACTCATTTAAAATGAAAGATTTTCAAGAATAATCTCAAACAATAACCTCAGAGCAAGTACATAGATGTTGGAAATGTTTCATAATGCTTTTTCAAAACAATCATCACTTTTTCTGCTGCTCCGTTTCCACTGTAATCATCCTCATTCATGTCCTTACCCCATATGATTTGCCTGAACAACTTAAGTAACTTAGTGATTTCTTTACCTTTGACCTGTTTCTCACCTCACATCCCTAGTCCATTTTCCAAACTGCCTCCAGAGAGATCTTTCTAATATGCAATCTTCTATTCCTTCTCTGCTCAAAAACCAATTCTTTTTCTTGTTTCCTAAAATACAAAGTGAATAATTTTCAGGGGATTCAAGTTTCTCTAGCATATAAACCCAACCTACCTTTCCAGTCTTAATCCTGCCTCTCTTAAGTATGCATTCCCCATACTTTATATAGGCCATACTTTTCCATCTTCCTGAAACACACTACACCTTCCATCTAGAATGCTGACCCTTGTCTTTGCCTGGTTAATTGCCTCACTCTCTGAAGCTGTTCTCAACATCCTAAGACAGTTCATCACTCCTTTGTTGTTCTCACAGGATTTTATATGGAATAATAACTACTACTTATTGAGCGCTTACTAGGTACCAGGCACTGTGCCTAACTAAGCATTTCACAGACGTGATCTCATTTAATCTTCCGAGAAGCCCTATGAGGTAATGCAGTACTTTTCATGGTGTCTTCTCATTCATTGTTTTTGTCTATCTCATTAGAAGAGATAGGTCTTAAATAGTTTATATGAAGCACTTCCTAATATAAAGTCTGATCACATAAGGTGCTCAATAAATGTTTGTTGAGTGAATGATTGAATGGATAATGTGAAATAAATAAATAAAATAGGATGCTTTAAAAAGCAACTTGTTAGAAAGTGTTGGTTTTACTATACTTGCACACAGCCAGAGCATTGAGACCATGCTTCCTAATGCAAATTTCTCTGTCTTTGCCTCTGGCATGCTGCCTGAAATCCCCATGTTTCTCAAGAAGAACTTCTTGTTTTTCATTCTTACTGCTACCAACCTAAATCAGACCGTGTCCTGTCTCTTACTTAATCTATTCATATTCACTACCTTCAGATTCTCTCCATTTTATTACTATACTCCTGAAAGAGATCCACTTACCTAAAATATTCATCCAATTATATATTTTCCTTGCTCAAAAATCAGACATTTTGTAGAAGGAATCCTTTCTCCTAAGTCTAACTCCAAAATCCCAAATCTCCATGATATTACTCCAAATTTATTATCCATTAAATTCTGTATACTACGGTCCAATCAATCTGAAATCACTTCCATACCCTTGATCATTATAATAATCACTCTGCCTATCTGAGTTGCCTCTTTCTCTACGTAGTTTATAAAAATTCTGTCTCTGGGGGCCAGTGTGCGTGTGGTGTGATGGTTAAAGTGCTGAACTCCCACATGGCTGACCACAGTTTTAGTGCTGAATCTGATGGCTTTCTCTCTCTCTCTCTCTCTCTATTTTATCTATTTCTCATTCACACACATGCTGTATAGAAAATTAAATAATAATAATAAATAAAAGTAAATAAAAATTATTTTAAAAATTCTGTCTCTTCCATGGTGCTTTCCTACAATACTAGTCAGAAATCACATCCTTTCTATCCCTATATGCTTATTCCACTGACAGAAAGCTTATGAGACATTTTTAATCTTAGACTTACCTCCCTTATTCAAAAGTTAGTTCTTTGAGAGATTGAGTAGATCTTTTTCTTTAACTGCCCATCTCATACATGAGTTCCTCTTTGGAATAAACAATGCTATACAACCCTTTCCCCTATACAAGGGTGAGTCTTCTGCAACTATGCTTCTACCTGCTAGATCCTCTCTCTGGAAACTATGTACCTATAACAGACAGACAGACAAAAAGCCCCTTAACCTGGTCTGTATCCTAAATGGTGAAGCTGAGAACTAGAGAACTACTGCCCATAGCTAGTAATCATGTACCTGCAAGCCATGTCCCTCTAAAGGGACATCTTTGTTTATAATAGAAAAAGGCAGCACGTGGGCTAGCTGGTGGTACAGCAATAATGCAATGATCCGTGATGCTGGACTCACATGGGATGGTCCCAAGGGTCACATCTCAAGGTGTCTCTCTACACACTGCGTGTGCTTCTGTGCCCGTGATCCAGGCTGGTTGAGGTTAAAGAAGAATTTTCACTACGAGGACACCATTGTTGGTTTTCTCTCTCAAGAAATAGAGGATAAACTTTAAAAAGGAAGGAAGGAAGGAAGGAAGGAAGGAAGGAAGGAAGGAAGGAAGGAAGGGAGAAAGGAAGAATAAAGTAGCTCTAGGTGCAGCTTCAGATATCTGGAGGGGTGGGGTGAAAAATAAACCAAAGTTCTTCAGAGAAGCAGAAGTATGTGGGAGAGAGCACAGATGCTACTACCTGGTTTCTGACAACTTTCCTGATACTGGGTATAGGCACTATGGAGACATGATTGCCCTTAGTTTTCTTGAAAAAAATCCAATGTTTTTCAATAAACTGCTTTTTTTTAGCTCAAGAGCAAAATAATTTGTGTTTTAGTCATCCAGTCCTTCAAGGCCAAAGGTAGCTTTTTAGAGTAATTTGCAATATCAGGCGCCAGTTGGACATGTGTTGAGTATAAATGAGATACTGGTTCTTATCCTTGACTACAGGTTAGCAACATTTGAGATGCTTTTAAATATAACAATGATTGCATCCCATGGCAGACCAATTAAATTCAAACTGTATTGGATGGGAAGATATATGCTTTCATATTTTTTAAAGCTTCTCTGATGATTCTGAAATGAGATCAGGGTGTATCATCATTGGGTTAAATGTTGTAAAATTACAAACACTGAGGGAGAGCTGGTTATATAATAAGCCACTTTCACTTACTAACTTGTCTGTGTTAATTTATCAGATTTCACAATCTGAGAAAAATATCTGGACAATAGTCAAAGAGCAGCATTGAAAGAAATAGAGTAAACCATAAAAGAGTGGATGGGGGCTCTCCCATAGAATGCTGGTTAAGATGGGTGGATTCTACGTAGCCAACTCTGTGGTTTGAGTCCCAGACCAAGCAATTTAGGAAACATAGTGGGGAGACCAGCAGATGGTGTACTGGTTACGTCATTGGATTCCCACATGGTTGACTGCATTTCCAGTCCTGGAAACAGCGGCTTAAAACTCATGCTGGGTGCATCTGCATGTTTGCCCCAAATCCCCAGAGGATAATGGAGGAGAAGAAACTGTGTGATGTGGCCAACCCCCCTGGGGGTGATTTCTCACTTTCTGACTCTCTGTTTCTTTGACTAGTACATGTGCCCTATAGAAAATTTAAAAAAGAAACATGCTGGGGTCAGGGCCAGCAGATGACACAGTGGTTAGTTACTGGACTTTCATATGGCTGACTGCAGTTCAAATCCCTAACCCAGTGACTTGAAAATCACGCTGGGTTCATGTGCATGGTACGGAAGATCCCAGGAGGAAAATGGAAAAGGGATTGGATTGCTATCCCCTGAGGGGGTAATTTCTCATGTTTCCTCTCACTGTCTCTAACTCTCCAGCAAGTGCACATGCTTTATGGCAAAAAAAAACTCTTCAAAAAGAAAAAAATAAACATGCTGGGCATGTGTATGTATGTGCCCAAAATCCTGAAATGAGAGAGAAATGGAGATGAGATTCCAACATGACCATTCCCCATAGGGGGTGCTTTCTTACTTTCCCTCTATCTCTCTCTCCAAAAGGGCATGCATCCTCTGGTTAAAAAAATTTAAAAAGAGAAAGAGAGAGAGAGAGAGAGAGAGAGAGAGAGAAAGAGAGAGGAAGGACTAGGTATAGGGTTTACTGCATAATTAGTGCATATAGTAAGTGGGTTACCAAAGTCAATTTCATGCCAAAAATATGAAATGCTAATTAAAAGGATATATTATAGAAACATGTTTGTGTATACTGTTAGTTTGAAGGTCAGACTAGAATAATATAAAATTCTGGTGAGATCAACATAATCTCTAGGTCATTATAATTAAGCAAGTAGTCAGAGCTTAATATTCAATTATTAGTGACATGTTAGTAATTTAATTAGTAGTAATGTTATTTGGAGGCAGAATAAAGTTAAAAGAGTGCTAAAAATATACATATATATTTTTTTTTTAAAGAGAGATTTTGCTGAAGGGTGTGTGCACTAGCTGGAGACATGGAGAGACAGAAAGTGAGAAATCACCACCCCGGGGAGGGGGGATATGGCCACACTACAATATCTTCTCTTCTGTTCTCCCCTCAGGATTTTGGGCATGCATACAACACATGCTCCGCATGAGTTTTAAGTCCCTGGATTCGACTTGCAGTCAACTATGGGAGAGTCCAACAACATAACCATTACTCTATCTGCTGGTCCCATGAATACTAAAAAAAATATTTTTTAGGCTCTATTCTTGATTTCCCTGCATCTTTCTCTGAAATCAAGCATGACTACATCCTACAAAAATTGTTGGTGGTACCGTATCCCCTCCTACTATATTCTGCCTTGTGTTGTGTCTATATCAGGGCTTATATTTTGCCTTTGACTAATTCCAAGCTCCTTAAAATAAGCAGTTACGGTGTTCATCTTTGTATCCCTAATAAAAATTCTTCTTCAATTTTAGAGCATTTTAGTTTTATTTGTTGTGTTAAGCTGTATCAATTAGGAACAAATGCTGTTGCACATTACAACAAACTCTGCTACAGTGGCCTGCTTAAACTGTGGGTTTATCTGTCTCATAAAGCAAGATATTCAGATATAGGCAGTTCCAAGTTGGTGTAACTTCTTGAGGAAGCCATTAAGGACACATGTTCTTTCTATCTCCCTGCTCCTGTCATCCTTAGTGTTTAACTTGTCACCTTATGGTCATAAAATACCCCATACCTTTAGGCAATGTATTTATTGGAAGCAAGAAAGAATCAGGTTCTAAAGAACCAAAAGGTACATTGCAGCCCAGTCTATACTTTAAAAAAACACCTTTCCAGAATCTCAGCTGGTAACAGCTCATTGATCAGAACTGGACATATGGTTATCCCTGGACCACTACTGGAAGGCGGCTAGGGAGAAGGGATAAGGATTAGGTCAGCCAGAAACACTGGACCACAGGTTTGATTTTAATTTGTGTTGAAAGGAATATTAAAGTTTATTTGGCACTCCCTACTGATATCTGACAGATGAGAAAATGGTGACCCAGAAATGTCTGAGATCTGCAGCCAGGTATGGTAGATCAGAGACTAGACTAAGATCCAGCTATTATAATTCCTTAGGCATTGCATTGACCATTAAGACCTACAGATACAGGTTATTTCCAAAGACAGAATTTAGAGAGTTAGAACTTAGTTTCAGCTTTCTCTAAAATAACCCTCCCCTTCCTGTAAAATCTTCAGACAATAAACGGGAAAATACACCCTTCAGTACTCCTTTGATTTGAAATGTGGTGAAATAAATTTCAAAATATCCAGGGGACATGTCCTTCATCAGTTGTTCATTTGCTCTATGTAACATGGATGGTTGTTTTTTAAATCTCTAATACAGAACATATTCTGTACATAGTGAAAATCCAAAAGTATTCAAGTATAATCCTAGTTTGGTCTTTTATATTAATTTACACTAGCATTGATTTTTCCTTCCAAGACAATTTTTTTAAAAATCTATCATCACTATTAAATGGCCTTAATCCTGATTCTTAACCTAAATAAACACATGTTTTGCTAAATGTATACCACTTAAAGAATTATAATTTATACTGTAATTTTTCATTTTCTCCAAATGACCCATTTTAGTTTCCTAGGCATGGTATTGAAAAAGTATATTTCCATTTCAGCCAATAAGTGTTCTATGTGAGTATTGATTATTATTCTTCCATAATTATGACTTTTATCATTATGAATGTTCATCCAGCTCTACTTTCCCTTTGTAAAGTATTGTGGAAATTTTATCTTCTGAGACCTTACAATATGATTTGTTACGAAATTTAAACTGGGGAAGACCAGCAGTTAGCGTAATGGCTATGTTGCTGGACTCCCATGTAGTCGACTGTGGTTCATATCCCGGACCCGGTGGCTTAAAAAACTCAAACCGGGCGCGTGTGTGTGCGTGCCCAAGATCCTGAGAGGAGAATGGATGAGAAGGGATTGCGGCGTGGCCATCCCCTCTGGGGGGTGATTTCTCGCTTTCTCTCTCTCTGTTTCTCTCTGTCTGGCGAGCGCACGTGCCCTATGACAAAAACCTCTCTAAAAAAAAAAAAAAAAAAAAAAAAAAAAAGGAAAGAAAAAAGAAATTTAAACTGGGTATAGCAAAAACATTATAATTATTATAATTAAATACATCTATAATTACCGGCTCCACCAATGCATTTGTTATTGGCTACTGGTATTATAAAAAGCTTTTATCATGCTGGTATAAAAATGAAAGTCAGTCATGTATAGTGGTGTGCCTACAGCTAAAGTTTGAAGCTATTCAAACCAAAGCTCACCTTTCACACTGTTGGTCAGGATGTCTTACCCCTCTGAAGTTCAGTTCTCATCAATATGGGGGACAGGTGAAAACAAAAAGATCAGTTATTGGATTACAGCAAGAATTAAATAAGATACATTTAACGTAGATTTCCACAACTAGCGGGTGCTAAATAAGTGGTAGCTATTATTAATTTCAGATTGATATAAACAATAGATACACATCTTTGAAACAGTGTATCATGTTAAAGCAGAAATCCATTGTGTTTTTATCATGTTCAAATACACTTAGGCCTAAGTATCATAAATATATCACTATCCTTAAACATTTTACATATACATTTTCGTAACATTCATCCATCTACTATAATGTGTGACTATTTTGTGCCACTTTAAGGATTTATTCAGCAATAAACTTGCTACCACCAACAATTATTTTAGAGAGAGGTATTTCTATAAAAATTCTACTTCCTAGACTATCATCTGAAATAGAGGGAGGTGCAATAAAGAGACATTTTATCATATATTTTGTACTAACCTTACATAGTTTTCCTAAGTCAATTTTAATCTATTTGGGGTGTGTAGTTTATTGGTCATATTTCAGTTTCCATGGCAATGGATGCAATCATTTCATACATATTCTGCAGCTGGGTAGACAAGCAGTCTCCGTTGAGACTTTTGCAAATAAAGCAGTGTGTGAGTAAGAGGCAAGCTTTCTCTCTGCAGGAGACTGTTCATGCTGCTCTTCTAGATACCAGTCTCAGGTGATAGCCAAAGCAAGCCGTCAGATGTGACTGATTCTCCAGTTTTCTCATGGAACATCCAAGATTTAAAAGATGCTTCCACTTCTGCTTTTAGAATTTGGACTTAGGTTAACTAAAACACAACGGAAAATTGAACACAGAGTACCTAGTTCTCATCCATCTAAAGATTTCCTGTGTTTCTGAAATGGAAATGTATTAAAAAACACAATTCAGCTGTTCTGAAAATAAAACTTAGATGACAATGAAATACAAAGTTGTAGAAGTCACTGCGAAAAGTAAGAAACAAAAAAGCTCCTGTAACAAAAATTTCCTAAGATTCTATCATGGCACTCAGATTGTGCATTCATTTGTGCTACTTCTTAACACGGATGAATGGTTTAAAAATAATCAACTCAGGGGGTCGGCAGGTGGTGTGATGGTTAAGAACACTGGATTTCCACATGGTCAACCATGGTTCTACTCCCGGACCTGGTGGCTTTCTCTCTCTCTCTCTCCTGCTTTGTCCCTCTCTGATCAAATTAAAAATTAAATAAAGTTAAATAAAATAATTCTTTAAAAAATCAACTCAGTTAAATAAAAGATCATTTAGCCTTTTGTTATGAAAAATTTCAAATACACAAAAATAGAATACTAAATGACCTTTATATTCCGAGCTCACCTGTTCATTAATTATCAGTATTTTTTTTTTTTAATCCATGGTAGAACACATGCACATGTATGAGAAAGAGAGGGGAACATCCTCCATAAGACCTAGTCACACGGTGATCCTTTTCCCCCAACCTTCATCTTGGGCATGTGCACACACACTGGCATGTTTTCAGATGGACTCAGTCAGGGACTTGAACCATGATTGGCATGTAGCATCAAACTCTACAATCTGGTATATCACTGACTGTGTCATTGAAGCTTGACCAAATTTTCAATATTTTGACACTTGTTTTTATCTGTACCTCCCCACACAGTATTTTTACCAGGTTATACTAAACAAAATCATGTAATTTCACTCATTAAAATCTACACTATCTCCAACTGATAAAGGTATTATAAAGACATATAACAATTATGCTGTCATCTGTAACTTCTAAAAAGGAATAAGTTTTTTAATATCAGAAATATTCTATTTTGAATTAATAGCAGTAATATGAGATATCAATAGATTGATAGCAATAGATTCTATATATTACTTAAAAGTCTTATAGGCCTAACCATGGTGGCAACATTGATAAGGCACCAGTCTGCAAACTGAGGCCACATAGGAGACCCAGATTTGATTCCTGGACCAATCTAAACTGGCCAGGCATGATGGCTTTCACCTACAGTCCTAGTTAACTGTGAGACTGAAGATGGAAGAGTCTAACATGAGAGACTCTGTTAAAAATATCTTTTCTTTTCTCTCATTAAAAAAAAATCTTCTAAATAAATCACTTCTATTAAATTTACTAAGCATTTTGTTTTCTCATAAAGATAAAAATATTTCTTTAAAATTTTTTTTAGGTTTTCGCTATAGGGCACTTGCGCTCGCCAGACAGAGAGAGACAGAGAGACAGAAAGCAAGAAATCACCCCCCAGGGGGGATGGCCACGCTGCAATCCCTTCTCCTCTATTCTCCTCTCAGGATCTTGGGCACACACGCACACGCGCCCCGCGTGAGTTTAAGCCACCGGGTCCGGGACTCGAACCGCAGTTGACTACGTGGGAGTCCAGCAACATAGACATTACGCCAACTGCTGGTCCCTAAAATTTTTTTTTATTGTCAGAATTTTGCTAATCCTCTTTCTTTTTTTTTTTGGAGAAGTTTTTGCTATAGGGTGCGTGCGCTCACCAGACAGACAGAGACAGACAGAGAGATAGAAAGCGAGAAATCACCCCCCCAGGTGGGATGGCCACACCGCAATCCCTTCTCTTCCATTCTCCTCTCGGGATCTTGGGCACGAACGCACACGCGCCCGGCGTGAGTTTAAGTCACCAGGTCCGGGACGTGAACCGCAGTCGATTACGTGGGAGTCCAGCGACATAGCCATTACGCTAACTGCTGGTTCCCGCTAATCCTCTTTCTAGAGGAAGGATAAACTTCTTTTTTTTAACTTTCTTTCTTTTTTTTTTTTTTTTTTTCCTATAGGGTACGTGCACTCACCAGCAAGACAGAGCGAGACAGAGGGACAGAAAGCGAGAAATCATCCCCTAGCAGGGATGGCCACGCCACTATCCCTTCTCCTCCATTCTCCTCTCAGAGTCTTGGGCACACACGCACACGCACCCACCCAGTGTGACTTTAAGTCACCAGGTTTAGGACTCAAACCACGGTCAACTACATGGGAGTCCAGTGACATAGCCATTACGCCAAGTGCTGATCCCAGAGGAAGTATAAACTTCTACTGATGATTAATTTCTATCATTTTACAATAATATAAGAAATAGCCATTGAAGGATGTAATTTAAGGGACTGAACATTGAGGAATATCTGATTATGTCTTCTATTCCTTTCAGTTGGCCCAGAAGTAACTACCAAGAGATTATTATCCCTGATGTGCCTGTCATTGCTTAAAACTATTATGTTTACAAAATGCGTTTTATTAAAAACCACCACTCAAGTTTTCTCTATGGAAAATTTTTTCTAGAATGACTCATTTCCATTTATAGAGTGCCCATCTATCTTTGTCTTTCCACTTAGCAAATCTATGAAGGTTTTTCTGTTTTCTCTTGTCAATCTGCTCTTAGTTTTTCTGCCTATTGCTCTAGATCTATGAATACCTTTATCTCCCTCATTTTTCTTTCTTCAGTTTTCACCATTTTCACTGTTTGTTCCCTCTCGAATCTCTTCTTTTTCTTTCTTTTTAAGGTTATTGAGTATAAGGCAATATTCCCTATCCTTAATTTTTAAATTCAATGAGAGGATATAGACCTAAATATAAAAAATAAAACTGCTAGAAAGTAACAAAAGAGAAACCCTAGATCACCTTGGGTATAGTGATGAATTTTTAGATACAACACCAAAGGTATAATCCATGAAAGAAATAATCAATAAGCTAGATTTCATTAAAATTATATACCTCAGCTCTGGGAAAGACAATATCAAGAAAGCAAGAAGACACATTACAGATTAGGAGGAAGTATTTGCAAAAGACATATCTTCAAAGGACAGTTATCCAAATATACGAAAACTCTTAAAACTCAACAGTAAGAAAACAGACAACCAAATTAAAAAATGCACCAGAGACCTTAACAGACACCTTACAAAGAAGACATGCGTATAGAAATTAGGCATATGATTAGATTCTATACATCGTATGTCATCAGGGAAATATAAATTAAAACAATGATGAGATACCACCACACAACCATTAGAATGGCCAATATCCTGGGTACTTTCGACCTCAAATGCTGGCAAGAATGTGGAGCAACAGCAATTCACATTTATTACTGGTGTAAATGTAAAATGGTGCAGATATTTTGGAAGATAGTTTGGTGGATTCTTACAAACTAAAAAAAACCCTTTTTCTTTTTACTTAGGTTTTTGTCTTAGGGTGCGCATGCTCTCCACAGAAGAGAGAGACAAAGAGATGCAGAGAGAGGGAAAGTGAGAAATTACCTCCCAGGGGAATGGCCACACAGCAAGCCCTTCTCCTTTCATGATTTTGAACATGCATGCTTATGTGCATGGTATGATTTTCAAGCCACTGGGTCCAGGACTCAAACCTCAGTCTGCCGTGTAGGAGTCCAGCACCTTCACCACTATATGCCACCTGTCCCTAAACAAACTTAATATAGGGTCTAGCCATCACAGTCCTTGGTATTTACCCAAAGGAGTTGAAAAATTATATATGTTCACATAAAATCCTGCACTTTTCTATTTATAGCAGTTTTATTCATAATTGTCAAAACTTGGAAGCAACCAAGATACCCTCCATTAGAAGATTGGAGATATTACTTATGGTACATCCAGCGAGCTGTTATACCATAAAAAGACATGGCAGAACCTTAAATTCATATTACTAAGTGAAAGAATCCAACCTGAAAAGGTTGCATACTATACGATTCCAACTATATTACACTCTGGAAAAAGCAGAACTATGGAGACAATAAAAAAGATCAGTGGTTGCCAGGGGTTGGGGTAAGAGAGGGGGACAAATGAATAGGTGGAGCACAGAGGAATTTTAGGGCACTCTGAAATACTCTCTATGATAATACAATGATGGATACATGTCATTATACATTTTTCTAAATCCATAGGATGTACAACACCAAAAGTAAACTAAACTGTGGACTTCGGGTAATTATTATGTGTCAACAGAGGCTTGTCAACTGTGACAAAAGTACCACTCTATAGGGGATGTTAATAATGGGCAAGGCTGTGCATAGGAGGCAGGAAGCAGGGAAACAGGGGCATGCGTATGAAATATTTCTATAGCCTTCTCCTAATTTTGCTGCAAATTTAAAACTGTTTTTAAAAACTCTTGGGCTGGCCCCATAGCTCAGTGATTAAGTGCCATGTACTGGGAGTCAGATCTCACAGAGCTGACATTGGTTGGAATTTCAGTTGTGGCAGCTTGAAAAACATGCCCAGTGTATGTGTAGGAGCAAAATACTGACTAGATGGAGAAATGGAGGAAAAAGAGTTGAGACATGACCACACCCCATTGGGACATGCTTTCTCTCTCTCTTTCTTTCTCTTTTTCTCTCTAGCCAAGTGTACACACCCTCTAACAATTAAAAGAGAAGTCTTAAAAAAAATAAACAAAATAAAGTATTTTAAAAATCTAAATCAAAAAAGTGAGAGAAACATTTGTGACTTCTCTAAAAGAAAATTTGTTTTTCACTTAATTTTTTTTCCTTCAGAGTTGTAGCTCTCTTAGATGTTTCATTGGAATATTTATTTAGCCATTCTAATAGATAACTAGCTATACATTGTGTGTTTACTAAAGATGATTTTCAAACAATTCTAAGCAGTTCTGTAACTGGGGATTATATTCCCTCTCATGGCATCCATACTAATTAGATAAAGGAAATTGTATGGCCCTTAAATTTTGGAAAATGTCATGTGGTTTAGAGTTTGTTTCAAAGCATCACTCAGCAAATGAGTGCAGACTCTTTGTTAGTGCTCAGTTTTTTCTTAGTAAATTGATAGTTATTCCACTTGGATTCTGGCATTATATACAGATTTGTGGACCTTGTTAAAATCTGAAATCTATAAGACAATATAGTCTTTTTATTCAGGAAACTGAGACCCAGGGAGGCCAAGGGTAGCCTAACAAATTAGAAATGGATTTAAAACTAAAACTTCAGTTTACTGACTACCAGACTTTCTAAAACTTTAGTTATCATTTTGGTAAATAAGGAATATATTGCATAGTGTTAGAGGACAGTGCTTGCTTACCTCAGTATAGTATGCACTGTGAATTGTATTTCCAAGGTACCCAATCCTCCCATACTCTTTGTCACAGTGGACCTAGAAGAGTAGATAGAACGCACTACTATAGTAGCTGGAGCAAGAGTATTGGTGGAAGAAGGTTCAATCTGGTTTCATTAGCATCACATTGGAATATAGCTAATGGCAATGCAGAGGAATTTCAAAATGGGAAACTTGTCCCTCATTGGAGCAGGAAGTTATTTTAATAGTTATATTCTACTTCATTCCTTGCATTCAAATTTGCATCTGTGAAGGGGAAAGGATGTCTATTCTTCCCTCCAAGGTATTTGTTGGTTTAATGTAGTACCTGTCTTTTTTTTTTTTTTTTTTTTTTTTAGGTTTTGTTATAGGGCATGTGCACTCACTGGAGAGAGACACAGAGGGAGTAAAAGAGATAAAATGAGAAGTCAACCCTCGCCCCCAGGGTGACCACTTCAGTCACACCGCAATCCCTTCTCCTTTCTCATCTTGGGATTTGGGGTATGCATGCACATGTGCCTAGTGTGATTTTTCAGGATGCCAGGTTTAGGCCTTGAACCTCACAATCAGCTATGTGGACTCTAACTGCCTTAATGACCAGGCCACTGGCTGGTCTATCCCAGTTATTTTTATCCTATTTTATTAATATGATCCCAAATAGCATGTCACTAGATTTGATTATATGATGAAGTGTAAATGGGTACACATGCCACAGTCTTATTGTAAATAAAATGCCTTGATGATGATGACAGGGAAGATAATATCCATGTCCTAAATACTTGCATAATTGATATCATTCCAATTTCTTTTGCTGTCCAAAAGCAACTTCAAGAAATGTACTTCAGTTTTTAACTCTAAGTGCACCTGTTGTATTTTAAGACATTATTAGCTTAGTTAATGACTAGCTATTATGTATAAATATACATATCTATTTAATTTTGTCATAGAGTACATGTACATGCAGAGAGAGAGAGAAAAACCGACAAGGAAAGTTAGGAATCACCCCCCAACACACACACCAAGTGAACTTTCTCCTCCATTCTCCTCTCAGGGTTTTGGGCATGCATACACAGGTATCTGATGTATTTTTCAAGCCACGTAGTCCCCGGGGACTTGACCTGTGCAGTTGGCCATGTGGGATCCAACCGCCTTAATTATTGCCAAGGTATTTTTTAAATGATTAGCTTTTCTTATATTTATGTTTAAAATAACTCTCTTTTGTGACACAATTTTATTGAAAGATTATAGAATCAGCAATTCATTGTAGTTTTTCAATAGGTTGGAATGAAAACTACTGCTAAAAAACTACTATCCTGCATTCTGAGTTTCCAATGAGAAAAATAAATAAATATTAGAAATGTCACTTTGGTGAGGTTATTAACAACCTTAAATTATAGGGAGTTTCCTCTAAAGGGGAAAAAGGATGATAAAACACGTCTATTTGAAATGGCTTCATAGTTTAAGCAAATAGCATAGCCAAAAAAAAAGTCCCACCCAGCAGGAAATGGCAAGAACAGCCTTAAAATATTCCAGAGAAATAGACTGTTTCAATAAAATGTTAGAGGGGAAAAAATCAACCCACGACACCAATTGAATTTTGACTAAGACTGTCAAAGATTTAGGCTGGAAAACCGTAGTAATAGGGGATCTAAAATTTTTGAACAGCATTGAAAAATGTAGCCCCTAAGAGAAAAATATAGAATGATGCATAAAAATAAGACATGAATACTGATGATTTGCTGTAATTCCTTTTTTTCTCTCACATTTAGTTGTAAGTACAAAACTGAACAATGTCACAATGTAGTCGATTAATTTAATTCAGCATAATTAAAATAAAACCACTAGAACACATTGTACCAAATCTTTATACTTCACATCTAATCCATTCTGTGAACTATTAAAATTATCTTTACAAAAACATTTCTAGGGACCAGCAGTTAGCATAATGGCTATGTCGCTGGACTCCCACGTAGTCGACCGCGGTTCGAGTCCCGGACCCGGCGGCTTAAACTCACGCCGGGCGCGTGTGCGTGCGTGCCCAAGATCCCGAGAAGAGAATGGAGGAGAAGGGATTGCGGCGTGGCCATCCCCCCTGGGGGGTGATTTCCTGCTTTCTATCTCTCTGTCTCTCTCTGTCTGTCTGGCGAGCGCACGCGCCCTATAGCAAAAACCTCTCAAAAAAAAAAAAAGAAAAAAAAAAAAAAACATTTCTAGACATTCTGTAGCTTGTAGTAGCTTTTCCCTCAATAACCAAGAACCAAGCATTGCTAAAACTGTGATCAGTAAAGAAGCAGTAGTCTGTAACACTAGCCAGGATGGGGGATATTTGGCTATTATTTTGACAATCTTCATATTTCCTCAACCAGAATTACAATGCTGTCTCATTCAAGACAGATATCACCTTCCAGTGAATCAGTATCTCTCACTGTATCTGAGAAATTGGAGATCAGGAACTGATTTTCAATGTCAATTTTCATTTTCAAGAACTGGCCTGGTACTCACAGCCAGGCCATGGTATTCCCTGTGGAACACATGCAACTTCACAGCATATTCACATTAGACAAGACTGCTTGGTGGTCATGACACCTAATCTGTAATCAAGTATGAGCACAGACAAAAGTAGGAACATTGTCCAGACTACAAGAATATCCAAATATCCTCTCTCCTGGCTATTGTTACTGTTACTTGCTTACCAATCACAGTTTTAGCATTGCTTGGTTCTTCCCACCAGCTAGGTAAAAAGTATTAAGGTACTTAATCACATTATTATCCCTGTTTCCTGACAGCATTTAATCTAGAACAAAGCCCTGCTTTCCTGGGCACTCCCTGAAACCACCTAGCATAAGTACAGATACTTCTAACACCCTGCCTTCATTCATTACTGTGTTGCTAAGAGAAATACCTAAGGACTGAGTGATTTATAAAGAAATAAGGGTTTGTTCAGATCACCGCTTGGAGGTCCAGTTTCCAGGAATCAACTTCTGGTGAGGCAACAACATGATAGAGGGCAAGATCTTGAGCAGAGTTGCTGTCCATAGTTTGTGCTTATTCTGGTCTATATCCATGTGGCCTTTAACACACCCAAAGGCCCTACAAAGGGATTATGTTTTCACTTAACACCTTCACAATATAACCAAGTCTAGGCATATGAACACTTGGGCACATTCAATCACCTCTTGCTAAGAGCAAATTCCAATTTGCTATTGGGGGCAAACCATTATCTAAACATAACATAACTTCTTACTGAGACACTTCATGGTTCATTATGATTTCTCTGTTTGCCACAAATCAATATACTTCTCAATTACATGTGTGTTTCTATTGAACTTTGTGTAGAGGCCATTTGATAGATTACATGAACCCTCATTTTACTGAGTTCTTCAAATAAATCTGAAGTTGAACTTGAGAGCCACTACTACAACCAAGCTGTTCTCTATATTGTCCTGTAAACAAGTCACATGTATTATTACTTATCTAAAGCTTTTCTATCCTTCAAGGATAACTTATGTCCTTTTTCATTTCTGAGGCCCCCCCTAACTTGCCATTCCACATCTAGCCTCTTCACTGTACTCATACCAGTGACACCAATTTGGAAGCAAGTATATCACATTTTTTTGCTTCTCATCATATACATTCATTACAGGGCCTACATTTCCAAAGCTATGACTGTTTAACATCATCAGACCCCTTCAAAGAAAATTGTCTAATCCCCATCAACAGAAGAATCTTCTTCAATCCTGCTTTACCAGGTGACATTTTTGCTCATAGACCTTTTGTGCTGCTACTTCTGGCAGAATAAAGTTCAAACATTTCAGTCTACTATGAATGAAAGTCAGGCTATTTAGTATCAGTTCCTTTGGAACAAAAGATAAGAGACTGAGTTCTGGAAATATTAAGTCTCTTTGGTAGCCTAAGAAGAGTCACAAAGGAAGGTTCCAGAGGCCAAAGGGGAAAATAAAAATATGGCTCCAATGAGGATGAAAAAGAAGGTAATAAATGAAGAAGTGAATGAAAAATAATAAAAGCTTGTGTTCTTGCTGGAATTATTTGTCATCAGACATACTTGAATAGTCCTACATGTTGATTTAATTTCTTTCAGAATTTTTTTCTCTTCTTAAAGCATATTTTTTAAGGAATGTTAAAAAGAAAGCATTTTAAGAAAACACTCTTGGGGACCAGCAGTTAGCATAATGGCTATGTCGCTGGATTCCCACGTGGTTTACCATGGTTCAAGTCCTGGACCTGGTGGCTTAAACTCATGCCGGGCGCATGTGCATGTGTGCCCAAGATCCCAAGAGGAGAAGGGAGGAAAAGGGATTGCGGTGTGGCCATCCCCCCTGGGGGAATGATTTCTTGCTTTCTGTCTCTCTGTCTCTCTCTGTCTTTCTGTTGAGCGCACATGCCCTATAGCCAAAAAAAAAAAAAAAAAAAAAACCTTTCCCCCAAAAAAAGAATAAGCACTCTTGGGAACAGCAGTTAGCGTAATGACTATGTTGCTAAACTCCCATGTAGTTGACCACAGTTCGAGTCCCGGACCTGGTGGCTTAAACTCATGCCAGGCGCGTGTGCGTGTGTGCCCAAGATCCTGAGAGGAGAATGGAAAAAAAGGGATTGTGGTGTGGCCATTCCCCCTGGGGGGTGATTTCTCACTTTCTATCTCTCTGTCTCTCTCTGTCTTTCTGGTGAGCTCACACGCCCTATAGCAAAAAAAAAAAAAAAAAAAAAAAAAAAAAGAAAGAAAGAAAGAAAGAAAGAAAGAAAGAAAGAAAGCACTCTTTACCTCCATTTATTTATTACTTTATTCATTCCAGAAATGATTTGGGGACACTTTTCTTATGTGAGATGCTGTGCTAGTGACTGGCAATACAAAATTAAGAGGCCAGATGGTGGTGCAGTGGTAAAATATGATTCTTAGCTAGGCTAACCCACATAAGGAAGGCTCCAGGTTTGTATCTGGAGATTTCCTTGATTATGTGGGGCACAAGTGTTCCCACAATCCAGGACTGGCTGAGTCTAGGTTGGGCTATAAGGTCAGGACTCTGTTTGGAATATTCTTTCTCTCTCTCCCTGTCTCTCCCTTTCTCACTCATGGAAGTGATGAATAAATAAACTATAAAAAAGTAATCAATAAGGGTCATTGCTCTTATTAAAAGTCAAAAATTTATTGATGGAAATAGAAAAGTATGAGATGATTATAAATTATGTTAGGTATAGAGCAAGGGACTATTGAACTGCATGGGAAAGATTCCTGGAAGAAACAACTTTAAATGGACACCTAATGAATTAGAAAGAACCATTTTATAATTGCAATGAATCATTTTTTTTTTTTTTTTTTGGAGAGGTTTTTGCTATAGGGCGCGTGCGCTCGCCAGACAGAGAGAGACAGAGAGACAGAAAACGAGAAATCACCCCCCAGGGGGTATGGCCACACTGCAATCCCTTCTCCTCCCTTCTCCTCTTGGGATCTTGGGCACACATGCACACGCACCCGGCATGAGTTTAAGCCACCAGGTCCGGGACTCAGACCACAGTCGACTATGTGGGAGTCCAGTGACATAGCCATTATGCTAACTGCTGGTCCCGCAGTGAGTCATTTAAGACATATGTTATGGTCTTTAAAACAATATACTTTATATATTCACTTGTTCAAGTGAAAATTTTTAGAGACCAAGGTTTTTAGAAGTTATTTTTAGGGCCTTTTCTTCAATACACTCTGACAACTGCTAGATGCCTGCTTTTAAGATTCTGTGTTTTGTTCTCTCTTCAACATTGTGTGGTTTGTACCCTTTTATGTGAGTGTATTTTTCTGTCTTGAAAAGCCTTCTTACAGGAAGCTATATCATTTATCTCAATGGTGTCAAATCAAAAATGGATCCTCCATTGGGCCATATCATGACACACATCATAGCTATTACCTTCAAATAGTCCCAGAAGCTGCCACAGCTTATGTGTATTATTGTTTAATTACTTTGTTTCTTTTTTTTTTTTTTAAAGAGAGAGTCTTGTAATAGGGTGCATGCACTCTCCAGAGAGACAGAAAGCAAGAAATAACCCCCAAGTGGAGATGACCACACCACAGTCCCTTCTCCTCCATTCTTTTGGGATTTGGAGCATGCACGCACATGTGCCCAGTGTGACCTTCAAGCCACCGGGTCCAGATCTCAAACCGCAGTAGACCATGTGGGAGTCCAGCAAGGAAGTCATCACTTCATCTGCTGGTCCCTTACTTTTGTTTTCTAATAATATGCAGACTACATGGATGGCAAATGACTGGAAGGCAGGGACCATGTCTATCTTATCCATGGCAGTAACACCATTTCTTGCACTATATGTTAATTCCCACAATATAAAGAAAATGATAATACATTGTCCCAAGAATTAGAGAGAACATAACCAATAGTATGGCGAGGCAGAAGAGGGTAGAAGTAAATAATTCTGAGAACCTTGAATCTTACTAGAGATAAGATGATGGCAACTTGAAATCATTCACGTATAGTAATCCAAAATTCTTGTGGTTTTAGGAAAGGTACACAGAAGTAAGAACATATACTCACATTTCAACTAAGAACTTGTGGTCAGAGAGAGGTTATTGAAGGAGACATGATCCTTTCCTTAAGCAGCCTACAGTCTAGCCGAGAAGACAAAGCTAAAGAACAAAATTCAACCTGGTAGCAATTAAGTACTATGCATGAGCTGTCAAAAGCCTAAGCTATGACGGGGACAGAATGAATATGAAGTGGGAGTGTGCTGGGAGATCAGACCCAACGCCCATGTCAGTTCTTGTCCTTCGTTCATGAAGAATTAGAGATGTGGACACAGAGAGGAGAGTAAAGTAGAATTTATTAAGGAAAGAGAAAAGGCTTCCAGTGTAGTGGAAGGGAGCCCAAATGGGTTGCAGAAGAGTGGCTGGAGCCGTGGGGTTTTTGATCTAGCAGTCCGAGCAACGGGCTGACTTTCTGATAAGGAAATGGACTTTAAAAAATGTTACATGGTAATCTGAGTGATTTATTGCCCTATTCTTTGCGGGATCAGCAGACCACAACGTCTTGTACTTCTGGTTAGAATATATTACTGAAGAGAAACTGTTGCCCTTAGCTACAGTTGCTTTGAGTCTTAATGCAGAGGCTTTTGGCTGTAAAACCTTAGGCACTGCGACTCCATCTTGGTTCTTATCGTGTCCATGTACTCAATATCCCTAGCTTCTGCCTTATTAGCAAAGAGTCAAAAATTCTTTAGAGACATTTAAAAGGGGTGTATATTGTACATTAATCAAACCATAAAGGAAAAACACAGAGATTTCACCAAAAAGAAAACATAGTGACTTCCTTTTGGGGCTATTACCCTACCTACCTGTAAGTGAGGTCTAACTCCTATCTCAATAAGGAGGAAGAGAAGCATATATTTAGAATCTGGAGTTATGGGACCAGCAGATGGTGGAATGGTTATGTTGCTGGACTCCCACGTAGTCACCTGCTGTTGAACTCCAGACTGAGCAGCTTAAAACTCACTCTGGGTGTGTGTGCCCAAGATTGGAGAAGAGAATGGAGGAGAGGGGATTACAGTGTGGCCAGACCCTTGGAGGGTGATTTCTCACTTTCTGTGTCCCTGTCTCTGGAGAGCACGTGCACCCATAGAAAAAAAAAAAAAAAAAAAAAAAAAAAAGAGGGTAGCAAAGACACCTTTTTAATTGAACTCTGATTAACTATGACCAACTTTTACATCAGATGTCCTAGAGTCTCTTGGTTCATAAGGGAATTCTAGCTTTTCCCTTGCTGTGCCCATTTCAAATTTACTTAAATACTCTACCAGTCCTTGGGATTAAAAATTTAAGTTCAAACTTTTCTAGTTTGCCAATTTTGCTAGATCTCTGATCCTGCTAACTTGACATGCTGACTATTGAGACCTACCTCAACTGACCTGCTCAAACGTGCTATGTTCTTGCCTCATCCTCTTGCTAAAATGAGTTTCTGACTCTGCTCTCCAGCCTAGTCTACTATGCTGTGACTCTTGCCCCATTGTATATTATTAATTGCTGCACAGCAATTCATTCCACATTTTTTCTAATTACCAGAGGGCATGTGTCCTCACCAGAAAGAGAGACAGAAAAAGAGAGAGAGAAGACCCCCCAATAGGTGTGGTCAGACAGTAATCCCTTCTGTTTTTCCATCTGGTCAGGATTTTGGTCATGCTCGCACATGTGCTGAGGTTCCAACCACATAGTCACATGGGATTGGGTCTCTTAACCACCACACCATGGTGCCAGTCTGTACCCCCAAATATTTCAGCCTAGAACAATAACATTTGTCTTACACAGCTTCTCAGGATTAGAAATCTGGGAGCAACTTAGCTGGGTTGTTCTGGCTTAGTCTCTCCTTAGGCTATAAACTGTCAGCTGGACAATCATCCAAAGGATTGTATGGGGCCTAAGAAACTACTTCTGAGTTCACTCTCATGGCTGTTGGCAAGAGGCTTCAGTTTCTTACCACATGACAGGACATGTGGCTTCCCCCAGAGTGAAGGCTCTAAGAGACAGAGCAACATTGAGGTTGGGAGAAGGGAAAAAGGAAGAAGGAGAGAGAAAGCATGTTGAGTGTACTGCCTTTTATGACATACACCATTAATTCTGCCTTATTCTATTCATTAAAGGTGAGACTCTAAGTCTAGCCCACATTCAATGGAAGGGGTTTATACAAGGATGAGAACACCGAGGTCAAGAACTATTAGGTGCTATTCTATTGGCTGATACGAAATACCACTTTTTAAAGTGATTTTTCAGTGATTTGTTTCAAGCAGTTACATTTATTTTTACAAATATTTACTAACTCCCTCATGAATTTAGAGTGAATTCTAATTTTTTTGCCTGTGAAGCTGTATGAAATAAACCTTTATACTTTAGCTTTTATACTGATATATTTTACCTTTTTGCAAATGAAACTGTCATTGTCTTTTTCCCCCAGTTATTGTTCTTCCACAGAAAACTGTAGGTTGCCATTTATTTATTCCTTGTTTTGATTTGTAAGGCTGTCAGAATAACTGCACATAGCATTCCTTAAACTCATAATGTCAAAAAGAAGTTGGAGAATTCCTTCTCCTCCTTACTGCCAACTGAGAATATTCAAATCCAAATACTTTGCCACTCAGTCAACAAGCCAAACCCAATTCACTGGAGAAGTGAGCCATTGCCAGACTTTTCCTTCATTTACTTATATCAAATAGAGAAATGTATTAATGTGAACATTGTTTTATTTTATATATAATTGAAATAATTGGGAGCTCAAGTATTCAGTATTTGAAGGAAGAAAAAAATTCACCAATTAAAACATAACCTATTTATTACCATGATTTGATTCTGGCTGTTTTTTTTTTTTTTTTTTTTTTTTTCCTTTTTTCTTTTTTGCCACAGAGCCCATGTGCTCACCAGAGAGGGACAGAGAGAGACATAAGAAGGAAAGTGAGGACTCATCCCTGCAGGGGGGATGACCACACCATAGTCTCTATTCCTCCAATCTCTTCCTAGGATTTTGGGCATGTATGCCTACATGCTCTGCATGATTTTCAAGCTGCCAGGTCTGGGACTTAAACTATGGTCAGCCATGTAGGAGTTCAGTGCCTTAACCACAACACCACCTATTGACCCCTGAGCAAGAGTGTTTTAAGTCAGACATAAATTAGATATTGTAAGCCAGAATCATGGCCTCTGCTATTCAGAAGCTTATAGTCAGTGAACATGTTGAAGCTTGGTTCCTGAAACTGTAACTATTATCATTAAGAAAGCAAAGATTGGTCTGTCAACCCTCTTCATGTTTTTAAGGACACAATAGAGATTTTATCCCTTCTTAAATGTATGTCTATTTTGATGGCAATTACAAAATAATTCTTTTGATGAAAAAATGATGCTAAATCTGGACCAGCAGTTGGCGTAACACTATGTCTCTGGACTACCATGTAGTCGATCGTGGTTCAAGTCTCGTATCCAGTGGCTTAAACTCACGCCAGGCGCAAACATGTGCATGCCCAAGATCCCAAGAGAAGAATGGAGGAGGAAGGATTGCAGTGTGGTCATGCCCCTTGGGGCAGGGGGTGATTTCTTGCTTTCTGTCTCTCTGTGTCTATCTTTCTGGCAAGCACAGGTGCCCTATAGCAAAAACCTCTCCAAAAAAAAGAATGATGCTAAATCTCATTAAGGAATTTTTAGGCAAATCTCTCCTACATTCATAGACATGGACATAGGTCACTAGTCAAGATTTTATGAATGATTGAAGATAGGACTGTATTCCATTCTAAGTGCACCGTAGCTTTGTTACGCTCAGAAAATTCTCTGAACTTAGTTTCCTTAGAAGTGAAATAAGGGGACCAGCGGATGACATAATGATTACGTTACTGGACTCCCACATAGTCAGCTGCAGTTCAAGTCCAGGAGCCAGCAGTTTGAAATTCATGCCGGGCGTGTGTGTGTGCCCAAGATCCCAAAAGGGGAATGGAGGGATTGAAGCATAGCCATCATCCCCGGGGGATAATTTCTCACCTTCTGTCTCTCTGTCACTCTGTGTCTCTGGTGAATACACATGCCCTATAGCAAAAAATTCACTCTCTAAAAAAAAAAAAAATTTTTTTTAATAAGTGAAATAAGAAAAATGAACACCTATACCGGCAGATGTGTTTCGATGGTTAAAGTATATTGAAGCACTAGTAAAAGGGTTGGCACAAACAGTTATTAAATGTGTTGCTTCTTCTTTTTTCGTATTTTATTTAAATGTGCTGGAAATGATTCTACCATAAAGATTTTTTGCATATCCATTGCTTTATTTTTCTGGCCCTCCTGAAAAGCCTAAGGAGAGTTTTTAAACTGTTTGCATGCAAGACATCATATCGTTAACTATGTTCTGGAGCTGAATATTTAAGTACTCCCTAAAGTCAGTGCATGATTTAGGTAATTATATATATTAGAATGTTATGTTGCAACGTGATACATTAAGTCCCAGTGAAGCTGTGGTTCCTAATTCAAACTGTATTAAATTTCTCTGCTTAAATTTTATTATAGTGGAGATCATCAATATCAAGTGGAGCAAGTCAACTATGAAAGCATTGCTAATAAGAGAAAAACATTTTAATGTATCAAGAAACCACTCTGTGAAATACTACACAAAACATGCCACTTCAGACACATTTGCTGAAAAGTTGCTAATGTTGATTTTTTATATTAATTGGCTTACCAAACGATTTGGAGTATCCTCCATTTCCCACCACCAAACACTTTTAATAATGAATCAAACAAACCACCAAAGAAAGAAGTGATTTTACTGAACTAGAAAGCACCATTACACCACATTACAATGGAAATTTTAGGATGATTAGGCCTACACTCTCTTACATAGTCCCTTCCACTATACAATAGCCCACTGATAGTGTAAACCTTTACCCAAATATTCTTACTATCTTCAGTTAATTGAAAACCATATTGTTGCTCACACCTTTTCTTTGTCCTCAGAGCTATTTGGAAGAGTCAGAATAGTCTACAACTTCACTCTTTTTAAGTCACTTAGTGTTCCACTAGAAATTTTCCCTCAAATGCTTTCCTTACTAGAACATACTGTAATCCTCTTTTTTGTCACACCACACCATGTTGCTTACTTTGTCATACTCACGTTTGATATATTTTTTAAACAACATACCCAACTATGCTCAGTGTTTTTCATCTCATGCTACTCAAATTTACAGAGAATCAATGTATAAACTGTTGTTAATTTTTTTTAATTCACAATGATAAATGTAACTACAAAGAGAACACATTACTCATTTGAAAAATAAGTGCATATCCCTGTGCACCAAATGTCTGAGGAAACCTTGGTAGAATCAGAAGGCTGTTTGGTGACCATGAAAGCAGGGTAGGTAGAACTGGTTACATGATATTCCTAATTAATTCCTTCAAGCTGTGATTGTTGGATGCTCCTCTTCACTAAGGACCATACTGCCAAACACAAGTTATTTGAAGATTATCAGGAGACAGTGCTTTAATTACTCTGAAGGTATACAAACCTTCTATAGTACTTTTGTCTCCAACTTAATAGATTCAATTAACTCTCAAAAATGTGGAGTATATTCTCTAGTATAGCTTATCTTTTCTTTGCTTAAAAGTGATTGATTAGACTTAGGCATTCTTACTTACAGTCTCCATGATAAATCTTGGGTATTCCTGTGTCAGCTTAAGTACCCATTTGCAAATAACCATGTCTATTGATGCTTATAACATGTTATTTTTCCAAAATTTATCTTGAGATACTGTTTAGACACCTCTTATGCCCTACTTCATATCTTTTTTTTAATAGATTTTTGCTATAGGAATGTGTTCTCACCAGAGAGACAGGGGGGAGAGAGACAAGGAGACAGAAAGTGAGAAATCACCCCCCAGGGAGATGGCCATGCCACAGTCCCTTCTCCTCCATTCTCCTGGATTTGGGGCATGCACACACTCGCACCTGGCATGAATTTTAAACTACTAGGTCCAGGACTCATACCGCAGTCAACTACATGGGAGTCCAGTGATGTCATCATTATGCCATCTGCTGGTCCCATATATCTTCTTAATGTCTGTGTAGCCCAGTTGTCGCAAAAGTAGAATGTGACAGCATCTTGTCTCCTCTACAGTGAAAATGACTTGCTTTCTACATCAGTAATTTTTCAGTAGTGCCTTTGGGAACCTGCTCAGCTGTTTGGAATCATACACAAACTTGGAAGTGTGAGAGAATTAACAGTGGGAACAAGCATCTCTACTCATCCATCCTTTGAGTGGATAGTTCTGAGTTGAGTTCCACACAGTTCCCCACACTGTCCCCAAATGATAAAATCATATTGGTTGGTATGCCATATTTAGTAAGATTAATGTTATTTTTCTTGGTTGAAAAATGTAAGATTTAAGGATATTTTTGCTATGTTCATGTTCACTTTGGCAAGTATACATGCAATTGTGACTTTTGGGAGTATTTTATCAGTTCTCAAATCAATATGCATATTTTCCAGAATATTTAAGCCAATCTAAAATATTTGAACAATTTCAAAATAGAAACACAGTATGAGAAAAAATTTACAAAGAGAAATCAGTAAATCAAATGGTAAATTGTCTTCATGATTCTCTTCTGTTATGTTTAGCATGAAAAAGTAAATTGAAGATTTTCCCTCAGAAATTAATTTTTTCTCTTATTAATTTATAGAAACATGTTATGGAAACTAGTCATAAAATAAAATTACTTCAGTGTAAATATGAAACATATAAAAGTCCTAATATATGACATGGTCTTTGAATTTGCTTCAAGGTGATTTCCCATTTAATACCTACCCTTATGTATTGATAAAAAATCAGAAGTCAGCCAAACATCTTGCCAATGCTAAGAAATTATGTTTTAAATGCAGTATACAAACTCTCATTTTTATTTTCTAATCTTAATTCAGAGAAGATGGAAATATAAGTATTCAGTCCCCAAAGAAATATTAACTCCTTTTACTGGGCTGCATTGGACTAAAAATTCCTACATGTGCAGCCTGTGAACTTAGTTAACATCACTATGAGTACTGTAATTTCTGCATTTCCTGATTTGTACTAAAATTGCAAGTATATTAGTTTAATATTTTGTAGAGGTTTTGGAAGACTGCTCTTGAAATTTTCAAGGTATACGGTTGTCATTTCTCTGGACAGAAAAAATCCACCATCTGACAGTAATTCTCTGTAATCTTTTACTTGGACAAATGTTCTGATTGGTTATAGCCATGGCTTTTCTTCACACATAAATTGACCAATTTCACACAAGGTTCACTTTTTTTGTTTGTTTCCTAAAATACCAAAACTATACTTTGTGCTCTCCCTTCTCATCTGTCCTAGATTAACCAAAATAACGGTTCTAATCCCAGGCATAATGATGCCAGTGGGTACATGCATTTACCAGAGAGAGAGAAAGAGACAGAGAAGAGAGAAGTGGAGGGGGGGCAACTCCCCCACCCCAATGTGGTATAATCATGTTTCAATCATTTTTCTTCCATTTCTACATCCTGTCAGTATTTTAGGCAGGCACACATGCTGGCATGTTTTCCAAGCTGCTGGAGTCAGATTAGAACCCCATTCATCCATGGGGGATATATTTCCATATGTACAGTACTTAACCACTGTGGTACATGGCTTTCTATAGTTACTGTTAAACAGGAAAATTTTTTATCTGAACATTCAAGTTGTACCCTACAACAGTTCCATTGACCTCATCTTTTATTCTGTGAGTGTTGTTTGCATTTTTATTTCTTTGGTTTTATGGTCCTATATATCCACATTCTGGTATTAGTCATTGATGAATGTTAGTTACTCAAATAAAAAACCTTATCATATTTTAAAGTATTTTGGGGGAATAACAGGATTGTTTTTGATACACACAAAGTATGCCTTGGGCCCAACAGTTTTCTTGGGTACCTTCATTCCAGCTTTTCTTCAGGGACCTAAGGCTGCTGTGTCTTGCATCTAGGTCATATTGAATACATGGTTTTAAGTCACTGCAACAGATAATTAGTGACCTGGAGTTTGTATTTTGGCTTTTAAGTTCATCAGTCAACTGACATATAACACTTCCAAAACCATTGGCCAAAAGTAGCCACACAAGCTCTGCTTAATTTTTAAAAAGCTGCAAAATTTGGAGGAACATAAGGCTAATGAATGGTAAATATCTCTTCCATACCCTACTGATAGGTTGGATTCAAAATGATGGTATGTATGCCTCATATACTCTAAAGTTAGGTTTGTTGGATAAAATACAAGACACTGAGTTAAATTTATATGTCAAATAAATTATAAATAGTAAATCTTGTGCAATGTTTGTGATGTAATATATTTATAGTAGAAAATTAGCTGTTATCAACTGTCTGAAATTCAAATTTTATTCGCTAAATCTGGCAACCTTACCCAAAGGCCATATATTTTATGCTTGAATAAACCTGTCACTAAGTTTGGAGACTTATTATCCTACCTAAAGGTATTTAAAAACATTTCTAAATTTCTAGCCAATGTAGGCACATCTGTAGATTGAACTTTGCTAGACACTTGCCAATTTACAACTTCACTACACATATAATTCAAAAAGAAAAAGAAGGAAAGAAAAAAATGCCCTAAATTCAAACAACAAAACAAAACAAAACACCTTGGATCTCCCTACACTCTATCAGCAATTAAGGATGTAGTAATTTATTTTGGTTTGAGATGAAAAATCTAAAGAGTATCTTTTTCCTCATAAAATTTATTATCCTATGACTATCATATTGCTAGTCTAGTAATGTGTCAGGATATTGATGAAAACATACCACAAATAATACTTCTGTGTATTCTCTCTCTCAAAGTAAGCTACCCAGGAGGCTACATCATTCTGATAAAACTTGCTTAAGTCATTTTTGGAAAATGTAGCAGCTATTTTTTTGAGTATCCTTCTCTGATGGTAAATTATTTTTCCATTAAGGTAGATTTGATTTTTGGAACAAAACAGAAGTTATTCAGAGAAAGGCCAATGAGTGGTCAAACTGAGAAATGAATTAAAATGTTGGATTAAAAATGAGACGAGTTTATTTAATAAAAGAAACGAATTTATTTTTGAGAATTGAAAAGCACCAGATAAAGGCAATTAGTTTTAAGAGAAAAGTTCAAAAATAGTTTTTGATCAATAGTCACATCTCTGGGATAAGTGTACTGCCTACAACTTTGAGGGACTCACACTCAATTGTGTATGTGAGTTTGGCAAGTTGTTTACAAAAAGTCACCCTATGAAGCTAGTGATTCATTGCTATTCAGGATAAAGTATTGAAAATACAATTCCACATGATTTATAACCCAAATGCTCTTGAAAATGATTTTTATGCTGAGACACAGTTCCTTTTCGGTGAACTTTTCAACTATGTTTAAGAAAAGAATTACCCAGCAGTGATGGTTTTCCATCTCCCAACAGAATACATACATATAAAGTTTTTCTTATTATATTTGTGAAATTATTTTAAAGTCCAAAAATGTATACTCTATATTGTAAAGATCATGTGGCAAGTGAAGAAAGTAGGAAAAAAGTTTCTTTTAATGTAAACCTTAATTGGTTGATAATCAAAGATTAATTACTTTATATAATGCAAAGTTTTGAAAAGAAAAACATATTTCCAGGCAGAAACAAAATAGAAATAGATAAATTAATAAATAATAAATAAATACAAGTCACAAAAGTTTGGCCACGTAGGTAGACTTAGAGCCACAAAGCATTTGGACATGTTCTTGCCAGAGAGACAGAGAGAAACAGTCAGAGGGAAAGGGACAAATCACCTCCCAAGGAAGATGGGCACACCACAATCCCTTCTCTTCCATTCTCCTTTTGGGATTTTGGGCATGCATGGACATACACTCAGTGGCATGATTTTCAAACCAACAGGTCCAGGACTCAAATTGTGGTCAGCCATGTGGGGGTCCAGCGCCTTAACCACCACACCATCTGCTGGCCCCAAGGCATGTTTTTTTTTGAAACATCTACAAATAGTAGCTAGATTATCAAGGAAGACAGCTCTGTGAGGTGTCCACCATTGTTTTTCTCTTTGTGATATATTGTTATAGTTTTCTCATAGTACTAATACAGAAGTTATTTATAGATCAATAAATATATTCAATAACTTTTTGTTTGTAACATAAAATGTCTACAACAGAGATATCATTGAAAATTATACTATGACCATGTGATGGAGTATGTCTTATAGTGAGTGAAACAATATCAAATAATATATTCAAAATCTATAAGATGAAAATTCAGTTTGCAAAACAGCCTGCAGAGTATAAGTACAAATCCATTTTAGTTTCAAAATAAAAACTAATTATTTTCTCTTAGCACAATGGGAAAATGCAATACTCTACAATGCTCATCTTCTCTCTCTCTCTCTCTCTCTCTCTCTGTCTCCTCTGGTGAGTGCCATTTATTAGTATAAGAGTCAATTATACCTCAAAAAGCTGTTTAAAAATACGTATTAGTATTTGTAACTTTAGCAAGTGATTAAGAATACAAATTCCAGGTCCAGTCATGGTAGTGCAAGCTTTGAGTGCTGCTGCATGGTGTTAAAACTAAAGGGAGATCTGAGTTTAGATCCTAGACTGACCTGAACGTGCCAGGCACAGCAGTATATCTGTGACCAGCCTGACTGGGAGGCTGAGTCAGACGGATCATGGCACTGTGAGACCAATCAGGAGTGCCTATCTCTCTGTCTGTCTCTCTCTCTCATTAAAAAATTTAAAAAATTAAAAATAGATTAAAAAAAAGAAAAGAAGGACTAGCAGGTAGTGTGGTGATTAAGGTGCTAAACTCCTATGTGATCAATCATAGTTGAAGACCCTGACCCAGTGACTTGAAACTCACGCTGGCAACATGTGCACCCCTGTCCAAAGTCCCAAGAGGAGACTTTGAACCTCTTGACCCCTGGGTGTGAGTTCTCACTTTCCGTCTCTGTGTCTCTCTGTCTCTCTGGTGACTGCACATGCCCTATAGCAAAAATCTCTCAAAATTAATATTAACATTAAAAATTAAAAAATGAATACAAACTCCTGAATCTAATTGGCCTGAAATCCTACCTCTGCTACATTCCAGTGGTGTGAACTTGGAATCATTATTAAACTCCATTCATTCCTCAACTGTTTCCTCTGTAAAATAGGGTTTATAATAGTACTACCTAGATGAGCTAATATTCATAAAGCAAAATCTAGTCATTGTGCTAAATAAAAGCAATGGCCTATCAATTTCATTCATGTATATATATATATATATATATATATATATATATATACACACACATACACATGTATATATGTGTATGTATATGAATATATATGCATATATGTATATTTACATATATCTCATACTGTGAAATATACATGTGTATATATATATAGACATACATGTGTATGTGTGTGTATATATGTATACCTCACAGCATGAAAGAGCCTGTTGGGGATGCCTCTCTCTCTCATGAAAAAAATAAATAAACTTTTTAGTAAGCTATAAAGTATTTTTTATGCCTGTAAAGAAAGTCAGATGATCTATTTCACTTAGAAATTTTCTCTATTGGGATACTAAGGAAATAATTTTTTTTTAATTTTTAATTTATTTAATTTTTTTAGAGGTTTTTGCTATAGGGTGCGTGCACTCGCCAGACAGACAGAGACAGACAGAGAGACAGAAAGCGAGAAATCACCCCCCAGGGAGGATGGCCACACCGCAATTTCTTCTCCTCCATTCTCCTCTCGGGATCTTGGGCATGCACGCACACGCACCTGGCGTGAGTTTTAAGCCACCGGGTCCAGGTCTTGAACTACGGTCGACTACATGGGAGTCCAGTGACATAGCCATTATGCTAACTGCTGGTCCCAAGGAAATAATTTTTGAACAAACATGACTTTTATTGTATTTTAGCAGTCCTAATATTGTTTGTACTGTTATTTTTAAAAAGGTGAAAAATATTTTTACATGTGTATGAAAAAAAAACAGAATTTATGATATAACCTACAACTGCTATAAAAATTAAGACTCGTGGGACCAGCAGCTAGCATAATGGCTATGTCGCTGAACTCTCATGTAGCCGACCACGGTTCGAGTCCTGGACCTGGTGGCTTAAGCTCATGCCGGGCACATGTGCATGTGTGCCCAAGATCCGGAGAATAGAATGGAGGAGAAGGGAATGCGGTGTGGCCATCCCCCCTGGGGGGGGGGGTGATATCTCGCTTTCTGTCTCTCTGTCTCTCTCTGTCTTTCTGTGAGCGTACGTACCCTATAGCAAAAACCTCTCCAAAAAAAAAAAAAAAAAAAAAAAAAAAATTAAGGCTAGTCATCCCCTGAAATTTTTATATTAATAGCATTAACTATTATGATCATTTTCTGACTCTATGTATGTAATTAGTTAGGTGACAGTAACACAAATTAAATATAAGTCTGCAGAAATATTTTATATGCATGCTTTATTTACCTATCATTTTTGCAGTACTGGAAAGAGCCATGGTATATTTGGTGTTGATCCTGTTTTTCCCCAGGACAGAGTCAGTTCTGGCCTGCTCTATCTCTCATTACTGTGATGATGGCTGTGTCCAGATGCTAAGTACTCAAGAGACACTCTAATACAGTGTTAAAGACTATGAACACTTCATTCCCAAAGAATGTAGCATTCCAAGAGAAAGCAGGCCTCCTCTGACACTGGTAAAATCGTGAAGGTGTGTGATAAATCAAGGATCAAAATGAGAGGCCACAAATCCTTAAAGGTGCTCTGCCCCTCACAGCGAATCCTTGCTTTCTTCCTTTCGTTGTATACTTTCTAAAATAACAGTAAAAACGCTCGCAAAAGCACACTAGCAGAAACTATGGCAAAGTGTTATAGTAGCTAAAATGCAGTTAAGAAAGTTATTCTAGATGGGAATAAAGAGCTAGAGATGTAACTAAGGATCAAAACATGAAATGTCTAATGCTATGTGGGGGAATTTTTTTTCTTTTTTTTTTTGAGAATGGGCAGAAATATTTTACTCTTTGGGCAATAGTTTCTCCATTTTCTTTCCTTGTCATTTCCTTTCTTCCTTCTTTCCTATTCCCCACCCTTTCTCTCTCCTACCTCTCTTCTCTCCTTCCCTTCATTCCTTCCTTTCTCTCTTTTTTTTTTCCTTACAGAAGTTTTCATTTCTTCATATTCACAAAATAAAGACTACAAGGTATTGAAAGTTCTATTTACTTGAAACATCCAACTTCTAAAGAAATTTTAAAAATGTAAATCAAAAATAATGATGTTATCTATATCAAAGAAGACAAAGACAGCAGCCAAACAAATTTGGCTATAAAGTAGAATTCCTTTTCCACTAAAAAAAAAAAAGAAAAAAAAAAGCTATTTTAACCAAAAGTATGTAAAGGATTCTTTCTAAAATGGTTAGTTCCTGTGTTTGCTAACAAAAAATGAAAACAAGCTGCTTCAGTACAAAAGAAATATCTAAGTTATGGCTACTAGCTTTTGTTAAAATGTACTAAATAGACCAGCCTCTGTGGTGCAGCTGGTAGCACAGCAGATTGCAAAAATAGAAGCCACCTGCCAGCCTCATGTCCACAACCCTGCCTGCTAGACTTGAAAACATGCTGAGCAGGTATGCATGGAGGCTGGAGGAAGGGGAATGGCAGTGTGATAGAGCCCTGGGAAGGGTGCTTCTCTCTTTTTCTCTCTTGTGTGAGTGCATGCACTTTATCATGAGTGAAAACAAAATTTAAATCACTTAATAATAAATTTAATTTGTTAATGCTGTATGTAATTTCTAGTACTTTTTAAAATTTCTTTTTACTTTATACTGAAATGTTATTTACATAAGGTATACAAGCTAAGTGTGCATCTCAATGAACTTTTACATATATTACAGCCATGTAACTACCAAGATCAAGATAGAAGTCAAGAATGAAAACCACTCAAAGACAATGGTTCCTTTAAACTAAGGCGTATTAGACTCCTGACAATGTTAATTTAAAAAAGTAGATTGCTAAGGCCACACTCAGAGATTCAATAGTAATAGGTCTGGGGGATGGTCTTTGAGATTAATTATTTAATCAACAGCTTCACTTAGAGAAACTCTGCCCAGAAAAAAGCCTAACATGTCTCCTGGTTCTAGAAATTCCATTACTCTCCACTATAAAGACAATTTTATTGGGAAACCTAGGTGCTTCCTACTGGGCAAGTATATACACGTAACATTTATTGTTTCTGCCTAATTTTAAGGTTTCGGTTTTTTTTCTTCCTTTGCATAGAAGTCTCCCAAATAAAGTTTAAATCAGTTTACGACAAATGTGAAAATTAAAAGAGACAATAGTGAGTTATTCACAGGGTGAAATATATTAAAGGATTGTCTTTTATTTTGAGATTATGTTCTTCATACTTCCTGAACTATAAAATGCCCTTCCTTTAATGAAATAGTTCCAACAGTAAAACAGATCTTTCTATTATTAATTAAAAAAAAGTAAGGAATTAGAAACTATTTTGTTCGAATTTCGAAAGTCTGAACTACCATGGTTGTCAGATCTTTCCCTGAAATTTGAACATATTGCCACCAGGGGAAGTAGTGCCACAGCCTGTAGGACTTCAACTGTAGGCTCATTTGCTTTGCCAGAGAATGTCGAATTTAATTTTGCAAATTTTTCTACTACTTCAAAAAACAACAATAGCTTCTTTTCTCTCTTTCTATAAGTAGTGTATGCTCTCTGATGGAAATTTTCAAAACATGGGAATAATTAAAACCATTGCTAATATATATTTTTCCAGTCTTTTTCTATGTACAGTTGTTTTTTTTAAAAAAAACAAGTCAGGCATGAAATGAATAGATACATAAAGACATTACCACCCAGAATTTTTCTCTAGTATTTCCCAATGTCATTAAAAATCCTTTTGATGGGGCCAGTCAGTTGTGTAGTAGTTTAAGCAGCTGGGTCCCACATGGTCAATTATGCAATTCAAGTCCAGACCCAGTGACTTGAAAAACACACCAGGCACATGTGCATCTGTGCCCAAAATCCCGAAAGAAGGATGAAGGAGAAGAGTTTGTGGCATGGCCATTTCCTAGGGGGTTACTTTCTCTTTCTCTCTGTCATGAGCACAGGTACCCTATAGCAAACTAAAAAAAAAAAAAAAAAAAAAAAAAAAATCCTTTTTTTTTTTGAGAGGTTTTTCGCTATAGGGCGCGTGCGCTCGCCAGACAGACAGAGAGAGACAGAGAGACAGAAAGCGAGAAATCACCCCCCAGGGGGGATGGTCACGCCGCAATCCCTTCTCCTCCATTCTCCTCTCGGGATCTTGGGCACGCACGCAACGCACCCGGCGTGAGTTGTAAGCCACCGGGTCCGAGACGCGAACCGCGGTCGACTACGTGGGAGTCCAGCGACATAGCCATTACGCTAACTGCTGGTTCCCAAAAAAATTCTTTTGATGTAGTTTGTATAATGTTCAACCATATGACTGTATCATAATTTATTTTATTAGAACTTATTTAAAAATTTTAAACAAGATATTTCTACATTTTTTTTTTTTTTGGAGAGGTTTTCACTATAGGGCGCGTGTGCTCGCCAGACAGAGAGAGACAGAGAGACAGAAAGCGAGAAATCACGCCCCCCAGGGGGAATGGTCACGCCGCAATCCCTTCTCCTCCATTCTCCTCTCAGGATCCTGGGCACGCATGCACACATGCCCCGCGTGAGTTTTAAGCCACCGGGTCCAGGACGCGAACCACAGTCGACTACGTGGGAGTCCAGTGACATAGCCATTACGCTAACTGCTGGTTCCCAAGATGTTTCTACTTTTGAAATTGCAAATAACACTACAATGAACATCTCTGTACACATTTAAAAGATATTTTTCTATATTTCTTTAAGATAGTAAAAGAAAGAAAATAATACAGAAGTTATAAGGATTTTTAAGGTTTTTCATATATTGCAATTCAGTTACCTATTGCTGAATAAAAATGTCTCCACAACTTAGTGACTTAAAATTAACAGCCATTTATTATTTTTTTGCATAGTACTGACTGGGATCATTCACGTAGCTGCATTCAGCTTAAAGCTCACCTGAGGTTGGAAATGTATCGATAAGATAGCTTCACAAGTATGTCTGGTACCTTAGCTGGGAGGGCTGGGGCTGAGACTTGGTTTTTCCCTTTATGTATAGTCTCTAGTCTTCATCAGTTTAGCCAGAACTTACTTATATGGCAGCTGGATCTCAGGAGAGCAAAAGTACATGCTTCCAGTCTTTTTAAGACATAGACTTGGCCGGGACCAGCAGTTAGCATAATGGCTATGTCGCTGGACTCCCATATAGTTGACCTCTGTTCGAGTCCAGACCTGGTGGCTTAAAATTCATGCCGGGCACATGTGCATGTGTGACCAAGGTCCCGAGAGGAGAGTGGAGGAGAAGGGATTGCAGCATGGCTATCCCCCCGAGGGGTGATTTCTCGCTTTCTGTCTGTCTGTCTCTCTCTGTCTGGCAAGCGCATGCACCCTATAGCAAAAACCTCTCCAAAATAAAAAAAAGACATAGACTTGGAAGTCAAAGCAAGTCATGGAGACAGCCCATTCTCTAAACAAAAGAGAAGAAATAGATTCTACTTTTTAATAGAGGATCTACAAAGTCACATTGCAGAAGAATGTCAGTATAGGCGGGATTGTTGTGGCCACCTTTGTAAACAATCAACCACATATTGCCATATCATTGTTTTATAAAACATTAATTTATAATAAAAAGGGAATGTAAAATATACCTCCATCAGACTGACATAAATTAAAAAGTGTTGGTAAGAGCCCTATAGTATGGCAGGTAAGCCCTAAGCATTTGGAGTTAGATCCCATGTGGTCAACCGTTGTTCAAATCCTGGTCATAGCGGCAGGAAAAATACACAGGATGTATGTGTGTGCATGTGTGCCCCAAATCCTCATGAGATAGAGAAATGGAAGAATGAAAGAAAAAGGATTGTGGCGTGACTATGTCCCATTAGGGATTATTCTTTCTACCTCTTATAAATGAACATATTCTCTGGAAAAAAAAATTAAAAAGACTGTGTTAGCAAAGATGTGCAGCAATAACTCTCATATATGCCTAGTAGCAGCATAATTTAGAAGGCTCATTTCAGTAACAATTTAGCATTAAATGCCAAAATTCGTAGAAATATACCTTGAAGAAGCGTGTGTGCAGGGAAACCAGAACGTGTGTATAAGAAGGTTCTTAGAAGCCTCATATATAGTTCATTATAGCCCCCAAACTGGAAATCCTAAAGTTCACAGACTCTAGAGTAGATATTATGGAGATAAAAATAGTATAAAACACTAAAATGAACAAACTATACTCTTATCAACATGAATGGATCCTTCAAACATAATGTTAGATAGAAAATACAAATCACAGAAGGATTCACACAGCATGATATCATTTATGTAAAGTTTAAAAATAAGTAAAACTAAATTATGTAATACAGGGATGCACACATAAGTAATAGAATATGAAGAAAAGCAGAGAAATCGTTACCTATTAAAGCTAAGTACAAATTTGACCCAGTAAGGGGGAAGAGGGCTAGAAAGGAAACAGCATAACTGGGTGGTGGTGGAGTTGGTTAAATTTGAGGAACTTAAGTGAAGCCAGTGAACAAATGAACAACAACAAAAAAAAAAATGGGTAAATTTAGCAAATTTTCAGACTTCATTCTAAGAATAATGAAAAGGTAAGATTGGTTTTAAGCAGAGGATAATATAATCATGTTTTAACTTTTCATTTAATTTATTACTATTATTATTATTTTCATTTGCTATAGAGCATTGTGCTCACCAGAGAAAGACAAAGAGGGAGAGGAAAAGTGCGAAAGCAAGCTGACAGGTCTAGGACTTGAACCATGGTCAGCCATGTGGAAGTCCAGCACCTTAACGACCACTCGACCTTCTGGCCCTCAGTTGTTTTTATTTTTAATTTTTATTTATTTAAATTTTTTAGAGAGATTTTTGCTATAAGGCATGTGCACTATCCCGAGAGATAAAGAGAGAGATAGAAAGTGAGAAATCACCCCCTGGGGATAGCCACACTGCAATCCCTTCTCCTCCATTCTCCTCTTGGAATTTTGGGCACACATGCACAGGTGTCTGGCGTGAGTTTTAAGCTGCTGGGTCTGGAACTTGAGCTGTGGTCGAGTACGTGGGAGTGCAGCCATATAGCCATTATGCCATCTGCTGGTCCCATATTTTTATTTTTAAAGAGAATTTTTTTTTTCATTTTTAATGAATCATGTGTAAAATAGACTAGAGAAAGTCAAGAATAGACATTGGAATATAATTAAGAATCTATTTTCAATGACTTAACGTGAGAGATAATATGGCTTCAACTGGTGCACTGACAGTAGACAAGAGTGAAAAGGATGAATCTGAGATAGAGTGGAAACAACAATCAACAAAATCTGATATTTGAAAGTTTAAAAAAAAAGTAGAATGAACATATACACACACACATCCCTGTTTTCTAGCGTGATCAATAGGGTGCTACTGATCAAGAAAGGGTATACTTGTGGAGGTCTAGCTCTTTATGCTGAATTTCTGGGAGACATGGCAAATGCAGATGTTACTCAAGCAGTTAAGTAAATGATCTGGAGCTCAGAAGTCCCTGAGTCATAGAGAACACTTTGGGAGTTATTCTTGTCTTTTCTGTGCTCATAACAGAACACTGGGAGAGTATGGAAGGAAACCCCCCATACATAATTGTTACAATAAAAAAGAACAAGGTCCAAATTAATATACCTACAGACAAGGAAAGCAGACCAGGAAGACATGCCCTTAAACATAACATATAATGCTTTAAGAGAATTGGCCAGAAGAAAAGGGAACTTTTAAAATTTTTTAAAGAAAATTCTTTTAAAAATCAAAAGCAATGAAGAGATAAAGTAAAACAAGTACACAAATGTCTTCTTGCAAATCTGAAAAGGAGAGCTCTGTTTTGGACCTGTTGCTGCTCACTACCTTTCTCTCAGGCACCTTTGTATTGTGGCCTCACTTATTCTTGTCACATGGTAGGTACAGAATACTTCTGTTTAATTTATGGTGTTGAACTTCTTGGGATGACTTCTTTATCCCCTATTTGAAGAACTCAGAGAAGCCTTCACAGGTAAGAACACCACAAACTGATTCCTCATGGCTCCTGCGAACTAGTTATTTCAGGGTAAAAGAGAAATGAAGATTTCCTACTGATAATTCAGTCTCCAGCAAACAAGCTAGCGTGGCAGGAGAGGCGAGGCCTTCAGGAGAAGATTTCTCATGGCTCCTGCAAACTAGTCATTTCAAGGTAAAAGAAAAATGAAGATTGTAGCTAAACATCCAAATACTATTAGGGCTAACATATTCCTCAATATCTACTGAATCTGCTGCACAAAGTGATCACAACAGAATGGCAAAGAGATTCCAGGTCACCTCTTTCTGCTTGCTCCTGAACGTTCAGATTGAACTTCAAGAATTAGGAAGAAACACACCATCCATCAGATGACTAGAAATCACCACAGGACCACAAGAAATATGGGAAAGCAAGAAAATACCTCTCTTCCAAGGGAAAAGAATAATTTCTCTTCATCCACAAGTAGTTCAATGGAAATCATGGAAATGTCTGATAAAGAATTTAGAACTTTCATAATGGTGAAGCTAACAGAGATAGAAGAGGAGAGAGACAACGAACTGCAGAAGAAAAAGGAGAAAGAAGTTGACAAGTTCCAGGAGGTGAGGAAATTCTTGCAAGATCTAAAAGAGGAATTACATACTTTAAAAAAGAATCAAATGGAACTGTTAGAGGTGAAGGCTATAATACAGGAAGTCAAAATCTCCCTTGAAAGTATTAAAAGCAGACTAGATCATACAGAAAATAGAATCTCAGATGTAGAAGAGAAAATTGCTGGCCTAGGAAAATCCAACACGAAGACTGAGAAAATTGCCCAAAAATTTGAGAATAATATATGAGATAATTGGCATTCCAGAAGGCGAAGAGATTCATAAGGGCATTAATAATTTATTCCATGAAATCTCGCAAGAAAACTTTCCAAACCTAAAGAGTCACTCAAAGATCCAGTCTCAAGAAATACAAAGGACCCCAAACAGAATCAACCCAAGATCTTCTCCAAGATACATTCTAGCCAGGTTGACCAAAACCACAGACAAAGACAAGATACTAAGACTGGCAAGAGAAAAACATCGAGTTACCTACAAAGGATATCCCATCAGGCTAACAGCAGGCCTCCCATCGGAAACAATGCTAACAAGGAAGAATGGGAAAATATATTCAAAGTGTTAACAGAAAAGCAATTTCAGCCAAGAATACTGTACCCGGCAAGATTATCTTTCATGTCGGAAGAAAAGGCAAGAACATTTTCAGATAAACAAAACCTGAAAGAATTGGGAACCAGCAGTTAGCATAATGGCTATGTCGCTGGACTCCCACGTAGTCGACTGCGATTCGCGTCCCGGACCCGGTGGCTTAAAACTCACGCTGGGCGCGTGTGCGTGCGTGCCCAAGATCCCGAGAGGAGAATGGAGGAGAAGGGATTGCGGCGTGACCATCCCCCCGGGGGGTGATTTCTCGCTTTCTGTCTCTCTGTCTCTGTCTGTCTGGCGAGCGCACGCGCCCTATAGTGAAAACCTCTCAAAAAAAAAAAAAACCCTGAAAGAATTTACCAGCACCAGACCAGATCTCCAAGAAGTTCTCAAGGGAGTGCTACATCAAGAAAATTAAATACAGATACACAGAAATAAGAGTTCAAAAACTAAGCAAGTGGCCAACTTAATCGTAGTCACAAGTCTGGAGTTGAATATTATGTCCCAGAATTTAATCAGGAAAATCAAACCACAACAGAATATAAAGTACATGAGACTGAATTGGTGAAGTATAATTTTATGACTTTTGACTAAAATATTGCTGATTTTCTTCTATACTTTGTTATCTGTTGTAAGGATTTGTGTCCTGTCTTGATATATGGATAGGTTCATGCACCTACCATTTGAACAGAATCCTAACCTGTTTCCTGGCTTTAAGCAAAGTTCTTTAGCATTTCTTTGATTTAAGTTAAAACTGGTTTTCTTAATAGTACCAAGTGAACTTACTATTGAAAGTAGTTAGATTATTTAAAAAATTGTGTGATCAGTACAATGTGGGGCGGGGGGAAGGAATGGAAGACAATTGTAGACACTAGAGATAGTGTGAGAAGAGGGAGGGAAAGGACAGAGGGTCAGAAATAGGGGTTAAAAAGAAATCCTAGAGGGACCAGCAGTTACCGTAATGGCTATGTCGCTGGACTCCCACGTAGTCGACCGCGGTTCGAGTCCCGGACCCGGCGGCTTAAACTCACGCCGGGCGCGTGTGCGTGCGTTCCCAAGATCCCGAGAGGAGAATGGAGGAGAAGGGATTGCGGCGTGGCCATCCCCCCTGGGGGGTGATTCCTGCTTTCTATCTCTCTGTGTCTCTCTGCCTGTCTGGCGAGCGCACGCGCCCTATAGCAAAAACCTCTCCAAAAAAAGAAAAAGAAAAAAAAAAAAAAAAGAAATCCTAGAAACTAGAAATGGAAAATTTTTGATAATAATATGCATGATTAAGCCACTATGCAGTATATTCTGGATGGGAAATCACATTTTGTATGCTATGACGATGCTTAGGGAAAGAATGTAAATTAAGTTTAAAAAAAGTTTCAGGGAAAAAAACGAAAACTGTTTTTCTCGAAATTAAAAAAAAATGCATTAAAAATACCTATTCGATGCCTGCAGTAAGATATATAGCCCCAGCTAGGTGCTACTTTATAGGATGTTCATTCTACTCACTGAGGCTTATGCCTAAAGTTGGACTTGTGTTCATGGAAATGTATATATCAGCTGTGCTTGCTATGAAAATATTTAGATTAATTAAGATCTTCAGTGACTCAATGAAATGTGGGGAAAAAAAGTATAGAAAGCAAACATAGATACCAGAGACAGTGTGGGAGGAGAATGGGAGATGGCAGAGGGTAAGAGATAGGGAATCAAGGATGGGGAAAAAAGGCAAAACATACAGGAAACAAGAAATGGAAAGTTATTTGTTGACAATCACATGTATGTTGATGCGCTTGATTGAGTCAATATACAGTGTACTCTGGATGGAAAATCTCACTTTGTATGCTGTAATGATGTACAGTGAATGAATGTAAACAAATAAATTTAATAAAAAATAAATAAATAAAAGAACAGGACAAACTGAGCTCCCTTGGGACCAGCAGTTAGCGTAATGGCTATGTCGCTGGACTCCCATGTAGTCGACTGCGGTTCGAGTCCCGGCCCTGGTGGCTTAAACTCACGCCGGGCACGTGTGCGTGCGTGCCCAAGATCCCGAGAGGAGAATGGAGGAGAAGGGATTGTGGCGTGGCCATGCCCCCTGGGGGCAGATTTCCTGCTTTCTATCTCTCTGTCTCTCTCTGTCTGTCTGGCGAGCGCACGCGCCCTATAGCAAAAACCTCTCCAAAAAAAAAAAAAAAAGAAGAAAAAAAAACCAAAAAACTGAGCTCCCTTCTTCCTGTGGCATGGGGTTAACTTCCAATGTCCCTTACAAGAGTGAAAAGGGAAGACCTCCCTTCCACAGATTGAACATCAGGATTCAAGGTATTTTTTTTTTTTCTGTTTTGTTTTGTTTTAATAATTCTACATCTCCTTCTGCCCACTGTGTCCTGGCATGTAAATACACTTTTTCTATCATTTAAGAAATTTTCAGGACTCAAACTTACATTCATTCTACCTAAATTCCACTTACTAATTCATTCAAAGATTCATTAGCAAATAGTTATTGAGCAGCAAATAGTTACTGGGAAACAATGGACAAGATCATAGATTAGGTTCTTGCCTTCTTGGAATTACCTTGACGTGGGAAGGAAGATGTAATACAGTAATCAAATAAAGCTAATATAGACTGGGATAAGCCTTGAGAGGGAAAACAAGGTGATGAAAAACTGGGGGAAGCCATTCTAAATGGGAAAGTGGGGGAAGACTGCACTAACTACAGTCTCACATCATCAGGTTAGTTTGATAGAGCATTAAAATATTCAAATGTCTTCCCATGATTCCCAGTTGTAATCCCCCCTCTGGAGCTACCTACAGGCCTCCTTTTCTTTTTTCTTTATTCCCTCCAAAAGATACATGAGATATAGATATAAATATTCCTTATTCCTGAACTCGTAGAATTCAGAGTTTAGTAAAAAGGACAGTTATATAAACAGATAAGTAAATACAACACGACAAAGGTCATAGTGTAAGTACGGACAGTGATACTATTCGTACTAGCTAACTTTCCTGCCTAGGGCCTCTGCAGAGTCTCTGAAAAACCCTGTTTTCCTGTTTGGGTTCCATGGTAAAATCATATACATCATTCCAATGTTTACTTTTTATTTTCTGACTAGATGAGAAATGACTTGACTTCTTTGCAATGCTAGTCTAATTCCCTTATAAACTAGCATTAGATTGATCCTAGCATTACCTTGAGATACATATAGTAGAATAACATAAAAATTTATTTTAAAATGACTTTCTTAAAAGCCCATATTTTTCACACTAAACTTTTCAAATAAATACTGAGTAAGACTTTTGGTTAGATAATTGAAGTGGGTTATTATCATCCAAGAGAATGTGTTCAGTTGTTAATTGTCATTATTAGAAACCTTTGCTACATTTCAGTATCATTGTATTTCTATCAGTGAGTACCTTAACCAACTAATTAGTCAGTGAATATTTATTTACACTGCAGGAATTTTACAGACAGATAACACAGACACAGGATATTCTATAAAAAAAACACCTAGAATTCAAAGTATTTAAGCAGATGCATAAGTATTTTAATTATAGTCTCAACCAGCTAGTGGTTTATATTAGTTTGTCAGCTTTCTAGATTCATTACAATTCTTTTAGATTCCTCTGAGATACTCCCAATTGCTGGGAATTGTTACTTTTCCCCAACAAGCGGGGTAGCTACATTCCAGGTCTTAGTGTTGGGGACAGATGACAAAGAACAGTGATGATTCCCTTTTCCCAGTACCCTTCACTTCACATGTTATGAGGTCTCAGAACCGGAGTAGAATTAGCTGTCAGTCCTAACGTTATATGAGGTGGTAAGTGAAGAAAGAAGGGGATTAAAGTCCTCCAAAGGCGCCTTCTCTCTGTGTGATTCTTTAATGAGGATGACAGGATGAAGGCTTCTGGAAATTCTCATACAGGCATTAGATGTAATCAGTACATAGGGAGTTCCAATAATGTCTCTCCAGAGCAAGAGAATGAGGTCAGGAAAAAGTCATCTTCTGAAGCTACATACTCAACAACTGCTACAATAACAACAAAAGACATGGGACATGCCAAGTTGTAAGACGTGTCTATGCTTTCAATATAATTAAACCACTCTGTTGATAACTTATTCACATTTCTACCATTGTACTTAATCACACTGCAATGTAATTGTTAGTTTATATATCTCTTCTGCCTAGATGTGAATTACTTTACCTAGGAACAGTTTTGCTGTCCTTTTTCTTTTGTTTCTTTTTTTTTTTTTTTTGGTAGAGGTTTTTTCCTGTAGGGCGTGTGTGCTTGCCAGAAAGACAAAGAGAGACAGAGAGATAGGAAGCGAGAACAAGAAATCACCTCCTAGGCGGGATGGCCAAGCTGCAATCCCTTCTCCATTTTCCTCTTGGGATCTTGGGCATGGACGCACACGTGCCCAGCATGAGTTTAAGCCACTGGGTCCGGGACTAGAACCGCAGTTGACTACATGGGAGTCCAGTGACATAGCCATTATGCTAACTGCCGGTCCCTTTTGTTCCATTTTTTAACCCTCAGAATCTTTCAATAGCATTGTGTCTGGCATAGGATAGGGATTAGAAATAAATGTGTGCTGGTTAAATGAGCTGAAAATATAACTAAAACATACACACATGAAAATGAAATGGGCATCTGCATGCAGTAGCTGGATTAAAACCAGTATTAGTGTTATTTAGAAGTAACAAAGAGAGATATTGAGTCAAAAAATAGGAGCATTCAGACGACTAAAAATGTATCCACCATAGTATTGATAGGTATTTATTAGGTTATTCCAAGATATAGATAAATTTCTTTCAATGTGCAGTTTTGGATAGCCAACCTCTATATATTAATGCATTTCCAGAATATTTATTGAGTAATTGTTATGTGCCAGGTACTAGAAAGAAATTGAAATCCTAATCATGGATATACATAGTTATTAACAAGAAGTTTACCTTACAGTAGGAGGAAAAAAAATGTCCAAAATAAGTGGGCTAAAATAATACAGCTCTGAGGTGAAAGTTTGTTGCCAGTAGAGAGGGGTAGAGGAGGGAGTACTCACTTCAAATGTCTATGCAAATAAGCAAGATAACGCTTTGTCCAAATCTTTTTTTTTTTTTTTTTCTTTTTTTTTTTTTGGAGAGGTTTTTGCTATAGGGTGCGTGCGCTCGCCAGACAGACAGAGAGAGACAGAGAGATAGAAAGCAGGAAATCACCCCCCAGGGGGGATGGCCACGCCGCAATCCCTTCTCCTCCATTCTCCTCTCGGGATCTTGGGCACGCACGCACACGCGCCCGGCGTGAGTTTAAGCCGCCGGGTCCGGGACTCGAACCGCGGTCGACTACGTGGGAGTCCAGCGACATAGCCATTACGCTAACTGCTGGTTCCCAACGCTTTGTCCAAATCTTAAAAAGCAAGAGGGAGTCAACATGGTGGGAGAGGGCAGAAAAAGTGTTTTAGACTGGAGGAGCTTTATTGAGGAAACAAGGGCCAGCTCCTTTGCACAATGCAATGGAAGCCAGATCCAACATGGCATAGTTTGAGTCTTACTCATAGAGGCTTGAAAAACATGCCAAGTGAGCATACACATGCCCAGGATCCTGATGGGAGTAAGAATTAGAGGAAATAAGGATTGCAGCATGATCAGGTCCCTTTCTGGGAGGTGTTTGCTTGCTCTCTCTCTCTCTCTCTCTCTCTCTCTCTCATACACATACCTTCAGGCATAAAAAAGAAAGAAAAAGAAATAATGAACTTGGTGTCTTATTTGAACAAAGCTTCCTGTAGAAAGGTTGTAAGTTCTGGAGCAATATGGTCCTAAAGAACTGTATATAATATACTAAGAAGTTTTGACTTAATATTAATTTTATAAAATAGGAAGTGATAGTGGGGATGATAGAGCTGCCATAACAAAGCACCACAGACTGGAAGGCTTAAACAACAAAAATTTATTTTCTCACAATTCTGGAAGCTGATCAAGATCAAGGTATTGGGGTCAGCAGGTGGTATGGTGGTTGAGCGTGTTAGATTTCCACATCACTGACCATGGTACAAGCCCTGGACCTGGTGGCTTGCTTTCTTACTTTTCCTCTCTCTGTGTCTCTAAAGTTAAAAAAAAAAAAAAAAAAGATAATACTTAATAAAGTTAAATAAAAAAAATTTTAAAAAAAATCAACGTATTGACAGGTTTCTTTCTTTTTTTTAGAGTATTTTGCTATAGGCTGCGTAAGCTCACCCGAAAGAGAGAACTAGAAAGCAAGAAATCACCCTCCAGGGGGATGTCCATGCCACAATCCCTTCTCCTCCATTCTCCTCTCAGGATCTTGGGCACACACGCACATGTGCCTGGTATGAGTTTAAGTCACTGGGTCCAGGACTCGAACTGCGGTCGACCATATGGGAGTCCAGCGACATGGCCATCATGCCAACTGCTGTTCCTGACAGGGTTGTTACTTATTTGATCTGTTTCCTATCTTCCTCCTTCCTCTTTTTATAATTCTTTCCTATGCCTTTCTGTATCCTAATCTCCTCATTTTATGATACTAGTTATAATGGATTAGGGCCCACTCTAATAACCTTATTTTTAGGACTTCTTTAAGACCCTATCTCCAAATACAGTTGCATTCTAAAGGTACTGAAGGTTAGGATGAACTTGAGAGAGAATGTAATTCAGTCCATAACAGGGTTAGATCTGATTTAAATCATCCAGACAATAGGTGGACAGAAGCAGGATTAGAGAAGGTACATTCTTTGAAAGACTATTGCAGTAGTCTATGTGAGAGATGATCAGAGTTTGAACAGTGAGACAGGTGGGGGCATGGCAAAAGGAGATGTTATCAGTTAACAGAAGAACACTGTTAAGAACTACTGGCCCGCAGGATATAATCTAAACTCCTCAGCACAGCCCACAGGGCTCCTGACAATTCAGCCCTAATCCCTCAATGAAGACTTGTGTTGAACCACTTGTATCACACACTTACCCTCTAGGCTCAAAGACCTTCTCAAAGTCTCTGATCACACTACTTTTTCTTAAGGCCACACCTGTTGCCTGTTCTTCCCTCTGCCTGAAACATTCATTATTCTTTTCTTAGTCAGCTGAACATCTATTCAGATAGAGGTAGTCAAATGTCACCTTATTCACAGAGCTCTAACTTTCTCTGGCAGTGAGTTCCTTCATCCCCTCAATTCCCAGGAGCTTCTGTGCACAATTATCACATGGTGCTATTAGTTTACATTTTACCTCCTTGTCACCCCAGGAAATATGTCCTACAACTACATCATAAAATCCAAGGGGCTAGGATTGGTTTTCTGTTTCTCCAGAACTGAACATGGTGATCAGCAAATAACAAGTATTCAATAAATATTAATTCGTAAAATGCTTCTATTTATTTTGTCCATGAGTGAGAGACAGAGGGAAAGACAGAAAGAGAGGCAGAGATAGAGAGACAGATACTTCAGACAGGGTCTTCACGCCATGACCACTCCCAGCCTCAGCTAGTCCTGGATCATAGGCACATGTGCATCCAGCATGTTCAGGGAGGTCTTTAGACACGAGCCCAGAAACTCCCAATGTGAGTTACCATTGTGTTGTCATCTGGCCCCTATATAAATATTGGATAAATGCATGAGAATCAAAGTCAACACCTAATACACTCAGACACTACCAGGTGAGGCCTTGACTGTGTTCTTGTATAACCTTCTCTTCTCAGCTAAAACACTAGGAAGAGACCAGAGCAAGGAAGTTAGATTTTTCCATATTTAGAGCTAAATCTCTCTTATAAAATGAAACAAGATATTTTCACAAACCAGCAAGGAAAATTCCAGGGGAAAAGCCAGGCAAATCAGCAGAGTTTCCAATCTGTCACCACTTTAATCCATCTTATAAATCACTTCCAGTTTAATTTTAAAGGACAAAACACCACTGTCTTCAAGCCTTTTTCTGTTTAAGAACTTATTGAGTGCCTCTCTTTGCTGATCTGATCAAACCCAAGATTCCCAGTCTGGATATGAAGACTTAACCACAGTCTGGCTTCATTTTGCCCATCCAATCTATTATTCACATAATTGTCAGAATTACCTTCTGAAACACAGGATTATTCACTCCCAAATTCAGAAATACTTCAGGTTCCTGATGACCTAAGATAAATTTCTAATTCGCCTTTCATTCATACATTCATTCAAATATATTTATTGAATGCCACCTATGGACTGCGTATTGTTTAGGCATTGGAGAAACAGTTTTAGTAAACCAGACAAATTCCCTGATCTTTTGAAATCAATATTATAGGAAGGAGAGGTCAACAATATAAATAGATAAATAAATAAGCAAAATATGGTGGTAAAAGTAAAGCAGGAAAAGGAGATGACAAGTCTTGTAGGTAAGAGAATTTCATTCTTCAGTAGACTAGTCATAGAAGGTCTGAGTAGATGACATTTGAAGAAATCATAAAAGACATAGGGTAAAAGTCCTGCAGATAGTTAGGTAAAGAACATTCTGGGTAGAGGGAAGAGCAAATAAAGGAGACTGAGATGGGAGTAGGGCAAGAACTTTTGAGGGACTGAAAGGAAATCCATGGAGCTGAGGTAGAGGAGGTTGGAGAGATATTTTGTCCAGATGATCTAGGACTTTTTAGGCCACTATTAGTACTTACATCTTTTATTCTGAGTGAAACAGCAAGAGTTAGAGGATTTTGAACATAATCTGACTTTTAAAAGTCACTCTGGCTATTGGGACCAGCAGATGGTGTAATGGTTAGGTCGCTCAATTCCCATGTAGTCGACCGTGGTTTGAGTCCTGGACCTGGTGGCTTCAAATTCACACAGGACATGAGAGTGTGTGAGCATGCCCAAGATCCTGAGAGGAGAAGGAGTTGCAGTGTGGCCATCCCCCTTTGTGGGGAGATTTCTAGCTTTCTGTCTCTGTTTCTCCTGTGAGCTCATGTGTCCTCTAGCAAAAATATCTCTCAAAAAAAAAAAAAAAAAAAAAAAAAAGTCACTGGTTGTGTGAAGAATGAAGCACCAGAAGAAAAGAGAGGAAGCAAGATAACCAATGAATGAAGAGCTATTTCAAAAATCAAAACAAAACATGATAGTGGTTTGGTCTAGAGGTGGTGTGAACTGATTGGATTAGGGTATCCCTTAAATGTTAGAACCAAAGGATTTGTTCATGGATTTAATATAGACTATATGTGAAAAAGAAAAATCAAGGATGACTCCAAAATTTGGGATCTGAGCAACTGGATGGATGGAGTTGCTATTCATTCAGGTGTGGAGCACAGAGGGAGGTTTAGAGAACAAGAGGGAATTTGGCCTAGTGCATGTTGATGATGAGATACTGTTTGTTTATGAATCTGAGGTTAACTCATAGTCTGTATGAAACTGTATTTTAGAAGTTGTCATTGTGTCAACTGCATGTAATGGCATGAGACTGGATGTTATCACTTAGGGAACTGGTCTAGACAGAGGAGAGCCAAGATCCCTGAGACACTCTGAAATGAAATGAGAAGAAAAGTCTAGAAGTAACTAGTAAAAGAGACTTCAGAGCACTAAAAATTCCACGCTCCTTACTATAATTATGACCTGATCCTGCTCAATCTCTATAGCCTGTTTTTGAAACCCACTAAAGTCTTTTATTATCTCATGGCCTCTGTCTTTGCTGTGCCTTTCATTCAGCATGTTTTTAATACTCTGGCTTTTAATTTTAGTCACCTCCTTCTCCTACAACTCTCAGCTAAATTGTTAGCCTTTCTCTAAATGCCCTTAGGCCCAGTCCAACCACCCTCACCAAGTTGTGGCTCTTACTACAATTATTAAACTTTTTTTCTATCTAGAAAGTTACTCCCACCTTAATTTAACAAATGCTTACAAATCGAGTACTGTGGGCCAAATAAAAGCTCAGAGAGACATTTCTCTTTTTAGCAACTTCCTGGAGAGCAAGGTGCTCATCTTGTCCTTTGCCCCATCCCAACACAACTGACATGTCCCAGCAATCAATTTTGAGTGTCTAATTCTTAATCATTAACGAAATAGATGCCGACCACTGATTGTTAAATCCTACGGCAGCAACTGGAAAAGGACACAGACAAACCCGCAGACAGAAGAAATTATGCCCGACGCTCCCGCCCCACCCAAAACACGCAGAGAACGGAAAGACTCGCGCGCATGCGTCATTGCTCTACGAATGCTCCAGGCTGAACTCCGCCCCTCTCTCTCGGCCAGTTTAGCTACTGCACATGCGCAGTACGAGGTCTGCGTGTGCGTTTGTCGGAGCTATCAATAAAGTTTTAGCGAACACAGACTCCCCTTTCCTTTGGCAAGATGGCGGAGTACGACTTGACTACTCGCATTGCTCACTTTTTGGACCGTCATCTTGTTTTTCCGCTCCTTGAGTTTCTCTCCGTAAAGGAGGTAAGAGCCTTTTGAGCGCGAGGAAGGTGTGGGAGCAGATGAGGTGCTGGGCAGGGCCGAAAGGCGGCGGTTATAGCCGTAGGCCTGACGCACGTGTGAAGTGGCCAAGAGTTGGTCTCTGTCTCCGGACAGTAAAGACTTACTATTCGTTTAGCTAGGTCCCAGTTCCCTTCCGCGGAATTCGGCGAAGGTGATGGTATAAAGCTACGGAGCAAAAGAGGACTATGCTTCACTTGTTGACGTGCTAGTGTCCGAGGGACGTTCGCGCCGTCAGTTCTAATCGGAAGTTGGCGATTCAACTGGCTTCAAAGAGCAACGCTAGACCTTTAAGTTCAGGCCTGCGTCTAGAGGCAGAGGGTTGTTAAAGCTTTTGATTCTTCTTTAAGGGACTGTGAGAAAAAAGGGCCTCGATTTGGGAGTTTGCATGCTGGATCGTTTAGAGTGATTCTCTTAAACTTCAAAGAAAAAGCTGTCACTCCATTGGTTGTGAGTTTTTGGTGATGTTTTCCTGGTCTTTGATAAGTACCCACTTCTAAAAGTGTAGCGTATTTTGTCAAGATAAGTACGTTACCCCACCAAAAAAACAGCACACAAACTTTAACGTAAAAATTTGTTTTTCAGTATGTAGATGCTCAGACTTAAAGCGATGTGAATTAGTCTTTAACATTTATTTAGTCATTCAAAATATCTGAATAAGTATGTAATTTGCAAATTCATAAACATCTCAGTCCTGAAAGGTTTATTAGTCTTTAAAGATATTTGGACTGAAAGAAGTATTGGACTTAGATTTATACCTTGAGATTATCGGGAAATTGATACATGCTAATAGTTACAGTAAAGTAATAGTACTATGATGAAGGCACTAGAATTTTGCATAAAAAATGAATTTCTGTTTTAAGAAGCAATTTACATCATAAATCTCCGTAGGCAAGTCTAGATTGTGGAAGTGAATTTTGTGTGTCCCAACAACAATAAATCAAAAAGTCCTACGAATGTACATTAAATACTTCAGACAACTTTTCAGTACAAGTAGTTACGGTTCTTTTTGTTTTTTGTTTTTGTTTTTGTTTTGGAGAGGTTTTTGCTATAGGGCCCGGCGCTCGCCAGACAGAGAGACAGAAAGCTAGAAATCATCCCCCAGGGGGGATGGCCACACTGCAATCCCCTTCTCCTCTCGGGATCTTGGACACGCATGCGCATGCGCACGCGCACGCGCTGGGCGTGAGTTTAAGCCACCGGGTCTGGGACTCAAACCTCGGTCGACTACGTGGGAGTCCAGCGACATAGCCATTACTCTAACTGCTGGTCCCAGTTACGGTTCTTTAGGCAGATATAATCCTCATATTTATCTGGGCCTTTTCTGAACACATGTAGACAGTTGTACATTTGATACTAGAGAATACCAAACTTTTTTTTTCAGTAAATGTCTATATAAACCATATGTTGGATGACTATATTTTTGCCTTAATTTTTCTTTTTACACTATATTTCAGAGTTTGAATAAAACAGTCTAATCTGCCTTCTTTTTTCCTTTCTGGATGAGGATAATTCAAACATCAAGGAACAGAAAAGTGACATATTTTGAAATCCTTTACCAACTACTTGTAGAAATGTTTCTAAACTAGCCAACCATCATATTTTTGTGTTCTTTGCATTTTGATTATTCAAGGCAGGCTGAAGAAAAAGAGGAATTTAAAAGTGTAAGTTTTTTATTAGGGCAAGATCAAAACTAAGAATGGTAGTTGAGAATCAGTGGAAAATAACTATGACCACTACTTACCTCCTTGGAGATAATGTTGGTAAGGTGGCTGTAATAACACCAAGAAAAAGATAGATCCTACAATATTTATTTAACAGTTACTAATTATAGGGCCATGGGATTGTGAGAAATACAGCATAAAATCCAGATGTATCACCAGAGTAGTGAGGCAGCAACTGGAAATAGTGACTGAGGAAACTGACAAGTACTGGGATTGGTTAAGTGAGGGTCCAACTGACATTGGAATTATACATTGTAGCATTAAATAATGAGAGGAGCATAGAGGTTATAGGAGTACAAGAGAGTATTTGGGGTAGGCTTGTAGGTAAATGCCATTTAGAGATTAAAGGATTACTTAGCAGAGAAAAAATAACATTATTGCCTAGTTTTGAAACATTTTCTTGTTGTCCTTAGCCAGAACTAGAAAATAGATGACTTGTTTTACAGAGCTCTAGGGCTTAATTAACATTGTCTGTGGTTGAAGAAAACAGAAGAAATCAGTGATAGTGCTAAAGGGAAAATCTTTGAGATAACTAAAAATTATTCCAAACTGAGGAACATAAGGGCAGTGTAAAAATTGGAAGGGGCAGAAGGTTAAGGATGCCAAAAACATTTTAATGGTAACGATGGAAGAGGAGGAGTTGGAACTGAAGTACTAGATGAAAGTTGTTGAGGGATAAAGGAATTTTTTTTTAACCTAAAATTTATTTGGGAGAGACAGGTACCTCTAACAGGGTCCCTAAGCCGCTGTCTACCTCAGTCTCAAGTGCTTTAGAGATCACCCCAGTCAGGTGTCCCAGATCACGTGTAAAAGCCCAGCATGCTTGGGGAAGTCTCAGTATTTGAACCCAGGACCTTCTCCTCTGGGTCCAGTCGTATCACCTAGCACCAGATAAAGGAATTTTAAACTTGAGTTTTTAAAGAATTGTTGGTATGGATCTTGGATTTGTGGAGGATGACTGCAGAGAGGAGATGAGAAAAGATAGTTCATCTGTTAAAAACCAGGAACTGTTTTCAAGAGATGGATAGACCAGGGATCAGAAAATTAAAGCATGAAAACCAAATAACAGCCCCAGGCCTATGTTTGTATCTGGGCCCTAAGAATAGCTTTTAAGAAGATGAACGTTTAGGGGGAACCAGCAGTTAGCGTAATGTCTTATGTCGCTGGACTCCCACGTAGTCGACCACCGTTTGCATCCGGGACCTGGTGGCTAAGAAAACTCACGCTGGGCGCGTGTGCATGCGTGCCCAAGATCCCGAGAGGAGAATGGAGGAGAAGGGATTGCGGCGTGAACATCCCCCCTGGGGGGTGATTTCTCGCTTTGTGTCTCTGTGTCTCTCTCTGTCTGTCTGGCGAGCACACACGCCCTATAGCGAAAACCTCTCAAAAAAAAAAGATGAACATTTACAAATATTTACAGTTATTGAAGCTTAATTTTATATCCCAATGGTGTGAAACGTTTTCTTCTCCCCCCAAAATTACGTTCTCACTAGTAGACCTATATTATAGCAAATTTTACTTTAATTTTTTATTTCAAAATTTTAAAAATTTGGAAATTTGTTTTCTTGTAATATACATAGTGGCTTCAGTTTTTTCTTGGTGACTTACAAAGCCCAAAATATTTACTTTCGGCCTGGTACAGAATAAGTGTGCTTATGAGACAGAATTGAGAGAGGGTGATATAAGCAGTTACAGATTATTGAAGAAGATGGAAAGGTCTGTTGTCAGATGAACACATGCTCTTGAATGAGTCTATGTTAAAGAGAAATGTTACTAATTAAAAGCTATTAGTGATGTAATGAGGGGTGGCACCTAGAAAAAGGAATGTTTTCTCTTAAAGTTTTTTCTTAGGACTTCTGTACGGGAAACTGTCAGGAAATTTTAATTTTGTAAAGTAACCTTTTTACCAGTTAACATTCATTTATAAAATTATACTAATATAGGGACCAGCAGTTAGCGTAATGGCTGTGTTGCTGGACTCCCATGTAGTCGACTGTGGTTCGAGTCCCACACCTGGTGGCTTAAAACTCACACCACACCGGGCACGTGTACATGCGTGCCCAAGATCCTGAGAGGAGAATGGAGGAGAAGGGATTGCTATGTGGCCATCCTCCCCGCCCCCGCCCTTGGGGGGGGGGGTGTGTGATTTCTCGCTTTCTGTCTCTCTGTCTGTCTGGCGAGCGCACACACCCTATCGCAAAAACCTCTCCAAAAAAAAAAAAAAGAATAAAAAAAATTATACTAAAATAAATGTGACCAGTGAATTTTTCTGAAGGTAAACAATGACCAGTCTGACCATGCCTAGATCAGTAAGTAAAACATTGTAAAAAGCTTAAACCCTTCCTTATGACTCCTTAGGCCTTAAACCTGTCGAAAATAAGCTCTTGTCTGACAATAATTTTTTTTTTAATTTTTATGTATTTAAAGTATTCACCATCACGTCCTGCATTGTATGACTTCTTTCACGGATTGAACATTATGAGAGTCATCCAAGTTTTAGGAACAGTAGCTCATGGGTTTCCAATACTGAATATTAATCCATTTACTGAGGATATCAATTCATCCATTCTAACATTGATAGACCTTTTACAAATAGTGCTGCTATGAACATTTTCAGAAATGTACTTTGAATATATGCACTCAATTCTTTTGGTTACCCTGGAGCAGAATTGCTGAGTCCAAAAGTGTTTGACTTTAGGAGATTAAAAATAATTTTCCAAGCTAGCTGTACTCCTTAGGCAGAGTATGGATGTTTTGGGTACCACACATCCATAGCAACCCTGGTATTGACATTTTTTTTGTTTTTTTTTTTTTAGTTTTTATTATGGTTTTAATATGCATTTCCTTTATGATTGGTGAATTGAGAACCTTACTTTTTCATCTGTTTGTGGCCATTTTGTTCAGTGCCTATTAAAATATTATAGCCGTTTAATGGTCATTCAATGGTCTGTCTTATCTTGTAGAAGTTTGTATGTAGTTTGGAAGATTCTTTTTTTAAATCTCATGACCACCTTCAACTTCTGTTATCATGAACAGTAAAGTGTTGTGACTACCTGGATTTTTCTTTCCTTGTCAAAATTAAATTCCGTACAGAAATCTTTCGTTGATATTATTCAGTACACTTTGTGTTTATGTGAGCTATTGTAATGATCTATTTGATCCCTGTACTGTGAATTATGTTTCTTAAACTCTTTGGAAAGTGAAAACTTGATATGACAGATTGACCTAAAGAATAGGTGCTGATTTTGTTTTTGGGGTGTGGACGGGAAATCATTATATGCACCTTTTTACTGAGAGAAAATGTGTAGGTAGTAAAGGAGAAGCTACAAGGAGAGGTGGACAGTAGGCAGTATGTGGATGTAAGAGATACTAAGAAGGTAAACATGTAAGAGTTTATTCCTAATTGCCTGGAAGTAGGGAGGTGGCAACTCTGCTTTGCACTGGAGAGGGTGTGGTTTATTTATTTATTTATGCACAGCTTTGCCTGGAAAGGTCAAATGATGGCTTGTAAGGACCAAAAAAAAAAAATAAATAAATAAATAAAAAAATACTGGCTTACTGGAAAAGTCCTGACTTTTTTTCTGTATGTTTTTCTGTGTAAAAATGCATCATGACTTTTCTGATGACCCAATAATATAGATCAGCAATAAGTAGGGATAGCTTTACAGTGTGTAGTTGTCTTTTTTTTTTTAATTTTTAGGTATGAAAAATATTATGTCTCAGTTAGTTGGTTGCTTGCTGTATCATTTGTCTTACTTGTTACAGGAGGGTATATTGGTTTATTATATTTTGTCAAAAATAGTTTATAATATTTGATTAAAAAGTGTTTCTATGAAGTATGTTTCCAGGTAAACTAATGTTAGTATTAATTTAATTGGAGAACTTAAATATATTCATTAGAAGGTAATTTTCTCTTGCAGATATACAATGAAAAAGAATTGTTACAAGGGAAATTGGACCTTCTTAGTGATACCAACATGGTAGACTTTGCTATGGACGTATACAAAAACCTTTATTCCGATGATATTCCTCATGGTAAGTTTTGTCACTAGAAATAAAACTTACCTTGTGAACTGAGGGTATGTGTATTAATGCTTTGTGATTTATAGAAGCACTTTAGTATAAAGGTTTAATAATTATTTGAATAATTTTAAAATTTTTGGGTTACAGTTTCCTAAAGAATTTTTTTTTTTCCTATGAAAGATGTGAAACTACTTTAAAACATGACTCTACTTCATAATATGTATCAACAGAGTTGGGCTTAAAATTCATATTATTTAGTTATAATTACCCAGATTGCCGTTTTGGGGTTTAGTTAATATATTGTATGCTTTAGGGATTTTTTTTTTCTTTTCATCGTAAAGCATCTGGTATAGCCATTGTACTCTAAATGTGGTCCTTAGGAAGAGCATCATTGGTTCACCAGAGAGAACTTGTTAAAAATGTAAAATTTAAGCCACACGGCAGACCTGTTTAATAGGAAATTGTTTTATAAAGCCTAGCACCCAAGTTGGAGGACTTTGGTGATACCCTGTTTTCAGAGCTTTTTTCCCCCTCTGGCAATAAATATTCCTTTAAAAAAAAATGGTCTCATAAATTTGGGAAATAATGTGCTATTATTTCTTCTATGCACATATCATTTTAAAAGGTACTGAGAACTCTGGCAGTAGAGATATGCACTTGACTTTGTTTAAATTGATGTTTCTCAAAGTTTGATCACAAATCCTCTTCTGTGTTTTAGAATACTGTTCTAGAATATACTTTGTAATATGTAATGCAGAAATTATTACAATAAATATAACCACCTGATTTATATTATCATTTCTGAAATAAAAGTACCTTCTAAAATTTTAGTTTGTGGTGAAAAAAGTAAACAAGGTAATCTCTTTCATAGTGAAAATTTTTTTTAAGAGAAATTTTTGCTGTAGGGCTTGTGTGCTCTCTCTGGAGAGACAGAGAGAGAGAGAGACAGAAAGTGAGAAATCACCTCCCCCAGGGGAGATGGCCATGCTGCAATCTTTTCTCCTTTCTCCTCTCTGGATTTTGGGCACTCACACACACATACGCACACCCAATGTGAGTTTTGAGCTTCCAGGATGTGGAATTCACAACTGCATTTGACTATGTAGGAGTCCAGTGCCTTAACCACTACATCACTGGTCACCATGGTGAAATCTTAATGCAAGATATGTTATCATGGTATATCATGCACAAGTTTTCTCAAGACTTTTCATGAGATAGTTAAAACTATAGAATTGGGTTTGAGATATACAGAACTGATGTATAGTGAAAAGAGATTATTTGAATAGATTTAAATCCTATGCAACCTGGTTGAAAATCTGTAGTAATCCATGTAAATTCTTCTGAATCTCTGTTCAGGAACTGGGGTAGTATTCACCTGAGAGAATTAAATAATTAGAAACATTTGTAATAAAGTCTTTGCAGGGTAGCTTATTTTTAGAATTGTTAATTTATTAATATTATTATTATTATTATTTTAATTTGCTGTGGGGCACATGTGCTCACCAGAGAGAGACAGCGAGAGGGAAAATGAGCAAGCTGTCAGGTCTAGCACTTGAAATACAGTCTGCCATGTGGAAGTCTGAATGCCCCAATCATCACACCACCTGTTCGTCCTTGCAGTGTAGTAGTAAGTGATAGATAACTGTTTTCTACCCTGTTTATTTTAAATTCCTATCCTTTTCTCAGACTTTTTATATTCCAGTTTCCTTAAGAGTAGGAATAGTATCCTTTTCCTTTATGTACCTTGTAATACTGGGAAAGAGGAAATTGTGCATAGGGAGAAGTTACTGAGTTGGTGATTACATGTGCATATTTGGAATGAATAAATTAGGTATAGTTAAATAAATTGGCAGTTTTTCAGTTACTCTCATGTGAGCAGTATAGTTTGACTTTCCTTAACGTTATAGTACTCTTTTACATTTTTTATTTAGCTTTGAGAGAAAAAAGAACCACAGTTGTTGCACAACTGAAACAGCTCCAGGCAGAAACAGAACCAATTGTGAAAATGTTTGAAGATCCAGAAACTACAAGGCAAATGCAGTCAACCAGGTAACCTCTTAACTTGAATTGTAAAAGTTCTGTTTTCTGGATTAATACAAATTTTAATTAAGTCACTTTCCGTAGCAAAAGTTCATGGTGTTTAAATAATTACTTTATCAGTGTTTTTAATTTGTCCTTATGTTGTAGGGCTGTTATTCTTTAATAATAAATGTTAAGACTAAATTTAAAAAAAAAAAAAAACTTCTTTATCAGTTATCCATATCTGATTATGTCATGTTGTAGTAGTTTTCCTATCCGTGTCCCCCACCCCTACCCTCCAAGACAGTTGGCAATATCTGAAAGCATTTTTGTTTTTCACTGCTGGAATTGTGCTACAGGCACTTAGCACATAGAGGCCAGGGATGCTGCCAAACATCTTATAGAGCAAAAGTCAGGTTCCCTTTTTCCCACTCTCCAACAGATAATTGCCCAACCCAAAATATTAGTTAAGCACTCCATGCCTGGACAATACCTAGAGCACAGGGATTGCTTGCATTAAGAGAAACTTGAGCTTTCTTTATCACTTGCTACATTCTCATCCTTCCAGCCTCAGCGATGGCCAGCCCAAAGGAGGTAGTGTGGAACTGATAAGATTATGGTATTTCTAACTTCCCTTTAGCTAGAAATAGACTTATTGTTTGCTTTCCAAATAAAGCATCTTGCCTTAGAATTACTTAATGAATGAAGCCCTTTGGGTTATTAGAAATGTTTAAAAATAAAATCTCTTGGGACTGGCAGTTGGCATAATAGCTATGTCGCTGGGTTCCCTTGTAGTTGACCGCTGTTCGAGTCACGGACCCAGTGGCTTAACTCATGCCGGGCACGTGTGCTTGTGTGCCCAGGATCCCGAGAGGAGACTGGAGGAGAAGGGATTGCGGCTTGGCCATCCCCTTTGGGGGGTGATTTCTTGCTTTCTGTCTCTCTGTCTTTCTGGTGAGCGCACGCGCCCTATAGCAAAAACCTCTCAAAAAATAATAATAAATAAAATCTCTTACTAAACTTGAGTGTTATGTTGTGATACATCTTCATGCATTGTAGAGATTTTGCCATGTTGCATCTTTAGTTTCAATAATAGATGTTCAAACCAGGCTTTTAGAGGGATTGGTTCAAAAATTTCATTTGTGGGACCAGCAGTTAGCGTAATGGCTATGTCGCTGGACTCCCATGTAGTCGACCGCGGTTTGCATCCCAGACCCAATGGCTTAAAACTCACGCCGGGCGCATGTGCGTGCATTCCCAAAATCCTGAGAGGAGAATGGAGGAGAAGGGATTGCGGTGTGGCCATCCCCCCTGGGGGATGATTTCTCGCTTTCTGTCTCTCTGTCTGTCAAGCACACGCGCCCTATAGCGAAAACCTCTCCAAAAAAAAAAGTTTCATTTGTGACTTGGGAAAGTGTTACCAGATACGTTTTTTTTTTCTTTCTTTTTTTGAAGAGGTTTTTGCTATAGGGTGCGTACGCTCGCCAGACAGACAGAGACAGAGAGAGAGACAGAAAGCGAGAAATCACCCCCCAGGGGGGATGGCCACGCCACAATCCCTTCTCCTCCATTCTCCTCTCAGGATCTTGGGCACACACACACACGCGCCCGGCGTGAGTTTAAGCCGCCAGGTCCCGGACTCGAACTGCGGTCAACTACATGGGAGTCCAGCGACATAGCCATTACGCTAACTGCTGGTCCTCAGATACGTTTTAAAAAGCATCATGTGTTACACAAGTATTCTGTACTATAGTGGGACATACTGTGCTGTGTCACATGCTTAGAGAGATACAGCCCTTTTTGTGTGCAAATATATGTATAATAAAGTAAACTACTTATATATTTTTAGGCTATCATGAGTAAGTATAGACCTTCAAGTCACATGTAAGTGCCCATGAAAGGACAGCTGAAATAATCCAAATGTTACCGAACAGCATTTAGTCATTTACAGTCTAGGAAGCAATGATATTAGGGTATGAATAAAGTGAATATAAATTTGTTCACCAAATATTAGGAAAACAGAATTCCCTGTAGCTTAATAGGAACTAAGTTGTAGAAAATGAAAGGATCATATGTTATAAAATTACAAACTATTTTTAAAGCAGTAACATCTCCCTGCTAATTACTCTTTTCACAATTTATTTATTTACTTTTTTGTTGAGATATTTGCTATAGGGCACTTGCGCTCACTGGAGAGACAGAAAGTAAGAAATCACCCCCCCAGGGGGATGGCCACACCACAATCCCTTCTCCGTTCTCCTCTCAGGATTTTGGGCACACATACACACTCGCATGAGGTTTAAGCAAGCTGCTGGATTTGGGACTAAAACTGTGGCCAACTATGTGTGAGTCCAGCTACAGACCATACGCAATCTGCTAGTCCTATTGCCTTTTTTATAGTTTCATTGAACATACAGTATTGTACATCTCATATTTTCTCAGGAATGCTTAATCAGACATAGGACAGTGACTGTATACCTGAGAGATGGAAGGAATATAACACAAAATTCTCACTAGGATCCATAGCAAGTGTTAAGAGTATAAAAATTATTTTGTGTTAGAATTTGATATTCAGTATTATATCTGTGTTAATTTTAACGATGACATAACCTTCTCTCCATTAAATCTTAATTAAAATTTTGCTCCCAAAGACATGCTACACCATATTCCTTCTTGTGAGAGCATAAGGAAAATGACTTTTGAAAATACTCGATTGGTGGGCAACTGTGAACAATTATCCCATATATATATATATATATATATCCCTGGTACCTTTGACATCAGTTTGTCTTTTACCAGTCTGCCAAAATCTCTAGTATAAAACTAATTTAAGAAAAGTTAAATTGGGAGCCGTCAGGTGGTGTGGTGGTTAAGGCGACTGGACTCCCACATAGCTGACTGTGATTCGAGTACCGGACCTAGCAGCTTGCTTTCTCACTTTCCTTCTCCCTCTCTGTCTCTCTGGTCAACTTAAAGACAATGAATAAAATTAAATAAAAAAGAAAGGAAAAAAAAAGTTAAATTGGATTATTTGGTTCTTTGATAGGAATTATTATGTAGAGTATGTATATCATGGATAATCTTATGTCCAAAACATGAAGCATTTATTTTATTTCTAGAGGTTTTTTATTTTTTAATATATATACAGATTTATTTTGTTTTCTATAGGTTGCATGTGCTCACTGGAGAGACAGAGAGAGACAGAAAACGAGAAATCACTCCCAAGGAGGATGGCCACACTGCAATCCCTTCTCCTCCAGTCTCTTCTTGGGATTTCGGGCTTGCATGCACACGCACCCAGCGTGAGTTTTAAGCCACCAGGTCCGGGACTCAAAATTGTGGTCGACTGTGTGGGAGTCTGGCATCATAACTATTATGCCATCTGCTGGTCCCTGTTTCTAGTGTTTTAAGAAGATATTTAAAGTAGATTTGTTTGGGTAACAACTTAGAAGTTGGATAAGTTTATTTTGTTTTGGTAACCCATAAATACAACAATTTTTTTTTTTTTTTGGTTAAGGGATGGTCGGATGCTGTTTGACTATCTGGCAGACAAGCATGGTGTAAGTTTTCTTTTTAATGTTTTAAAGTTATCAAGTTTCTGTAAGTCTGATTAAAGGCTATGTTGTACAGATATGTTCATATCTTGGCATAAGAATATAATATTCAGATTAATTTATTAAATATATTGTAATATCTAAAATGTGTTTTGAAGCTTTAGGGGTTTTATTGTGTGTGTGTGTGTTTGTGTGTGTGTGTGTGTGTGTGTGTTTAAAGTATTATTTACTTATTTAATTCTATTTATTGTTACTGTTTTTTAAAATTTGACGAGAGAGAGAGAGACAGAGAGAGAGAGAAAGGAAAAGCAAGAAAGCAATCCACCAGGTCCGGGACTCGAACTGCGGTTCGCCATGTGGGAATCCAGTGTCTTTAACCACTACACCACCTGCTGGCCGCAAAACTTTAGTCTTTAAAAATTGATGCTGATAGGAAATAATATACTTAAATTTAGATAACACATTTTTTAAGCTTTTGATTTATTATAGAATTATATAGTAGTTAGCATTTTATATTAGTGCCAAACCAAACTGGGTATTATAGGGTACAGAATACCTCGTCTTATGGATTAACAAGTAACTGAAGACAACTAAATTCGAATTGAAATACATTGAACAATATAATGAAGTGATATTTCGGCTGCCTTGTAGAATACATTACCCCTTGACATTACCAAGGTCTTCATAATCTCCACATTCACAGATAAATGTTACATCTTGCCTAGTCATAGCCCAACCTTATTTTCCTCATGTTACTCAAAGTGAGAGGTGTTGTATGTAATTCTTTTTAACTTCTATCTGAGTCTTACCTCTCATTTAACTATTACTGTGATGAGAGAGATGCTGATTGCTGTATAAATTACTCTTTTGGTTTCTATATAGAGTATTTGGTGGATTTGTTTATGTTTGGAGTCTTTCTCTTTAATTTTTTTCACTTTCACTTTACTTGCATCAAAAGTTGGTATAATTTGGGGGCCAGTTTTCACAAGAATAGAGTTTACTGTATATATTTAGACAAAACCGCAAAAATGTCCAGATACATATGTGCTTGGTAGTTGGCTAAGTCACCAGTTAAGGGGCTCACACAACAGATCTTAAGCTGCATTTGAAGTTTATTTCAAACAAAGTAGGTAATATTTTAATGCATAACTCTTTGAGGTTGAAACTGAACATTAAATCGACCAGTTCTTAATTTGTATCTTTTAAGGATCAAGTGTTTCTTGACCCTTATGGTTATAGTATTTGTAATTGATGGCAACTTCTGGGGGATTTTGAAAGAATAGGCTTCTGGGAGCATTTAAAGTAGTATATGAATAGAATTTTTAAATTCAGAATTAGCAAATAGAACTTAATCCTTTATTTCTTTTCCTTTTTTTAGTTTAGGCAAGAATATTTAGATACACTGTATAGGTATGCAAAATTCCAATATGAATGTGGAAATTATTCAGGAGCAGCAGAATATCTTTACTTTTTTAGAGTTTTGGTAAGTATTTTTATTTGTCTTCTTTATAGGATTTTCTTGGTTCCTTAAAATATGTCTATCTGTTTGGCTCTGTCCAATGAGTTTTCAGTAGTTTTTGTCAAAGAAAAAGCAAAAGAGAAACCTTTCCCCTCAGAAAGCAAACAATAAGGCTTGTGTCAGTGTATAAGTATTTTTTTTTTTTTTTTTGGAGAGATTTTTGCTATAGGGCGCGTGCGCTCGCCAGACAGACAGAGAGAGACATAGAGACAGAAAGCGAGAAATCACCCCCCAGGGGGGATGGTCACGCCGCAATCCCTTCTCCTCCACTCTCCTCTCGGGATCTTGGGCACGCACGCACACGCGCCCGGCGTGAGTTGTAAGCCACCGGGTCCGAGACGCGAACCGCGGTCGACTACGTGGGAGTCCAGCGACATAGCCATTACGCTAACTGCTGGTTCCCAGTGTATAAGTATTTGAAGGAAGATTTTTCTCTGAAATCCTAAAGTAATAACCAGTGGTTTGTAGTTGTATATATAATTGTATGATTTTTAGCATTAGCAGAATTTTATCTTGTAATGAATTTGTTATTAAAATATTGCTGTACAGCACAATGAGTGGCACATTTTATGTGTTTAGTAAGGATTGAATAAATATTAATTCCTAATTTTAGTTCAGTATCTTATATTACATATATTCCATGAATTTGTTTTAAACATCTGTGGAATCCAAATAGTACTCTTAAAGATTTTATGCCTTAATAGTAACTTTTTTCCATATACCTCTACCTTCAGCTATTAGAATATAAAGATCAGTAGTGTCTTCATTGAGTGGGGTATAGAAAAGTTTAAGTAGTACTATTTAATCATAAAATACACTGTTTTGTTCTCTTTGTCTATTTGAGTAGTTCTTAGATTTAGAACTTTTCTTAGAGAAGAATAATTATGTGAAACCAACTTAAAAATCATGCCTTCAGATCCACAGACTTCTTTCTCATTCTGACTTCTGTTTAGGTGATTATATTAATGTGTATCCTCTAATTAAACTTAGCAGTTCGAAAAAGACCTCACAGGAAAGAGAATTTTTTTTCTTTTCTTTTTTTTTCCTTTTTAAAATTTTGTCAAAGGGCATATTTACTCACCAGAGAGGGAGAAGGAAAAAAGCACTCCCCAGTGGGGCATGATCATACTGCAGTCCTTTCTCCATTTCTCCATCCTGTCAGGATTTTGTGCACTCATTCACATGCCTATTATGTTTTCCAAGCTGCTGGGGCTGGGACTTGAACCACACAGCAGCTGTGTAGGATATTGCTCCCTTACCTGGTAGTCCACAGGACCAGCCAAAGAAAGGAATTTTTTGTCTTCCAACATTGGAAGTCTTTTTCTTTTGTCTTTGTTTTCTGGTGCCCTCACCCCCCTTTTTTTCCTTCATGTTTAGCTGTTATGCCACAAAGAAAAGGCTTATGGCTGCTGTGTTTGGTTGTTTTTCTGGGAAAGTAAATTTTCCTTTCTGAGGGAAAAGGAAGAGACTGGTGTTATTGATCCAGGTAATCCCTATGCTTAAATTACTCATAAAACCTCATTTTTAAAAACTATCCACATTTTTCCTTCAAAGAAAGAAAGATCTTCTGTTTATTTCCAAGTTTGATTAGAAAAATACCGTTTTTCTCTTGCTCCCATTTATAAATGAATTCTTAATTTACAGATTAGCTGTGGTTACCTTGCAAGTGCATTGCAGGTAATCAGCGATGCTAAACTTGTAGTGACTTATCAGAAAATTCCATCAGTTTTACTCTGAATATTACGAGGGATTTAGGAGAGCAAAAGTTGATTACTTTAGAAATGTAAACAGCTTAAACCAGGATTGTAAAATCAGAAGCCTGGTATGATTACAGGTACATGAAAAGAGTTGGTTATTCATATCATTTGTTAATGCTGGGAGTGAATTTTGAGAATGAAGATTTAGTGTCATGTTAGAGTTCTAGCACAGTAAATTTATTGTTGCTGGTCAGTGAGTGAATGTGCCATTTTGCTAAGACATGGAAACTTAAGGTAACTGCTGGAAATTCAGATATTGAAACTCTTCTAGCATATCCACCCTTGAAAGCAGGTTGGTATGAAGAGCCAACTGTAATGACATGGAGTTGAGCCAGAGTAGTACACATGAACCTTTGGGGATTAAAAAACCTGCTGCTTTTCTACAAAAAGCTTTTATCCTAATACATAACTCATTTAGCTTTCATAGTGTCATTATGTTTACGTAGTATGGTTTTATAATTAGCCTGAAAATATCTCTAAGTGATAGATGTATACTTAAAAGTTTGGAGAATTTTTAATGTTTGCTTTTTAAAAATATGAATAACCAAATTAGTTCCCTGTCTTAAAATTCCAGGTTAGTTTTAAAAAGCTTTCACATTGCTCCTAATAAATCTAGTGTTGGAACTCAAATTTAGGTTAAGCAATCTCACCATGATCTGAATACAAAATTAATACGCTTTTCATTAAGAGTAGTCAATATATAGTGATTGGATAGTTTGTTATGTGCAGTTTGCTTTTAAATTGTCAGTTTTGTCTTACAAAACATTTCAGTTATGTTGAGAGGTAGTTAATTCCTACCAGCTTATTGGGTAGAGGCTTACAAAGCTAAGTTTAAAAGCATAGATTACTTATCTCTTTTGATTTAGATAGACCATACCATAAAATCTATGTATTTGTTTGGAATTTTGTTAATAACAACAAAACAACAAAATTCTGTTTGCTATTTGGGATTAAACATATCAGGGTTTTTTTTGTTTGTTTGTTTGTTTGTTTTTTTTTTTTTTTTTGCTCCCTGGTAGCCTTTTTTCATTTCTAAATTCTTTTCTGGTGGATAGTTATTCTTTTAAATCTATGGGTAGGGAAACATAAGCTATGAAAGAGCCATTGTAACTATGATCTGAGATTAGAATTTGACTCCCCAAATGACCTATTGTAGGTCAGTGTTGTATAAATTAAAACTACGTGACCCTAGAATCTGCCTTTATTTTAAGACTTGGTGCCTTTTGGAATACATTGAGAAGTGTTTAGGTACACCCTGCTTAGTTGTGAACTTTCTTTGATTTATGCCCTAAGAAATGTGTAAATTGAAATGAAATGGGAGAGTAGGTTTGGTAGGACTTTTTTAACATTTTTGTTTTAGAAGTTATTAATGCTGTTGATTATTTTGTTAAAAATCTGCCCTCAGTATGGTCACTGGTCTTTCTCTAAAATATAACCCATTCTCCAATTCAACAAGTATTTGAAATAGTGATTTTAAGATACTGGGGCTATTTGTGATCTTATTTTTAATAGCCATTTTTTTCCCCACTTGAGATTTAAAATGTACCTATTTTAAATACAGGCCATTCTATTTCAAAGGACTTTTTCTGGAGGCTTGGGATAACTTGAGTAGTGATGGTTTTTTAAAAAGTTTGGGGTCGTGACATAAGTTTTTGCCTTGCTATACCCTGTAATAATGTCAATGTAAAAGGTATCTATTTCATATTCTCATATGTCGTTTTTCATATTTTAACATTCAAAATTGGAATGTCTTGATTTTTGTTTTTGGTTTTGGAAAGATGAAAATAATAGCATATCTTAAAATTGATGGCACCTTACACTTGAAATACTGTACTCAGATTTCTTTTAGGATCAGTTATCTTGTTAGTTATAGCAGTGACTTAGGGATTTTTATATATCAGTTTTTATAATTCAACACGTTTTGACAAAACTATATACCTGTGTGACTACTGCCACCAAACCACAATAAAGAATATTAGACCAGAGAGACCCCCTCCTCGCCTCCTCTTTGTAGTCATATTAAACATCTCATCCTGGGCATCTGTTGACCTGCTTTCTGTTTTTATATTTGTTTTGCATGCTTTAAGATTTCTACCAGTGAAATGATACAGTAATAAAGTTTATATCTAGCTTCAAGTTTTTAAGATTCATTAGTGTTACTGTGTGTGTCAGAAGTTAGATTATTTTTCTTACTGAATAGTAGTACTCTATTTTCTGAATATACCACATTATGTTTATGTATTTCTCTATTGCTAAATGGTTGGATTACTTCCAGTTTTTGTATTGCAAATAAAGTTGTCATGAATATTCACAAGTAGTTATGTAGTAGAAGTGCTTTGTGATAATTAGAACCAGTGTTTTCATGAATATGTCTCAAAGTTTAATTTACAAATTTAGTATTTTTGATACTTGTCTGCTTCTAGGGTTTGCTAGTGTTATTTAGTAAAACTGAGTTAATGACTGCCATCTAAGGAAAAATATCACTGCACTATTAGGATTATATGAGAAAAGTAACTTTTGTTGTTTAGTACATAAACGGTTTAACAACTTTTTTGTTTTTGAGAGATATTTTATATAAGGCACATGTGCTCACCAGAGAGACAGACAGAAAGTGAGAAAGCACCTTCCAGGGAGGATTGCCATGCCATAGTCCCTTCTCCTCCATTTTCCTCTTGGGATTTTGGGCATGCTCACACATGCTCCCAGCATAAGTTTCAAGCCATTGGGTTCATGACTTGAACTATGGTCTGCCATGTGGGAGTCCAATACCTTAACCACTATGCCACCTGCTGGCCCCTCAATAACTGTTATTAAAAATGGTCCTGTTTAATAACAGGTCCTCTCTTCCTTTCTCTTCTCCATAACCCTTCCATTTGTGATATTGTGGAAATAGTTTTGTTCTATACATAATTCTTATTACATTGTAATCAGATCCACCAGTCTTGCTTTCCCAGGTCTTCCATCCAGTGATTTTAGTGACAGATTTTCTGTGAATCTAACTTGATTTTAGTTGCTTTCAATTTGATTAGTGTTTATAAATTATCTGAGTGGGTTGCACTAAAACAGTTTTAAGTTATCTTTTATTTTCTGTTCTTTATTTAATATTGAAAGGCTTGGGGAGGCCAGCAGGTAGCATAGTGATTAGGGTGCTGCACTGCTACCACATGGCCAATCATAGTTTGAGTTCCAGACCTGGTCATGGGAAATATGCTAGGTGCTTATGTGTGCCTGTCCAAAATTGGAGAAGGAAATGGAGGAGAAAAGATTATGCTAAGACCATCCTCCCTGGGGGTGAGTTCTCACTTTCCCTCTCTATTACCCTGTCTCAGGCGAGCACATGAGCCCTGTAACAAAAACAACAACAATGAAAGAGACTCAAGTACTTTTAATAAATAAGGTTATTTGAAACATTTAGCCAGTATGATCCAGTAAGGACTCAGAACACTGGAGTTTGGGGTAGAAAGCTACAGGTCTTAGTAGACTAGTTGGATCTTTAGATATAAAATATACATTATATATTTTTTTCTCTAGACTATTCAGAATGTAATTAATTATGATTCCTTAAACAGGTTCCAGCAACAGATAGAAATGCTTTGAGTTCACTCTGGGGAAAACTGGCCTCTGAAATTTTAATGCAGAATTGGGATGCAGCCATGGAAGACCTTACACGGTTAAAAGAGACCATAGATAATAATGTGAGTTCTTATACTTTTTTTCAGTGATTTTCTGAAATTTCTGTGTATTTTTCACACTGTCCGCTATGGACAAACACTGTACAGTTAAAAAAAAAATACATACAGTAAAATTTTAGATTACCTTTTGTTGACCTAAAAAAGATTAGTAGGTTAACTACTTAACTCAGTCTTCTTGAAGGAAACTGTCGAAGTTCTTTTGACTTTTTAGAAATTAGAACTCAATCTTCATTTTCTGTATAGCTACGGTTCCCTTTTTACCCTGCCAATAAAAATGAAACTGTGCTGTTAGTATCACCTATTTGTGAAAGTCCTGCACAGAAGGTGACAGTATTCATCTACAGATAATAGCTAACAAGCTAATAACTTGTTAAGCAACATTTAGTTCAGTCTTGGCTTTTAAGATGTTTTCTGAAAAAGCTATAATTTATAACCTCTGTGATAATGGCTTAGTGGACTTTATTGAATTTCTCTCTAAGAATAGGAATGTCAAGGTCATGCGGAAAGAGGTGTAGAGGGTTAGCTTTGATCATAATGACACTAGTGTGTGCCTTAGAAGGATCTAGTTTTAATTATAATTTTGAAATCAGTGATGTTTATTCCCTTCTTTCTCATCTTAATATTTCCTGTTTATACATTTTTTTAATACTTTAGTCTGTGAGTTCTCCACTCCAGTCTCTTCAACAGCGAACATGGCTCATTCACTGGTCTCTGTTTGTTTTCTTCAACCACCCTAAAGGCCGTGATAATATTATTGATCTCTTCCTTTACCAGCCACAGTAAGTTATTTTACTGTATAATTTCAGCTTTAATTATATAAGGTTACATGGAATTTAAAAAATTTTAAATGTACTTTTTCTCTGATTTGAATTTGTTATTACCCATTTTTTTTTAATGTGATAGATTTGCATGTCACTTGAAAAATTTGTGTGTAACTGAAGCAAATTATTTGAGAAAGTGTATGTTAGACCTTTTAAAGTGCTATTTAAAGTATGGTCCTGGGCCAGCACTAGCAATATAAGTGTAATGTAGAATCTCAGGATTCACCCCAAGAGGCTCTAAATCAGAATCTACATTTTTAACATGATCCCAGTTACTTTACCATCTATATTAAAACTTTTGAAATAAGATCCTAAGCCATTTTATTTGACAGTAGTATGTACTTCTCAGAGAAGATTCCTTTTTAAGTCACCTTAGCTCATTCAACTTTTGTTAATCTTCTGGTGATAAGAACTTCACTGCTTTATGAACTTAGACCATTCTCTTGTTAGCTAGAAATCTTTTTTAACATTTACTCTTCTAGTTGATGTCAAGTGTCTCTGAAACTTCGGCTTTTTTTCTTTATTGGAGCAACCAAAAGTAAGTTGCTTTATTGCAAACTTCTGGTGATTGAAAATATTAATTATTTCTCTTTACTGCCTTCAGACAAAATATCTTTAGTTTTAGTCATAAAGTTTTTCACACTTTTTGATTGTTTTCTTTAGGTAATTTCCGTTTACCCATATCCTTCTTAAAATGTGCATTTTCAAAATTGAAATCTTCTAGGACTGTTACCTAAGTTTTGTAGATCACAGTGGCAATATTAACTCCAATTAAGATGCTTAGTTAATATAGCCTGAGATTGCAATAAGATATTTTAGAATTGATTCACTGTATGACTTATATTATCAGTATTATTAGCTTAGTTTATGTAAACACTATAGTATATATTTTTGCCAATTTGTTAATGTAAGTAAAGATTTTGTGTTCCATTACATTTTATCTTGATTTCTGCTTATTGTCTGTCAAATTATGATTTTAACACACTTAATTATGATTTTAATGTATTCCTGAAATGCGTATTTTAATTTACAAGAGTATAGTTAGAAATAGATAATATAATACTCTTCTGATAAAGAAATAGTTAAGATGAATCCACCTATTCAACTTGTTTCTATAATTTTCAAAGTTTTGGAGATAAGATAGATAGTGCTCTATAGTGATATTTCTGGATGGGATAATAAAATCTAAACTAAGTCACATTAATAAATATGTTCTTTAAATGTACATTTTAGGAAGATTTCTTTTTCTTATTTTATTTCAAGTTCTTTTATACATTCGATCCTGTCATTTAGTTTGCAAAGTGAATATTTGAACCTGTTTACATTTCTCCCCAGTCCAGTTGATAATACTATAAAGTTATCTTCAACAGATAATACCCTCTTTCTTGTCCCACTAATGCTTTGCCTCTCCATTTTTCTCCTTAATGTTCTTCCTCAGACTGTATTCCTTCAACCACATTCTTCCTGCAATATATCTGGTATTTACAACCATTTACTGTGTTTCTATATCTTTTAGTAATTCAGTTTCAGTCACAGAATGCAGAAACTCGGTTTATATTAAGTGGGGACATACAGTGTCTCTCCTTCATAGCCTGGCCTGCTTCACTCAGCAGTAAATCTTCCATATTCATCCACTTTCTGTCAAAAGCCAGGGTCGTCTTGTTTTTTATGGCTGAGTAGTAGTCCATAGAGTATATGTGCCACAGTTTTCAATCCATTCATCTGTTCATGGGCATTTGGGTTGGCTCCATGTCTTAGCAGTTGTGAATAATGCAGCAATAAATATCGATGTGCAAGCACTTTTCCAGTTAAGAATTCTTCTGTCCTCTGGGTAGATACCAAGGAGTGGGATTGTTGGGTCATATGGAAGTTCTATTTGTAGATTTTTGAGGAATCTCCAAATTGTTCTCCACAGTGGCTGAACCAATTTACATTCCCACCAGTAGTGTAAGAGAGTTTCCCTTTCACCATGCCCCTGCCAGCACTTATCATTTTTGTATTTTTAATCTTAGCCATTCTGACTGGGGTTAGGTGGTATCTCATTGTTGTTTTGATCTGCATTTCTCTTACAATGAGGGATGTTGAGCATTTTTTATATGCCTTTTGGCTATTCGTATGTCATCTTTAGAGAATGGTTTCTTCAACTTATTCTCCCATCCATAGGTTGATCATCTTTTTTTCAGAACAGCTGCTTTAGTTCCTTGTGTATTCTGGTTATCAGTCCCTTATTTGATGCATAGTTTACAAAAATATTTTCCCATTCTGAGGGCTGTAGATTCACACTAATTACTGTGTCTTTTGCTATGCTAAAACTTCTTAGTCTGATGTAATCCCACTTTTCTATTTTGTGAATTATTGACTGCTTTGGGGATCTTATTTAAGAAGTCTTTACCTATGCTAATGTTTCCCAGAGTTTCCCCAGTGTTCTCCAGGAGCAGTTTTATAGTTTGAGGTCTTAGATTTAGATCTTTGATCCACCTTTAGGTGATTTTTGTCAATGGTGGCAGGTAGGGGTTCAGATTCATCTTTTTGTGGGTGGATATTCAGTTTTTCCAGCACCTTTTGCTAAAGAGGTTTTCCTTTTCATAGTGGATTGACTGGTACCCTTTGTCAAAAATCAGTTGAATGTATGTTTGGGAGTTTATTTCTGGGGACTCTATTCTGTTCCATTGGTCTACCTTTCTGTCTTTGTGCTGGTACCATGCTGTTTTGATTACCACAGCATTGTAGTCTGTTTTTGGGTCAGGAAGTGAGATGCTGCTCACTCCACACTTCTTGGGCAGGATTGCTTTGGCAATACAAGGTCTTTTATGATTCCAGACAAATCGTATGATTGTCTTTTCTAGATCTGTGAAGAATGTGCTTGGTACTTTGATTGGGATTGCATTAAATATGTAGATTAATTTGGGTAGAATTTTCCATTTTGATTATATTAATTTTTCCAATCCAGGAACATGGGATGTTCTTCCACTTTTTTGTGTCATTTGCTATTTCTTTTTTTAGCTTCTCGTAGTTTAGTTAGGAGGGGTTAGATTTTTTCCTAGGTGTCTTATACTTTTTGTGTCCATGGTAAATGGAATTACTTTTTTCAGTTATATATCAGTGTTCCTGCTGTTCGTATATAGAAATCCTATAGATTTCTGTATGTTGATTTTGTATCCTGCAACTTAACTGTGTTCATGTATTACTTCCAGGAATTTTTTCATGGATACCATTGGGTCTTTATGTATACAATCATGTCATCTGCACATAGAGTTTCACCTCTTCTTTTCCTATTTGAATGCCTTTTATTTTTTCTCTTTTTTGATTGCATTAGCAAGGACTTTGAGTACTATATTGAAAAGGAGTAGAGAAAGTGGGCATCATTGTCTTATACCAGTTTTTAGTGGAAAAGCTTTCAGCTTTTCTCTATTCAGGATGATGTTCACTATGGGTTTGTTCACTGTAGGTTTTTCATAGATAGCTTTTATTGTGTTGAGAATTGACCCTTCTATGCCGATATTGCTAAGAGTCTTGATCATGAATGAATGTTGTATCTTATCAAATGCTTTTATAAGTTGTTGGATGCGATTTACTAGTATCTTGTTTAGAATCTGTGTCTATATTCATTAGAGATATTGGTCTATAGTTTTCCTTCCTTGTACTGTCTATCTGTTTTAAGGATAAGGTTGATAGAGACTTCGTAGAAAAAATTAGGGAGAGATTCACCCTTTTGGATCTTTAAAAATAACTTGAGCAGAATGGGGGTTAACCCTTCTTTGATCTCCTGGGTTGTTATGGGCCTCTTCAGACTTTCTATATCCTCCTGGCTCAATCTTGGTAGATTATATGTGTCCAGGAATTTGTCCATCTCATCCAGATTATCTTGTTTCTTGGCATACAGTTGTTCATAGTATCCTCTAATGATGTTTTGTATTTCTGCTATGTCTGTTGTTATATAGCCTGCTTCATTGCAGATTTAATTTGCCTGGTTCCTTTCTCTCTTCTTAATAAGTCTTACTAGTGGTGTATCAATTTTGTTTATCTTTTCAAAGAACCAGCTTTTACTTTCATTTATTTTCTGTATGGTTTGCTTATTTTCTGTTTAACTTATTTCTGCTCGTATCTTTATTATTTCCTTTCTCCTGGAGTTTTTTGGATTCTTTTGCTTTTGCCTTTCCAATTCTCTGAGGCATGATGTTAGGTGATCCATTGCCTTCTTTCCTTCTTATGTGCACTAATTGCTATGAACTTGCCTCTCATGACTGCTTTAGCAGTGTTCCAAAGACTATGGAAACTCATGTCCTCATTGTCATTGGCTTCATGAATCTTTTGATTTCAATCTTTATTTCTTCAGTAGTGGTGAAGTCATTCTGGAGTAGGCTATTTAATTTAAGTTATTCGTGTATTTGAGTATTTTTGAGGATTTCTCTTGAAATTAAACTCAAGTTTAATTCCATCATGATTGTAGAAGATGCTGGATATAGTTTCTATGCCTTTGAATCTGTAAAGACTTGCCTTATGCCCTATCATGTGGTCAATACTCGAAGAAGTTCCATGTAAGGGTGAGAAAAAAGTGTATCTTGTGGTTTTTGAATGGAAAGTTCTATAGATGTCTGTTAAGTCCATTTGATTTATAGTATCTTTTAGATCCTTCATCTCTTTACCTATTTTTTATCTAGATGATCTGTCCAGAGGGGATAGTGGGGTGTTCAGGTCTCCAACAATTAGTGTGTTGCAGTCTAACTTCCCGTTTAGTCTTTCCTTCACATATTTGGGTGCCTACCTGGCTGACAGAGATAGAGGATTGCTGAGGTTGAGGGGCCGGAGCTGGAGCTGGGACTCAGGGCACTGCCTCAGTGTCCATTAGGTCAGGAGTCTGGAGATGGAAGTGGGGTCTGCTGTAGAGCTGGGGGTGGTCTTGGCTGACAGAGATAGAGGGTCGCTGGGGTTGGGGGGGCCAGAGCTGGAGCTGGGGCAAGGGGCCCTGCCTCAGTGTCCCTTAGGCCAGGGGTCTGGAGATGGAAGTCTTAGGAAGATTTTTAAGATTCCAAAATATTTTATCTTTTCAGTTAAATTGTTAAAGTAAGCAGCCAGGACTTTGAATTTAAGAGCAATTTAAGTTATTGGTATTGATGATAAATATTCACATAATGAAGAAGTGCCAGTAATTCCCTCAGGAACAGATTTAAAGGCATGTTTTGTGTTCTTTACATTAAATGCTAAAAGTTCTCTAAGTGTTGTTAATGGAAGTGTTTCTAGCAGGCTGGTTTATTTCTTATATTAACATTGCAACTTGATGTTCGTAGTAGCATATTAATAATTTTGTCACTATTTACATGACATTCTGGTCCAGTATGTTAAAAATTAAATATGGCAGATGAGTTTCTATAGTAGAGGAAATTTTGTTTCAACAAATAAAGAACTAATAGAAAGTAGTATATGTTTTTTGCCTGCATTCAAAGTTAAAATTTTAAATGTAAATAAATAGTGACAAAATTTTATAATTTAAGTACCCTTATAGTTATTTCTTTTTTAATTGGAGATATTTTATAGCATTCAAGTATGCCTTCTTAAAACATGTCATTCACTAATGTGTAATAACAGCCTCCTTCTGTCTGAGTGGTTATTCCTTAAAGAAATCCTGGCTAGCTCCACGACATAGTGGTAATGTGTTGCTCCTGAGAAGCCTGATCTTACATGGCAGCTGAAGTCAGAATTCCAGCCTAAAACACACTGGGGATATGCATAATTCCCCAGAGTCTGATGGGCTAGAGATTGGAGAAAGAGGATTATAGCATGATCAGACCCTGTGTGGAGGGTGCTCCTCTCATGCACATGCTCTATCATGAATAAACAAAAAAATGTTAAGAAATCTTATTGGCTAGAAATTCAGTATTAATGTTGTGTGTAGGGGCCAACTAGTGGCATGGTGATTAAGGCAGCTTCATCCCACATGGCCCACTGCACTTTGAGTCCTGGACTCAGGACATCAGGAGTGTGTACATGGGATGCCCAAAATCCCAAGAAGAGAATTGACTATGAGAGATTGTGTTGTGCCCATCCCCCTTTAGCAGGCGGGTGGGGGTGGGAATGGATTTCTCACTTTCCCTCTCTGTCTCGCACATGTACCCTATACCAAACAAACAAAAAAGTGAATATACGATTTTTAAAACTTGGTGTGTGCTTTTGTTTTCTGGATGCTATCATAGGTTGTTTATAACCTGAAAAGTTATGTAAATCACAATTCATATGATGAAGTAAAAAGTGAGTAGAAAAGGTTTAAAAAAAATAAAGACCAACAACCAATTAAAAAGAACACTTCAAGGGCAGCTTTGGTTTGTTCTGGGCTTTGGCATGATAATTAACCTAGCAACTTGATTTGGCAATAGCCGATAGCTAGATATGTGAGGAACAAAGCTGAACCAAACTCCAAAAGAGAGATTTATCAAACCAGAATGCCATCAGTGATTTGTGAGAAGTGTAAGTGCTAAGAGAAATAATAAGTACATGACATATTTAACCTGATTGTTCTGATCTTGTAGATTTCCGCCATAGAAAGCCATGTAATAAACCAAAGAATGTTTTATGAGTATGCACTTGGAATTAGAGAGTTTCTGAATGCAGTGTTTAATGCCACCATCAGGTTAAGCTGGTCTAACATATACATCTTTGCATTAGGAATATTCCCACCTTTAAAGCCAGGACCATATGGATATTTGGGCATATATGTCACCTTAAATATTTGGATAAGCATTTCCAAGATTTGCTTTTTATCTTTTCATGATTCCATTACAGATCAGTACCTCTTACTTTGTACTCAGTGTCCCTTTTCCTTCTGTATTTATTGAAATATGTTAATATTGTTTATCAAGTTCTTCCTCAGCTCTTTCTGATCTGTTAGGGTCCTTTTACTAAGGTGCTTAATGTGCCTTCGCTCTTGTTTACTGTTTATTCAGTTCTTTGAAGCAGTCCCTTGTATTCCAGTTTCTGAGAAGTATATTTTTTCCTGTACTTTTTGTACAGCCATTATGCTTTAAGCTTTTTTACTTGTGATAGTGACATTTATAAATTGTAATCTCATGCAGTAGTTGAAGTAGAACAATACTAGATGAATCTAAAGTGTCCACAAAAGTGACTGGTAAAGAATTGCAAAAAATTTGGGAGTGCTGTTGAATGCATACAGTAGCTGTGTATGTTTCTAGATGTTTATGGAAATTTCAGACTCAAGTATTACAGATCTATTTCTTAGTTAATAGGGATTAATCAGATATACATCCAAATGAAAAGGGATTTTAAAGTAGCACTAACATTCAATATTTTGCCTCCTTTCTAAATGAAATCTGTAAAATTGTTTTAAGAGTGAATTAATATTCCTAAAATCAGGATGGGAAGATGAGGGTATCCTGAATGAGAAGATTTGATCCAGTCTGGCTCCAATCTCGATGCCTAGTAATGGAGTGAAGATAGAAAAGCTTCGCTCAAACTTGGCCATAGGAATCATGAGGAATTAGCTTTTTTGCTACCATTTAGTAGTAGACCCACCACGGTGTGTTTTTTTGCAGTTGTTTATGTCCAAAAAAGAACATTGAATTCAACTAGCTCTTAGAAGATTTTCAAGCAATAAAAAAATATATACGCAAATAAGAAAAATACTCAAGTGTTCAAAACCCACTGTGAAAAGTCTATCAAGTGAATAAGGAGAAACAGTATAGCTTATTCCAACTTTTTGACTGTTGGGACATTAAGATAGCGTTTAATTCATTAATAGGACCATTTAGTATAGTAAGATTCCAGAAATTTTTAAGATAAAAATCAAGTTTTTATGCAAGGAAATCATTACTAGAAAAGTAAATTTTTTTAATTAAAAGAAAAAGAGTCATTGTCATAGAAATATAGCTAAAATGACCTAGAATCAAGTATTATCAAGCTGTACTCTACAAATAGGTTGAACATCTTTTATATATTCATAGCTCATGTACTAAAAAGATAATACTATGTCAGGCCATTAAAAACCTGCAATTAATATTCAGAAAAATTTTATAATTTTATAATAAAAGTAAATTTCAAAGAAATTAAATGTATCATAAATTAAACAATGAAAGGTGTGATTATTCAATAATTATACCTAGACAAAACAACCACAATATGAAAATAGCAGTATATTAAGAAATACTGAAATTATTCATTTTAAAACTGATTATTTCATTCACTTAAAAAATAAAATAGAAATAAAAATGGTTTACATGATACAGTTTAAAATTACGAGGAAATATGAGTCTACCCTATGTACACATACATACACACGTATATTACATATGTGTTAACACTTTAAAACTTCATAGAATTAAAAGTAAGCATTTATTTTGGTGCAGAAATTTTGAAATCTGCATTTTTTTTTCATAATAGAACTTCAAAACTTCATGGAATTAAAAGTAAGCATTTATTTTTGGTACAAAAATTTTGATATTTGTGCATTGTTTTTTCGTAATATGGGTATCCCCCCACTTTCCACATGCTCAAAAACACACACACACACACACACATATATAGACAGAGAGATGGAGGGGTCTTCAGAAAAGTTCATGGAAAAGGTGCAGCTAGATCAGCCCTTTTTTTAAAATAAAATAATTTTTACCAAAAAGACTGGGTGCTTATGGATTAATTGGTCACTTGAGAGTTTAATGAAGTGTGTATATCCAACAGTATTCTTTAACTTTGTGAGGCAAATATGAACCCTCTTAAACATCCTCAAAGATCCAAATTAGATAGATACACTGAAGAGTCACTGCATATTTGGAAAGAGGTTAGAGGGAACAAAATCAGAATTATTTGGGTCATATTGTTATAACCAGTGCTGCTTTGGTCTTGGAACTCTGTTACACTATTAAGAGGTCTTTAGTCTTGGAACTCTGTTATACTATTAAGAGATCACACATGGTCCACTGTGCAGTTTCAGCCCTGAGCCTGCATAATGGCTTAAAAAACATGTTGGGCACACGTGCATATGTGCCCAAAAACATGCCAGGAGAGAGAGATGGAGAAGGACTGTTCCCCTGCTTTTCTCACTACTTCCCCTCTCTCTCTGTCTTTTGCTAGGTGCATATTTCCTCTGGCAAATTAAAAAAAAGAACTGCCTAATTTTCTTTGTATTGGTTGTATTGATATCTATGAGGGGATTTCATAAGCAGCTTGGAAAAATAAAAATAATACGAGTTTATTGTGGAGCAGGTTTTTTTAAATGCATGCATAGCTTTCTTTTCATTATATGCATTTCATATGATCTATGAACTTTTTTTTTTTTTGGAGAGGTTTTCGCTATAGGGTGTGTGTGCTCGCCAGAAAGACAGAGAGAGAGAGAGAGAGACAGAAAGCGAGAACTAGCCCCCACCCCCCCCCAGAGGGGTTGGCCACACCGCAATCCCTTCTCCATTCTCGGGATCTTGGGCATGCACTCACACGCGCCTGGCGTGAGTTTAAGCCACCGGGTCTGGAACTCAAACCGTGGTGGACCACATGGGAGTCCAGTGACATAGCCATTATACTAACTGCTGGTCCCTGAACTATGAATTTTTTGTTTGAAGATGCCTCATATACTATATTAAGAATTAAAACATATCTAAAAATATATATTTATTAATCAACAAATAGCAAATTGATTCGATTTTATATAAATAATAACTTATAAAAATAACTTTCTAAAAGCAAAATAATTTAGTAAGAACAGTGATAATCGTTACAATTTTGCAGACATCTTAAATTGTAGAGTTGACAGGTGAATTTTTATATTTGCTTTCATACCTGGTTTTTATTCAATCTTTCATGATGATTTGTTTGACGTATGTGAAGAAAACCTATCCTCACACAAATATATCCAACTACATATATGTAGTTGGAAAAGGTGTGTTTTAATAACCATCTCAGATAATTGTGAGCATTCTTCATTGATAATAAAACCAAATTCACCAAGTGCAGTTTTTTAAGGCTATTTATGATAAGGAATCTCAAACTGTCATTGTGCTTTTTGGATTCTAAGCTGTATTGGTGTTCTAGGCTATCTTTGTCTCTTTTATACTTGGAATATGTTATTTGAGACATACTGCTTCAGTGAGTTGTGCAGGTATTACAGTGTGTTGACATAGTATGAAACTAAGAAAATCACATTCATTAATGTCCTTACCAAACCCAGTAGTAAAGATTTTAAGTATTGTGAAACTGTCTCTTGGTGGCACAGACACATTTTCCAAAATTCTAGCTTTTCTTGAAAGCTCTAATTTTGTTAGTTTTCTTGAAGTACAGTCTTACCTCATTTTCTCAGAAACATCTGTCAAATACTCAAAGTCTGAATAGCTTTGGTTTGTCAGTATTTCAAGTAAAAATATTGCTGAGTGAAAGCAGCAGAAATGTCATCTGGCCATTTAGTCAAGCTAGGTGTGTCCCTAAGAAAACCATTGCACTGAAGTATACAGCAGAAGCACTTTCTGTATACTTCTTTCATTTAATCATACAGAATATTTAAAAGATTCATACTAAAGGGTTGAAATTTTAGAATTCAGTTCATACTGCCTGATCAGGGATGTTCTTGAAACTAGTTCTTTTTTTTTCTTTTGACTATATAAAGTAATAGTTTTAATGACTTTTTTTTTTTTTTTTTTAAGTAACTTTCCTGAGTGGTGTAACTGTCACCATAAGTCAGTTTTATTTTATTTTTTAGTTACCAGGGGACAGGTGATATGCTAGAGAAAAAATACACTCCCCATCAGGTCATGCTGCAATTCCTTCATCATTTTCCCAAACCCATTATGATTTTGGGCACATACACATATGTGCCTGGTCTTGTTTTTCAAGCAGTTGGGGCTGAGATCCGAATTGCAATTGGCTATGTGTGATCCACCTCTCTATAACTACTGTGCTTCAGGGACATGGGAGTCCAAGTCATTTTTAGAACTTTTTAGATTTTTGCTGTAACAAAGTGTGTTCACTGGAGAGAGAGAGAAAGTGAGAAATCACTGCTAAGGTAGGATGGCCATGCCACGATCCCTTTTTCACCCACCTCGTGGGACTTGGGGCAAGCATGTACACGCACATGGCACCTTTTCGGGTTGTCAGTCTGGGTCTGACCACAGTCATCTACATGGAATTCAGTTCCTTAACCACCACAATACTTGCTGCCCCAATTTTAGTACATTTTATCCTTCCTGTAAGAACCCTCATACCTATGGAGCTTTTTTTTAAAAGCAGAAATAGCCTGTTGGCAAAATGTGGAAAACTGCTCTGTAGTATTAGAACTTGTAGATGTTGACAAAAGTACTGTGCTTCATGTTTTTACTTGCCTTAAAATCAGACTACAATCATATTTTTAAAATCATTAGTAATGGCTAGCTTTGATTTTTGCTTGATTGTAACTTTTTTCATATGAGAATATACCTGGTTAACTTGACAGGTCATTGTTTGAGCCATTTTCTGGACTGCATATTCCCTGAGTGAGAGAATTTAAGTGTGAAATTTGTATTTTTATGTCTATATTCAGTATGAGTTTTTTTATTTGTCTCTGGTAGTAAAGATTTATGAAAAAGACATTTCTTCCAGTTTTTTGTTTCTAATGGCATAGTATAATAATTGAGTGTGGTTAAATGAATCATGTTAAATTGATGCTTTATACAAATTGTGAATTGTAGGATTCTTTTTTTTTTCTCAATGTAAAAGTACTTGGAAGATAATTTATGTATTTGTCCTTGAAGTGAAAATTTAGATGCCAGGCAAGTTAAAGTCTCTTATGTGTATTACCATTTCTGAAATAATTTATTCTGAACCTAAAATGGTGATGATTTACACATTTGAAAAATCTTGAACTATTAAATGTAACATAATATATAGGATACCAGGTATGAGGTAGAGAAAGGAGTGTTCATAGCTATTAGAGATGAGGCTTTGCTGCTAAGTGTAGATGTTGTTAGGAGGAGAATGCGTTTATAATACAATGCCCTGTTACTCTTCAGTTGTGAAGAGAAAGATGCAAAGTTCAGTAGCAAAAGATTGTTTAGTTTGTTTTTTTAAATAAAAATAACGTTAATCTCCTGAGGTATTTCAAGTTTTACTGTTATCAGATCAACTAGATAATATCCAGAACTTGTCCTGATATACATTTCCTGCTTTGATTTTTCTTGTGTTTTCTAATTACTTACTGATAAAAAAAGTTTCTTTCATAGCAGATCTTTTACATACTTTAGCTCAGGATCATTATACAATAAATCACAGAACTTTATATATCTATATAATGATTTTGGATAAATTTATGAATGTCTCATAAATTTCTATTAAAATTACCTATCCAAAACTCATATTAAGAAAAAACTCTTATGCTCTCCCGTGCTTGTAAACAGAGTCTGGCAAGATACTGAGATACGTTGTTCTGAATTAATATTAAAATTTATTTTTTATTACAGATTTTTAAAATTCTTTAAGTGCTCAGTTTACTGAGTATGAAGAGTACATTGTGCATAGGTTTTTATCCAATTTGTTCTAATGGTTGAATGAAAATCACCTTAATGGTCTTTTGGAAAGGATGTATAAGGGTCTTTCAAAATTCTATTTTTCAACAATAATAGTAAGTTTCTTAGCCTCATAAATGAGTTTTCAGTCCCACTCCATATTAGGGAATACCAACTGGCATTCTCATTATTTAGATTCCAGGAGCTGGATTCTGTTTCCTTAGAGGTGATAACCTTATAATATTCTTTGTTAAGTGTGTCTTAAAGTATATGTGCTGCCGAAGCGAGCATAATCTTAAAGTAGTGAAGCAGTGTAATCTACTGGGGGGCTCACATTTTTCCTTTAACTCACACTTGCATTAATAGATATAGAAAACTGGGTAAACTATCAGATATTAAGCAATGTTTTTGTTTTTTTATTTAGATATCTCAATGCAATTCAGACAATGTGTCCACATATTCTCCGCTACTTGACTACGGCAGTCATAACAAACAAAGATGTCCGAAAACGCCGGCAGGTGCTAAAAGATCTAGTCAAAGTTATTCAACAGGTAAAAACTGAAATCTTCATGTAATTTTAAAAGTACCTAAGCTTTCTTTCTAAATTAAGACTCTTAGTTCTTTAGGTTAAAAAAATAAGAAAGTATACATGAAATGCAGAACAGAGAAAAGCCTCAAATGAACATTTACTATCTTTATCTGAGATATATTTATTTTAGACTTAGTATGAATTACTGTTGTTGTCTGCTAGGTGGATACTTAATATACATTATATGTTTGCGTTGCTCTTATTACAAAGAGTAAGGAATTAGATCTTGAGTCAGTAACTGCTTGCTAGGGAGTCATTATGTGCATAATTTCAGAAGGGTGACCTTTATGTAGAATATAGTATTAGTAGTTGCCAAAAGCCTTGGTCTTGCTGGTTGGGTTTTAGTGAACTTCTCAACAAAAAATATGGATCAGAAAAAGAATTTAAATATTTATTTGATCTGAGAATGAATTAAATAGATAGAAGTAATTGTTATTCAGTAGAATATGAATATTCCCATACACTTAAGTTTGTCTTTATTTATTGACTAATTGAGACACTTACATGGAAATTTGAAAACTTTTGGAATGATTTTAGGATGAAAATTTAGAGAACTTGGTTTAGAAGGCAAAAACATAATATGTTATCTGGAATCAGGATAAGAACAATTGCTTTGAAAAGATGATGCTAAATAATTTTCTAGAAATCAGTGAGAAGGAGGGAGAAAATAGCAATACTGAGCTATTCTTGGGGTAATCCACTAAATAGTGTTGAACCAAATCTAACTTAACCTTCTACTTAATTTTATAGGAGTCTTACACATACAAAGACCCAATTACAGAATTTGTTGAATGCTTGTATGTTAACTTTGATTTTGATGGAGCTCAGAAAAAACTGAGGGAATGTGAATCAGTAAGTATTCCTTATAAACAAGTAACATTCTTAAATTTTTAGAGAATGTAGAGTTAAATCTAACACTGTCCTAGTTGAAAAAGTAATTACATAAATATGTATTATTTATATATTTAAGATGATTTATTTATTTATTTCTAGAGAGATTTTTGCCATAGGGTGTGTGCACTCACCAGCAAAACAGAGACAGAGACAGCGAGAAATCACCGTCCAGGAGGATGGCCATGCTGCAAGCCCTTCACCTCCATTCTCCTCTCGGGATTTGAGACATGCACACATGTCCAGTGTGAGCTTTAAGCCACTGGATCCAGGACTCAAACTGCAGTTGACTATGTGGGTGTCCAGTGACATAACCATTACTCCATCTGCTGGTCCCAACAAATTATTAATCTTAAAATGGCAGACTGTTTGAGAGTATGCTGGGTAAAGACATTTTTAATGTGGTTGCCATGTGTGTATCCCTTTTATTAGGGCACCCTATTAAAATATTGGTATTATTCTTAATTCACAATTGTGCAAAATATGTGATTTTGTATGTACAGTCTAGAACAATTTTGAATTGCACATCACACTTGTGATTCTCAGTTGTTCCACAGGTGGGCTTACCTTTAGAATTTTTCACATCGTATGTTGTATTCACTGAAACCAGGCAACTCATTGTATAAACAGTTAGAAATTATAGTGTCTTCTGTTATTTAAAAAAAATGAAATCCCTTCAGAGCAGCAGCTGTAAAGATTACAATTGTTTTAAATAAGTTAATTTGAATATTTTAAGAAACTAAGAATTTATCTGCTAAATATAGATGCTTTTACCAAATTCATATTACTGGTCATCAGTTTAACCCTTTGAACCATGTTTTAGCAGAAAATAGGCAGTTTGTTAACAGACTAAGATCTTATTTCTCTATGGAAAAATAATTATGCATATACATTCAGAGGTTATTTCCAACATTATACAAAACAAATTAGAATCCAGTGCGATCATATGTGTTGTAAATCATATCTGACATTAAAGTTAATAATGGTGTAAATTTATCACACCAGCTGTGTAGTCTTTGCTGTGAATCCAGAAGAGTTAGAAAGTACTTGATTACTTTTCTTGAAGTTAAAATACTCTCTTTTAACTATATGATGGTCTTCGAAAGGTTTATGGAAAATACATATTAGAAGAATACTATGGGACCAACCCCACAGCGTAATGGTTCAGGGAGTCAGAACCCACATGGTTGACCATGGTTTAAATCTCAGCCCCAGTGGCTTGAAAAAGACACTAGGTGTGCCTCTGTGTGCCCCAAATCTACAGGTTGTTTATATAGGATAAAGGACAGGAAAAAGCTGCTTAGTTAAAAGTTACTCTGTTACTTGAAATCATTAGTAGAACAACAAGAAAGGTCTTATTCTTGCTGCATTTTTACTGCTTGTTTAAATTGTTGGCAGGCTTGAACAGTGTTTTAGAAATTCTATCTGGTACAGAACTTGTGATATTAGATGGCAGAATTGTAGTGACTGAAAAATATTTGACTCACGCTTTTAAAAATTGTCAGCATTAGTAATTTCTTCTTCTGTTTTATACACATAGGTGCTTGTAAATGACTTCTTCTTGGTGGCTTGTCTTGAGGATTTTATTGAAAATGCTCGTCTATTCATATTTGAGACTTTCTGTCGCATCCACCAGTGTATCAGCATTAAGTAAGAACAGCTTGCTTTGATTTGTATTTTTTATCTTTTAAAATCTATTTTTTATCTTTTAAAATTCATTTATCATAAATTACATTTAATAGTCCAATTAAATGGATATCTGTTTTATTTCCCTTTGGTTTTAGAATAAATAGGGAGCAACTTGATAGTGATTTATGAGTAACTTGTTTAAATTCTAGGGTGCTGTTGACTCAAAAGTATCATTAGTTACATCTATGTGGCAGAATATGATTTTTTTTAAATTGTAAGACTGAAGACAGTAAATGATTGTCAGTTACCTTTTTAAAGATTACTATGATACTATTACATAGGGGGGAAAGTGAAGGAAACCAGTTTTAAAATGATTTTCAATAGGAATTTTTAAAAATGATTTTCAGGGGACCAGCAATTAGCGTAATGGCTATGTTGCTGGACTCCCATGTAGTCGACTGCGGTTTGAGTCCTGGACCCAGTGGCCTAAAACTCACACCGGGTGTGTGTGCATGCGTGCCCAAGATCCCCAGAGGAGAATGGAGGAGAAGGGATTGCGGCGTGGCCATCCCCCCTGGGGGGTGATTTCTCGCTTTCTGTCTCTGTCTCTCTCTGTCTGGTGAGCGCACGGGCCCTATAGCAAAAACCTCTCCCCCCAAAAAAAATTATTTTCAGTAGGAGTTCATATAAGGAGATAGTCCTTAGTAAATCATAAATTCTGTTGAAAGACCCTGCATTTGGTAATCATTTCTGTTAATTGAGTTTGTCTCATTTTATTACATATTTCAATTTTCATATAGCAAACTCCTGTGACACCATAAAATGTTGAAACATGGAATAATTATGGGGTTTTTAGCTGAAATTTTCTCTATTGTGTGAGACAGTTATTGGGGGAAATTGTGAAATATACATAATCTATTAGAAACTAATTTTACATATTAGAGTTTAAAAAATAACTAGTACTCTGGCTACAGATGAAGTCAAATATAATCTTTAAAAACTTAATACTTTAATGATTGCCTCTGAGGAATTGTGTGTAAACTGAATTTTTTCTGTAATGCCATTTATTTTTGCTAAGGGGTCTATACTTAAACTTGTCTAATTTTAGAGGGTTGTCATCGTAGTGGTTGTTCAGAGTTAGAAGTATAGTGTAGTCATAAGTCCCTTCCTAAGGGAGTTGAGTCCTTTACTTCAGTTTTCTTAGTCATTTACTACAGCTTGCCAAACAGTCTTAAAAATCTTTCTCAAAGAACACATGCAGTCTTTTAATATGTAGTTTGTTGTGAAATAAAGAAGTAGATACATCATATATAGGGCTCTGGTAGAGAATAGATGAATTCTTGTATTGTTGTTTTTAAGGGCTTGTGAAAGAGGAATATTAGTAGTTTGATTCCCTTGTGAAATTTTCTTCATTTCTTTCTATAATATGTTCACCAGGATGTGTGTGGTGGGGGGGGTGGGTTTCGTCCAGAACTTACTGAAGTTCCACTGCTGTGAACCTTTGAAAGCTAGCTTTCCTTGTTATATCTTTAGCACCTAGCATAGTTTGTACAGTATAGTATTATATAAATATAGCATAAATATCTGTTAAATGAATATATTTATTCTGTCCATTGTATAAGAGAATACATTTCTTCTGACTATTGTATTAATTTCTTTAGATTCAGTTTACTGTCTTTAACAGGGAAATAGATTATTTGTCCTGCTTACTGAAGAGAGGTGTGCAGCTCAAAGAAAATTAACAGGGTTTGAATGCTTCTATAAACTTGTATGTGACAAGAATTCCTAAGAATTTTTGATCATTTTAACAACTTGTCTCTCAGATGTAGTCAGTTAAAGAATTTGTTCCTAGATATTTGTCCTAAAACATACAAAAACCAAAAGTCAAAACATTATATTAAGGGCCCATTTCATAGCCTAGTTGTTAAGGGAGCCAGATCTTAGATGGCTGACTGAGTGGTTTGAATTCTGGCTCTATTATACTGAAAAACAATGGGTCTGGGTACTTGTGCATGTATGTCCAAAATCTGGAGGAGAACTGAAAGGGATAGGATTTTGGTGTGACCATACCTGCCCTTTGGGAGGTGCTTTCTCCCTCTCTGTCTTCTGTCCTGGTCTCTGTCTCTGGTGAGCATGTGCACCTTCTGGCAATATTTTTTAAAGTATTGAGTAACAAAAAATTGTTGTGATATATGCAGTAAAAGGAAACATTTTAAAATTGATTATGCTACATGTGTGTGGCCGGATATAAATCTAGCATATTGAAACGAACTTCTGTAATAGTCTTGTACTTTACATTAGTTTCGATAGGACTTGATGTTTGACTGTGGATACCAAGAGATGACAGGAGACATAAGTTAGGATCATTATGCCTGAGCATGTTGGAAACCAAGGAGAGACTGAATGTTGTTACACCCAGCTCATCAACTGTACTGAATGGTAGAACCAGGCAAACTACATGTTGTAAAATACATTTGGGCATAATGGTCTCCAACAATTTCCAGATAACCAATAGCTAGTTGATAGGTATCTGTAGTATATAGTTCAGAGTAATGCTTGCATATTTTGTAATAGAGATTGCAGATTATCAACGATACCATGGGCCAAAATTCTAGTGATTATAGTAGCCATTTTCTCTGTCATTTCTGTTAGACCATGGGAATAGAAAATTAGTTTGGATTTAAAAAAAAAAAAAAAGAAAAAGAGTCCCTTTGAAAAGAGGGACATGCTGTTTAATTGAATAATTGTAAAGAAGTTGACCGTCAGGGGCAGATTATTGAATTGGTCTAATTTTTCCAACTTAACCTCAGTGTCGTGTTTTTTGTTTTTTAACTTTTTATTCTTGTAGTTTTCTGATAGACTCCTAAGTATTTTTCAGGCTGTGGGCTGGCCCCATTGCCTAGTGGTTAAGGTGGCCAGATCCCACTTGGCCAACTGCAGTTGGAATCTCAGTCTTGGTGACCTGACAAATAGGCCAAGTGCCTATGTGTGTGTGCCCATAATCCTGACAGGATGGAGAAATGGAGGAGAAGGGATTGTGGCATGACCATGTCCCATTGTAAAGTAACCCCCCAACCCCCTAATCTTTATTTGGTGAGTGTACATGTACCCTGGCTATTTAAAAAGAAAAGGAATCTTAGACTAAAGTTCTTTGACTTGTGAAGTCTAGAAATCTTTTTTCTTCCAATGATAGTATTTCCTTCCCCTTAGGTCACTCACTCAAACTTTTTTTTGGCTACCTATGGAATATTACACTTTTAATTTAGCTGCTTAGAATATATAGATTAATGTGTTTTCTTCAAATATTAGGGTAGAATTTTTGCACTGGAAGAAATCTTTAAAAAGCTTCTAATTCAGGGACCAGCAGTTGGCATAATGGCTGTCACTTAACTCCCATGTAGTCGACCACAGTTTGAGTCCCAGACCCGGTGGCTTAACTCAGGCTGGGTGCATGTGTGTATGTACCCAAGATCCCAAGAGGAGAATGGAGAAGGGATTGTGGCGGGGGATGATTTCTCGTTTTCCGTCTCTCTGACTTTCTGGCGAGCGCACGCACCCTATAGCAAAAACCTCTCAAAAAAAAAAAAAAAAAAAATTTCTAATTTAGTAATACACATTTATTGACTGATCTACCATAGCACTTTTCAGTAGAACTTTCTGCACTGATGAAATGGTTTTATGTCCACATTGTTCAGTATTGTACACTCGAAAGCTTGTTTATGTTTCAAGTTACAGAAACAAACACATGCACATATACTTACATACACAAAGAGCAGGACTTATTTTCAAATGCAATATTAATATATGAGTATATGTAGTTCTGCATATATGTAAACAAAACAGATCTCCTTCATCCAGCTTATCCCGTAGCTCAATGAAAGTTTTCTCCTAACAGCTGGAACTCTAAGACTTCTAGAAACACAGTTTTATAAAACACTGACTCAGTACAATTCCATTGCTTTTTTTTTTTTTTTTAAGAGGTTTTTGCTATAGGGCGCATGCGCTTGCCAGACAGACAGAGACAGAGAGATAGAAAGCGAGAAATCACCCCCCAGGGGGGATGGCCACGCCGTAATCTTTTCTCCTCCATTCTCCTCTTGGGATCTTGGGCATGCACACAGACGCGCCCAGCATGAGTTTAAGCCACTGGGTCCAGGATGCGAATTGTAGTCGACTATGTGGGAGTCCGGTGACATAGCCATTACCCTAACTGCTGGTTCTCCATTGCTTTTTTTGTGGGAACTTAAGCTGCTTAGAATATTGAAAGAACATGGTCTAGTCAGTCTCTGAATATTTATTGTACTATACCTCGCTGTATATTCTTTTTTTATTGTGAACGATTTATATTTTCAGGAATATCTTGGTTTAGACTAATTTGTCATTTAGCATATAAGTTGATCCAGTAGATAAAGATGAAAACCATAAGTCAGTGTTTAACTTTGTGTCTTTGAATCTCTACAGAGTTGTGTTTTACTAGTCCAGATTTTCTGTAGGCACCCAAACTTCTGAACCAGATTTACTGAGTGTGCTGTGTTGTAATGTGTACCAAGGCTGCTGTGCTGTAGCTTGAGGATGGTTATTTTAAAACTACATTAAACAAATCACTGCATTAGGTCACCAAACTTTTTAGGCAGGTAATTATGACCTGTTATTGAAGTGAAAAAAATCAATGACTTAGTGTCTTTAGTATATAATGAATTAAGAAAGTAGAGTTATTTGTATTTTTAAAGCTGCTTTAATAGCTTAGAAATAGGACAGCTGAAAATGCTAAGTATTTTTGTTAAGCCTTCATAAATACAGCAAACATCTTAATTCAGACTCAAGAACTTGGAATCCATTATAATAACCAATCCAGTGTTACCATTTACCTTTAAATGATACATAGAAAACAAAGTAATTATTCTCTGATCCAGAGATTTTTAAGTCTAAATGTGCATCAAAATCATCTGAGGAAGTTAAACAACTTAAACTTAAAAAGAACAGATTTCCTGGCCTTCTCCTTGACCTTCTGAATCAAAATCCCTGAGATCAAGGCTTGAGAATCTGGGTTTAAAGTTTCCCAGATGATTCTTTTGCAGTCAGCCTTTGGAAATTATTGCTCTAAATTAGTGATTTGTAGTCCTGACTGCATATTAGAATCAAGTGGGAAGCTTTAAAAAGAAATAAATAAAAATAATGGATGACAGAGCTTTATCTATAAAAATCCTGTGGGGGGAGACTCTAGCATCTGTATATTTTTTAAAGGTTCTCTAAATGATTCTCATGTAAAACTTTTTTTTTTAATTCTTTTGATTTGTTTTATTTGAAAAGATTGAAGATCAGTTGTAAAAAAATAATAAAGAGATCCCCTGTCTTTACTCATTTTCTCCCATTGATAGGTGACAATTTAGAAAACCATAGTGTAATATAGCAGCCAGGATATTAATACTGACATCGATACATTGAAGATATGGAAGGGACCAGCAGTTAATGTAATGGCTATGTCGCTGGGCTCCCATATAGTCGACCGCGGTTTGAGTCCCGGACCTGGTGGCTTAAAACTCATGCCGGGTGTGTGTGCATGCGTGCCCAAGATCCCAAGAGGAGAATGGAGGAGAAGGGATTGCAGCGTGGCCATCCCCCCTGGGGGGTGATTTCTCGCTTTCTGTCTTTCTGTTTCTGTCTGTCCGGCGAGCGCACATGCCCTATAGCAAAAAAAAAAAAAAAAAAAAAACTCTCCAAAACAAAAAAAAAAGATATGAAACATTTCCATCACTACAAGGATCCCTCAAGTTGCTTTTTTGTAGCTATACCCATCTCTCTTCGATCTCCTCTTAATCTCTGGCAACCATTCATCTTTTCTACATTTTTGTAATTTTGTTATTTTAAAAATATACAAAACCTTTTCTAAAAGGCAATACTGAAGGCAGTATTCAGTATAGAAGGGCAAGAATGCTGTATATCATGATTATGATATAATTAACAACATAACTAGTATTGCTGTTGAAAGAAGAAAACCTTACAGATGTTAATGAGTTTCTCTTCTGGCTAGATACCAGGTAGAAAATTGAGAGCACACCCACAAGGAGGTTAATATCAGGAGGAAGCAACAAATATTAACTAGGTGCACAAATAAATATAAAATTATAAATTATGATAGGTATTTTGAAGAATAATAGTTTTTAGAGAAAATGGCAGCGACATACTTTGTATATTGGAAAACCTGGGAAGTGATTTAGTAACTCTAAATAGAATAATTAAGCCCCCAAATAGATGATTTGTTTGCCACTGAATACTAATTATAGCAATTTATTCCAGTCACTAGTTAATGCTGCCCTATCTCTTCCTCGAATTTGTCTGAAGTTATTTGATAGTCTATCTTTGTGAGAAGGAGGGATATTTTTCTGTCCTCTTTTATTTTCCTGTTCTTTTTTTTTTTTCTTTTCTTTTCTTTTCTTTTCTTTTCTTTTCTTTTCTTTTCTTTTCTTTTCTTTTTATAGAGGGTACATGTGCTCACTCACCAGAGAAAGAGAGAAAGCAGCCCCAGCAGGGTATGATCACACTGCAGTCTCTTCTTCATCTCTCCATCCTATCATCATTTGAGGCACACACACATAGATATCCAGTGTGACTTCCAAGCGTCTAGTTCAGGATTCAGACCATCTTCAGCCATGTGGAATCCAGCTTTCTTAATCATTAGGCTGTGGGGTCCAGCCCTATGGTGGTTAATTAGCTCTTTCCTTTTGTAATTTGGAACGTTCTCTGTTAATAAATGTCTGTAGCACATAATGATAGTCATGTCTTTATAAGGATGCATGTTAAGAATTTTTTTTTATCAGTTTATAAACAACCCTGTTGATTTGTCAGATAAATTTCAAGTCTGTTTACCATAAAATATGCAACATTTGTCAGAAAAAATTACTATGGTGAGCTTTTGTTTAGTTTAGCTGAATAGTTTATCAGATATGGTGTGTCTGAAATTTAAAAGGTATATATATTAAAATAATTCCAGGACCAGTTTTAAATCATAGATAAAAAACAAAATATGGGAAGTAATATTTTTGATACTTATAGTAAACATACTGGAGCATACATTAATATAATTTCCCAAAAGGAGCTAGTTTTCACAAAAGAAGGTATTTGCCAAGTACTCTTGCATTTCTTTAAGTTATGAAAATACTCTACTTTGCTTATTTTATTAAGTACCATGTTAGATCTTGATATCTTGTTATTCTTTCACATAGTAATTTATATTTAGAATTATATTGATAAAAATCAAAAGGTGCGTTTTCAGAAAGAGGTGTTTCAAAGGCCATTATCATTCTCATTTCTGTGTTAGTTAGAAAGTAATACACTCATTTTCACTACAGAGATGGAAAATTCACTGAGAATTTTGTTTGTCACATGCAGCATTTAGCATTTCTCAATTTTCTCCTGTTTTCTTTCTTCTATTTCATCCCATCCTTATAGCTAAACACATGTACATTAAATACTTTCTCTTTAATGAATTTGTCATAGCATACTGTTATGAAAGATTTGGAATACTTTTTCTTGGATATGCTGAATAGTTGGCCATAGTCTTGAGTGAAAATCAGGTTAGAAGTTTTCATATCTTAATGCTTTTCATCAGTAGTATTTAAATTGTGCTTATCAAATAAAATATGGAAAGCCAGGTAAAGAGGTAGTTAATAGAGCATGTGAAATGCTAGGCCCCATGTCTTACTGTCTCAAATAGTAACTTGGACTGAGGAAGATATATTTTCTTTTTGCTATATCTTCTAAAACATCACTTAAGGATTCTGTGTCTGTCTTATTTATCATATTCAATGTCATATTTCAATCTTAGTTAAACAGAAGAACAAGTAACTTGAAGGTATTTATAAGAGATTTAAAACACGTATTTGAATGTCTAAACTACATCCAGACAAGGTTGAGGCTTATAGTGTAAAGTAATTTTTTTGTTTAAAGTCTGGGGTGATTAGAAGTCTTCTCAGAAGTTCTGCTGAATTTTGATGCATTTGTCTTTTATTAATAAATGGTTTTTAAATAACGAGGTAATAACATGTTGGATAGTTTAAGCCAACTTTTTTGTCTTTTTAAACTTTGATAGAATATAACATTTTTTATTTTTAAATCTACCGTGTGGGCATAACATAGTTGTGTCTCTATAAGGTTATTTTTTTTAAGTAACATGAAAATACACATCGTAAAAAAAATTAAATGATTAATGAAAAGAAATCCTCAAAATCTATAATTCTTTTCCATTCTAGTAAATAAAAAAACTTGACTATTACCACATTCTTTACTCTCAGAGTGATTTATAGCTTAGATAACCTGAGATGCCATCAATAATTTGCTAATAGTTTTTGGACCTTTAGGATTTTTTTACTTGATTTACTTAGTAAAGGAACAACAAGCACAGCGCAAACAGTAAATCCCCAAAGTAGGATTATGGCTCAGAGCATGCAGACATTTGTGGGAGTTGATGTATATTGCCAGAATTGCTCCAGCCATATTGAAATATGAGACTTAGAGAAAGGAGGAAAAGAGAATTCTAGTTACTATGCAGAATTTGTTTTAATATCTGAGATTAAATATTCCCTTAGTTAAGCTGTTCCCACATCTCAAGACTAGAATTTTTGTATCTCACATAGCTCTTTTCACTTTTATGTTTATATTTTATATTTTAACAATTAGGTGATCATCTTCTCCCTTCACTTCTTTGATTTAACCTTCACAAAGGCTTGAAACATTATATTTTATCACCAGCCTCTAATACAGTTCCTATTTTGTTAAATGAGTGACAAGGAAGAGAATTGGTCTGGTTTGGCTGGCATATGGTGTTCATAAGGGAGCATAATTGGAGGCTGGAAAATCAGGTTATGGCTAAATTATAAAGGATAATATATGAATAATTTGGAGTTTGAATTTTCACCAGGCTACACATACATCTGTAGTCCAGGTTGGGTGAGATTAGGGTGATTCACAACGTGAGAACCCTTTCAGAGTGCATACACCTCTCTCTGTCTCAGTAAATATTGATTGTTGGAAAAGTCATGATGCATTTTTGCATAGAAAAACAAAAATATACATCATTACTTTTCTCTTGACCCAATATATCAACTTTTAAAAATGGGATTTAGACAACAGTGATAATGAGAATAAAATCTATTCGTGTGAAAAAATAGTCATGGATTGTCTTTTATGTTTGCTTTGAGTGTTTACTTACAGCAAAATTCTTTATAAAATCACAACAAAATTTTAACATATATGGGACTGACCTCATACCGTATTAGTTAAGCATTGCACAGAGAAATCCAAATCCCATGTAACTAGCTAGGATTCAAGTTCGGGCTTGGTGGCTTGAAAAACACACTTGCACATGGTTGCCCAGAATTCTGATGAGGTGGAGAATTACAGGAGAAACAGAATATGGCTTGACCAGGCCCTGGTTGGGGAAATGTTTTCTCTTTATCTCTCTCATGCACCCTCTGACATTAAATTTTTCTTTTTTTATACATAAATTCAGGGGAAATTATGGTTTAGTTGACTATATTCCATACCCATCATGTTGTGTTAACTCCCGATCTTTCCTAAGGAAAATATTTAAATCTCTTCATAGATGTAATTGTGGACTCTAATTGATAGCCTGACTTCAATTTTTGTTTTGAATGATATTCTATTAACTCTTGGTCAATAAATATATAAAACAGGGATAGCAGATAATTTTAGTCTATATGTTTACACACACACACACACACACACACACACACACATAGTTGAATTACTTATTTTCTAGTTTTTGCTATAGGGCCCATGCACTTGCTGGAGAGAGACAGAGGGCAGAGAGAGAGAATGAGAAGTCACCTTCCGGGGGGGGTGATTATATGACCAATGTGGTGTCAGTCACATGGGATTTAGCTGCCTTAACCTTCATGCCACCTGTTGGCCCCTGGTTTGTAATATTTTAAGGAATGATTTTTGGCAGTGACAGTCTATCTAGATCTATTCATCAAACTAGTAATTACATTAAAAGGCTGAGCAGTATTTTAAATCTTCAGTTTAAACAAAAGGCAGCTGATATATGGGTGTACACCCATATATGCATGCATGTGTACTATATACTCTTAAATATTCTATGCAAACATAGACACTCTTTCATCAGCTGACTGACTGACTTATCAACTACCAAGGCTAATGTTTGCTTTAGTCCTGAAAAATTAACCACTACTATGGCCTTTTTCAGCCTGATCATAATTTGGAGAAATATATAGATTGGTCGAAGACAAAAAGTACTGTAGATTGGGGTCTATGTGGATGTGTTTTATCCTCTGAAATTCAGTGGCTATTTAGATTGAATAGTGTACAAATCTAGGGAGACAACACTCCCCCCCATAGCCCAAACATACTCAGCAGCCCTGAGTTTTAGTTGTGCATATTACTGATATTCGTTATAGTAGTTTTACTTTGTATAATCACTATACATTATAAAACTTAGGCAAGAAGGTCATTATTTGTTGAGCTTCTGGTAAATATACGATACTGTTCTAGATTCTGGAAGGATTTCCATAAATAAAGAATATAGTATCCTTCCCTCATGGTTATTACAGTCTAGTTGATGAAATGGGGTAGATGATACATGGTACAAGATAGTAGGCACAAACATGAGCAATGCAGATAGTAAGGGTCACAATACAAAAAAGTGGGCACCTCAGATACCTAAACATGTCTATGTAGAGTATGGGTCAGACACATAAAACTTAAGTTTTTAGGCTCCATTAATAAACATTGCTGTTTTTACTTTTTTCATAGCATGTTGGCAGATAAACTAAACATGACTCCAGAAGAAGCTGAAAGATGGATTGTGAATTTGATTAGAAATGCAAGATTGGATGCCAAGATTGATTCCAAATTAGTAAGTATTATGTTAGGTATGCAGCATACTATTGAGTCATCAGAAAAGTCACGACACATTTTTGCATAGAAAAACATGTCATGACTTTTCCTATGACTCAAGAGCTACCAAGTTGCTGGTTATTTTATATTTTGGGGTATTTTTAATTAGAATATTTTATTACATTCTGTTGAAGATTTGTTTCATTTCATTTTGTTTTAATGTACAAAAGGTTCTTGAGAGCAATAATAACCTTTTTTTTGCTGAATATATATTGCAGTGCATAAAAATAATTGCAGCTGTCATGCAGCATTGTTTTGCTTATGGCTTACTTGGGAAACTCAGACATAAATGTTACAGGATCCATTTCCCTGTTTTCATTTTAGGGTCATGTTGTTATGGGTAACAATGCAGTCTCACCCTATCAGCAAGTGATTGAAAAGACCAAAAGCCTTTCTTTTAGAAGCCAGATGCTGGCCATGAATATTGAGAAGAAACTTAATCAAAATAGTAGGTCTGAGGTAAGACCCACACCTTTCCTGTTCTCTGAGATTTAGCAATCATTATAATTGTTGGATGAATTTTGAAAAGATAACAATTATCAATCATATTTGATGTTGTATTTCTATTTAAGAATATGAACATTTTGTGTAAGAAATTACTAACCTGCAAAGAATTTTTCCTTAGATGTGTTATATTCATTATTAAGGGAACAAAGAATTGTGTTCCTAATTTATTATAATTATTTTTCTTTTCCTTTAACTCTTCCTGTGTGATTTCATTAACCCATTTCCTCAGGGTTTTCAACACATCATTTTGATACTGGCAGATGATAACTTACATGTGTAGCCCTCTTTTAAGTGCTTGAAATGTATGTTCTTTCTAAAACTAAAGAAATAGTTCTGTTTAATGTTGAACTTATTGTATCTATTAGTGCTGATCTTATACAGTTTTTATATTTTATCTGATGTTCATATTTAACTGCTAAAAAAATCACACTTTTTGGTAGAGATCGTGCATATTAGATATTGGAGGAACTTGAATATCCTTGTAATTTTAGAATCTGAAACTCTTTAATGCTCTTTAAGTTATTATGATTATGTATAACTAGAGGTAGAAAGTCAGGGACAGTTGTGGATATTTAAGGACCCACTTGGATTTAAGTTTTAGCAACAGGTTTGTGTCCTTAGAATAGTCCTATAGTTATAAAAGAGGAAGAATTAGAATTGGACTATGCTTAGTCCAGGGAGCTCTAGAATAGCTGAACTTGTTTTTTTTTGTTTGTTTGTTTGCTTCATAATCAGTTTGTATTGGTTATTGTTGCAGTGTTGGTGACACTGTCATTGTTATACTTCATAATTGGCCAAAAAAAAAATTTTATCAGATGATATTTTGATGTGTCTTTTTGTTGTTGTTGTTCCAAGTGAGACATTTGAGATTTAGTAATTGCAGAAGTTAAGTTAGTTGTAGAATGGTTTGGCAGGAATAGTGCTAAAGTACATACTGTATCACTTTTTTTCTTTCAGCCTCTTTCAGAAGCATTTCTTTTCACCCGTTAATTTTTTTTCAAATATTTTAGGCTCCTAACTGGGCAACTCAAGACTCTGGCTTCTACTGAAGAACAGTAAAGAAAGGATGAAAAAACTATAAGAGAAACATGAAATAATATCATTATATAAATGGTGACATACATTTTAGAAGCAATATATTGAGTATGGATTTTGGAAAATTTGAATAAAATTGGCTGTGGTTCATTTTTTTCTTACTGTGAATTTTCTTGTGTGTGCAAGTGTGTGTTTTCAATTTTTTATTTTGGAATAGTTATTTATTCAAAAGAATTACCAGAATAATGCAGAGAAATTCATGTAGACTAAACCCAGTTTCCTCCAGTTTTCTGGTGTTATCCTGGTTTTGAAATTGGTGAAGTGTTTGTGAATAGATCTATGCCATTTTATCACATATATTGATTGTTGTAACCATCATAGTCAAGATACAGAACTATTATCATCACAGAAATCTTCATCGTGTTACTCTTCTATAGTACACCTATCTCCACTAGTTCTAATCCCTGAAACTATTAATCTGTTCTCCATTTTTATTATTTTGTTATAAAAATGGTGTTTAAATGAAATTGTACAGATTTTTGACCTTTCAAGATAGGTCCATTTTTGGTTCATCACAAGGTCCTTGAGATCCATCCAAGTTTTATACAAGCAGATTTCAAAAAGTCCATGGAAAAATGGAATAAAGTACAAGTTAATTGGTAAAAAAACAAATGTTGAAATCCATGCATAGTTATTTACATAATATGCATTTTCTATGGGCTTTTTTTTCTTTTTAATTTGCCAGACGGTCTGTGCACTCACCAGAGAGAGACAAGCAAGAAAGGGTGCAGTGTGAGGAAGCACCTCCTCCCCCATTGGGAATAATCACACCAGAATCTTTTTGTAGAAGCTTTTAGCTTGATGTAATCTTGTCTATTTTTGTAATGGTTGCCTGTGCTTTAGGGGATCTTTTGAGAGGTTTTTGCTACAGGTGCGTGCACTCGCTAGAAAGAGACAGAGACAGAAAGCAAGAAATCACCTCCCGGGGGGGGATGGTCATGCCAGAATCCGTTCTCCTCTATTCTCCTCTCAGGATCTTGGGCACACACACACATGTGCCCAGCATGAATTTAAACCACTGGGTCCAGGACTCGAACCATGGTCGACTATATGGGAGCCCAGCGACATAACCATAATGCCAACTACTGGTCCCACTTTAGGGGTCTTAAATTTAAGAAATTTTCATCTATCCCAGTGTCTTCCAAGTCTTTCCTATGTTCTCCACAAGTAGTTTTATAGTTTAAGGCTTTATATTTAAATCCTTGATAGATTATGAGTTCTTTTTGTTAAGGGCAAGAGGAGTTCAGTTTCTTTCTTTTTCTTTTTTTTTTTTTTTTGGCAAATGATTATCCAGTTGTTGTTTTGTTTTTTAAGAATTATTTATTTAATTTTATTTATTTATTCATCCATTTATTCTAATTTGACCAGAGAGAGAGAGAGAGAAAGAAAGTGAGAAAGCAAGCCACCAGGTCTGGGATTCCAGCCATGGTTGGCCATGTGGGAGTGAGTGTCCAGTGCCTTAACCACCACACCACCTGCTGGTCCAAAGTATCTAGTTTTTCTAGGCTCGTTTTCTGAAAAGGTTTTCTACATTAGATTGTCTTGTGCCCTTTGTCAAAAGTCAGTTGGCTATATGCTTTGAAGTTTATAGATTCTGTTTTATCCCATCGGTTTATGTTTTTGTGTCAGTACTACCATGCCGCCTTGATTATCATAGCTTAATGTATTTTGAGATCAGGTAGTAAAATGCCTCCTACTTTATTCTTTGTAGACAGTATTGCCTTGATGATATAGGGTCTTTTTTTATTCCAAATAAATGTTATTATTTTTGTTTGTTTCTGTGAAGAATGTTACTGGTAATTTGACTGAAATTGCATCTAATTTATAAATTAATTTGGGTAGAATTGACATTTTAGTTATATTGATTCTTCTAATCCAAGAACAAAAGATTTCTTTTTTCAAATTATTATTCTGAATCATACTTTATTTTTCAGTTTTTGTTTTAGATGTCTTTCACCTCCTTAGTTAGACTTCTGTTTGTGTGTGTCTGTTAAAAATGGGATTACTTTCTTTTCTGTATGAGTCTACTCATTGTTAGTATATAAAAATACTATAGATTTTTGTATTGGGTCATTGGAAAAGTTATGACATATTTTTCTATACAAAAATGCATCACAACTTTTCCAGTGACCCAGTGTGGTTATCCAATGAGAAGAATCTACTTCTTTTTTTCCTGCCAGAATAGTGGTTGGGATTCTGTTATCCCAATAAAAAACCCACTGGAACATATAAAACCAAAAAACCCATCTCTATATTTGCTTCTTGAAGATTATCCATTATATGAATAGTTAATCACATTTCTACCACTTTTGCTTTCTTCATATTGCTGTCCTTTGAACTTGAAAGATGATTCAACTTTGGATTACTAGTGTCTATCCAAAAACAAATCAATATAGAACTAATGGCCGTTTCTTGCATGTTATCAACATTTGTTCATTGTTGGATATATTTTTGAAGTTTACATAAAAATTACTTTGTTTAAATTTAAGTTTCAGTTACAAACTATTCCTATAAGGTGATGAGCATAAAATGTGGAGTTATTTTCTAGTTTTTGCTTTTTTATGCAGTAAATAGTACTACCCTCCTGTGTATTAGGAGATTTTACAAAAACATCAAAGAACAAATGTTTATGATGCTTAAGTTAAATAATTGAGTTCTTAAATTTATGCATTCAAATGCATATATGTTTATGCTTTTTTAATGCAATGAAACTAGACAGAAGAGGATATGTGGAAAAATAAAATTTAAAGAAAAATCAACACACTTTAACTTAATACTTTGTACTTGCTACTCAGCTTAAGAAATAAAATGGTCCTAGTAACTTTGAAGAGCCTTTGAGGGCCATTCATTATTTATATTTTCCTCTTTGATCCTGAGAAGTAACTACTACCGTGGCGTTCGTGTTCATAAGTCCTTTTTTATTTTTTTATGCTTTTATCCTACATACATAGCATGCGTGTGTGCACCCCTGAAAAAGTGTTTAGTTTTGTATATTTTTAACCTTGATTTAGTTGAAATCATACTTAGCATTTGTGGCTTACATTTTTTATCACTGAGACTCAGCCATGTTGATTTGCCCATGTTAATGTATTCAGCTGTAGTTCATTCTTTTTTTACAGCTTTGTAGTTTTTCCTTAGTGAGCATATCATAACTTACTAATTTAAATGTTGAACATAGGTTTTTTTCCCAGCTTATTTTTTATTGGAAGGTTTTGGAACCAGGCCTGACAGTTTTGTGTCTGTTAAATAGATAGTTCAGTCTATTTTCACGCTCATGATTACTGATTTAGGTAGGTTGACCATCCCTAATCTATAAATCCAGAATATCTAACACCACAAGTAGAAAATTCCACACCTGACCTCATGTGATAGTAACCATTAAAATGTTGCAATACAAACATATAAGATTACCATATTAGGCATTTCTTATATGTGTAAAAGATGTATATGAAATATTTTCCCCAGCCAGTTGCATCATGGTTGAGGCTGGATCCCACATGGCCGATTGTAACAGTTGAGTCTTGGACCTGGTGGTATGAAAAATGCTGAGCAAGTGCATGTGTCCAAAATCTCAAAGGAGAATGGAGAGAGGATTGTATTGTGGTTATCCTCACTGGGCAGTGCTTTCTCTCTCTCCTCTCTCCTCTCTCTCTCTCTCTCTCTGTCCTCTGGTGAGCACACATGCCCTATAGCAAATTTTTAAAAATTTTAAAAAGAAACAAATGAATTTTGTTTAGACTTGGGTTCATTCCTCAAGATATCTTATTACAACATGTGAAAACATTCCAAAATCTGAAAATATGAAATTCAAAACACTCCTGGTCCCAAGTATTTTGCATTAATGAATACTCAATGACTTGTTTGGATTAATTTTCTTTCTTTTTTCTTTTTTGAAAATTTTATAGGGCATTGCATTTACCAGAGAAAGAAACAGGGAAAGTGAGAAATCATCCTTTAGGACAGATGGCCATGCCACAATCCCCTCTCCTCCAGTCTCTCGGTTCTGGGCCTGCACGCACACTCACCCAGTATGTTTTTCGTGCTGTTGGGTCTGGGACTCAGAACTGTTCAGTTAGCTGTGTAGGATCCAGCCACCTCCTCACCACCTGCCAGCTTTGTGTGATTTGTTTTCTACCATTTTTTTGAGGTTTTACGTTGTCCCATTTGTGTTTGTGTTTTTTTTTGTTTGTTTTTTAAAGAGGTTTTGCCTTAGATTGCATGCACTTGCTGGAGAGAGAGAGAGACCAGCAGAGGAAAAGAGAAATTACCCCCCTCCCCCAGAGGGGATAGTGATGCTGCCATCCCTTCTCCATTCTCCTTCTTTTATATTGGACATTTCACCCAGCATGATTTTCAAGCCACTAGGTCCAGGACTCAAATTGCAGTTGGCCATGTGAGTGTCCAGTGACAACCCTATGCCATCTACTGGCCCGTGTGTGTTTTTTTTGTTTTTGTATTTTTTTTTTAAGGGTAGTGGAATTTTGAGCTTATTTCTTACCTTGTAGATAACTTCCCCTCAGTTTGATTTTCTCCCTTATAATAGCTGAGCAGCTACAGTCTTTCAATTTTTTTACTGGTTACCCTAGAATTACAACATGTATTTTTAACTTAAAAAATCTTAAAATTGATAGTTCTGCTTTAACTTCCACAATTGTAGTCGTTTTCCTCCCATTTTATTTTGATCCATATTCTGTCTCCTTTTTTTGCCTTCTGAAAAAATTAGACATTATTTTGTATGATAATAAATTTTTGGTTCAATCCTTTGTAATTAGACTTTTTTCTTAGATTGCCTTTAGGATCTCCTTTTCATTGGTGTTCTGCAATTCCATTGTAATGTGTCTAAATGTGAATTTTATTTATCCTGGTTGGGATTCATTGGGCCTTCTGATCTGGAAGATGGCTCTTGTCCCTCATTTATTCTGGAAAATTGCCAATTTGGGTATTTCTTCTTGGTTCCCCACATTTTGATTTGTTTTGCATTTCAGAGTTGTCACTCCAAAGAGAACTTCTCTGTTATATCTTTTTTTTTTTTTTCTTTTTTTTTTTTATTATCATCATATTCTTCTTTATATTACATTGAATTACATATAACTTTACATTGTATTACATTACTTTTTCAAAAGGGAATGCCATGCATGTCAGTCAGTACAGAGACATTAATCTCCCCGCTTCAACATTCAATATCTTTTCTATGTTTTCCCCAATCATTATTATTATTCTAATTATTTTTTAAGACAGTCCATCGCTATTTCTCATGTTGCTTGTACAAATACTTTGCCCATCATGAAATACTTCTCAGACAAATCCAGTTGAGAATACTATACATGTCAACATCAACAGTTAATAAGCCATATCTGTTTCTCACTAATGTCCTACCTCTCTATTGTTCATTTGTTATCTTTCTCTATCCTCTTCTCTTCACTTCCCCCATTCCACACTGTCCTATTCTCATTAAGTATCTTCACTGCTTTTATGTCCTCCAATTTTTTTTCACTATCATAGAATGCTGATAGTCGGTATATATTGAGTGGATACATACAATATCTTTCTTTCATATCCTGGCTTACTTCACTCAGCAATATATCCTCCGTATCTGACCACTTTCTATCAAATTCCAGGGCCTTGTTATTTTTTATGGCTGAGTAGTATTCCATAGAGTATATATACCACACTTTTCCAATCCATTCATCAGTTGTGGACATTTAGGTTGGTTCCATGTCTTGGCAATTGTGAATAATGCTGCAATAAACATTGATGTGCAAGCACTTTTCTGACTGAGCGTTCTCCTGTCTTTTGGGTAAATACCCAGAAGTGGGATTACTGGATCGAATGGTAGTTCTATTTGTAGATCTTTGAGGAACCTCCATATTGTTCTCCACAGTGGTTGAACTAGTTTACATTCCCACCAACAGTGTAGGAGGGTTCCCTTTTCACCACATCCCCGCCAACACTTATCACTTTTTATATTCTTAATCTTTGCCATTCTGACAGGGGTTAGGTGGTATCTCATTGTAGTTTTTATCTGCATCTCCCTTATGATGAGTGTTATATCTTTTAATCCCTGTGGTCTGTGCTGCATTGCATTTAGGAAATTTCTTCATACATGTCTTCCAGGTCACTAATGAAATCTTCACTCCCACAATGGGACATGGCTCCCTTGATCCTTTTTCCTCCATTTCTTAATTCTGATAGGATTTGGGGCACACACATAAAGTGTTTGCTTTTCAAGCCACTGGGGCCAGGGGTCACTGCAGGCAGCCATGTGAGATCTGGCTTCTTATGGACAGGTTTTAACCAATGTGTTTTGGGCTAGCACTGCCCACCTATGTTTTTAAAGTTTTTTAATAGATTGTATTTTGAACCTACTTCTCTGCCACTGTTTCGTCCAAGTTAGCACCCATCGTTTATAGTACTGTAGCTTCTGAACTGGTCTCCCTCTGCTTTTGACAATACTCTCCTCCCTGCCCTTGTTTCCATATTATTGTCAGCGTTCTTTTCCAGTTTGAATCTGGTATATTTCTTTTCTATGATTAAAATCCTTCAGTGGCTTCCCATTAAACTGAAGACACTCCTTAACATGGCTCTCATTGTCTGCCTTCTGTTGGCTGCATCAACCTTGTTTTATGCTGTCTTCAAACCCTACTGGCCTCTCCATAGCAGTAGCTTCAAGATATTTTGATTACTGCAAGGTAAGAAGATATGGCATCATGACTCAATATCAGATATATTTAACTGATACAAAAGTTTTTTTTTCTTTTTCTTTTCTTTTTTTTTTTTTTTTGGAGTGGTTTTTGCTATAGGGCACGTACACTCACCAGGGAGAAATCACCCCCCGGAGGGATGGCCACGCCTCAATCCCTTCTCCATTCTCCTCTGGGGATCTTGGGCACGCACGCACAAGTGCCTGGCGTGAGTTCAAGTCACTAGGTCCAGGACTTGAACCGTGGTCGCCTACATGGGAGTCCAGTGACATAGCCATTACACCAACTGCTTGTCCCAGTGCAAAAGTTTTATAAACTATATTCTTTCTATATATGATCTCTGATATCTTTATTCTAAATCTGTTATTCTGTTCTATTCCTATTTTATTCTGTTCCATTCCATTCTATTAATGGTGATTGTGTCCCATTAATTGATCTTATAACTCACTAGCTGATAGTAATCCATCTTTGAAAGGTATTGCTCTGAAGAGCAACAATTATTTCGATGCTTTGGTGTTTGCAGTGTAGTTCCTTCTACCTGGAAATGAATTTCTTTACCAGCCCCCAACCTTCACAACCATTTATTCTGGATGTTAAATAAAACACAAACTAGAAGTATTTCTAGTAATTCTATACTTCTAATTTACTTTGTATTTAGAATTCCACACAGGAAAAGTCAATATCTAGTTTAAGAAAAGTCTCAAGACTAGGCTAAATTTTTCTGTTACACTCTCAGTGTCATTTGCATTATTTACCTCATCTGTGATTGCATTATTAATTTTTTTAAAGAGATTTTTACTACAGGATATGTGCACTCACCACGTAAAAGAGAGAGACAGAGAGTGTGAGAAATCACATCAGCCCTGTCGGGATAGCCAAGCTGCAATCCCTTCTCCATTCTCCTCTCAGGATTTTAGGCATGCATCCACACATACCCAACATAAGTTTCAAGCTGCTGGGTCCAGGAACTACAGTTAGCCTTGTGAGAGTCTAGTGCCTTAATCACCACGCTACCTGGTGGCCCCATATTATTTTTATAATTAGTTGGCTAAATGCCTGTTTTAGACTAATTTTTTTGTTTTGGGATGATAACCTGTCTTGTTTACTCCTGAATTCCTAATGTTTGTCTCATTGTAGGCCCTCAATAAATTAATGAATGAATGAACAAATGAGTGAATAAATGTTATTCAAAATGTTATAATGAGAAAAATGTGGACTTGAAGGTAAAAGACTGGAAAATAAACGTACCTCTTGGAAAACTTTAATATTCTTTCTGTTACTGTCAAATGATTTTGACTAAAACCATGTATTTCTTGTTCTGTTTTCCTAGCAATCCAATAGCAATATTTACTGTTTTGTGTACTGAGCTATTTGAGAGTAAGCACCCAAATGAATAAACAAACAACAAACCAAACAACAACAAAACCCATCACAGCCCTTCTGTTCTGGAGTTCACAGTTAAACTGTATAGACATGCTCACTAGATAATATAAATATGAGAAAACACTGACTTGTGAAGTATCACTGTAAGATACTATTTTAATAGGTCAGTTAAAGACTTGTTAAGATCAAGATACTATAATTTATGAAAAGATTCAAAAGTTACCTTTCTGTTGGTCTTGATTCTTTTCCGGTAATGGTGAAAGGGACAACCGAGAAGCAGATACACTAACGATCTCAGATGTTTTCCTTTCCCTGAACTTTCCAGTGATCAGGCAAACAGCTCAACAGCGTACAAACCTATTGGATTTTCAGATTCACAATATTCTTAATTTGTATATTTTGCCAACGTGCTATTGATCCTCAAATCTGACCAACGGTTTGCTTTCCAGCTGGTGAGTGTGAAAACAAAAGAAAGCAGTACAAATGTCTTCAAAATACCCTCAAGTACCTCAGAGAGGTCACTTGGGTAGTAAATCATTTGGTTCTCACTCCACTGCTAACACAGGAGCAATCGAAATCCTAAGTCAGGTTTGCCTTAGCAGTGAAGATCAACAGTAAGAAAAGTAGTCAAGGTCAGGGCCAAACTGTCTGCTCCAGTGAAATGTTTAAAGCTTCCAACAGGCTTTAATTAGATTTTTAAAAAACAGCTGTTAAACTGTTTTGTATGTTTCCCATGCATAATTTACTTCCATGCATTTTTAATTCTCTCAGAGGTCAAGCCATCCTCTGAAAAAGATTTAACTTTCTGGAGAGGTAGCACAAACAGTTATGTTTTGTTAATTTTTCATCTCATGTATTTAATAAACTGTTTGACTGTTAGAATCTGAAAGAAATAACTAATCTAAGGCATCTCCTATTTTGGTCCTGAAACTGACTCTTGTGCTAACTTCCATTTAGTCTGATGAGACTGGGGAAACAACGCCAAATCGATCCATTTTGTTTTTAAGTGTTGTGAAGACAATCAATGGGTAAGGAGAATATTGTTTGAAGTTGACATTTTGAACTGGAAACAGCTTGGGCACTTAGGCACAATTCCAGGTAAATAAGCTAAGTATACTTCGTGTGTATATATGTAAGTATAACAAATTAAACGTATACCTCTAAGACTCCACGTTAGTGCTAGAAGACAGCTGTTTGAGGACCAAGAGACATGGCCTATGTGCAGTGACTTGAAAAAAAAAATTGGATCACAGAAGAACACTTATTTAATTCGGATTTGAAGTCAGGCAGCTCTCAGGGAAATAAAATACTATTGGACTGCATTTATGGACATTTTGTATCTTGCCTGTACCTTGCCCTTTAGGTCCAGTAATTATTATTTGTTCATTTCGTTCTCTCCAAATAAATACTTGCTAGATAATTACTTGTTTACTGTCCATTCTGTTAGGTAGACAGGTGACATTTGGGAAATACTAAAACAGCTGTCCCATAGAATATTTCTGAGGTTCTTCTGGCTTCCTCTACTGAAAGAGTAGACCGCTTTTGATTTCATTTTAAAGACAAATGATCTAGGGAACCAGCAGTTCGCGTAATGGCTATGTCGCTGAACTCCCACGTAGTCGACCCCGGTGGCTTAAAACACGCCGGGCGCGTGTGTGTGCGTGCCCAGGATCCCAAGAGGAGAATGGAGGAGAGGGGATTGCGGCGTGACCATCCCCCCTGGGGGGTGATTTCTCGCTTTCTGTCTCTATGTCTCTCTGTCTGGCGAGCGCACGCGCCCTATAGCAAAAAACCTCTCCAAAAAAAAAAAAAAAAAAAAAAAAAAGACAAATGATCTACATAGAAAGGAAGCACGTGATTAGCCGTGTCTGTCCAGTTGGCTAGTCAGGGCCAAGCTGTTGGTTTTTTTCTGCATAGGTCCGTTAATGTCCCTCCACTTTTTGCCATAGATTTGCACCTTGTACATTTGCCAGCTCTTTCTAAGTGCATGCCATTGGATGTGAGGGAGACCTAAAAAGAGTGTGGATAGATCAACTTAAAATCATCACAAGTTTTTAAAGCAAAACCAAACATAAAGCATGACTCCTTAATGGCAGATCAGAGCCTTTATCTTTGGAATATATACCATAGTGCTGCTATCAGTGTAAACACTGATAGGAACAAACCTTAAGAATGTTGATTATATAGGAACTTTTGTTATCATTTTTACCTAAAAAATAAAATTTCTGCTGATGAGTTAGTATAACTAGTACTAGAAAATAATGGGTAGAATGGGAATAAGCACATTGCTTCAGAAATTGTCAAGGGCCTCATATTCTAATAGATGACGTAATTAGGTAGGATTTGTACCAAGTTTTTTGAGGATTTGTAGGACTTCTATGAGATTTCACTACCAAATCAGTAATGCTGCTTCTTTGCTTCATATTTTTCACTTTTAGCATTTACATTATTTCAGGTGAGTTTCAGAACAATCTTGTAATATATACTGTACATTAGTCTTTGATTTACCTAACTGGTCATTTGGCAGACTTTCTGATCATTAGTGATGTAAGGAACACTGGCAAGAACAGTTGACTATAAGGTGGAGAACAAAATCATTTCTAAGACACTACCTTCTCTTATTAGAAAACATTAAATTTAGGTAAACTATTTATCAGCCATCTTTAAAAAATAATGATAAAACATTTTTCTCCTTTCTAGAGCATCTAAGGAAAAAAAATAAAAGAAATCCCTTTGGCATTTCTGGATATTTGTACAGACAACAAGGAGGAACTGTAGCCTTTTTTTTTTTTTTTTTTCAGCTAAATTATCTTAAGAACACTCTGCTCCAACATAGGAATGCCAGTGGAACAAGAGATGGTAACACAAGATGCACCAGGAGACTCGAGGTTTTGTGTGTTTGAAACTTATATTCTACTCTAATGACTAAATTGTAGAGAAGCAAAACTAATGCATGTGTGTTTTTTTTTAATTTACCCAATGTTTTTTTGGTTCTGTCTTCTAGGAGCAAACAAACTCCTTTTGTTTTTTTGTTTGTTTGTTTGCTTGTTTTCAAAAGTTCACTTAACAGTATAAGACAAGCGAAAACAAAAAAGTTGTACTATATTTTAACAATATGTTTGCTCAATATAGAAATGCCAAAGCATATAAAGGTATAGAGTGAAATGCAGTATTTTTTTTTCCCACACAAGTTATTTAAAAAAAATAACTTTTTTTTTTTTTTTTTGCCTTTCAAACTTTTAACTTTACTAGAAAAAGTGTAGTAAATAAAATGATTGCTATTAACTGGATAGCAGATGAGGTCTCAGTATTTTTAAAAAAAAAACATTTCTTTTAAACTTGCTTTTGATTTTAATTCAAGAATAATTATGCTGGGTTCTTGTGTATGACTGGACAGAAAAACATGCGGTTGTGTGCTTTGGCACAGTTCTTTCAGATTTTTGAATGATACAATAACCAACAAAGAAAATTTAGATTGGAAGGCTGTTTTCTGTACTAGAATCTGATCATCACCCTAAGAAAAATTCAACACCTATTAGTTACTTTTATTACTTTTGCTTGAAGACTAGGTATATAGATGTTGAGGACTTTTAATGGTGGAAAATAAGGTCATGCAACTCAGAACAATAAACCTTTAGAACAGAGTTAATGACACCTGCACAATGCCATGCTCCTTTCCATCTCTGTTGTTTCCAGGAAAAGATTTGGGTAAGTAATAAGAAATTGGTAAAAATGTTTTTAAAACCAACTTTTCACCTATCATTCATGTTTACAGCTTTGCCCGGAGAGCAGAATTAAAATTATACACATCAGCTTCAAGTTTAACACATTACATTACTACAAAGGGATGGGAAAGTGTGTGCATTCACACACATTCCCAAACCCACACACACATTCACACCCACACTTGTAGAAAAGCCTAGATTTTGGTATCAGAGACGTGAGTGTTGTGCAATCAACAAAGCACAGTTGTGCAATAATTAAAGAATTTTTAAACTGAAGATTAAATTGGAATGTTGTTATAAACATAAGGAAAATGGCCAACATATTTCTTTGTATCAAAAGAAAACTGATTTCTAAAAATAAACACCCTTTGTGTGATGACCCTTTAAAATAGTTTTAAGTGATTCCATTCACAGATGAGCTTTTGAGTCTCCATCACTTTACCATAAGTGGTTTGCTCTTTGATCCTGTAGCCTTTAATCAGGTGTGTACCAGCAAGGGGAAAGCACTGACATGGCAGTATCACCAGCCAGACTCCGCATCACTCTGAAATATCACGGCATAACTAAAACTGGCTGCTGGCTCATGAAAGGATTCCTGTGGTGTATAAAATTTAGGAAGTAATGCTTACAGTCATTTCCCATTTCTAACTTTTATCAAATCGAGGCAAACATAGACCTTTCTGAAGTGACCATTTTTAAATGTCCTTGGTTAAAAAGAAAAATAAAGTGTTTTTATTATCTTCCCTGTTTCATTTAACTTTCTCCGAAGTCATAACTAAGTAAAAGGAAGACTGAGATGTTGCCTAGTCTTTTAAGTGTTATTATTGACCTTTAGTCTTAAATTCCTTTACATTGAGAAATTGATTTAGTGTATGTCAGTGTCTCTATTTTCCTTGCTTAGAATGTCATGAATATTGTCTTAAGTTAAAAGAATTATTGGGACCAGCAGTTAGCGTAATGGCTATGTCGCTGGACTCCCATGTAGTGGACCACAGTTTGCGTCCTGGACCCGGTGGCTTAAAACTCACGCTGGGTGCGTGTGCGTGCGTGCCCAAGATCCCAAGAGGAGAATGGAGGAGAAGGGATTGCCGCATGGCCATCCCCCCTGGGGGGTGATTTCTCGCTTTCTGTCTCTCTGTCTCTGTCTGGTGAATGCACATGCCCTATAGCAAAAACCTCTCCAAAAAAAGAAAAGAAAAGAATTATTATTTTCTTTTTTTATTCCACCTATTTCCCTAAGTACAATTCATATTTCTTATCACTACCTATTTTGTCATTTTTAGAGACACCAGACCTTGGTCTTTTTTTCCCCATCCTTTTGCTCCCCCTAGCTACAGAGTCACATACACAGTCTTGAGTCTCCTCCCACCCCCAAATAGTACCTTAGTGACTGAGAACTTGGTTTGAATCCTTCTTTGCCATATAGCTTGTATTGCTTTGAGAAAGTTACCAACCTCTCTAAAGACTGTTTTCAGTACCTCCTTTATAGATTTATGGGATTAAATGAAACAGTTCCTGGAAAAGCCTGATATATGCTAGCCACCACTTATTCACCTAGCCTCTTCCTTGCCTCTTTTCCATCCTCCTTTCTTTATCACCTCTCACCCTTCTTTTTCCTCCTCTTCCTCTTCTAATGAGTGCTTGGCACAGGGAAAGCACTAAACTGAATGGTAGTTTTCCTTACTATAAAGCTGCCTTCTCTCTACTAATCAAGCCCTCGTTGCGTCTCCCCTAGAATACTCAGTTTATCTTCTTGGCTCTCATACCCTATTTACCAGTGTCCTTGACTCTAAAGTTCTGTAGATCCAAAGATCTGAATCAGTAAATATACAGTTTTAAATCAACTTACACATTTAGAATGGATCAATGAAATGTTGCATAAACCACTGTAACTATTATCTTTTTGCTTTCTGATCATATCTAATTGTTATCTTCATCAGTGTGCTTATTTTAAGTAGATTTGAAATTGACTGAGGGTGTATATAAACTACTTTATTCAAAAAAAAAGTTCCATATGCCAAGTACTGTGATCTAAGTGCTTTCCATACATTTCCTATTTAATCTAATAACCTGTTAGGTTATCCTAATAACCTATGAGATATTATTTATTTACTGTTATTACCATGTAGATTACAGAAAAGGAAACAGTTATGCCCAAGATCATAAAGTTATTTAAGAGTGGAAAAGGAGTATTTGAACCCAGATGTTCTGATTCCAAAGCTATGTTCTTAAACATTAATTTACACCACCCCCATTCTTCCAGAAATAACCTAAATAATTTAGTAAAATGTATCCCTAAACTACAATTTTCTGGGTATTTGAAGGACTTCATAGAAATTTGTCTTTCAGAAGAAAGTGACAACTCTTTCCTAATAACCAAATTGAACCAGAAAAGAAATCTATTATTGGCTCTTCTTTCTTCTTTTCTTTGATAGTCAATAAGGTTCTCTCATTTATTGATTATCTTGGGGAAAAATGTGCACAAAGAAATATCTGAGTTGAGGGACTTCAAAATCGTGGTCTATGAGAAATAGTTGAAGGTCTGGAGACAGCCTTGAAAAAGACCCTGGGTAAAATAAAAACTCACATTCAGAGGGCATACAAGTGAAATAAGGATTAGATATACTGTGTGTGGTCCAAGAGGACACAATTAGAACCATTTTTTAGAAGCAACTAGATGATAACTTTCTAACAATAGAGCTGTCACATCATGGAAAATCACTTTCTGAAAAATAATGACAAGACCTATGCTAATAAGGCTTTAAATTATTTCTACTCATCTTCCTACTCAAACTTTCAGGGGAAGGAAGGTAACTCATTTCTTGCAAGAATTCCCATACCTAGTGACAAACACTTGGCATATTAATTTCTATTTTTTTAATGATTACAAAACTAATATAGAACACTCAAATATAGGAAAATATAAAGAGAAAAACAAATACAAGAAAATTAAATGGCAAAAGTAAAAAAATTTATGGGACCAGCAGTTAGCGTAATGGCTACGTCGCTGGACTCTCACGTAGTCGACTGCGGTTCGAGTCCCAGACCCGGTGGCTTAAACTCACGCTGGGCGCATATGCCTGTGTGCGTGCCTAAGATTCCGAGAGAAGAATGGAGAAGAAGGGATTACGGCGTGTCCATCCTCCCTGGGGGGTGATTTCTCGCTTTCTATCTCTCTGTCTGGCGAGCGCACACGCCCTATAGCAAAAACCTCTCCAAAAAAAGAAAAAGTAAAAATATTTATAATCCCCTACATTATCATCACATATTTTAGTATATTTTCTCTGCCAATCCTTTATTTTGCTATATTAATTTATAACTTTAAAAAATTTTGTCAGAAGGCATGATAGAAACAAAGAGATAAAATGAAAGCAATCCCCAAGGGGCATGGTCATAATGCAATCCCCTCTACTTCATTTCTCTTTCCTTTGGGGATTTTGGGCACACATACTCACACACACACACACACACACACACACACACACACTTGATTTGTTTTTCAAGCTGCCGAGTCTGGGGCTTGAACGTGCAGTCAGCCATGTGAGATCCAGCCACCTTACTATCAGGTCGCTGACCCTATTTTGTAATTTTCAATGAAATTTATGTTTTACACATTTTTTTGTAGGCCATTCTTTTTGCATAGCATTTAATTGTTAACATTACCTCATTATTTTATTATCTCAAATACGTAACTTTTTCATGGAGGTTTGTTGCTCTATTTTATGAATGTATCATAATGTATTTAGTCAATTTCCTATAGTTTTATATGCAATGGCTTGTTAGCCTACGTAACACTGCAGTGAACATCTGTCTATGCTGTTAATTATCCAAATGCTAATTGTGATCCTGGTTAAGTTTCTAGAAGTACAATTAATAGTTCTCCCAAAGCTCTTGATATGGCTGGCAAAATTCACCATTGAAAACTAGATATCAGTTTACTTTCTCACTATGAGTATGTGAAATTAAATCTTGATTTTTAACAATTTAGTGAATTGTAGTTGGTAGATTATATAGTATGAAAGAAAGATTTCAGAGTCTATGGAATTCAAGGTCCATTTAAATTTCAAATGCTTCAGTAAACATGAGCCTGAGATTTGCCCACATTAATCAGGGTCATTGCCCAAAAGGTATGTTTTGGTTTACAGTAAACAGACGGTGATACTACAGAGTACTACAGATTTATAATGTGCCCCCCCCCCACCACACACACACTTTCTTCATCCCAGTGTTCTCAGTTTCATGTTATAAAGAAGATATAGCAAATCAGTTGCTTGCCTTATGTTAAATGAACCAATATAAACTCTTGACATACTACTCGTAACCTCCCTCTTCCTGCCTTTTTCTTAGTTATATGAGCTAACTTGGTCTCTGTTTTGATGAGCACATGTCTGGAGAACTGGAGGTCATTGCTCTGAGTGATTCATCTTAAGCACTGACTCAAAGCATTTTAATTTTATGTACTATGCTTTGGCTTTTCTTTTTAGGTTAACAGAAAACAATTTTTTTTAGCATTTAGTTTTTACTATAGGGTATGTAGTCTCATTAGAGAAAGAAGTGTGAGGAGAGTGAGAAATCACCTCCCAGGAGGATGGTGATGCCATAATCCCTCTCTAGTCTCCTCAAGCTTTTAGGCATGCATGTACACATGCTAGTATGATTTCCAAGGCTTTGGGGCTAGAACTCGAACCTGTGGGATCCAGAATCTTAACCTCCACACCACCTGCTGACCCCCCAAAAAGCAATATTTCATTTAAATTTATATATTGTTAGATAAAATTGTGAAGTCAATTACTATTTTTCTTTAACATACATATTCAAAGTTTTCCACATTTTCTAGCCATGTTTTTAGGTTTAAAGAATTTATTTACAGGAACACAGAAGCTGAAGAGTATAGTAAAGATGTTAAACCTTTATCTATCATACATATTAAGATTTTTTTTTGTTTTGCTTTTAATGTGTTTTTCACATTCAAAAATTTTAATTTGCATAATATGTTGTCCTCAGTTTTTACCATTTCTTCCATTGCTATTATTCTTTTAAAAAAATTCTTTACATCAGTCTTTCCTTAGACACATTATATCAGACATGGTTCAATCAGAGAAGTGGAACGACTAGGAGATACATACACACACACACACACACACACACACTCACATGACACACCACATACCCATTTGATGTAATGCCATTGGAACTGGTTAAGCAATCCTTGCAAAGTTGACTTTGTGTCTGTTGCAAAAGATAGATGGCCTGAGGAAAGATAGTAAGGAGGAGAAGGTAGAGATTAAGTAGAAGGAGTGTAGACAAGTACTAACCAATGCAATCAGACAAGAGAATGAAATAAAATGCATTACAATAGGAAAAGAGTTGAAATGATCTGTGTTTGCAGATGACATGACTGTATACACAGACCCCATAGTATCCATGAAAAACTTATTGAAGTAATAAATATATACAGTAAAGTGACAGGATACAAAATTTAGTTAACAAAAATCTGTAGCATTTCTATATATAAACAGACAGAACTGAAAAAAGTAATCCCATTTACCTTAACCACAACTAGTATAAGATACCTAGGAATAAAACTAACCAAGCAAGTTGAAGATCTCTATAAGGAAAACCATAAAAATCTTAAAAAAAAAAAAAAAAAAAGAAAAAAGAAAAAAGAAAAAAGAAAGAAAAAAGAAAAAAACACAAAAAAGTGGAAGGACATCCCATGTTCCTGGATTGGGAGAATTAATATAATCAAAATGACAATTCTACCCAAATTGATTTACATATTTAATGCAATCCCAAACAAATTACCCCAGACATTCTTCACAGATCAAGAAAAGACAATCATAGAATTTGCCTGGAATCATTAAAGACCCCATATTGCCAAAGCAATCCTGTGTAAAAATGGTAGAGTGGGTGACATCTCACTTCTGGACCCCAAAATATATTACAAAGCTGTGATAATCAAAATAGCACGGTATTGGCACAAAAATATACAAGGACCAATAGAACAGAGTGGAGACTCCAGAAATAAACCCAAAACACACAGCTAACTGATCTTTGACAAAGGGTACCAATCAATCCAGTGAGAAAAGAAAAACCTCTTTAGCAAATGGTGCTGGAAAAACTGGGTATCCAGCTGCAGAAAGATGAATCTGAATCCCTGTCACCATTAACGATAATCAACTCAAAGTGGATCAAAGATCTAAACCTAAGACCGCAAACTATAAAAGTAATTGTGGAAAACACTGGGGAAACTCTGGGAGACATTAGGGTAGGCAAAGACTTCTTAAGCAAGACTCCCAAAGCACAGGCAATAATTCCCAAAATAGACAGGTGGGATTACATCAGATTAAGAAGTTTCTGGACACCAAAAGATAATAATTGGTGTGAATTGACAACTCTTGGAATGGGAAAAACATTTTAACTATGCCTCAGGTAAGGGACTGATAACCAGAATACACAGGGAACTCAAGTGGCTTACCTGGAAGAAAATTATTAACCTAATTAAAATACAAAAAAATGAGCTGAATAAAGAACTTTCTAAAAAAGACATATGAACAGCCAAAAAGCATATGAAAAATACTAAACATCCCTCACCATAAGGGAGATGCAGGTCAAAACTACAATGAGATACCACCTAACTCCAGTCAGAATGGCAAAAATTTTTTAAAAATAATTTTAAAAAGTGCTGGTGGGGATGTGGTGAAAGGGCAACACTCCTACATTGTGGGTGTAAATGCAAATTAGTCCAGCCACCGTGGAAAATGATATAGAGGTTCCTCAAGGACTTTCAAATAGAACTACCATATGATCCAGCAATTCTGCTCCTGGGTATCTACCCAAAGGACAGGAGAATGCTCAGTGGAAAAGTGCTTGCACATTTATTGTGGCATTGTTCATGATTGCTAAGAAATGGAACCAACCCAAATGTCTACAAACAGATGAATGGATTGAAAAAGGGTGGCACCTATACTCCATGGAATACTATTCAGCCATAAAAACAAAAACACAAGACCCTGGCATTCAATAGAAAGTGGACAAACATGGAAGATTTATTGCTGAGTGAATCAAGTCAAGCTATGAAACAGAGACCTTGTATGTCTCCACTTAACATATACTGACTGTCTACACTTTGTGGTAGATTGAAAGACTGGAGGACATAAAAGCATCGAAAATTGTTATGGATACTGGGGACACTGGAAGGGGAGTGGGAGAGGGGAAGAGTGCAGGAAGAGACATTTGTGGGACACAGATATGTTTTGCTTCCTGTTGAGGATATCATGTATAGTATTCTCATCTCACCTAGTGTGTGGCATATATCATGTTGGGTAAAATCTCTTTAAAATCTAAATGATGTATAGCAATTGAAAGTATAAATAATAATAAATAATAATGATAAAAAAAAAGTACAGACAAGGTAGAGCCACAAGCACAGGCTGGAGTCCTACAGGGACAGAAGGAACCCTATGCTGGTTCTTGTTCCTTTGCTCTGGGTGGTGTGCTGGTGGTTCCTTTTCATGGGCCCCACGTTGCCCAAGAATCAGAGCAGTTTTAAGGATAATCCAGGAGAAAACAAGGCTTTGCAGGCCTGACCACCACCTGTCACCACAAGATGAGCCCACAGCTCAGTAACAATGTGTACAAGCTACAGAGCGACTATGCTTCATTTTTATTCTCCAGTCTGCCACAAGAATTTCTCTTGCCCTCTCTAATGAGAAACAGATAAGGAAGAAGTTGACATATTACATAGTCACCACATATCTGTATTTTTTTCTAGTTTTATTAAATTGATTTAAGAAAAAATGATAACTTTACAAAATTAACCTATCCATTCAGGAACATGATATGTTTCTGCATTCAAATCTGATTTTATAAAAGCAAAGTGCTGTAAATGTGTCTTATGAGCCCTACAGAACTGCTATTTAGACTATTTTCTGTTTCTTGCTTCTAGAGCAGATAGAATTATGTTTCTAATTAATTTTTAACTGATTGAAAAAAAAGTTATTACTTTTAGAATATTTATCTTGTTTATATTTTGCTACCTGTTGAAAAAAAACTATTAACTTTAGAACTTTATAAAGCTGATTTTTGTTATTTTCTGAGCATATAATTGTATTATCTATGAGCACTCATTTCTTCTTACTCTATTTTTGTTTCATCTCTATTGTTCTGGAATCTCTGATTGATGCAGTGTTAACTAATATAGAGGATAGTGGATAGTATTTTGATTCCCTGATTTGTATGTGTGTGTGTGTGTGTGTGTGTGTGTGTGTGTATTTGTAGATATAGTGGATAGTATGTTGATTCCCTGATTTGTGTGTGTGTGTGTATATATATATATATATATATATACACACACACACACACACACGTATACACACACACACACACACACATATATATATATATATATATATATATATAATGGATATAATATATCTTTTAAAATTACTTCAATTTTTGCTTATTTGTTCATTTCTAAAATCAGGAATCTCTATGAAATGCCATTTGATGCCTACTCACAGAATACATTAATAACTTCAAAGTGAACTATCTGTATTCCTAGAATGAATCCTACATTGTCCTAGTGATTCCTGCATTGTCCTAGTGGAAGATTTCTTTTTTAATGTCTTGTTGAAATGTATTGCTGATAGTTTATCATTTAAAAAAATCTTTATTTCTTAGTAAACTTGGTCTAGTTATTTATTTGGTTTCAGTTTCAGAGTTATACTAATTTCATAAAATTAATTCAATGACTTTATTTATAAACTCTGTGGCAGTTTATAATGTCTGAGAAATACCTACACTTTGAAAATATGAAAGACCTCGCCAGTAGAATTGGTGCCAAGCATTTTTGTGGTTGCTCTCAAAAATTCATTTTTTATTTGAGGTAAAACATATACATGGTAAACTGTACAAACCTAAAAGGTATAGCTCAATGAAATTATATTCAAATGTGCACACATACACACACACACATTTGTGTAACCAGTATGCAAATGAAGATTTAGAAGATTTCCAGCACCCCAAGCAAAACCCTCCAGAAGTAATCACTCTTCTGATTTAGGAATTATTGTTATTCTATCTCTTGTTTTTCCTCTTTGGAGTAGTTTCAGCAAACAGTTGTCCCCCTTCTTCTTTACTGTGTCAGTATTCTGTGGCTGCCATAACAAACTCTCAAAAATTGGGTCGCTAAACAACAGAAGTTTGTTTTCTCAGACTAGATTAAGGTGTTGGCAAGTTTGGTACCCAGGCCTCTTCTCACCTTGCCTATGGCTGCCTCACATGATTTTTCTCCATATGCACACATCTCTGGTGTCTCTTTGTATCCAAATTTCTTCTTCTTTTTTTCTTTTTTTTTTTGGAGAGGTTTTTGCTATAGGGCGCGTGTGCTCGCCAGACAGACAGAGAGAGACATAGTGATAGAAAGCGAGAAATCACCCCCCCAGGAGGGATGGCCACGCCGCAATCCCTTCTCCTCCATTCTCCTCTCGGGATCTTGGGCACACATGCACACGTGCCCGGCGTGAGTTTAAGCCACAGGGTCTGAGATGCAAACCGCGGTCGACTACATGGGAGTCCAGCGACATAACCATTATGCTAACTGCTGGTCTTCCTTCTTCTTCTTTTTTTTTTTTTTTAAGAATTATTCATTTAACTTATTATTATTAGTATTATTATTATTATCATCATTATTTTAATTGGCTATAGGGTACATACCAGAGGAAGGGGGTGAAGAGAGAAAGTGAGAAAGCAAGTAGCTAGATCCAGGACTTTAACAGTGGTTGGACATGTGGGAATCCAGCACCTTAACCATCATGTAACCTGCTGGCCTCTAAATTTATTCTTAAAAGGACACTAGGAAAATTAGATTTCAGCTCATCTTCATGACCTCATTTTCACATAGTCACTTCTTTAAAGGCCTGTCTCCAAACACAGTTATACGATAAGGTAGTGAAGTTTTCTGCATATAAATTTGCAAGGGGGTGCAATTTAGCCAAAATAGCCACTCAACAATATCAAATACCTTTTTCCTAGACTTAGAGAGTTTCTCACTTCAGGCCTTCACAGCTTTAGAAGGTAAAATACAGAAACTTATTTTCAGAGTTTTTTGTGTTTTTGTTGTTGTTATTTTTGAGAGATGTTTGCTATAGGGTGTGTGCTCACCAGAGAAATAGAGAGACAGAAAGCAAAAAAAATCACTCCCTGGGGTGATAGCCACGTTGTAATCCATTCTCCCCTATTCTCCTCTCGGGATTTGGGGCACACACACAACTGTGCCTGGCATGAATTTTGAGCCACTAGGTCCAGGACTCAAACCACAGTTGACCACTTGGGAGTCCGGCGCCTTAACCACTACACCACTTGCTGATTCCCAAAACTTATTTTCAAGCATGTACTAGGGCTTCTGCAAACCTCTATGCTTGTTTTATACAACTTAAGAGGATGGCATGCACATAAACTACAGCGAAAATAATTATTTGCAGAGTTTTTGCATGTGCCCCATAGCCAATAATAATAATAATATAATAATAATAAATTAAATTAATAATTCTTAAAAAAAGTTTGCACACAAAGAGACACCAGAGATGTGTGTACACAGAGGAAAGATTGTGTGAGGCAGCCATCAGCAAGGTGAGAAGAGAGGCCTGGGTACCAAATCTGCCAACACCTTAATCTAGTTTCAGTGTTTACTTGTCCAGAGTATGACTTAGACCCCATTGTTCATCACAATGCATGTGGCATAAGGTCATGCAACTTTCAGAGACAAAGATTCTAGTGACAGTATACCTTGCTCAGTGGATCCAATTGTTCTATTGACTTTGTGTTGGCTAAAATGATGTCTTCGCTTCACTTTCTAGTGAAATAATTTGTGCATCACTTCAGTCTGTCTAGTCTCTAAACTGGGATAGCTGATTCTACCTGAAATTCAGTAATCACATAGTACACTTAACAAAGTTCTTTTTTTTTTCTTGAGCTTGTGAGAGTGGCTTCTTTTTGTTTGCAGCTAAGAGACTTATTGAGTGGATTTGTTTTCAGTATTTTTGCTTCTTTTTAAAAAAAGGATTTCTGTGTTTGTAAAATGTAGCATATATTCAGGCAAGAAAAAGTATTTAAGAATGCATATGTGCGGGTCCAGCAGGTGGCATGGTTGTTAAGGTACTGGATCCCACAAGACCAACTCTGTGGTTGGAATCCTGGACCTGGCAGTTCGATAAATGTGCCAGGCACATGTTCCTGCAAGTCCAAAACCCTGAGAGGAGAAGGGAATGTGGTGTGGCCATCCACCCAGAGGAAGACATCCTTTCTCTGTCCCTCTCTGGTGAATGCATGCACCCTACGGCAACAACAACAACAACAACAACAACAAAAGTGAAGTTTTAAAATAAGACAGATATCTGTGTAGTTAGCACCTAGACTGAGAAATAAACTGCTATGTTAGCCTAGAATGTTAACCTAGATGATTTCTGTATTCCTGCCATTTGTACCTCTTTTTTGAGATTTGTTCATGTGGATGCATACATAGATATAGTAGCTATAGCTTACTCATTTTACTGTATGTGGTGACCACTGTGTAAATATTCCACAGCTTATGTGTATCCATTTCACCTATGGTAGACTATAAATTATTTCCACATTTTTAGTATTATCTATAACACCACTATAAATATTTTTATACATGTCTCACTACACATATGCAAGAGATACTGTTCAGCTATATTTAGTGTGGCAACTGGCAGTTTATAATCTTGGTGTATGTTTACTTTACTAGGTAGTACCAACATTCTTCCCAACTGATTGTGCCAACCTTAATTTTACCAGCAGTGGGTGATAATTCTTTTTATTTTGCATTCTAATTAGCACTGGAAATTACATTGTGATTTTAATTTGCCTCTCCACAATTTATCAATCAGATTAAACATATCTTATTATATGTGTATTTTTATTTGTTTCTATGAAATGCATTTTCCCCACTTTCCTCTGTATAACTAAATCACAATATTTTTATATACTATCGATACATGACTATTCCTTGGTTATATATTTTGCTAATATATGTCTTTCCCTTTCTTTATGGAATTGTTTTAAGATTTATTTAATTTTATTTCTTATTATTTAAATTTTTACCAGAGATACACAGAGAAAGAGAGAGAGAGAAAGTAAGAAAGCAAGCCACCAGGTCTGGGCCTTGAACCGTGGTTGACAAAGTGGGAGTCCAGCACCTCAACCACCATACCACCTGCCAGTCCTGGAATGTTTTGATAAACAAATATAAATCCTTAACTGTAGCAGAGTCATGTTTATTAATTTGTTCCCTTGCTTTGTAGTTTTGTGTTTTGTTTATGAAATTCTTTCCTATGTGGTTTTCATGAAAGTTTTTAGTTTGCCTTTCTTATGTGGCTGTAAAATTCACCTGAAATTGAATTTTGTGTGTAGTGTGAAACATAGGTGCTCTGGAACACTATCCCTGTCTTACAGTAAATGACCATAGAAAGCTATCTGTTTCTAAGTTTGTTGTTGTTGTTCTAGATTTTTGCCATAGGATGTGCATGCTTGCCAAAGAGAGTTAGAGAGATAGAGAGAGAGAAAGTTAGAAATAATTCTCAGGGGGGAATAATCACACTACAATCCCTTCTTCTCAATTCTCCTCTTGGGATTTTGAGCACACATGCACATGCACCCATTGTGATTTTCAGGCCATGATTTTTATTATATCCTCCTAATATTGATTTCTGACTGAATTATACTACAATCAGGCAATGAGGTCTGTAATTTCAATCTTTTCAAAATAGTTGAGAACTGCTGAATGTACACGGTCAATTCTGTGTGGCTTCATGTGTGGCTAATTTTTTAAAAATAATTATTTTATTTAACTTTATTTATTCATTTATTTTATTTTAATTTGATCATAGAGGGACAAAGAGAGAGAAACTGAGAAAGCAAAGCATCAGGTCCAGGACTTGAACCGCAGCCAGCCATGTGGGAGTCCAGCACCCTTAACCACCAAGTCACCTGCCAGCCCCATGTGTGGCTAATTTTAAAAGTATATTTTATAATTGTTAGATACATTCTATAGATTAATATTTTTTTTTTGAGAGGTGTTTTTTTGCTATAGGGTGCGTACACTCACCAGAAAGAGAGAGACAAAGAGACAGAAAGCGAGAAATCACACCCCCAGGAAGGATGGCCATGCCGCAATCACTTCTCCATTCTCCTCTTGGGATCTTGGGCACACACACACAAACACCCAGTGTGAGTTTAAGCCACCAGGTCTGAGACTCGAATCATGGTTGACTACATGAGAGTCCAGCAACATAGCCATTACGCTATCTTCTGGTCCCATAGATTAATATTATTAATAGATAAATTTTATTAACTGTATTCAAATAGGCTCTGTCCTTATTATTATTTTTCCTCATTATTATTATCAATTACTGAAAAAGTTGTGCTAAAATCTTCCAGTATTATGGCCGTGTTTTGAGGCCATGTTATTAGGGACATGCATGTTTAGAACTGTTAAATTCCTGTTCATTAGTATATAGTAAACTTCTTTAATGATTTTTTTGTCATAAAACCTATCATGTCTGATACTAAAATAGTGACCCCAATTTTCTTTTGGTTAGTATATCCTCGTATCTTTTTCTGACTTTTTACTTTTAAAAGTTTTTTAGTCATATGTGTTAGATTTTTTTTCCTATTCTGATCATTTTTGTCTTTTAATGGGAGCATTTAAGTACCATATATAATTGCTATATATATATATGTAAATATATGATATATAAAAGTATATTTTAAATATATTATCTATTTATATAAATATATATATGTATATATAAAATTACTGAACATATGTATTTTAATGCTTTTCCTAACATTTATTTTGTGCTTCCTTATTGTTTTATCTTTTTTGATTTTTCTCTCTCTCCTTTTCTGTCATCTTTTCCAAATGCCTATTTATCTCTACCCTGCAGGATCAATCTTATGAGTAGCTCTTAGATCCATCAAATGATAAGAGAGAGATTATTTCAGAGATTTTCCTGAAAATTTTAACATACATATTAAATAATCAAGATATAGATTTCATTAAAATCTTTACTCTTAGGCCAGCAGTTGGCATGGTGGTTAAGGCACTGGGCTCCCACATGGTCGACCATGGTTTGAGTTTCAGACCTGGCAGACTATTTTCTTACTTCCCCACTCTCTCTCTGGTCAATGCACATGCCCTGTAGCAAATTAAAATATAATAATAAGTAAATAAAATTAAATAAATAATTCTTAATAAAAAATATTTACATTATCACAGTTGATTCTAGTCATCTGTATCCTATTTATATCCTTAAAATGTATTTCAATTCTAACTTGTTTTTATTGAATCCACAAAGACATTAGTATTGTTGTTTTATACCATCAGTGTTTGTTTGAATTTATCCACATAACCTTTTTTTTCTTGTACATTAAACTTTCCATTAGAGAACACATTCCATGTGCCTGAAGCACATATTTTGGAATTTCCTTTAGTGATATTTTGTTGGAAGCAAGTTAACTAAGTTTTTACTGTCTGATGATATATATGATATATATATATATATATATATATATATATGATATATATATATATATGATATATGATATATTATTATATATATATATATATATATATTTTTTTTTTTTTTGGAGAAATTCTTGCTACAGGGCGTGTGCGCTCGCCAGACAGACAGAGAGACAGAGGGACAGAAAGCGAGAAATCACCCCCCAAGGGGGGATGGCCACAGCACAATCCCTTCTCCTCCATTCTCCTCTCGGGATCTTGGGCACGCATGCACACGTGCCCAGCGTGAGTTTAAGCCACCAGGTCCGGGACTAGAACCGTGGTCGACCACGTGGGAGTCCAGCGACATAGCAATTACACTAACTGCTGGTCCCTCTCTGATGATATTTTCACTTCATGTTTAATAATGAAATTTAATAAATAAATTTTTGGTTATAGGTTTTTGGATATAGAATTCTGGTTGACAGTTCCTTTCTTAACAAAAAATAGACACATTTCTGGATTTCTTATTTTGCAATAGAAAATTTTTCTGTTAGTCTAAATTTCAGTTCTTTGAAGATCATTTATTGTTTTCTTTTAGGCATTCCTGAAGATCTCTGTCTTTGACATTATGCAGTTTCATATAATGTGTAGGGGTTATTTTTATTTGTTATTTATTTTTACCTTTCTTAGAATTTATTGAACTATTTGAGAAGTTGGCTTTCATCAATGTTGAAAAAATATCTAGCCAATATCTGTTTTTCTCTTTACAAACGTAATTCTTTTCTAAATGCTCCTGTGGCTCTATCACATTCCTATAGAAAGAGTGCATTAGAAACCCAATACTGCATAATGAATCAACCTAAAACTTTGTCGTATGGAAACAATAATATTCATTTATTATCTCTTATTGTTTTCATAGTTCACAATCAGAATGAACTCAGCTGGTAAGATCTTATTTGGAGTCACTCTCAAGATGTCAGTCCTATGGGGCTACGTTATCGGAAGCGTTAAGAAGGCTGGAGGATCCATTTACAAAGTGTCTGTATAGTGTGTGTGTGTGTGTGTGTGTGTGTGTGTGTAAAATTTTCTGTATGTTACGATGTTTTGACACTTTAAAATATCTTCCTGGGGCCAGCTCTGTGGTACAGCATAATACTGTCCTCAAGAGAAGCTGGATCCCACTTGAATCCCTGGGCTGCTGAGCCTGAAACACAAATACCTGGTATGCAAATACCCAGGATCCAATGGGCTGGAGGACTAGGGAAGGGACACTGCTATGACTGGATCCTGTGAAGGGTGCTGATCTCCTTCTCTCATCCTTGCTCTCTCACTTTCATATGCATGTATACTTGCTCTATGAATCATGAATAATAAATTTTTTTTTTTTTTTTCAAATCCTCACAGGCTAAGGAGAAACTGCTCTTCCTGGCGCTAACCAGTTCTTAGGGAAAACGAGAGCTCTTCCAGGAACATGCCTTTGATAGGCAAGCTAATCAATCCGGAGCCATATCTCTTCAATGGAAACTTCTGTCTTGTTATTAACTGTTTTCTTACCACTTAGGAACTTCCAAGAAATTATTGAACCAGTTCATTTGTTTTCTCCTAGCTCCTAACTTGATATCTTTGCCCTTCTGGAATAAAAACTTTTATAAGTTTCCCAGTGGTCCAAGCAACATAGGTAAAAGCTGCAGTACCTTTCATGAACTGGTCATACACCATCACTTTGGCCCCAAAGTAGTGACCCAGCTTCAAGGGACTGGTAAACACAGATCCTACCTCTCAGCATAGGAATGTCATTTTCACATTATAAGAAGAGCAGTGGAAGCTGGAGTATATTTTAATGTGGGCATCTTTGGAAAATACTATCTGTCAGAATAGTATTTTTTTTTTTTCCTGGAGAGATCTCTCTTGGGAGATTCTATTCTTCTGTTGTAATCTGTACAAATTGCTTTCTGGATCTGCCATGCAGCACCTATCACATTATAAGGGACTCCCCTTCTTTATTCTTCTGCATTGGACCTCCAATTTCTTGGTCTCCATGCTTTCTTATTTTTTTAAAAATTGATTATTCTCCAGTTTTCCTAGAGGATATCCTTCAGCATTAAGTACAGAAAGTTTATATGAGGCAGAATTTTTTGTTCTCGTTTGTCTGAAAATACCCTCATACAATCTACATCTGTGCAATTTCCCTGAGAATGATTGGATTCCTGGTCCTTCACATATAACCTGATTTTTCTCTTTGGAAGATCTTATGATGAATTTTCTTCTCTGCAGGCTTCTGATAATCCATAATGAAGCCTTTATGTTGGCAGACTCTTTGATACTGAAGATTCATATCCTTTAGTTTAGGACATTTTTTATTTTTTATTATTTTTTTAAATTTTCCTATGCTTCATTTTCTCCTTTTTTCTTCCTGGTACTCTTATTAGTTCAATGTCAGATTACCAAGAATGATTCTCTACTTTTCTTCTTTTTCCTTTCTATTTTTTAAAAATCTCTTTTCCTTTTCTTTTTGCCCTACTTTTTAGTATATTCCCTTGACTTTGTCTTTTAACATATCTTCAATCTCAAAAATTATTTTGTTGGACTATGTCCAGTCTACTTATGAATCCATCAAAGGCATTGTTCATTTCTGTTACAATGTTTTTTATTTTTAACATTTCCTTTTGATTCTTTTTATGTAAATTCTAGAATATAGTTGTGCTCACTAGAGAAAGATGGAGAGAGAGAGAGAAAGAGAGAGAATACCCTCCTAACCAATGGAGCATGGCTGTACTGCATTCTCTTTATTTTCATTTTTCTATCCTATTTGGATTCAGGATAAGCACACATACGTCCCTGGGGTGTTTTTCCAGTCCCTGCCACTGAGATTCAAATTGCAGTCAACCATGTGGGATCCTGCTACCTTAACTACTAGACGACACTGCCAGCCCTCGATTCTTTTTTGTTGTTGTTTTTAAGTTTATTTATATTTTTTTTTCATGAGAGAGATGAAGAGAGAAGGCAGACAATAATGCCAATAGGGTCTTCACAATGTGATCCATCCCCAGCCTCAGATAGCCCAGGTCATAGGCATACATGTGTATGACCAGTGTAAAGGGAGCCTCTGGGCTGCAAACCTGGGATCTTCCCAGGTGATTCCAGTATTGCAATGCATTCATTACTACTGTGCCACTGTCTTGTTCTTCCTTTTGATTCTTCCTTAGAGTTACATCTCTCAGTTACATTACCCAGCTGTTCTCGCTATTTTCCACATTTTCCATTAGAACTTTAGCATAGTAATTATAGTTATTTTTAAATATATTTTAAATAATTTTAAGAATTATTTTATTTAACTTTTTTTTTTTTTATTTGACCATAGAGGGACAGAAGGAGAGTGAGAGAGAGGAAAAGTGAGAAAGCAAACTCCCAGGTCCGGGACCCCAACTGTGATCAACCATGTGGGAGTCCAGCACCCTTAACCATCATGCCACCAGCTGGCCCCTAATTATAGTTGTTTTAAGTTCTTATTTGATGATTCCAAAATACCTGCATATCTGTGTGTAGTTCTGATGCTTGTTTTGTCTGTTTTCTACCCCCTGTTTTTAATATGCCTTGTATTTTTTGTTGAAAGCTGGACATGAGTATTATGCGATATCTCTAATAGAAACTGAAGACTTTTGTTTGAGTTTTTATGTTATCTGGCTAGAAGTTGAGCTGTGTTGAGCGATTGCTATAGTTTCATACATCAGAGACTTCAATTTTGTATGTCCTTGTTTTATCTCCCTTGTTGTCTTTGGATTTCCCTAGATACAAGATCTTAAACAGAGACTGAGTCTTGTGATTCTTACAGCTATAACCCACTGTTATTATGCAGAAGCCCAGTGCTGCGGTAGTAAGGTATGAGAAAGGGAAACATTTCATGATCTTATGAAAAGTTCTCAGTATTACAGTGGGTCTGAGTTCTTCTACTGTGACTTTTACAAATGCTTTTCAGCCTTTTCCCCCTTATTGTGAGATAGGAAAGCTAGAAAGGGTTGGAGTTGAGTATTTATTTTCCTTCCTCTCAAGTCAGTCTTTGATGAAGTCTTTTCCCTTATGGGATGTTCTTTTTGTGTGTTGTGGTGGGGGAAGGGGAACTTTAAAGGGTTACTTTTTCCTTTACTTGACTGAAATACAAGTGGGTTTTTTCCTTATTCTTTACCATAAGAACTGAGTGGGATTCTTGGAAGTAACACCTGTGAAAGTGTGGAGGCCCTGTTTAGATTGGACATCCTGGAATGTTTAATTCCCTAGCTAGTCTATATTTGGCTTCCAGTAATATGTCAAGGTTGCCATTTAAGTGTTCCTATCAGTTGCTGTCTTCAGTGATAATCACTTTGGGTAAGCTGGTCCCTTTTCTTTGTATTTGCTTATCTCTCTAGTTTTTGGTGTGGAAGTGCATCTTATGACTTCAGTTCTTCTCTGAGGGATCAAAGAAATCATTGATCTTCAGTTTGTCCATTTCTCTTCTTGTGAAGGTGGGAGAGATGACTTCCAAAGTTTATGTGTATCAGGGAAAAAAACTGGAAATCCTGACTTTGTCTTTTGACCTTTTATTTGAACATTTTATTCTATCCTATTTTGGATTTTAAGAACTTTTCCTCATAGATTTTCTTTAAAAAAAAAAATTTTGTTTATTTCTTTCATGAGCAAGAGAGGGAAGATAGAGAGAACCTTAACAGGGCCTTAACTTACTATGATCATCCCCCAGCCTTTCAGTCAGCTAGGATCATGGGCACATCCAAGGGCATACCTGGTATCTCTAGGTCCACCTAGATATGAACCTAGGGTCTTTCATGTGGCTCCAGTATCATGCAGCAATCCCCTACCACCTACACCACCATGACTGGGCCTCATTGATATTGTTTTTTTGTTAAAAAAAAAAACAATAAAATTATGAATTGGTCACTTTAGATAACTTTTGACTGTATCTCATAAACTTCAATTCAATAGGAGAATCACTTTTAATTTTGAAGCAGTGGAAGTTTTTTGCTTAAATTTCTATTATTAATTTATAAATGTGTTGCTTGTAATATAAGTATTATCTTGATACAATATTGTAGAATAGATTTATATTTTCTTTTTGGCCAATTGGAAGTCAGAATATTAATTCTACATAGATGTTTTTTAAAAATGGTATGATGAACTGGCCCATAGCCTGGTTGTTAAGGGAGCTGGATCCTACATGAATGACCATGAGGCTCTAATCTTGAACATGGTGGCTTGAAAGACATACCAGGTGCATATGCATATGTGCCCTAAATCCTGACAGGATGGGGAAATAAATGGAGAAGAAGTGATTGTGGCATGACCCCTCTCCCCCTTTCTCACTCTCCCTCTTTTTTTTCTCTCTCTAGAAAGTGTGTGTGCCCTCTGGCAAATTTTTAAAAATCATATGACTGTTTGCAGAATGCACAAGTAATTTAATTTTTTAATTTATCAATTTTAATTGAAAAAAATTGTGTACACTTACAGTGTACAATGTGATATTTTGATATATTTATATATTACAAAATAATTAGCACAACCAAGCTCATTAATATATCCATAACTTTACATAGTTATTTTGTGTGATGAGAAAATTTAAGATTTACTTCTGGAAGGGTAGTAGATAGTGGTAAAATCCAGTTCTCTACAAGGTAGTCCCACAGAGGAAGTTTCCTGAATCAAGTCTGGAGATCTCCCTGAAAGCCCCAGGCTCATGTTTGACTATGATCTGGGGCTGACTGAAGGATGAAGGTGGATCATGGCATTAGCACCCTGATGGGGTTGCTGTCTCTCATCTCTCTATTGCTCATGAAAGAAAGAAACTTAAAAAAATGAGGGGGCAGCAGATGGCATAAAGGTTATATTGCTGAACTCTAACGTAGTTGATCATAGTTTGAATCCCAAACATGGTAGCTTACACTCACACCAGGCATATGTGCATGTGTGCCCAAAATCCCAGAAAGAGAGCAGTGGAGAAGGGATTATAGTGTGGCCATCCCCCCAGGGGTGATTTCTTACTTTCTGTCTCTCTGTCTTTCCCTGTCTCTCCAGCAAGATCACATGCCCTATAGCAAAAATATTTCTAGAGGAAAAAAAAAAAAAAAAAACCCTCCTCCAAAAAGATGAACTCTTTTAGCAATTTTCAAGTCTACAATATAATATTATTAAATTTCACAATATGTGTTATGGATCTTCAGAACTTGTTCATTCTAACTGAAACTTTTTACGCTTTTACCAACATCATCTCATTTTCTTCAACCCTTCCCAGCCCCTGGTAACCACCATTTTACTCTTCTACTCTTTACTTTGGTGAATTCAACTATTTTAGATTATACTTATAAGTAAGGTAATTTAATTATTAATTAATGTTCAATGTTTATGTTCTTATTTGCTTTTTCAATTGGATATGACATAGAGTTTATAGTGACATATTAAAATCATCTATCTAAAATTTATTTCTATGTATTTCTGTTACATGTTAACAAATTTTTCTTTTTTCATTTTGGTACTATGAATTTGATACAGAGACATCTATAGTTGTATTGGTTTTTATAATATATTATTCCATGCACATACATACTCACACACACACACACATGCACTCACACACACGCCATTCAGTGCTTTCTTCCTTGAGTTCTTCTTTTTATTAAATAGATATTTGATACTTTTTTCATTTGTATTTGCCTGATACATTATAAACCATCTGTTAATTTTAAACTAGTCTGTTATGTTTAGTTGCTCTTCTTGTCTGAAAAATTTGTCTTTTAGTTTTACTTAATCTGATAGTCTTTAATTTATTTGTTTATTTATTTATTTATTTATTTAAGAGAGATTTTTTGCAATAGGGCATATGTGCTCACTGGGAAAACAGAGAGAGACAGACACAGAAAACGAGAAATCACCCTCTTTCCCCTGGGGATGGCCATGCCACAATCCCTTCTCCTCCATTCTCCTCTTGGGATTTTGGGCATGCACACACATGCATCTGGTGTGAGTTTCAAGCCACTAGGTCTGGGACTTGAACTGCAGCTGACTACATGGGATTCCAGCAATGTAACCATTATGCCATCTGCTGGTCCCAAACAGTCTTTATTTTTAAATTATAGTTTCAGTGCTATTTCTATGTATATATTCATATAATTGAATAAATATTGCATGCATGATTTTGAAATATGCTTTTGATTTTGCAATGTGACAAAACAGTTTTCCTTGTAAATAATCTCTTAATTACAGCAAATAATATTGGTGTACTACAGTTTTGAAGTAATTTCTCTATTGTTGAGCGTTAGGTTATTCCTTTTATTATTGTAATCCAATGATTTTCTCTGGATTTTGATTTAGGATAGATTCTCAGAAGTGGAATTAATGAGTCAAATTATATAAACATTTATAATAAGGCTTTTGATATAGAATTCCACTTTTTATTAAATTTAGTCTTCTTCCATCAGTGACTGGGACTGAATTCAAACAAATATACTAGAATATACTAGAGTTTACATATTCCAAAGTATCATGCCCCTTAAAACGTTCATTCTGCACAGATAAATGTTTATATAACATGCCCCAAATTCTAAAACTTTTTTTATAAGTTGCCGTTAAAACCTAAAACATAACTTTTTTGCTGTTTTCATTGGTGATATTCTTAACTTTTGAGATTAGATTTGATTTTTAGAAATAGAAGTCTTTTGAATTTGTGTTTTATGGCTTAAAAGGTAGACTAAACTGAGTAATATTGCTTTTAATGAGAGTCTTAGTATATATTTACCTAGATGAGGCAGGATTTTGACCCACATCTGTCTGATCTTTTCGGTACATATACTTAACCACTCTGATTACAGTCAGAAGACAAACATTGCTGAGTACTCATCACATTCTAGGCACTGTGCTAAGTATCAATAATAGAGTAAAGGCCAAAACAGACATGCTTTTGGTTCCTCTACTGATCATAGTCTAGTTTATAAGGGACTTCCTTATTTCAATAATACTTTTAAGCATGTAAGTGTTACCTGCCTAGGCTCACTTGCCTGTTGACCACACAGCCAATTTACTGAGACACGGAGATTTGAGATTTGCTGCAGGAAAAAGCTTTATTCAAAAGGCATTCCAGTGAGGAGACTGGAGATTAGAATCTCAAATCTACCTCCTCATACTGAGTAAGGCTTGACGATTTGAGGAATTGTAAAGGAGGGAGGCAAATGAGGATGTGGGCAAATGTGATTGGTGTAAGGAAAAAGGTAAAATGATCAGTGTGCAGTCAGGTGCAGTCAGGTCATACACTGTATATTCAAAGAAATGGCCACCTTATTGTGATATAGCAGTGGAGAATGTAGGTGGAGTTTTAGCCGTTCTACATCAAGAAGTTGCCTATCAGTCACTGACTCAGGCCTAATAGAAGAGTCAGTGGTCTCCATGGCTGGAACCAGATTAGGCTGGCTAAGGGGTTGATCTCAGGTTCCTGAAAAACATCTTGAAGAAAACATCTTGGGTCCATTTGTTTTAGGGATGTTTTCTACAGAAGCAATTACAGGGTCTAGTGATATATTAACTAGGTTACACATAGCTCTAAAGCAGGAAGTTTAATGTATCAGTTCATTGTTTTGTTCATTGTTTATAGGAATGAAGCTTAGGTATAATTTTGCTAGATTTTAATCTGAACAGAAAATTCACTGACTTCATAAGCATATAACTAACTTTAATAATTGTAACTTGTTACTTGATAGTGGTTATATACATGATCTTATGATAGTGTAATTTTCTTAAAAGTAGAAGGCATAACTTCTTTTTCTCTCTCTCTCTTTTTTTTTTTGGAGAGGTTTTTGCTATAGAAAGTGTGTGCTCACCAGAGAGAGACAGAGAGACAGAAAGCAAGAAATCACCCCCCAGGGGGGATGGACACGCCGCAATCCCTTCTCCATTTTCCTCTAGGGACCTTAGGCATCCACACACATGTGCCTGGAGTGAGGTTAAGCCACCAGATCCAGGACTCAAACTACGGTCACCTATGTGGGAGTTCAACAATGTAACCATTATGCCACCCACTGGTCCCTTCTTTTTCTTTCTTAACTGCTGTATATTAGTATTGCTCAGTTTGCACTTGTTCTAATGACTATTCTATTTTTTAAATAAAAATTGTAAAAATTTATTTATTTATTATGAGCACCCATGGGTGGGCCTAATTAGGGTAATTTCATTTTATTTCTTTTCTTTTTTTCTTTTTAGATTTTTGCTGTAGGGCATGTGCACTCACCAGAGACAGATGGTAAGGGAGAGAGAAAGTAAGAAATCAACCCCTGATGGATGGTCATGTCATAGTCCCTTCTCCTCCATTCTCCCTCAGAATTTTGGGCTCACATGCATATGTGCCTGTCATGTTTTTCAAGCTACTCAGTTCAGGACTAGAACCATGGAGTTGGATATGTGGGATCCAGTGCCTTAACCACCATGCCTCCTACTAGCCCCTTCATTTTCTTTTTAATTGCCACATGGCACTTCTGCTTGCCACGGGGGGCTGGGGGGGGGGGAGCAACCCCTAGTGGGGCATGGCCACACCTCAATCTCTTCTTCTATTCTCCATCCTGTCAGGATTTTGGACATGTACACGTATGTGCCTGATGTGCTTTTCAAGCCCCCAGGTCTAGGATTTGAATTATGGGATCTGGCTCCTTTAACCACTAAATTACACATTTACCATAAGTGTTTGATTTTATATTGATTGCTTTGACTCAAACTCATTTTAGAAAGGATGAAATTATAATTTATCATCTGAGCTGGGTATATGATTGTCCTAACTTTATGTGATATATTAGAGAAGGAGTTTTTACTGAACAGCATATACATGCTTTGAGGATATTTAAAAGATAATAAGATGATGTGAAAATTACTTTGATTTTAGAGACTTCAAGATAAATTTCTATTTGTGAAAAAATGCACATTAAAATAAAAAGTAGAAATTTAATAAATATCTCTTAGGATCTCTTTTATTCTATCATCTTTATTTTATTAAGCCATATTTAAATAATGGTAGCCATAATTCAGAATGCAAATGAATCCAGCACAGCGGTCATACTGCTTTAATCATCATGGAATCAGCCGATATTGGTCTTAGACTTACCGAAAAAAATGTAGTCATAAATTTTGGAACCTCCAGAAAGAGATGGGCATTGGACAATTTCCAATTCATTTCTTTTGGCATTTAGCATACAGGGGTGAATAGACGACTGAATTTTAATAGCTTATATCTTGAATCATTTCTTGAACCCTATGTTGTTTTTTTTTTTTTTTTTTTTTTTTTTTCAAATCAGCATGAGTATATGAATCAATCATAAATTTTAAAGGACACCTGGAAGACGTCTGCTATCATCTCCTCATATTCTTAAGATTTTATTTTGAATTCAGAATCAGATAAACTATAGTAAGTTCTCTTTATTAAGAAAAAATAATAATTAAGATATTTAATATATTACTTAGATATATCTGTAACTATGTGAAATATAATCAGATATTTAGGACAGTGTTATAGGGGAAGATGAAAACCCATCACTTACTCATTTGAAGTAGCTGCTGAGTTTTCCAAACAGCTGAAGTTTGTTCTAATTATTAAATGATTTTTAAATTAACACAGCCAGTGATACCCTAGAGATTAGACAGGTTTGAGTTAGGCCGACCACAAGAATCCTACTCAAACACACATCTGATTTTCGGTTTACCACCTCCTACTCATGGTGAATACTTTGAATGCCTTAAGTTGGGATTTCTTAAAAATCTGTCTTACAACATCAGAATCAGAATCTTTGGGAGATCTTGTTTAAAATGCATGCAGGACTAGCCATAGTGGCACAGCAGTAGGGTGACCATGTGTGATACTGGAGCCTCATAGGAAGGTCCAGGGTTTGGATCCCAGGTTGAACTGAACACACTGGGCACAACCATGACTCTGGCTGGCTAGAAGACTGGGAGGAGTATGACAAGACCCTGGCAAGAATATATCCCTCTCTCTCACATGAAATAGAGAAATTTTAAAAAAATTTATTCAGCTGACACATCATCCTATTGGGTTGTCTGAAAAGTCATGACTTTTAAAAATGTTTTTCTATGCAATGCATCATGACTTTTTCGACAACCCAATGTTTGATAAATCTTTAGTAAGACTGATAAAGAAAAAAAGAGAAAACCGAAAGTACCAATAAAGGAATGAGAGAGGGATAATTGTACAGACCCTAAAGAAATTAAAATAATAATCATAATACTATAAACATCTTTATGCTTATACATTCTACAACATTTTACCGTTTATGGTAAAATCTTTGTCTTGACTTATATACACTATATTTGTGCTGGAAAAGGCCATATTGTGCACTGTAAAGAAGTGTAGTGATTAAATATAGATAATAAAAAATTGACAAATTTCTTGAAAGACACAAATTACCAACACTCAATCAGAAAAATAATAGATTATATGAATTGTCCTACATGTACTGAGAAGTTGAATCCATATATTAAGATCTTCCCAACCTAGTGATCTTTGGTAATATCACTGACAAATTACAAAAAATAAAAATAAATAAATAAAGGAGAAGTAGCATGTATTCTATACAAAATGTTTCAAGAAATAGAAGAAAATGTATCTGGGGCTGGGATTTGAACTGCAGTTGGCCATGTGGGATATGGCTCAGCTAATTGTTGTACTGTAGAGCTGGCCGTAACTTTTTTAATATCAACTTTTAAACTCCTCTCTGGCTAATTCAGAAAGAAGCTTTTCAAGGGCTACCTCTAAACTTTTAGTTTACAAATTGCTTTGCCATGATAGAAGCAAAAGAGATAACCAAATGCTATTTTGGGGTGTAAGATTTAACTACACTTGTTAGTTCTTACTAAAAGTGTAAGTTTTAACTGTTACTTAATTAAACTACATTATAAACTATAAAAATAATGCTGACTTATGAGTGTAACTGTAGTTACCTCCTAATAATTCTGAAAGTAGTGTGTGATGTTTTGGTTACACTAATTAGAGAAATGAATGTACAAGAACAGAGAAAGAGAGAGAGAGATAGATCTAATTGGTAGCCTACATTCTCAGGTTGGCCATAGTCACGTTTCCTTCCTGTACTATACTATATCCAGTCACTTATGGTGACATAAAAGGAGAATAGTATGGATTAAAAAAACAAATTCTGTGGAGCATCTAATAATATCTCTTTAACCAGCCATGACTTTTCTTCTCTGGACATAATTGAAAGTTGGAAAATTGAACTTTTTAGCCTTTTCTTCCCATTACATCTTGTAATGAGAAATAATAAAGAAGAGAAATTTAGATTTCACAAGGGAAAACATCCATGTTGAACTGCTGGTGAAATCTGCAGAGAGGCAGCATGGTATAATGGCAGAGCATAGATGATGGGGTTAGAGAGAAAATTTAAGTTCACACTGCTACTTACTAGCTATTTAGGCAAATTACATAACAACTAAGAGTCTCATATTCCTTTTAAAACAGCAGAATGGTATCCATTATAATAAATTGCAGTGAGAACTAACAAGATCATGTAAGGCTCTGAATTGAGTGCTTATAGTAAAGATACCCAGTTAATAATAATTGTTAGTGTTGATGTCGTTATTAAAATTATTTTTTGTAAGTCAGTGTGGAATAACAGAGTTGACTATATTCATTTCTATTACGTCTTCTATTTTAAGACTCACTAGCCGTATGGCACACTATGTGAAAAATGGGGATTATCATAGTACCTTTTTCGTAGTATTGTTGCAAGGACTAAATAATAATTCTAAAGCCTTTAGAACAGTGTGGCACGTAGTAAATATGTAATATATGTTAGTTTTTATGTTTGTTTATTCCATAAGTGAGAGAGAGGGGGAGAGACAAACAGAAATATAGTACCCCCCAAGGGGGTCTTGACACCACTATCCACCCTAGCCACAGCCAGCCTAGATCATAGGTACACATGAACCTAGTGGACTCTGGGAGGTCTCCACACACAAACCAGCAACCTGCCCACGGAGATCTGCTTTGCAGTGTTGCATTTCCCAACTTATCACTGTCCAGTGCTATAAGTGCTAGTTACCACTACTATTACTACTGATTATTCTCAACTGAGTCTTCACAAGTATTAACTGAGCACTGTCATGGGTCTAACGGTATTGACAAAAGGAGATCTGTGAGCTATACAGAATACTAAACTGCATAACAGTGAGTCTGAATTTTTAGTACTAAATACTCACAGTATTTGATTGCTTAATAAATATATGGATAATAGTTCACAGATTAAATAGTAAACTGATAAGAATCAGGAAAAACAATTGCCAATACTTTGGGAGAAATGAATACATAGGAAGGACAAGGGAGACCTCTCCTAGGCTAGGACAAGTGAAACAAAGCACCATATAGAGAAAGTGTCCACAGCAGTAGAATAGCCACAGGAATTCACAATACAGCAAAGTAATGCAGCGGATTACTAAACAGCAGAGAAAACAAACTAGATATCCCTGTACATCAATGTAGATGAATCGCAAAAACAGAATATGAGTGAAATTAACAAGTCACCAGAGAAAAGCTAGTATTGCCCCATTTATATAAAATTCTAAGACAGGCAAATCTAAATTACATTGTTAGGGGATGGTGTGTAAATGATAAAATTATTAAAAATGATTATCACTGTAGTTAGGACAGTAGTTATTAGAGAAGGGAAGGGAAGAGCACACAGTGAGCTCCTGAAATATTAACAGTGTTTTATCTTTTCATCAGGTGTGTGTGTATGTGTGAGTGCACACTCACGTGTGCATGCAAACTTGTGTTTGTTTCACAGCTGTTTTTTCTTTTTCAAAGTAAAATAGATTGAAAGTAAATTTGAATAACATCCAGAAAGACAGCAAGTCCAACCAGAGGGTACAATATGTTGTGGAAGAGAGGAAACTAAAACAAATAAAGTAAATAAATCAATTCATTTCTTTTAGAGTGCTGAGTGATATGAAATTGGTCGTTTCCCAAACCCCCACCCCTGTAAGCTTTACAAATCTCATCTTCCTCAATATACAGAGATAAATAGTGAAAGTCATCAAGCAGAGTCAAGGGGTCACCATGAGGGTATTGAGTCCTCCAAGAGGAATGTTACCTCTGACACTCAGCTACCGGGCTGGAGTATCAGGCACAAGGCAAGAGTGAGGCGTTGATAGCCGAGAGTTGTCTATCAATATTAAGGGCTTCCCCCTCACAATCGAGGCCCTTATTCCAGTTGACAAATGACACCCCACTGAAAAGGATGATAGAATTCATTCTGCTATCAAGGATTGGGCTAAATTAGAGTCTGGTCGGTCTTCAGTGGGGAAATGGAAGAGATCAAGTGAGGATAAACCAAAGGAATGTACTTCTACTGTGAAGATCAGAATGAGATACCGGCTGATATGTGCAAGTTTAGACACTTGGTGTTTATCTCCTATGTCCAAAATCTGCCCCAGACATTCCATTGCTCATTGCTCTCTTTCTTTTAAGCCCACCAAGAAAATAAGATGCAAGCTGCACAGGTAGGAACTAGAATCAAAAGGTTTAATATTCTATTTGAATGCATCTAGCAGTCTGCAAGTAAGGAAAGGATTCATCCTGTGCCTTTTACTATCTTTTCATGGCCCTTCAGCTAAGAGCTATGTATTTGAAGTATTTTTGGATTATATGGATTCAATCAAAATTTCTCTTTCTCTCTCTTCTGTCTCCCTCATTGTTACTATCTCTTAAATTATTCTTAGACCATGGAAAATGTCCAAGGCTAAGTAAGAGTAATACTAGAACACTATAGCAAATAAACTTTGCCTCATTATAAAATTTTTTTTATTGCTATTATATGACAATACCACAAAGTTAGTATTTTTCAGGTAATAAAACCAAGGCTTTGTGAGGTTAAATAACTTGACAAAGAACATAAAATAAGGTAAGGATGTCAGTTTAGTTCTGTCTGAACATAAAGCAAATGTGATGGGTGACAGCTACTTTGAAGAGAAGGACGATATTTGAAAAGGAACCTTATTGGGACCAGCAGATGGCATAGTGGTTACACACTGGACCTCCCACATGACCAACCATGGTTCAAATCCCAGACTTGGTGGCTTGAAACTCAGGACAGGCGCATGTGTATGCGTGTGGTGTGCCCAAGACTCTGGGAGGAGAATGGAGGAGAAGAGATTGTAGAGTGGCCATCTCCCCTGAGTGCTGCTTTCTCACCTTCCCTCTCACTGTCTCTGTCTCTCCCTAAGGCAAAAACCTTAAAAAAAAAAAAAAAAAAAGGGAATCTTAGCTGATCAGAGGTAGGAGGCCAGTTCCAAGAGGGATTGATATACCTGGGAAAAGTTTTCTAAACTAATGAAAGGCTGGGAAATATGGCTATTTATTAGCAAGTATGAGATAGCAGCAGGTTCCTAAAGGAAAGGGCAAGATAATCTTAGAAAAAACTGGGAGAAATTGGTAGGGACCCACCAAACTGGAAAGACTCAACATGGTATATTCAGATTTTATTATTTCAAACATTGATAATGATCTCAGTTTTGCCTCTAAATTGTCATTGAAACTTGAGCAATCACTTCACCAACTTGACAAACATAAACTGCTGCATATCACCATGTATAGAATTTGAAAAAATGAGTGAGGATACTTAGATCCATGCGTCTGGGACATAGAAGGAATGAATATACTGGGACCAGCAGATGGTGTAATGTTTACATTGCTGGATTCCCACGTGGTCAACCCTGGTTTGAGTCCTATACTTAGCAACTCAAAACTCACTCTGGGCATGTGTGTGTATATGCCCCCGAGAAGGATAGAGGAGAAGGGATTGTGGCATGGCCATCCCTCTTGTCGGGGGTTGATTTCTTGCTTTCTGTCTCTCCGGAGAACATACACACCCTATAGCAAAAATCTCTCTAAAAAGAAAAAGGAATCAATATACCACATTGTGTGTTAAATGTTTATCCATCTTAATCTCTTTCTTTTTCTAAGATAAAAATAAACATAGATATAAGTGTTAACATTTTCTTCCTACATTTTATTGAATTATCTTACCACTCCATAGCCTGCATTCAAAGCACATGAAGTCCTCTGACCAGGAGTTGCTTCCCAGGAGACAGCAAAGAGGACTGAGTGGAATACAGAATAAGACTAGGAGAATGGCATTTCCAGCTGGAGATCTTCGTCTCTGCAAAAGCTCAGTCAGATCAAATACATTAAGAAAGGAATTTAGTTGAGAAATATGTGTGTATGTGTGTGTGGTGGGTAGAGATCTGGTTCCATGGAGAAGCAGGATCCCACAATGTGACCACAGTTTGAATCCTCAGCCTGGTTAGTCTGAAACGCACCATGCACATGTGCGAGTGCCCAAGATAAAATGGGCTGGAGGAAGGGGATCAACCAGACCCTGTGGATGGTGCTCCTCTCTCTCTCTTTTGGTCTAACTCTCATTCTTGCTCTCATGTGCACATGCATGAGCTCTACCATAAATAAAGAAAAAGAATGGAAAACTTACTTTAAAAAAGAAAGAAATGTGGAAGGGGGTGGTTAGGAGAGGGATGTGCCATATGGGTTCTGTACAACAGCTGTCGAGAAAAAATGTCCCCTAATTTTGAAATGTAAAGAGAACTTCATTTTATCCAAAGTAGCTTCTGATGGACATCTTAACTCATATGCTAAAAGTGACCTCATTGAGTGAAGTGGGCTGCAGGTTATTGGACACTCAGCCTTTTTGTTTTCTCATTTGGATAAGAAATCTATTTCTACCATGAGTAACAGCTTGCATGCATGAAGATATGCAGCACGTAACAGTCTCAACGGAGGGCCAGAATTGGGAGGGTAGGGACAGTGTGAATGGCAGTGGCTACTCACGTCTCACTGACTGTTGTCATGTGGGCTTTAGGCCCAGTGTGGCTAATTTTTTTATTTTTCAGAAGTAGCCAGGGGCCCACCAGATGGTGTAATGGTTATGATGCTGGACTCCAACATAGTTGGCCACAGTTTGAGCCCCGGAAATGGCAGCTTAAAACTCATGCCAGGCACATGTGTGTGCGTGCCCAAAATCCTGGGAGGAAAATGGAAGAGAAGGAATTGCAGAGTGTCCACTCTCCCCTGGGGGGTGATTTCCAGCTTTCTGTCTCTCTGGTGAGTACATGAGCCCTATAGCAAAAATCTCTCAGGGGGGAAAAAAAAGCCAGAAATACAGCTTAAGTAAAAATCTCATCATTATAAAAAAAGACTACCTTGGGCCTAAGTTTTTGTAAAATATTTTATGGCGTGGCTTCCACCAAATTTGGCCAGAAGGCAACTATTAATAGTTTGCTACCCCTAACTTATTGCAGTGTCCAAAGAGTGGGCCTCCAAATGTTTATCATCTTTTCTTGCAGGGAACTGACTAGGTGTTGCTTCCTTAGAGAAAATTTTCCTAGCCATATTGGCTCTCCCACTTATTCTTCTTCTAATCTTCTATAGAGCCTCCCTCCTTACATTTCTGTAATTTCATATGTGATGCATTTTGTTTCTGCTAGACTATAAAGTCATTAAAGGAGGAAACTATTTCTGTGTTGGTCCATGTCATTAGGTTTCCTGGAACCAGAATAGCTGAGTGGGTGTTTGAAGAAGGTTTACTCTTGGGAAAACTGGGTGGGTGAGGGAACAGGACTGGGCTGGAAGAGAAGTAGGCTGAACAACTTCTTAGAGGTCCAGTCTGGAACACAGCATATCTAATTTATAGTAAATAACTCACAAGTGTTATTACTTCACATAAAAATAAAAGTATATGCATATTTTAAATTACATTAAATTCTATATTATTTATTTCTCTGATTTTTTTCAGTGTATTTCTTTATTTCTCCCGTGAGTGAGAGGAGGAGAAACAGGACAACAGAGAGACGGCACCTCAAACAGGGTCCTGATGCCATGGTCCACCCTGGTCCTACCAGCTTAGGTCACGGGCACATGTGAGCGTTGAACACTTAGGGAGTTCTTCAGAGGTGAACCTTCCTATGTGGTTCAGCCTCGCAGAGCACTAAGCTTTACCATTACCTCACCATCCAACCCCAACTTCTCTTTTTTATGAATGCTACTGTTCAAACAAAAGAACTAGTTAACAGTGGCAATTACTGGTTATTAATAGCAAGACCAATTAAACATATATGTGAGAAGACTTAACAGTACTTTTTATTATATTTATTTCCTCTGATACAGTGATTTATTTGAAATTTTGTCATTTATTAGACATTAAACAATTTTAGGCTCTATTAATGTGTATTTTAAGATCCATTCTAACTGAAGAGATATTACATATCTAATAAAAAATAAAATGGGATGTTTCTGTCTCATGACATAGTGGAATAGCTTTCTCTTTTAATTTTCTTTTCTAATACCACTCCTCTGCATTGTCTTTAGTTTAGGACAGACTTCTTTTAATATTTTTACTTATTTATTTATTTTTATGGCTGGAGTATTTGTTTGCTCTCCAAAGAGTGACAGAGAGAAAGAGAAGATGAAAGTACCCCTCCCCATACTCCCCCATGAGGAATGGTCACACCACAATCCCTTCTCCTTTCTCTCTCTCTGTCTTTGGGATTTAGGGCCTGCCCTGTACACGTGCCAAGTGTGTTTCCCAAGCTGCTAGATCCGGACTCTAACTGCAGGTCAGTCATGTGGTATCTGGCCGCCTTAACCACTAGGCCATGGAACCATCATATCACATCATATATATATATATACATATATATATATATATATATATATACACACATATTATATACACGTATATTATATACATCGTATATATATATATATATATATATATATACGTGTATATATATATCAATCACATCTATCTATATATATATATTATATATTATATATGTGTGTGTGTGTGTGTGTGTGTATTTTTTAATTCATCAGAGTACATACATGACAGAGAGAGAATAGAAGTGTCCTTCCTCCACAGGACTTGGTCATGCTACAATCCCCTTCTTCCAGTCCTCTAGCCCTTCAGGATCCTAGACATGAATGTGCACATCTGGTGTGTTTAAAAGTGCAGGGTCTTGAACTGTATTCGGCATGTGATTTCCAGCTCTGCGGTCTGGTACGCCACCTACTGTGCCACAGAGACTGGATAAGGATAGACGTTTTTCTTTTATGCAGTGGAAAAAGTAAATACAGTTGAATATAAAATGCACCGTGACGTGCACCTCTCCCATTATCAAGTCCACGTTACACTGATTCTGGCATCAAGACAATGTGATCACATCGATCTGAGTATCTTTTCAACAAAATAGCTTTAGCATTGAATCCCTTGGGATTTTACTCACTAGCAACAGCAAGCCTTTAAATTTGTCAGAATTAGTTTCCAGCCTTCCAAAAATGTCTATTCTTTTTGTATTTAAGACTCTTTTACTAGGCTAGCTGCTTCTTAATGAGGTTCTTTGTATCAAGCAGTTAATCATGTAAGTTATCTGTGTCTAAATTGTCCATCATTTTAAACACTTTTAGCACACTGAATATTGTCATAAGTTCATTTTTTTTTCTTAGGGAAAATGATTTTAAAAGCAGAGGGGTCATTTTTTAAGCTTATTTTATTTCATTCTTTTGAAAGACACAGATACATCTGACAGGATCCTACCCAGTCTGACTGACAGCCAGCCAGGATCATGCGCATATACCATTATGCCCTGCGTGTTCAGATCAACTCGGGATCTGAACCTGGGTCACCTATGTGGTTCCAGTATCACACAGTGCTGCCCTATTGTCTACTCCACCACAACTGGCCCTTGCTATAATTTTAACTTGCGAATTGAAGATGGATCCCAAATAAGGTACAGTTTTAGTAGAGAAATGTTTTGTCTAACTTGGCTGCCCTTTTCAGAGTTCTAAAGAAATCTTATCCCAAAATGGAGTCATTTTTTTTTTTTCACTGTAGGAGTTTCGTTACAACCTACACATAACATTGAACAGTAAATGTGCAGCCATCTTATCTTTTTCTAGATTCATTATGACCTCTTCGAAGAATATCAGTTTTAGAGCAACAACAGGTAAGTTTCTGTTTTATTGAAACTGTTCTTTTCTCCATTCTCATCTGCAATGTATTTTTAAGTTAGAGGACATTCTGTGTCATGCCTTAAAAATGTGACTTTATGGCATTCTAACATTTTCATGTCTTTTCTGTGGCTGGCAACAGTGAAATTCATCTAATAGGTACATGTATGAAAAGGCAACCTTCCACTTCCATATAGTAACATATATCAGTGTTTTTGCACATTTTGAGGAAATTGAAAAATCACTAGTTTTCATTGTGAAAACCTCAGTCTTAGAGGTAAGCACATTACCCTTCCTTTTTAGTAATGGCGTGAACAAGGTATGATATTTAGCAGGTAAGACATGTTTATTTTCTTTGATAATATGTTTAAAGACTGAGTGGAATTTTCCAAAATTTGCATTTGCAACAGTGGTAAATGGAGACAGATAAGTGAAGTATCATTTTATTTGAACAGAGTATCAACAATCTCGTATATGTTCTGTAGTTTCCTTAAAGTCTTCAGAGAGGCCAGCAGGTGGCATAGTGGTTAAGGCACTGGACTCTCACCTGCTCAACTGTGATTCAAATCCTGAACCTAGTGGCTTGAAACTCACACTAGGTGCATGTGTGTGTGGGCCCAAAGTCCCAAGAGGAGAATGGAGGAGAAGGGATTGCAGTCTGGCCATCCCCCTGGGGAATGTTTTCTTGCTTTCTGTCTCTCTGTCTTCCTTTGTGTCTCTGGCAAGCACATGTGCCCTATAGCAAAAATCTCACTAATAATAATACTAATAATAATGTTTATAGAAATAAAGATAACAAGTTAAAACTCCATTTGAAATCAAAATACCTAATAACCAGGGAAAATATTTCTTTACGTGCCATGATTAAATTTATCACTTATGCAACAGAAAGTACAATCTTTGGTAGTCTCTGAAAGAATCTATTTTACAAAGGGATCAACACAACTGTTAACTACAATTTTTCCTGTTTACCCACAGGACATTTCGGTTGCAATCTCTGAATCAGGATATGTAACTGTACTCGGCATCATAGGGCAATTAAGGGAATGACATAATAATGTGTATTTATATAGTATGCCTAAGCTAATTCAATGGCGATCATTTTCAGCTGAATATTGGTGTCTTTTGGGAAGATAAAAAAAATCTTAAATTTCATTTAGAAGTGCTTGCCTATTTCAATTTGGACTTGTAAGATTTAGTCTCCATATGTGCTTTCACCTCTCTTTCTCTTCCATGCCCTATCCCAAATTCTTTGCAGTATGTTGTACCAACAGTATGCTATATTTTGATATTTCCTTCCCCAAGTCTGTTGAATATATGCTTGCATTTGTTACATAAATAACCCAGTCATTTAGCATTATTTTTTCAGTGATGGCTGAGTTGTTTTAGAGACCATATGATATTATAATCACCTGAACTCTTAGAAAATAACATCACAGCATTCACACCGTTAAAATTAAATTAGCACTATCTTGATACAAAGCACAGCAGTTAATCCACAAAGTCAACAGACTATTGTTATTCATGATTACAACTCACTTAAGTTCCACACTTAAATCACAGCTTTTGAAGTGATATAACTATAGTTTACCCATTACTTTCAATTTCAGATGGCTGTGCCAATATCAGAGATCAGAGGTAGAACAGTGGCAGTGACTAAGGTTGGCCAAAAATCTCTGCTATATCCATTTGGGCATTAAAACAGTGCTGCTTTCAGACCCTAGGGCTGCTGTATGAGTTTTTTTGCTTTCCCCCCAATCTTCTAGCTCCTTTGTAACTGATAGACCCTAGTGGAATGCAGTTAAGACAATTGTCCAGGTTGTATTTCACACCATGAAGCCCTGGTGCTAAAACAGTGTTTCTCACTGCCCTCTGAGGTTCTCCATTTGGGATCCTTAGAGCCACCCAGGACCAGTGCTTCCTGTTTTCCTCTTTGATCTTTGGTGCTGAAGTTGGCACCTACCAGGAGGTTCTGAGCATTGGTGTCCTCCAGTTAGCAAGGAGCTCTGCCTCTCATGAACAATGTCAAGAACCTCTTCCTGAATGACCATAGAAGTTTCCATTATATCCCTTACCTTAGGGCAATGGCTTCTCTCCAGAATTACATTTTTGTAGCTAAATCTTCATACTCAAATGACTCTTCAGAGAGTGAAAGAAATTAAAAGAAAAGAAAAAAAAAAAACAACTATTGCCAGGCAAATCTGTTTTCTGACTTATGGGACGACTTTTGAGTTTCTCTCCTTAAAATTACTTTTTGTTAACTAGTTACTAGGACCCTTGAGGATGGCATGATATCCTTTTGTCTTTGCATTCCTATCACCTAGAAACAGAATTGAAGCTCATAAATGTTTATTTAATAAGTGAAGTTTGAATAGTCTAGAGATGTCTTCATAGGCATGGGAAAAACAATTGTAAAGGTAACTTGAAATGGCGGTACAGAGAAAGAAAAAAATTTTTACCAATTTGTTCCTTAACTAAACACATTTTTTCTTTCTACCTCTGATTTTTCCAGAAGTACTTGAATAAAGGAATTATACTGGATAACAGTATAAATTAGGGCTCTGGAGAACAACAGAAGAGGTAGCTGACCTGTGTATACCATGTACACTTTCAGAGAGTTAAGACAATTTCTTACCTATAAGGAGAAAATGCACAAATAGATAATAGAGTTCAGATGAATCGTATCAGAGCATGGCACATCAAATGTAACTTTCACTGTATTGTAATACTAGGTACATTTTATGGATTGGGAGAAGGAAGGATGGTACATGGGATCATCTGGACAGTGGGACGTGGGCATGCAAGGACTGAGAGAAAGGCAGCTGGACAGAACAAGGAGAGACACTTACTTCCACACCACATACGTAGGTAGTCACTTTCCAGCATGTAAATCAATGTATAGCCTTCCAGTATTCAAACCACTGAGCCGTAGAGTCTACTACGCCGTAGTTCTGGCACTCAGTGTGGTGCTGAGCACCAAACAGGACCTCACACATAACTGCTGACACAGGTGACTGAGGTCTCTACCTGCTGTCATTGCAGGAAGCTCTTCTGAGTCCCTTCCTTCTCCTGAGTCATTGTTCCCTAAGACTAAATGGGGGGTAACAATTACATCAGTACTCAGTGTGTCTAGTATTTCATGAAGTCATTTTAACAGTATTAAAGACCCAGCTTCTCACTATATGTATCTCATACCTGTAGACTTGGACTCAACATTTCATTGTTAACAATTTAGTGGTGTTCATTCTAATTTTTGGAAAACTGTTCAATGCTACATGATGAATGGGAAGCTATCCTACAAGAGAGGCCCTCATGGGAAATTGCAGTGAGTCCTGGAGTCACTTAGTACAGCACAATGGAAATAAAAGCCATCTCCCTTCTGTTGTTCCATTTCCTTTTTTGGATGAGCAAATGAGAATCATCTTTAGGGCATTATGTATTCATTGAGGGGCTGTGACCTTAATCCATAAAGCCCTATACAGTTTGTGCTTTGATTACCTTAAAGCCTGCCTCCCCTCTATACAGTGTTCAGACAATCAAAATTGCCCCTCGATGTGCCTGCTAACAGTTCACAATTGCAGGGGACCCAGGACTGAGCCATCTGGTAAATAGGGTTTTGCATAGGGATTCCTCTTAAGGTGATCTGAGCCTCCCACACAGTTTGCCTGGAATTCTCTTCCCTTCTTGCCATAATGCTGGGCCAGCTTCCAGAACTCCCCTTGTATTGAAGAATACAATAATTAACAAAAATAGACTATAACTGTTGATCCCTGAAACAGTCTCCATGAGAAGGTCATACATGCTTCTAAATTATGGCATTTTGAGGTTTCTTGTTATTCAAGGTAGGCAAGTAAGTTTAGTTTCTATTAGAGATGCAAAGGAAAGAACAAATATTTTGGAAAACCTAGTGTTTGTCAGGACATTAACATGTTTTCTCATTTGACTATTATGATTCTATGGCATAGACATCATTATTCTTATTTTATGAATGAGCAAATTGGCTTATGTAAGTAATATTTCCAAAGACACTTGAATGATAGTGGTAGACTTGAGACTCAAATGAAAGATTCCAGGTCTTTTCATTCTATCACCCAAATAATCTTTTCCTGAACTTCTTATTTCACATCCTAGTTCTAATTCATTCCTTTTTTATCCTCTTTAATAATCTTATATCATTTGTCATGTTGCCATATTTCTTTATTGTTTATCCTTTCAAGAATCTCTTGAATTTCTTCATTTAGTTTCCTTTCTGGTCTGTAACGGTTTATACTATCTTCATCTTTCCTTGACCAATATATTAATTTTTTAAGTAATTATTTTATTTACCTTTATTTATTTTAATTTGACCAGAGAGGTACAGAATGAGAGAGAGAGAGAGAGAGAGAGAGAGAGAGAGAGAGAGAGAGAGGCACAAAGTGAGAAACAAGCCACCAGGTCTGGGACTTGAACTGCTGTTGGCCATGTGGGAATCCAGTGCCTTAACCACATCAACTGCCGGTGCTTCCTTAACCAATATATGAGCCTCTTAACCGGTCTCAGACTTATTCTCTTTCCCATTATAGTCTGTCCTCCACACACATGACCATTGTAAAAGAAGTAATTAAATTATGTCATTATCTTGCTCAAAACCCTACAATAAGCTTGCATCACAACTCAGATAAAATTCTCTTTTCTGATGGCTGAGAGAGTCCTGTGTGATTCAGCTCCCAACTTCCTCTCTCACCTGTCTCCTGCTCCCACTCCTCAGGCTCACCTCACTTCAGCCCCACTGGTCTTACTGGAAGATCTGGCTTGCCAAGCTCATTCCTGCTTTTGCACTTGCTGCCCCCTAGCCTTCCCGCTAATCTCTTCAAGGCTCACTCTGTTTATTTAGGCCCCTATTCCCTCTTGAGAGATGACTACTTTCACTATTTCTAATTATAACTGCCAGCTATTTCCACTCTAATCCCTTACTCTGCTTTTCTTTTCTTGATAGACTTATCACCAACTACCTGAAATTATATTAGTTTTGAACATGAACTTACTCTTTTTTATGTCTCTTTCCTATCATTAATATACAGACTCCATGGTAACAAGGATCATTTCTGTTTTGTTTATCACTGTATCCCAGAGCCTAGGACAGGGCCTGGTTGTAATAGGCACTCAGGAAACATTTGTTAAATGAACAAAGATATACTTTCACAGATACCTCAGTAATCTTCAAGGCGAGCTTAGCAAATTACTTTTCTGTTCTCTGAATTATTTCTTCTTTTCTCTTATTTAATGTATTTCTTAGTTTACCCTTACTCTAGTGATTTATTATATATTCCTCATGATGCATTTTATATTACTTAAATAAGTTTAATAAGCTTAAATAAATTTAAGCTTCTCAGTCCCGACCTTGAGCCTTGGTTGACTATGTGGGAGGCTGTAAGAGTTAAGCCATCTGCTGGTCCCACCTATATATCTTTTGTACAATATTACTGCAGTGTGTATGTTTTAGCTTTTGCCTTGTTGACATGCACCATAGTAGTATAAGCCTGATCTGTACTCTGTTTTGCCCATAGCAACACAGTTCACTTGATATTGCATGGTAGAAATCAATAGATGTTTTTGTTATTTAATGATTAAGTCAATGCCATATTATCAGATACCTACTAGGTACAAGGCAATAGTCTAAGTACTTTTTCAATATAATTTCTTTTATCCTTAAGACAAGAATCTGAAGTAAGTTTTTTTAATGTTTCTTTATTCATGCTAAAATTCATGGACCTACACATGAGAATGAGAGAGGAGGAGAGATATGAGCACTTTCCACAGGGCTTGGTCAAAGCCATAATCCCGTTCCTCCAGTCTTCCAGTCTATCATATCCTGTATGTTCATGCACATGCCTGGTGTGTTTCAGGCTGACAAGGCCAGTAATTTGAACTGTGGTCACCATGGAGGACCTGCCTTCTCTTGAGCAACAAGTTACTACTGCCCATGAAGTCAGCTCCTAAGGTAAGAATTCTTACTCTCATTTTCCAGATAGAGAAACCATGGTTGAGAAAGGAGAAGTGACTTGCTTAATTAAGGTCATGTACTTAAGAAAAGGAGAAGTAGGTCTTAAACTGATATTGATTTGAAAACAAATTCTCTTTTTACTAGAGACCATAGATTTGTGGTAAATATCTGTGAATCTATAAATTCACTCATAAAATAGAATAGTTTCCAAACCATACCGAGCTGACTTGTTTACTATGGGAAAAGAAATGTGCTCAGTAGAGTGTATTGTTTTGATTATTACCTCTATGCCATGTGCTTAGTGTGAAGAAGGACTGCAAAAGCAACTGGGTCCACTCACAAAGAAGGCATTTAACTATGCAAGCCCAGTGGGCACAAAGGGTAAAGCACGGCTTTGATTTGGTTTTCATTATTTGGGTTCTGCGTTACCTAAGACCTAAGACAAACTATGCTGCTTTCCCTTTTCCTTCCCATGACTATCTCCCCTAACTGGGCCTGAGTGCTAAGGAAGTGCAGCTCTAATAAGAACTGGAAAACTCAGGACCAGTGGATGGCATAATGTTTATGTTGCTGGACTCCCATGTAGTCGACTGTGGTTCGAGTCCCAGACCTGGTGGCTTAAACTTAACGCTGTGCTGTGTGTGTGCCCAAAATCTCAAGAGGAGAACGGAGGAGAAGGGATTGCATCATGGCTGGCCATCCCACTGGGTGGGTGACTTTTTGCCTTCTGTCTCTCTGTTTCCGGGGTGAACACATGTGCCCTATAGCAAAAATCTCTCTTTAAAAAGAAAAATTAAGGACCAGCAGTTAGCATAATGGCTATGTCGCTGAACTCCCATGTAGCTGACCGTGGATTGAGTTCTGGACTCGGTGGCTTAAACTCATGCTCGGTGAGTGTGCGTGCGTGCCCAAGATCCTGAGAGGAGAATAGAGGAGAAGGGATTATGGTGTAGCCATCTCCCCTAGGGGGTGATTTCTCACTTTCTCTCTCTTTCTCTCTCTGTCTTTCTGGCGAACACACGTGTCCTATAGCAAAAACCTCTCAAAAAAAAAAAAAAAAAAGAAAAAAAAAAAAGAAAAATGAAAAACTCAATGTAAATATCTAAGTGGAAAGAGAAGCATCCCTAAATAACCACATTTTGACTCTCCACAGTTGGCCAACCTACGTTATGTCCTTGACTTCTTTGCAAGCACAGTGTTGTACAGGATGCCTAGCAAAACCGAAGATGCAAACCCCTGCTTAGGAGGCACGTAAGATCAGCAAGCAGCACACAGTAGGTAGTTAGCGATCTGGAAGTTTGTGATTTCATGAGCTCTTTATGTTTACTGTACTTTCTTATTCAAGCTGAACTTCCTGAATGCTGTTATACATCAGTGGTTTCTGAGATTTAATATGTTTAAGACTCAGCAAGGCATCCTATAAAAAAGCAGATTCTAGGGTCCTAGTTGCCAGAGATGCTAATTTGGCAGGCCTTAGGTGGAGCATGAGAACCTGAGTCTTAAACAAGTATCTCCAGATGATGCGGATAACAAAGTACCCTTGTAGAAATCAGTTTAAATAACTTTTCCCCCTCAAATATTTTAATTCTGAAATTGTGTTTTATACTTATAAATAATATATTATTTCCCACATGAGCCAGGAAGACAATTGAATATGTGGTTTTGTTAATATTAGAGACTCCAATCCAAAACTAATTAGCCAAGAGATTCCTCTTGTAATGGTTTATTCAAACCCTTTTCCTCCCTGTCTCTTCTTCTTTTAGCCTTCCAGGGCTTTTAATACACAGTCAATCTTTTAAATTAGACACTGGCCAACTGTTAGCTCACAATCTATATTGCTAAGTACTAAAAGCTGGCCCAGCATTCTGGCAAGAAAGATGAGCTGTGAACAGTGAGGCTTGACATCAAAATGGTGTGAAGTGCTTAGATCACCTTGCAGGGAATCTTGGCACTGATGCTAATACTTATTTCCCAGAAGGTCCCTCTAGTGTCACACAGTGGGGAAACCATTAGCAGACACACTGTGAGAGGATTTTGATGGCTGCAATACATGTATGCTATATCTTCTGAGGATTTTTGTATTACTTTCATTACACTAACTTTTTTTTTTTTTGGAGAGGTTTTTGCTATAGGGCGCGTGCGCTCACAAGACAGACAGAGACAGAGAGACAGAAAGCGAGAAATCACCCCCCGGGGGGATGGCCACGCCGCAATCCCTTCTCCTCTGTTCTCCTCTCGGGATCTTGGGCATGCACACACACGTGCCCGGCGTGAGTTTTAAGCCACTGGGTCCGGGACGTGAACCGCGGTTGACTACATGGGAGTCCAGTGGCATAGCCATTACGCTAACTGCTGGTCCCATTACACTAACTTCTCTAAATAATCATTGAAAAGCTATACTAGACTCTAGAAGAAGATATATATCACAGTTCTTACTCTATATGCCCCACAAGGGAAGAATAGTAGCAGACCTGTATGTTATTAATATGATTGAATAAAAAGCAGTAGACCTGGGTATGAGGAAAGTGCTCAGAGCTGGGAGATTGTGAAGAACAGAGAGGATGAGAGCTGAACAAAGCCTGAGAGTGTAAGTAGCCTTTCACCAGGCAGGGAATGGAGCAAAGGCCTTTTTATACAGAAGACCACCTTAGGATAAAAGGATAATAGCAACTAACATTTTGTGAATGTATTTTCTCAGCATTGTCACAGATGCTTATTGTGCTTTATCACATTCAGTTCTCAAGAACTCAATGTAATGGGCACTGTTACTCTCCTTACTATGTAAATGAGGGGACCCAGCTGTGTGCATAATTGTGGGATACTCTTGGGTAACAAGAACAGGTCAGGCAGTGGCAAATGGCATGGTATGCCCTGAGTCAACAGAGGAGGTGTCAAAGGTAGGATGGGGTCAAATGATAAAGTGCCTTCATTAGATGGTCCTAAGTGCTTTCATTAAATGAAGGATTTGGTTTTGTTTTTCAAATTAGCATTTTTTTATTACAAAAATAATACCCATATGTGATTTAAAAATCAACAAAAAACACGCAATTAAAAAGCCATTCCATGCTTTCTCTTCCAGGAAGCAACTAAAATCACTAACATCTCATGAGTCTTTGCAGACATATTCTATATGTAAGCAATGCCGTCTTCATCTTCTGTTGCATGCACAGGAGTGCACAGTACAAATCTTGCTTTGTATCTGAAGATTGTTCCATACCAGCACATTGGGCACATTTAGATCTCTCCTTCTTTTCCACAGCTCCATGTTCTCCAATTATGTGGTTGAACCATGTTTATTTAACCAGTCCACTAATGATAGACATTAAATGTGTTGCCAGTCAATAAACAATGTTGATTTAAATTTTCTTGTCTTTGAAAACATGGGTGGATATTACTTACAGGAGAAACGTCTTGAGGAGGAGTTTCTGCCTTTAGAAAGGAATTTAAACAGGAATAGCACGAACAAGTTGGCTTTTCTGAGCTCACAGTGTGGCAGCTGTGTGAAGGACGGAGTGGAGAGAGAAGCAATTAGAGGCTGGAGTCTGGTCAATGGTCTCTTGATTTCTTCAGAAGAGAGATGGTGAGAGCTGCTGGAAGCACTACTGATGGTTTTGGGGTTAAAATACTGATTTGAAGGGGGCAAGTAGATGGTGTAGTAGTTATATCACTGAACTCCCATGTGGCTGACCACAGTTCAAGTCCTGGGCCCAGTAGCTTCAAACTCACACTGGGCACGTATGTGTGTATGCCTATGACCCTGGGAGGAGAATGAAGGAGAAGGGATTGTGGCGTGGCTATCAACCCTGGGAGGTGTTTTCTCACTTGCCCTCTCACTATCTGTCTGTCTCTCTCTCTTCACCAAGTTGACATGCCTTAACACAAAAACCTCTCAAAACAAAAACGAAAACAAAAGTGATTACAAGAACAGTCCATGGAGAGCCTCAACTGAGACAGGGTTTGTATCATCTTTCTGGCCACTCTTGTTTTTTCTCCCATGCTTTTCTGTTTTTTTTTTTTATTAAGTTCCTTTGGGCAGATATCTAGATCCTGTGATCAGAAAGTACATGTAAGGCCTTCAAAAATTTTATGAAAAATGTGTGCTCTGACTAAACTATGCATGGACTTCAAAACATTTTTTGCACCAAAATAAACTCATATGTTAATTCCATTTTTCTTTAGACATTTGAAGTACCCTCATAGGTGCTGACATTACCTCCTTCGTCTTTGAGTGGAAGGTTATACTTTTAGGGATTTGAAATTAGTACCCAAAGTGAAGGTAAAGAATCTATAAGCAGTTGGGGAAGGAGAAAACTCTTTTTAAAAATAGTTCCAAAGTGAAGATCAGGTGTGCCCCCAATTCTGCCAGGGGTTGGTGGATGGGGCTGTGTCTCTATATATCATTTATTACCATTTTCCTTTTTCTTTTCTCATACCAATAAAAGCAAACTTGTTATCCTTTCCATTCGGGGTAACTACAGTACCCTCATTAAGCCCCATGATTTCTTTCATTCATTGTCTAGTCATAATCTTAATTACCCCTGCTTAAAAAAGCTTAACCTACTTAAAGGAGAAATAACAAACTAATCCTAGTTTGACAACACATGTGCATTGCATCTGGCATTAGGAGCATCTCTCACTGCTTGGCCTCCAAGGGGGAAAGGCAGAGAAAAAGAGAAGGCTTGCAGAAACAGTCCTCTTTTCTCTTTTTCATGCAGAAGGACAGCTTTGAGAATGGACCCACTCACTCTAAGCCTGGGCTCCAGAGAACTCCACATATGCCCTTGAGCTGTCTAGCCTTATGTAATACAGCAGAAGCAGGATTTATCTTGGTGTGGTTGCGAGTCAGTTAGAATCTGAGAACATCATACTGAAAGCTGGAGAGGACTGGCTGCTGCTCACACACTGTGCCCTTCTGCCAGGCTTGCTCGCCTCGGGTATGCCTGCCTCACACATGCCTGGCACATTTCTTTAAGGCAGAATTTCTGAAGTGGAATAGATTTCAGGTGTGGCAAAATAATGACCTCTCAACTCACAGGTGGCAAGGAAGGATACAAAGGGGCCTCAAGCTGCCTTTTCTAAGGAACCCAAGTCATCTTTTTTCATGTTTTTTGAATTATTAATTATTTTTACATTTGCTATATGGCATGTGCACTCACAGAGAGAGAGAGAGAGAGAGAGAGAGAGAGAGAGAGAGAGAGAGAGAGAGAGAGAAAGAGAAAGAGAAAGAGAAAGAGAAAGAGAAAGAGAAAGAGAAAGAGAAAGAGAAAGAGAAAGAGAAAAAGGAGAAAGAGAAAGAGAAAGAGAAAGAGAGAAAGCAAGCTCCCAGGTCTGGGACTCAAACCACAGTTGACCATGTGGAGTCCAGTGCCTTAACTACTATGCCACCTGTTGGCCTCCCCAAATCATCTTCTTTTCTGTAATGTAATACTCTTCTATGTATACAAAATAGGAAATGGGGGGGGGGGAACACTAAAAACTGCAAACTTAGAATCTAAGAGTCCCAAATTCTTGGAAAGAAACTTCTCATTTTCCAAGGTGTGTGTGTGTGTGTGGGTGCAGGGAATCTAGCTAGTAGCTTACAGTGTGTGGTTTGGAGTCCTGCAGAGTTGGTTTGAAACTCAATTTTACTACTTTTTCATTGTGTGACCTTCAGTAGGTTTCCTAGTTCCTCTGAACCTTAATTTCCTGGGGGATAAATACCCACCCTTCAGGGTCATGACCTTAGACAAGTTACTTAACCTCTTTGTTCTTCAGTTTCCTCATCTGTAAAATGGGATAATACTACCTACCTCATAATTTTTACAGTAAGAATTCATATGTTAACTCAAATATCAATATATAAGTCTATGGGGCTGGCTCTGTGGCCTGATGGTTAAGGCATCCAGATCCCACATAGCTAATGTGTAGTTTGAGTCCTGGACCCAGAAGTTTGAGAAATACACCAGGCATGTATGCATGCATTCTAAAAATCTTGAGGGAGAGATGGAAAAGAGATTGTGGCATGTCCATTCCCCCTAGAGGAGGGTCCTTTCTTCTCTCTGTCTCTCTGCTCGTCACTGGCAAACCCACATGCCCACCAGCACAGTGTCCTCAAATATGAAAGTGTTAGTTACCGTCATCAATCACCACTATCATCTCACCGAAGTGTTTATCACAGGGTCTCAAATATCTGATAACTATCACCACTGTCATCCTCATATTTAGAGTTTGCTCTGGGGAAGAGAGATGTTTGTTGTTAAACCACAGGAAAACAGAATGTGAGGAGCAGCTGCTGAGAGTATAGGAGGTTAGACGCTCATCTGAGAGAGTATGAAAAATATGATACAAACCATCCCAAGCAGCAGAGAGCGTGTGCTCACTATAGAGTTCTTATCTAATTAGAGATCTCCCCACCCCCCTTTTTTTTTTTTTTGAGAAGTTTTTGCTATAGAGTGCATGTGCTCGCCAGAAAGACAGAGAGAGACAGAGAAACAGAAAGTGAGAAATCACCCCTCATTGGGGATAGCCACGCCTTCTGCTCCATTCTCCTCTCGGGATCCTGGGCACTCACGCACATGCGCCTGGTGTGAGTTTAAGCCACCAGGTCCGGATGCGAACCGCGGTGGACTACATGGGAGTCCAGTGACATAGCCGCTACGCTAACTGCTGGTCCCGAGATCTCCCTTCTTTACCCCTTACCTCCAGCCTCCCGTTTCCCTCTTCTTGCTCTTATTAAAGCACTTATCCACCAATTCTGCCAAAAAGAAGATGGGACTATTTGCCTTCTTTGGAGTCCTTGCATGCCCACTACTAAATTGAAAAACTACCATCGAGGAAGTCAGGGACCTGGGATCATCTGCTTCCTCCAGCTCTGCTGATTTCCACTCTAGTGGCTGAAGGAAGCAACGCTCAATGGAATGTGTATGAGGAGTCAGAAAAGGCTGAGCTGGGCTAAGGTGTTAGAAGAAACAAAAGATAAACTGACAAATGGAGCTTTCAGAGGGGAAAATAAAGCTAACATGAGTGGGTCAAGGGGACACCTCATGGGTCCAGTATTGTGCAAGGGACGTGGTGAAAAGTCCTCAGACGGAATTCCCTCTGCTATTTGACAGCCTATAACAAGGGTCCATCTGCCCCCTCTCTAGGAACAGCAAAGTCAATCCTGCAAGTAGAATAAAAAAAGCCTCATCCTTTCTCTCTTTTCCCCCAGTGCATTATCCCAACAGGTAGATATTGGGAGGTGGGTGCAGTTTAGAACTTGAATACTCCATTCAGCACAGCAGCCCCGTACAGGGCTGGGATAACTAACTGGAGCCAGAAAGACCTGAGTTGAAATCTCATCTCTTCTTTACAACTAAATGACCATACTCAAGTTATTAACCTCCCTACTTCTTGGGGCCCTCATTTGACAGATGGAGTTAAAAGAAACTGCACACATGGCATTGTGCCTGAATGAGTTCGTATATGGAAAGAACTTGCCACAGTGGGGCATGACAGTTGCTTAGCAAATGGTCGCTGTTGTTATTCTATTGTTACTCTATTAAGTTCACATACCCTCTCGAGTGGGTCTGCCCACGGCCACCACTAAGATTCAGTCCTTTTCCTTTTCTACTCGTCTGCTGGCAGCATCCTGCTGGCTTTTCTTGACTCCATTTTTCCTTAAGTCTGCAAGTGATCGTGCTTTCGGTCTGAATTTTACTTATATCAAGTGCTTCCTCTTTATGATGTTCCCTGGACTCTGTGATATTCCTTGAGCCACCCTCCTTGATCAGCAGTGAGAGTAAGAATTCACAGTCTCAGATCCTTGTCTCCCGCTCTGATCCCTGCAAAGTCTTTTCCTGCCACATCCAATATAACTGAGGAATCTTATAAACTACAGATGCATTCATGGGGCACTTGCTTGGGGCGGGAAAAGAAAAACGATTCCTCCCCATGGAATGATCTCTGGGAGGGAAGGTGAAAGGGGGGCTGGGTTACACAACTGGGAAAAATGCAGTGAAATCTTGCCGTTGATAGGCTCCTTTTGGCAGTTTATTTTGATTTCTGGTTTTAATACCGCTGTGCAAAGTCAGCTACTGACAGTTTCAGTTGCTGTTTGTTGATGCAGGAGAATCATAAACCCAACCAAGTTTCCCCCAAACCTCCTCCTTGGGATTATTTCGAAGAAAAATAAAGAAAAAATGTCATTGGTGTCTTCCCCTTCTGAAACTTTTATAGCTTTCCCAATTATCATTCTGGAAAGAGCTCTGACTCAGAATTCCATAAGAAAACCCCAATGAAACACATAAAAATAATCTTCTGTAAGCCAACAGGAGGGAAGACATTAGATGCTACAGACAGAAATGCTGTCTCAAAGTGACTGAGACTTCAATAGGAACACTACCTTCCTGGTGGTTGTAAACACAGTATCTCCACACGTCAAAATGGAAAATGTGGCTTATCCTCTTAATAATCATGTAAAGAAGAAACTGGGATTTAGTGAACGTACTCCCAGGATCCTAAGCCTTACAAAGCATCAGACATTCTTGGTAGAAAATTTGTAGATTTAGAAAGGGAAAAAAGAAGAGCCAGCAGGTAGTGTGGAGGTTAAGACACTGGTTCTCACATGGCTGACTGTATGGTTCGAGTCCCAGACCTGGTGACTTGAAAATCAGGCCAGGTGTATGTACACGTGTTTCCAAAACCCCAGGAGGAGACTGGAGGTGAAAGGATTGCAGCTTGGCCCGTCTCCTCCTGAAGCTGTGTGTGTGTGTGTGTGTGTGTGTGTGTGTGTTGTTGTGGGGGGTGATTTCTCATTTTTCCTCTCTCTTTCTCTCTGGTGAGCACATGTCCCCTATAACAAAAACTAAACAAAAGGGGGAAAAAAGGAGGAAGTGTTTAGAGTCAGGGTGAGAACCCTGTCTTTGAAGGCTGATTAAATGAATGCCTGGGGGATACTCTAAGTCTATGTGTTTCACACACCTCTTTACTCCTCAACAGTTTCAAGTGATATTATCTAAGAGTGTATTAAAATGACTTATTTATACCTCTCTTTTTGACCCCCTCCTTGGTGATATTCTCTTTCTTTCTTCCAGTATCTAATAAGTTTTTGTCACTAAATTCAATTCCTGACATTATCTAGTTATTAAAAGGTCTATAAAGTTCAGTGTGCTGCAGACATGCCTAAACATCATAACTAAATTCACATTTATTGTGTTGCAGAGTGGCATAAAGGCTTATATCTCCTACTCTCCTACATCAAGCATAGCATAATGCAATGCAAAGAAATGAAAAAATCCTGTTCTGACAGAGACAATTTCCTATTTGATTTAAGCACTTTCTTCTTATGATTAAGCTAAGGACCATCTTTTTTTATTTTAAAATTTATTTTATTTTATTTATTTATTTTTGCTTTCCCTCCTCTAACAGGGTACAGATTTTTACGGAGCATCTCGTGCCAGGAACTCTTCCAGGTGCCAGGGATATAGTACTGAAAAAACCAAGTCTATGTTCTCATGGAATTAAGTAGGCATGTAATAATACCAATGAATATATTACAGAATGCCAGTGAAGGTAAGTGATGAAGAAAAATGGTGCAGGCTGTTAGTACTGTTTGGAAAGGAAACTGTTTCTTAGGAAGAGAGAAAATAAATAGTAAAATGTTAAAACTTCAGGTATCCTTCATTCTGAGCAGCTTTCCCCAAATCAAATGTCTTGCCACTCTCAAATGTCAGCAGGTGCTCAGCAGAAGTAAACACATGAGTCAGCCACAGAGACATAAATATAAGCCACAAAGATGGGGCCATGGCTCACTCAGTACAGTTTTGACTAAGAACGACCACCCTGTGCACATGAACACATATCTCAGAGATGGGGATGGGAAGAAATAAGCATGTGGTGTTGAGCTTAAAACATTGGATTTAATCATTAGATTTGGTTTTAAGTCATTAGATCTGTATTTTTTAAAATTATGGTTGAAAAGAAATATATAACATAAGATTACACTCTTAATTTTGAAGTGTACTTTACAGGATTGTTAACTATATGCACAATGTTGTACAACATACCTCTTGAATTTTTTCATCTTGCGTGACTGGAAGTCTATACCCATTGAACAATGACTCCCTGTTCCCTCGTCCCCATGCCAGCTACCACTCTGCTCTCTGTTTGTATACATTTGGTTACTTGAGCCACTTCCTATAAATGAAATCATGCATTATTTGTCCTTTGGTGACTGAATTTCTTAATATCCTCTAGGTAGTTATAGCAAATGATGGGGATTTCCTCCTTTTTAAGGCTGAATAATGTTTCATTATATACATAAACTACATTTTGTTTATCTATTCACCTGTCAGTGGATGTTTAGGTTGCTTCCACATCTTGGTTATTGTGAATAGTGCTGCCATGAACATATGCATACCAATATCTTATTGAGGTTATACTTTCAATTCTTTCAGATACCAGTTTAGTTATTCTTGAACCATTATATGGTTCAACACATGACTCACTTTCTTTGTAATTTGCAATGGTTCCCTAGTACCATCTGCTCTCATGCACCAAGAACTTGCTATCTTTTGGTCTCTTGGGATATAAAGGAGGATAATAATAAGATAATAATGAAAGCCAGCTCTTTTGTGGTATCTACTATGTGCTGGGCACTCCTTTAAGCTAAGGATGTAGATATTATTATTCTCACTCCCAATTTGAGGGATAATGCTGAGTTAACTTAGTTAAATAGAAAAAAAAGAGAATGGGATTTGGTCACAGGCAGTCTGGCTCCAGAGCCTGTGCCTGTCACCAGCACACTGAATGGTCTCTCTGCCTTCCAGGAATTCAGGTTTTGGAGTGAGGGGGCTGACAGACAGGGAAATGACGATGTTCAAAAGTGCAGGGAGGGAACCAGCAGTTAGCGTAATGGCTATGTCGCTGGACTCCCACGTAGTCGACCGTGGTTCGCGTCACGAACCCGGTGGCTTACAACTCACGCCGGGCGCGTGTGCGTGCGTGCCCAAGATCCCGAGAGGAGAATGGAGGAGAAGGGATTGCGGCATGACCATCCCCCCTGGGGGGTGATTTCTCGCTTTCTATCTCTCTGTCTCTCTCTGTCTGTCTGGCGAACGCACGCGCCCTATAGCGAAAACCTCTCCAAAAAAAAAAAAAAAAAAAAAAAAAGTGCAGGGAGTGCTACGGTGCAGATCTTCACACTGTTCTCTTATTGAACATGTAGGAAGAAGCACTGAACTCTATGAAGTTGGGCAAGACTTTTCTAGAAGCAGAGAGTTTGGAGTGGAATCCTGACACATCAGTGAGAGAACAACATGAATAAGGGAACATTCCAGAAGATGTAATGACATCTAAAGCTCCTACCAGGGAAAATAAAATCCACGGTTTTACACACTTGCTGTGCTCATACCTGCACTTAATACCTGCTATTCAAGTGCTCTGTGTATGCTCGACCCTATTGTAAGTATTATATGTATTATCTTATCAATCCCTAATAAGGCCCTGGAGGGCAGGTATGATTCTCATTTTACAGATGAGGAAACTGAGGTTCAGAAAGGTTAAGTTTGTTCCCCAAGAATACATGGCCAATATCCAAGTTCAGTTTATAAGTCTCTGAAGCCAGTGTTCCTATTACTCTGCAAAGTATAAAGGGTCGATGGACGATGCAGAAGCCAGACTCTCTATCCTCAAAAAAAAAACCCAGGGAGGCCATTGCCCAGGTAAAGGTGTGATATGAGCTGGTGCACGTTGGCCCACTGACTGATAAACCTGAGCAGAGGACACAGCAGAAAAGGAAAGGTTAAAGAAAGGGGCAAAGTAGCAAGATTGTTCTTTAAAAAGAAGAAAGCTGGGCCTCCTCCTCCCCTGCCTGGCAGTGCAGTCCTTTGGTGGCAGGGGTATTCGGTTGCTTTGCAGCCACTGTTCTCCTGGTCTAAGGTTGCAGCACAAGGCTCTGTTCACCTGACACTATTGAAGAGCAGAGAGAATGAAACAGTGGCTTATCACAAGGCACCGGAGGTCTCTGTTTCTGGCTGGGTTCTGCAGTGGACTTGGCATTCAGAAAGCACTTGTAGATGGATTGCCAAAATGCCAGCTTAAAAAAAAAAAAAAAAAGAAAGCCAAGGTAGAGTCAGATTTTCTCTCCATCTACCTTCCCTTCCCCAAGGTAGTAATCGCATCACAGGAAACCTGAACTCACTTGTTTTTTTTGCTGCCTGCTCCTATTTGCCTGGAAAATATGACATTTGTTGGCAAGGGCTCAGGGAGGAGCTGCATCCTGATTTATTGCTCTTTCCTGGAGAAGTTTTTACTTCTGAGAATCCTATTGTGTCAGAATTGGGATGGGATTTGAGTCTTGCTCTTCAGGGATTGAGTCTTTCTAATGACATTAATAAAAGGCCCCTCAAAGAACTATGATGTGGCAACTTATTATGGAGACTAGAAGAGGGACAGTTCACCCAATGGCTTCGCTGTTCCTGTGGGCCTCTCGGTATGATCCTGTGGCATGATGATGAGCGAGCTCCGAGGGTCCTGGCTGGCCCAGAGGTCCTGCCCTGTGCTCTGTGTTACACATACCCTTTCCTACCCTCCATGCAGACATAACAGCGAGGTGCCCTTGACCCTGGGAACAGAGGATGAAGTGGATTTCCCCCTCAATGACCAGCATCTTTGATGTGAATGCCCATCCTGTTGCCCAGTGAATGTATGCTAAATGGAAATGCTGGGATTTGGAGAAACAGAGTGGGTAACCGGAGAGAGTGAGAAGGAGAATGGAGATCTACAAAGGGGAAGACAACGCCGTATCCACCTCCTTTGCTCTCTCTAACCCAGAATCCTTTGTGATCCTGGCTTGAGAAATCCAATATGCTCAATACATTTACAGGAGGCAGATCTTTCTCTGTGCAAAGGTGGTTGGGGATGTACATTCAGTAGAGCTTAAATATTTTTTTACTTTGTTGTTCCAAGAGGAACCTGAACCCAATGACATTTTCTCCTTTGTCAGGGTCACATTGTTCATCAGTGACCCCAGGAAGATTTTTTTTTCTTAGCTATTCCAAAGGTTTGAAGGAAGTTCCCCCCCGCCCCCCATCATTTCTTGGGGACTAAAAATGTATTTTGGTAAACAAGAAGGAAATAACTTTTTAAATAAATATATAGGAAGATGACATAGGAATTACTTTGATTTAAATTGTGAAAATAGGGCCCAGCAGGTGGCATAGTGATTCAGGCACTGAATTCCCATGTGGCTGACTACGGCTTGAGGGTCAGAACCCAAGGTTTTTGAAACACACTGGGCTTGTGTGCATGCATGCCCAAAGTACCGAGAGTAGAATGGAGGAGAAGGGATTGTGGTGTGTCCATCCTCCTGGGGGGAGAGGGGGTGGTTTTCCCTTTCTATCTTTCTCTCTCTTTCTCTCTGGTAAGCACATGTACCCTATAGCAAAAATATCTAAAAATTAATTAATTAATTAACTGTGAAAATAAGACAATTGCTCTTAAATGGTAAAATGGGAAATTGTTAAAATTCAGGACCATGATTTCAGAATATATGGGACAATTTTATACATTCTTATGGGAGTTGGACTGAACTTCTGAACTGTAATTTAGCCGTTGTAATTGAGATCATTTTTCAAGCTCTTACTAAGTAGGGAGTCAGAATAGTTTGATACACGCTTGTACCTAATACTTCCAGAGTGGGAAAAAGTGATGAAGATGCTTCCAGTTGTATAAAAGAAAGAGCATTTGGAACAGACCCAATCAATTATGAAAGTTTGCTCCATGTTGCTCGTCATAATGCTGGAACTGGAGAAGGAAGCTTTGGCTTTAATATGTTGAGACGTAGAGGAACGTAAAGTAGACTCAGAAACCTAGTGAATCCCTAGATGGCAAAGCATGCTTGGAAGAGTTCCTGGTAAAAAAAACACACTGTTAAGAACTCAGAGTCAAGGATGGAGAGAGCAGGTTCAGACTTCTTGATCATAGCTCTCTCTCTAACACCTGATGAAGACTTGTTACTCAGTCAGCCTTCAGTGAGTGACTGTTGGATAGACCAAATAAAATACAATGACGCAGGAGGACCTCAACACAGGGGACTCTGACTAAAACACCACTCATACACACACACACACACACACACACACACACACAACACACACACACGACTGCACACACTCCAAAAAATTTTTGCAAAAGGAAAAGTAAGTCTGAGACCTATACTGGGTTGATCAGTGATGATTTGGCAGTGAAAAAACAAGTCCCTACTCCACAGTATTTCCGTTCTCACTCTATGATGCTAGTAAAGAGAATTTGATGAGAATTATTCCACAGTGGTGCATTTTGCTGAGAAAATATTTTTATCTGAAATGAATGCACTGAATCAATTTAATTACTGATTAATTTCTACTGAGTACAATAAAACCATTTCTAATGTTCTCATATTTACTCTAAAGTTTCCTGTTTTTGTTGAAATCTTCTGTGAAAACTTTGTAATGAAATTTGATTTTTAAGGGTCTTTTTGGTTTATTTGTTGACATCTACTATTACCAAATATAGCTTGTTGCATTTGTAAATTTTGATCCCCTCTCCCTTTGACCCATATGTTTACTAAACCTAACTCCTAGGTCAAATCGAAGTTGTCACAGTTTAGCTGTTGCCAACCTTATTTTAAGTTGATTGATTCTAACATTTGTTAAAACTAGGATGAAGGATGGTTAGTTTGTATTTATGTCCTAGCTAATTCTTGACACAGTGCAGGATGGCCGTAAGGTCAAGAATTAATCTCTCATGCTGCAACACAGTTCTTCAGATCACTTAGCATACTCTGTTCACCCTGACGACAGAACAGAGTACCCACAGGACCTGTTTCATCTCTAACTTTATCACTTCCATGACACTTCAGGCATTGTAAATTTCAGCCCAATGGACTTCCCAAAGAATCTTGCTAAAATATCTTGTTCTTTCCCAGCTTATTGATGTTTTGCTTATGTAAATTTTATCAGTCTTGTTATTTTCTTTCTTCTCTCTCTTTTCTTTTATATCCAATCACTGTATATTTTTATAGCATACAAAATAAATTTTTCCAGCATGAATACACTGTATATTAGTCCATTTACAGGTATTACTATAAACATTATCAACAAATAATTTTCCATTTTTGTGTCCATTAAATATTTTGCATTTTGGGACCAGCAGTTAGTGTAATGGCTATATCGCTGAACCCCCATGTAGTCAACCTTAGTCAACAGTGGTTCGAGTCCCAGACCCGATGGCTTAAACTCACGCTGGGCGTGTGTGTGTGTGCCCAAGATCCCGAGAGGAGAATGGAGGAGAAGGGGTTGCAGTGTGGCCATCCCCCCGGGGGGGGGGGGGGGGGGTGATTTTTTCCTTTCTGTCTCTCTGTCTCTCTCTGTCTCTCTCTCTTTCTGGCGAGCACATGCACCCTATAGCAAAAATCTCTCAAAAAAAAAAAAAAAAAAAGAAAGAAAGAAACCTCTCTAAAAAAAAAATTTTTTTTTCATTTTTGCCCCTCTTGATTCTATCCCTCTGGCCCCCCTCATTTCTCACTCTCCTCTCTCACTGTCTCTAGTATCCATAACTGCTCACCTTGCTTTTATACCTTCTAATCTTTCAGTTTCTGTCATAGAGTACAGATATTCGGTATATACTAAGTGGGGACATGCAATGCCTCTCTTTCATAGCCTGGCTTACTTTGTTTAGTTAAATCTTTCATATTTGTTCACTTTCTATCAAATGCCAGGGTCTCATTATTTCTTATGACTGAGTAGTACTACATAGTTTATATGTGCCATTTTTTCCATACATTTATCTGTTCTTGGACATTTGAATTGATTCCATGTCTTAGCAATCATGAATAATGCCGCAATAAACATGGATGTGCAAGTGTTTTTCCAACCAAGTGTTATTCCTATCCTTTGGGTAGATATTGAAGAGTGGAATTGCTGGATCATATGGTAGCTCTATTTGTAGGTCTTTGAGGAACTTCCATATTATCCTTCGTGATGGCTGTACTAATTTACATTCCCACCAACAGTTTAGGAGAGTTCTCTTTCACAGAAACCTCACCAGCATTTATAATTTTTAAAAAAATCTTAGCAATTCTTACTGGAGTTAAGTGGTATCTCATTGTAGTTTTGATTTACATCTCTCTTATGACAAGGGATGCTGAGCATTTTTTTTTTCAAGTCTTTTTAGTTCTCCATGAAGATGTTACTGACCCTTCCAATTAGAGGTAATTTTCTTTTTTTTCCCTTTTTTTTTACATTTTAACGGCACAGATATTATGTTATAAATTATTACATATTTATCTACTTATATTGTATTAGTGACCGTGTCTTATTTTCCATATTTGTGTGAAAATTCATTAAAAGTAGAGTTTACATTTTATGTATATTTTTGTTCTCTAGAATTATTTTTTTTTTAATTTTTTTTCTTTTTTTTTTTTGGAGAGGTTTTTGCTATAGGGCGCGTGCGCTCGCCAGACAGAGAGAGACAGAGAGATAGAAAGCAGGAAATCACCCCCCAGGGGGGATGGCCACGCCGCAATCCCTTCTCCTCCATTCTCCTCTCGGGATCTTGGGCACACACGCACATGCACCCGGCGTGAGTTTTAAGCCACCGGGTCCGGGACTCGAACCGCGGTCAACTACGTGGGAGTCCAGCGACATAGCCATTACGCTAACTGCTGGTCCCTCTAGAATTATTTTTAAAAGAATTATTTATTTTATTAATTATTATTATTATTCTGTTCTACCAGAGAGAGGCAGAGACAGAGAGAAACAGAGACAGAGGGAGAGTGAGAGTGAAAAAGCAAGCTTTTGGATCCAGGACCCAAACCACTATCAGCCATATGGGAGTCCAGTGCCTTAACCACCACACCACCTGCCAGTCCCTAAAATTTTTTTTTCATTTTTTGTTTTTGGAGAGGCTTTTGCTATAGGGCACATGCACTCACCAGAAAGACAGAGAGACAGAAAGCAAGAAATCACCCCCCAGGGTCATGCTGCAATCCTTTCTCCATTCTCCTCTCGGGATCTTGGGCACGCACACACATATGTGCCTGGCATGAGTTTAAGCCACCGGGTCTGGGACTTGAACCGCAGTCGACTACATGGGAGTCCAGCAGCATAGCCATTACGCTAACTGCTGGTCCCCTAAAATTATTTTTTAAAAATTAAGTTGTTAGCTAGCTCTGTGGCCTGTTGGATAATGCAGCCAGATCCCACCTGGCAGATGGCATGATTAGACTTGGGTTAGTCACCAACCTGGTGACTTGAGAAATATGCCAAGTACGTGCATGTGCCCCAAATCAATCCCAATAAGGAGGAGAATAGGAGGAGAAAGGATTTGTGGTATGACCATGCCACATGGGAGGTGCTTTCTCCTCCCTCCCCACAAGTACATATACCCTCTAGCAAAAAAAATAAAATAAAAATCAAGTTGCATTCTTCTTTCAACCCCATCTCAGTGGACTGGAGAAAGGATCAGTCTTATTCCAGCGCTTTCAATTCATCACCAGTTTTCCCTGCTCACTGCTGAGAAGTCTGTCCCAGCAAGACTGTTTCTTTCAGTTTCTGCAACTATGCTCCACCGGTACCACTCTTGGGGTATGAAACGCTTAGATGCTGGGGCTTTCACAGGCCTAGATTTCTTGGTAAATTATACAACCACCCTCTCTGTTTTCACGCCAAGTCCTTGGGTTACTCTCCTGAGATGGATCTGCATCTCTACTTCTTTTACTTTCCATAGACAACACATCTGCTTTTTTTCTACCCTTTTAGGATATTTAATGTAAGCTCTCCAATAGCTTTTTTCCCCAAAAAAATTAAGAAGCCAATTTCTTCAGGCAGCTCTGCCTTCTCGGTAAAATTCTTTGTGTCAAAGAAATACTAAGGATTATCTGCTTGGAATTGAAAGGGAAGGGGAAAATGTAAGGAATCAAAATGTATACAGGCCCAGCTGTGGTGATGCAGTGACACTGAAAGCCAAGTGAAATGGCTCCTGATTCCAGTCCTGTGTTTAACTGAACACTTCAGGAATATCCATGGTGCTACATGGCTTCAGGTTGGGGAGTGATTTGTCAAGGGTTTCTCTCTCTCTCTCTTCTTTCTCTTTCTAAAGGAATGAATAAATTCTTTTAAAAAGTATTAATGTTTGGGAGAAAAATTCCTTTAATCAACAAATGTCTGATAGATTGACATGAGATATGAGCATGTACAAAAATGAAAGGCAAGTCTGAATTCAAATTGTGGTTCAGCTATCCAATAGGCTTGACTCAGGGTCAGACCAGACAACTCTTAGCAAATGAAATGGGAAATAAATACTGGCAGGTCTTCCTGGGAATTTGTTATCTAGCAATACTTAGAAATGTCATCAATAATTCTTTAAAAATTAAAAATAAAGCTAAGATTGGAAGCATCAGGAAGGTTTGGCAGAGGGTGGAGTTGATTGAGACCTAGGGGTGGACATTGGCTTTAGGTAAGACAAATTGCACCCAGGTAGGGCTTCTGCTCTGAAGGAACAGGACATTGGTTCAGACATCACAATATGGTGTTCAACAAGGAAAATCTAACCCCTAGACAGGAATTGAAAGATTAATGCTGTTCAGAAGCAAGGTTGATTTCATGCTGGGTTGTGAGTCACTGAGCTACTTGACTACGGTTTCAGAATTTCTCCTCTAATAGAAGGGAGAATGATTGGTCCCCAAGCTGGAGGTGGTGCTAACGTCCAGCCTACAACAGAAATCTGAGTTGCCCCAGGGATGGGGAGTGGAGGACTGGGGGAAGAAGTGGAGAGTGAGTCAGACGGACCATTAAACCAAACTTTAGATGTACAGTGTTTGAAAAGGACACGGGCATTGAAATTAGTCTTCACACACTTCTCTACACATGGATACCGTCAGCACTTAACTTTGAACATGTTGACCAAAATAAAAATGGCCTGCTTTTTAAAAATCACTACTTATATTTCCTTCTCTAAAGCTCAACTGCCACAACCCAAGGTAGAGAATGTTTCATCTGTTGAAAAATATAGTGATGATATTGTTCTGATGATGACTGTTAGTGAAGTCTCAAGAATGGATAGCACATTTTCTGGGCAGATCAGAGAGCATATCATGGACGATTGCCAGTTAGTGAACCATTAGTCAGGAAACACTGTGTTAGGATAACTCTAAGACCTTCAGTTGGGCAACAACCATAATTGTTGCAGTGAAAGCACTTGAATGTTATTCAGTGATTATATAAGCAAGTAGATCCAATCTCTTTCCGTTTTAATCTATACCATATTCTGCAACCACAGCAAACTTTCTTAAATAGTTAAGTACATTCTTTCTCTTGCTGCACAACTTATAGCGGATCCCTGATATGCTCCAGGTCAAGTCCAAAGTCTTCTTGTCAAGAAGCCCCACACAACTTGAATTCATGCCATCAGCTCAGTCTTCTTATTGCTCCCAGTCACACACAGTCTCCTCTTTAATCTGTTCTCTTAGTATGTCAAGCTAATCATTCAAGCCACCTTCCATTTCTATTCATGCCTAAAAAAAAACTTCCTGTCTTCTTCTGGTTAGCTAACTCCTGTCATCTTTTAGGATCTAGCTCCTGTTCCACTTCCTCTATGAGAACATTTCCAAGAATGTGTGTCCAGAATTGTCTTCCCTTTTCAACTCTCAGTATTACAGACGCAATGGTTTACTTTCACTCTTCCTAAGGAATAGTTTGTTTTCCAAACGAATTTTCTAGTAATAGCCTGCTCTATTTTTCTTCATCACTTATCACCACTGGCATTATGTAATATATTTATTGATTATTGTCCTATTGTCTGCTTAATTCTATGTGAACATAGACTTGGTTTTGTTCATTGCTCTATCCCCAGTACCTGGAAGAGTTCCTAGCATACAGGAGGTGCTCTATAAAAATTTACCGAATGAATGAATAGCCATGTTCTCTGTTAGAGGAGGAGCAGAAAATATAGGGGGTCCCTAGCTTAACTATCAAAGTAAAAGTGCTTACATTGAATAGGAAATTGTCTCTGGAAGAACAGAATTCTTCATCCTTTTGCATCGAATTATGCTATGCCTTCAAGTCAGAAAATGCAGGCCTCAGTGCTAGTCTCCCTTTCTTTTTTCTTATAGAATCCCACTTTTGGGACCAGCAGTTAGCATAATGGCTATGTTGCTGGATTCCCATGTAGTCGACCGTGGTTTGAGTCCCAGACCTGGTGGCTTAAACTTACGCCGGGCACGTGTGCGTGCGTACCCAAGATCCTGAGAGGAGAATGGAGGAGAAGGGACTGCGGCTTGGTCATCCCCTCTGGGGGGTGATTTCTCGCTTTCTATCTCTCTGTCTCTCTCTGTCTGTCTGGCAAGCGCACGCGCCCTATAGCAAAAACCTCTCCAAAAAAAGAAGAAAAAAAAAGAATCCCACTTTTGTTCATGGTAGCTTCTTTGGAGTAAGGATGACAATATTCTGTGTAGTGAGACATACATTAATTTCCAGGAATTGTTTTCCCAGTAGAGGCATAGCACCACATTTTCTTCCTGCGTGCCTCTTTCCTTTTCTTTCTAGAACCTGGATCAGAAGTTGCAGATGGAGGGAGCAGCAGTTAGTATAATGGCTATGTCACTGAACTCCCATGTAGTCGACTGCGGTTTGTGTCCCGAACTCGGTGGCTTGAACTCACATGGGCGCATGTGTGTGCGTGCCCAAGATCCCAAGAGAAGAATGAAGGAGAAGGATTGCAGTGTGGACATCCCCCCTGGGGGGTGATTTCTTGCTTTCTGTCTCTCTGTCTTTCTGGCGAGCGCACACGCCCTATAGCAAAAACCTCTCCAAACAAACAAACAAAAAAGAAGTTGCAGATGGAGCCATCATCTTATATTTATAAAACAAACAGACAAACAGAAGAATTAAAGCTAAATGTGAAGGGTAGCAGAGTGAAAATAAAGAAAACTGGGATATCGAGCTACTGTGCCAGCCCTGAATTGCCTACCTATAACCAGACTATCTTTCTTATGAGAAAATAAACCCCAGTTGATTAATTCATAATGGGTTAGTAGATGATGCATGCTGCTTAATATATTATCTGTCTAGTACCCTTGTATATAGTCAATACTAAATCATAAATCAATTATTTGTTCTTATATTATCCTTTCATCTTTGTTAATTTTCTATCTTCAATTAGATATGATCTTGTAGATGAATATGACCTTGTATGTCTATCAATATTTCATCACTATTCTTCTTGGGCACTATTTGAGGTTGTGGTAAATCAGTGTTGGTGCAAAATCTGTGGGGAAAAAAAATGCATCTATTAGCCAACAACTGTGTAATAATATAAACTCTGAATTCAGCATAGTAGACATGAGACTCCCTGGAGGGGTGTAAGTTTTGGAGTAGTTTCATTATGATACTAGAAATCATATCCTTGTGTATGGGGTTTTTAATGTATTTGTTTTAAAACTATTGTCTTTTCAGTTAAATTTTAATATTTGATTTTATTATATTTCACCATTAAAGGAATGCTTATACTTTCAGCAACCAGAATTAGAATAATTAGATAGGGAGCTGGCAGGTGGCGTGGTGGTTAAGGTGCTAGACTCCCACATGGCTGACCATGATTCGAGTCCTGGACCCAGCAGCTTGCTCTCTCTCTCTCTCTCTCTCTGGTCAAATTAAAATAAATAAATAATAAAAATAAAATAAATAAAGTTAAAATAATTCTTTAAAAAAAAAGAATAATTAGATAAATAATAGTCAGGCAACCTTACAGGACCTGTTTAGACTATATCTTAGTGGAGTAGTTATATAAGATGAATGATATAATACTATGAGGATACCTTAGCAATGAATTTCCAGTGTGCATTAAAAGGAATATGCTTTCTTCAGCTGTAGAAGAAGCCATTCTTTTTTTTTTTTTTTTTTTTTTTTGGAGAGGTTTTTGCTATAGGGCGCGTGCGCTCGCCAGACAGACAGAGAGAGACAGAGAGACAGAAAGTGAGAAATCACCCCCCAGGGGGGATGGCCACGCTGCAATCCCTTCTCCTCCATTCTCCTCTCAGGATCTTGGGCACGCACGCACACTCGCCCGGCGTGAGTGTAAGCCACCGGGTCCGGGACTGAAACCGCGGTCGACTACGTGGGAGTCCAGAGACATAGCCATTACGCTAATTGCTGATCCCGAAGAAGCCATTCTTAAAATTAAGAAAATAAAAAAACCTAAACTACTAGATCAATGGATGAATTATTTATATGAAGAAAACATCATCAACAATGATGAAAATTACTGATGGAGAGGAAAATGGTGAGTCTGGTACTAAAGTGATTATAAATAAAATAGACTGATCAAGAGTGAGATAACAGCAGCAAGATAGTTCAATAAGTGCTATTGCTGATTATTATGTGTGAGAACCAAGTTTTATTATTAAAAATATTATCTTATTACTGTTTTGGTTTTTTAATTCAAAAAGAGTATTTTGAAAATAGCAAATCCATTTTTCAATTTTTTATTATTATTTATTTGAATTTTATTATATTTTGGCCCTATTACATGAACTGTTTAATTCTTCTCTGTAGAGCTTATTGAACATTTTGTGGTCTAATATGTAGTCAGTTTTTGTCAGCGTTCCATTGTTTGAAAAGTATATGAATTCTCAATTTTGGGGGTCTGGAATTTAGTGGGTAGCTCTTGAGTTCACCTTATTAATTGTACTATTCAGATGACGAGAAAATTAAGCCCTTAGTTTACATGATTTTGTGGAGAACTAAGAATAATCTACATGTTACTTATGTAAATAGTTTATAATGTTGAAAGAAATGTGAAAATTTGGAGAATTTGCAACTTGATCCTGTGATACCAACTTTTTATTTAAGAATTTTTTATTTATTATAATTATTATTGTTTAATTTGCTATAGGGCACCAGAGAGAGAGAGAGAGAGAGACAGAGAGAGAGAGAGAGAGAGAGAAAGTGAGAAGGCAAGATGCCAGGGGCGGGACTTGAACCACAGTCAGCCATGTGGGAGACCAGCACCTCAACCACTACGCCACCTGCTGGCCCCGATGCCAACTTTAAAAGATAATTGATAATAGGTTTATGATCTTAAGTTAAAAATTAAGAGAAATTACCTAAATGTAAAAAGACTATTAGAAGGCTTAAATGAATTTGAGATTGATACTCTCTCTTGTATGCTCTCTCTTTGTGGGCACACATCTATTGGTGGTAGGCAGATTTTCTTTGTAGTACTGTGTGCTTGCCTGATCCATCATTTGAAGTTCTTCAAAAGAAAAGAAAATTAATTAATCTAAAAAAAGTACTTGAAAATTCTTAAGAAAATTAAATTGAATTGAATTTAAAATATAATTAAATGGAATTTAATCTATTCTACTTTAATTGACCAAACATTTATGAAATAATATCCTGTAAATTATTATCTTATTTTATATAAAATTTACTTCACAGATAAAGAACTTTTAAAGTGAATTTAAAGGCTTAGGCAAAATTTTAGGTTTTAATTGAGAAATTTGTTACATAGACTATTTATTTTTTACTATTTAACTTTATTTATTGTTGTTATTATTTTCCAATTTGACTGGGGGGGGGGGGAGTAAGAAAGGAAGCCATCAGGTCCGGGACTTGAACCATGGTCTGTCATGTGGGAGTCTAGTGCCCTTAACCATCATGCCACCTGCTGGCCCTAACAAAAACTATTTAAATTCCATGTAATTCAAAATAGTCTATTTTGGGGGCACAAAAGCTGTCCTTGAGAAAATTCCCAATGATAAAAACTAGTATTTACCCATTTATTTAAATTTTGTTCAAGGGCACATGCACTCACCAGAGACAGAGAGACAGAAAGTGAGGACATGTAATCCCCACTACTACCTAGCATGGTGAATGGTCCCTTCTCCTTTTCCTCCATTTGGTTTTTTTGGACATACATGTACAGACACTTGATGTGTTTTTTCAAGTCTCTGTGTCCAGGACTTGAATCATGTAGTCAGCCAGGTGGGATCTAGCCACCTCAACCACTATCCCATGGACTGGCCTGAAAACTACCATTTTAATCAAAACTCCAGTATAGTGTTGTGTATGGCATCCTAAGCAAAGAAACAGAAGTCTCAATAAAAGACTATGGAGGAAAATGGCAGCACAAACACAACTGTCACAGAATCCTCCCCCTCTCAACTGAAATGAACAAAAGAATAAAGAAATAGAGAAGCTATACACAACTCTAGAAAGAGGGTCATCTGTATCCTACAAACTGTACATTTTTTCTAGATCTATTGCAGATAGGACCAAATTAAAGGAAAACATCAAGAGGTCCTAACTCTCTCTTTAGAGAATGTGAAATGGTTTTACAGAGCAAATTGCAGATATCCTGGAAAAATACTATCGACATCTCTTAATCTGGAGGAGCCAGGACTGGAATCAAAGTTTGGGACATGTTGGGATGGGTCTCCCTTTCACCAGCACAGATCCAAAGATTGAAAGTAGAGTGTTCAATATTAAGTGTGGTCACACTAGGTAAGAAGCAGATGCTGCCATCAGATTCCCCCCTTCAGAAAGGAGACCAGACAGGGACCGGCGTTTGGCGTAATGGCTGTGTCGCTGGACTCCCACATAGTCGACCGCGTTTCGCGTTCCGGACCCTGTGGCTTGAACTCACGCCGGGCGCGTGTGCTTGCGTGCCCAAGATCCCGAGAGAAGAATGGAGGAGAAGGGATTGCGGCGTGGCCATCCCCCCTGGGGGGTGATTTCTCGCTTTCTATCTTTCTGTCTCTCTGTCTATCTGGCAAGCACACGCGCCCTATAGCAAAAAAACCTCTCCAAAAAAAGAAAAAAAAAAGAAAGGAGACCAGACAAAGGCTTATCATATACCTAGATTTATTCCAAATAGTCAAAATCAATGGACACATAGTAGGAGGGAGTAATGAAGTAAACTTTGAGTGAAAGGGCTTTTGGATATGGAAAAATAGCTTGAGTTGGAGACTGGCTTAGAATCACAGGGAAAGTGTTGTGAAGCTCTACTCTTTTCTTTCCTTTTCTTTTCTCTTCTTTTCTTTTCTTTTCTTTCTTTTCTTTTCTTTTTTGTTGTTGATTGTTGTTAATTTTTTTCCTAGCCTACCCTACCTACTCTACTCACAATGTGATATTTACTCCCTTGTTTTTTTCTGAAGTTGCAGTGGGGATGTCCAGATTCTATGTCATTGGAGTTCTAAACTACGGACTAGTAAAATAGGGAGGGAGGTAGGTGGGAGGACCTATTCCATACTAGACTCTCTTCAACCTCCCAGTTGACTGTAGAATCTGTGTTCTCCAACATAAACTTGAAACTTGAGAATCTAAGAAGTTGGCACATGATGGACTTCTTTGCATGGTTAATTTGATAGAATAGTAATAGAGCTTGCTGGGTGTAAAGTGTATAATAGACACACATAACTACTTAAATATATGTACTCACTAATGTATGAAATATGTGTTATGGGCAAGGAGTAGATAGGCATTGGGGCCAAGGAGGACTTTGGAGAGGTTGAACAACACTGGTGCAATGTTAGTAGCAACTAATGACGGTATGTCTCTTTGAATTGTAAAATGGATATACATCAAATTAATCTATTTTCAGTCTCAGTGAAGACAGTCTACTCCCACAATACAAGAAAATAACTAACATTCTGTTATGTCTGTACTTATTGCCAGGTCCTACTTGTTACCAGAAAGACAATTCCAAAACATTTGGCCCTATGTGTTTGCCATAACCATGCCTGAAATCGTTCTGTAGTCTTGTTAAGAAAAATTGGCGAGGTACAACTGTAATTGAAGTTATTATTATTCTCAGGGCTTCTTTCACTCCTTTAGCTCAGGTGGCAGCTAAGGGATCTATAAATGTAACATTATGACCACATGAGCAAGAATCTACTCTGTGTCTGCTTTAAAGTGGCAGTGAGCTTTAGTGTGAGGCCAGGCTAGACATACCTGGATTTGCACTCTGATTTTGTTACTGGCTGGTGTGTGATTTCGCACAGGTTACACAATTTTCCCAGATAATAAGGTAACACTACCTGGCAATTACAAGAATTAAATTAGACAGAGTTAATCATCTAATATAGTGCCTGAAATTGAATGTGTTCAATAAACATCAACCATATTTTAAATAGAACTTATAATTCATTCCAGAGGATGTCAATCATTTCTATCTTGTTTGAAAAAAAAGTCTTGACTTACTTATTTTCAACTACATAGAGACCTCAAAATTCAACTCCAAATTACAGAAAGAAAACAATTCAAAACATCTGAAAATCCTTCCAGTCTAAATCCTGGCTTTAGTCTAGTGTATCTGGATACCTATTTATATTTCATTTTTTAAGAGAAATTAAATTTCATTTTATTATTTTCTAGTGGCTAAAAGATGCTAGGCTATCTGTACATAAGAGATGAATCGTAAGATGGGGAGATTAGAGATGTAGATGAGAAAAATGAAAGAAACACTATTTCTCTTCCATCTTACGTTTTGTATATCCACTCACATGTACAGTGTCTGAAAAGGTGGCGTGCATAACTGGCTTCTTCACATGCACAGTTTGGTAGAAGAATGGCCGTCGTGCGCTGGCAGACATACCAAACTCCTTCAGTATAGGCAGTAATTACCAGATGTGATATGAAGAGTGGGTGGGAGTAGTGAAGCAGACCATGGGAAATTGGGGGAAAGCTAAGCAACTGTAGTTTTTTTTTTTTTTTTCTTTTTTTGGGAGAGGTTTTTGCTATAGGGTGCGTGTGCTCGCCAGACAGACAGAGAGAGACAGAGAGATAGAAAGCAGGAAATCACCCCCCAGGGGGGATGGCCACGCCGCAATCCCTTCTCCATTCTCCTCTCGGGATCTTGGGCACACACGCACACGCGCCCAGCGTGAGTTTAAGCCACCGGGTCCGGGACTCGAACCGCGGTCGACTACGTGGGAGTCCAGCGACATAGCCATTACGCTAACTGCTGGTCCCGCAACTCTGTAATTTTAAGAACTGGTTTTAAAACTGACCCAGTGATAGTTTGTCTCTTTGCCTTAGACTAGGTCCTATAACAGTCTCTTTATATCTGTTTATTTAGTTTATATTTCAACTCCCTAGAAAGTTTGCAAACTCTTTGAAGGTAGGTACCATGTCTTAGTACTCTCTGCACACCCAACCACTGGCATAAGCACTTTATAAATGTTTGTAGATGAATGAGTAAATAAACAAATGATCATAATGTTAGTTGCCTGGGGTTACTGACCTGCCTGTGCCCTGCAATTCTGAAAGGTTTGAGATTGTAACTTCAGTAAAATTTATTTTATTTTTACTGTCAGAGGGCATGTGTGCTTGCCAGAGAGAGAGAGAGAGAGAGAGAGAGAGAGAGAGAAAGAGAAAGGAAAGCATCCTACATTCCTAATAGGACATTGTCATGCCACAATCATTTTTCCTCCATCTCATCAAGATTTTGGGCATACATGCACTCTTGTCTGGCATGTTTTGCAGGCTGCCAGAGTGGGGATCTGAATCACAGTCAGCCATGTGGTATCCAGTTCCCACTGCAGAGTGCTTAACCATTGCACTATGGGGCCAGCCCTAGTAAAATATTTTAAGAGGCTAACTCTATCCATTTACATGTCTAGAGAAGTGCTGTCACACACTATCACAAACTAGAGGCCTGCAAGCTTAATCGGTAAACAATGTGAATATGTATTTTTAAAATTTAACTTCATTACCCACATGTAGCAATTAGGATATTGTAAAAATCTGCATTTGCCTGTTTTTTCTTTTTATTTTTTAATTGGATATTGACTAAAACACCATTTCTCTTGAAAAACTGAAAGCATGTCAAATGCTGTGGTGAAAATATCTAGTCAGAACTAAGTAGCGACTGCCGTCTCTGAATGGAATCCACCATCTCTAATTCACCACAGTCCTCATGTACTCAATTTACTCATTAATGCTACCTATTAGATCCTAAGTAACTATGTGAGTGTGTGACTCCTCCACTAGGTGATGGCCTGGTTAAAAGCAAAACAAACACACAAACAAAAAAAAAACACACATGAGGAAGAAGGAGATACGCTTTTCTCTTCTTCTGAAAACACTACTGTTAGGGAGTCTAATTGGACTTAATGGGTGCTAACCTGGTTAAAGTTGAAGGAAGCATGCACCTGCAGCATGTCTGTATTCGGGCACAACGATGATACAATGGTTTGTGCTCTGAGAAATGGAGGGAAAAGCACTGGAAGAGTCCACATTCCCTTTCACAGGGCTACAATAATGATTTTTTATGGTAGACAAAAACTAGTCTTCCTGAAGCCCGAGGCTTGCAATGAGAGAACTTGGTTACTTCAGTGTAAGAGCACAATCAGGGAGGATTGACGTACTCAGGCCAAACTACCTCATACAGCTCACTGGTTCTTAGAATTCAGCCAATTCAATTTATTTACATTTGGCTTCCACTTTCAAAAATGCATACATTGGATGACACAATCTGTTATATTAGATTTACTAATATTTTACAGTGATGCAGCAAAGAGCAGGCCAAGTACTTTAGACACTGGAGATTTATGGGCCAGTTATTAATCTTGTAAAATATAGTGAATTGCCACCAAAAAGGGAAAAAAGAACAGATTCTTTCCTAAACAGGAAAAAAAAAAATCTAACCTACTCATCTGATGAATGAGTATTTCTTTAAAAAACAAAACAAAAACAAAAACAAATAAACAAATGGAAAACATTTGGAATCTAAAAAATTTCTTTCTGAACACCCAATGGTCATCATCTTTCCAAATTGACTTGGTGGATCCAGCTGGCAAACTGAATTTGCCCTCTCACCTTAAGAATATTAGCAAATTGAACTGGGTTCTCTCCAGAAGAAATATGATATTTTTACACTAGGACTTTCCAGCAAGAATACGGCTTCTGCAGTTGGCAGGCTCAAACTGACACTTGCGAACAGGTCCAGTTTGAAAGATGAGGACTCAGGATGCAGTATGCAGCATATTTTTCTTATTATTTTTATGCATATTTAGCCTTTTGGAAATAAAAATGTAGAAAAACGACCCTGGAACTAAAACTCAAAAGAATTATAAAAGCTACCCTTTCATGTTTTCTTTTTAGTTCTCACTTTCTTTTTTTCTGTGATTTCAAAAGAAAGGGGAAAATAAAATTTATTCTTTCTTAGATTTAGGGGAAAAGTAACTTTGAATTTTGAGAAGGTAATTGATTGGCTACATCTATACACACTCATATATGTACTAACATTCCTGTTGGTACTGTGACTTATTATCACTTTTTTTTTTTAACAAAGCCTGTACCTTTTTATGAAATGGTATTACCTTATAGTTCATTGCTTTCTTTTTTTTTTTAAATTCAGCTTTATATAAAAATTCAAGAGAGTCTTGCTTCACTGGTTTTTTCATGAAAGAAAACATTTCCTTTGCAGCTTGGAATTAAAAAATGCAACCATTGGAGTTGTTTTCCTTTTCCTTCCTCTAAAACCAAGAAACATATTTTTCTTTCTGCACTGAGACCATTACTGAACTATCAGATGACCAGTTGGGTCCTGAAACCCAGATATTTATAGTCTGTAAATATTTTCATGGTGGTAGTGGTGAAGAAAGGGGTGGTCTCCCCTTTACACACAGACTGCCTTATGATTTTTTCTTTTTTAACATTTAAAAGTAAAGTCTAGTTTTCCTGCAATGAAAGCAAAGGAATCTGTCTCTGCTGGGAGAAATTCTGGTGATTCTTTTTTATTGCAGGCTCAGACATTGTAGATCTGTAAATTATACAGATTATGGACTGATTTTTGTGGTTCTCTTTAATGTACAACATAGGTATTGAGAAATTTAAAAAAGGCTTATTAAGATAGGGAAAAATTATGTTTCAAATATTGAGCTTTTTTTCTAAATCAGTTTTATGTCAAAATATGTACTACTGGGGAAAAAAAAGTAGCTCAGTTTATTTTTTAAAATATTGACATTTATGTCTCAAAGGTATTTAATAATATAAAAGTCAGCTTTGCTGTGGTTACAAATGACCCCTCAATTTTAATAACTTGAAACAACAAAAGTGTCTGTAGATCAGCTGTGGCTCTGCTGCACATCTTGTTTCATTCTAGGATCCAAGATAAAGGAGCAGTGTTTATTTGGAACATGTTGTCCTTATACCTAAAGGAAAAGATCAGGCCAAATGTCATGGAGTTTAAGGTGCTAGTCCACATAGCCAACTGTGGTTCGAGTTCCAGATCCAATGCCTTTAAAAAAAAAAAAAATCACATCAGGCACATGTGCATGTGTGTCCAGAGTCCTGAGTGGGGATTATAGTGTATGGCCACTGCCCCCTTCTCTAGCTCTCTCTCTGGCAAATGCATGTGTCCTATGGAAAAAAAAAAAAAAAAAAAAAAAAGAAAGGAAAAGAACAAGAGAAACATTTTCTGGCTCTTCAGGGTTCTTCTTGAATGTGGCGTGGGTCATGTATGTTGTTGAGTAAAGCAAGTTGACTGCTGTCAGTGAGGCAGGCAAGTTTGTTTCTTCCATAAGAAGTCATTGCAGGTTCCGTGACTGTGGGTAAGGTGAAAATTACCCTAAAGGAAAGGGGATGCAAATCACTGAGAACCACAGTATAATCTACAGGATAATCAAGAGGAATTCCATAATCCATTATCCATGGTGCTTCCAGTCTTCTTCCCACTTCCACGATTTAAATCAGGACTCAGGATAAAGACACATCCAGATTCCTTCCTCCTCTTGTTTGGTGTGTACTTAGTATATTTAAAATACATTTTAATTTTTGCATAAGCAGTGGGAAACTTGTAGAAAAGCTGTTCTAAAATAAAAGCATTATACAATGGGCCACAAATGGAGACATGCGTGATTGCACAAGTTATTATTCGGTAATTTTAAGCTTTTGTTCTATTTTTTTGTCTGTCTTTTTTTGTATTTCAACTTCTCCTCAGCACCATTCCCCAAATACATAATATTTAAAAATTATGTTTATCATTTTTCTTTTCTAATTGCCAGATGCATATGTGCACACAGAGAGATGGGGTGGAGGGGAGGGAGAAAGCACCCCCTAGTGGGGTGGGGTCATGCTCTCTTCCATTTGCCATTCTGTTTAGACTTTGGGTATGCATATATATGTGGCTGGCATGTTTTTCAAGCCACCGGGACTAGGATTCACACCTCATTCAGACACATGGGGTCTGGTTCCCTTTACTACTAGGCCACTAGGCTGGTGCACTATTTCTTAATTTATCTAGTTTGCCATTCTTTCTCAAACTTTTTCTTTTTTCAGTTCATTAACTTATCTCTTAGTCATTATTTCGCTGTTCTCTCTCACATTCTTTTTTGTTTATTCACTTCATTAACTCATTCCTTCACTCAATCATCATTTTACATCTAGGCTACAGATAAATATGGTTTCTACCTCAATTTATAAAAAGAAAGGGGACCAGCAGTTAGCATCATGGCTATGTCGCTGAACTCCCATGTAGTTGACCGCGGTTCAAGTCCTGGACCCCGTGATTTAAACTCATGCCGGGTGCGTGTGCGTGCATGCCCAAGATCCCGAGAGGAGAATGGAGAAGGGATTGTGGTGTGGCCATCCCCCCTGGGGGGTGATTTCTCTCTTTCTGTCTCTCTGTTTCTCTCTGTCTCCCTGGCAAGCGCACATGCCCTATAGCAAAAACCTCTCAAAAAAAGTAAGTATGGAGGTCAGCATAGGTGGTGGTTAGGGCACTGGACTCTCATGTGGCCAACTGCATTTTGAGTTCCAAACAAGCAATTTGAAAATCATGCCAGGCACATGCGCCTGTGTGTCCAAAAATCCCAAGAGGAGAATGGAATAGAAGGGCTTGTGGTGTGGCCATTCCTCCCCACAAGTGATTTCTCACTTTCCCTCTCTCTATCTCTCTCTGTCTCTCTCTAACAAGTGCACACACTCTATGACAAAAACCTAAAAAAAACAAAATTAAGAAAGTTGTACTAAATCTATCCAAGGTACTTTATAACTCTGAAATCCTTTGATTATTTGCTCCCAAAGTCATGCAGATTCATAAGAGAGACAAAGACATACAAAATTATAGTACAGAGTGAACTATTTATGTCAGAAATGGGTATTGATAAAATACTATAAAAATTCAGTATAAGAGATTATTTAGGATAGATTGCAATAGATCAGTCTCATCTGAATTGCTTAATCATTTTCTCTTTAAAAAATTTTCCCCTCCATTGAGAGACTCTTTCTCTCTTTTTCAGATATTTGTCCCTGGTGCCTAACTCAGGACTCTGAATTCACTTCTAAAATAGTAGGACTATTTTTTTTTTTTTTTTGAGAGGTTTTTGCTATAGGGTGCGTGCGCTCACCAGACAGACAGAGAGAGACATAGAGACAGAAAGCGAGAAATCACCCCCCAGAGGGGATGGTCACGCCGCAATCCCTTCTCCTCCATTCTCCTCTCGGGATCTTGGGCACGCACGCACACGCGCCCGGCATGAGTTTTAAGCCACCGGGTCCGGGACGTGAACCGTGGTTGACTACGTGGGAGTCCAGCGACATAGCCATTACGCTAACTGCTGGTTCCCAATAGTAGGACTATTTTGTTTGTGAGTCAGAGAAACTCATTCAAAGCTAGCTCATAAAAATGGACATGTGGCAGGTGCTCAGGCATAGAATCTAGGTATTTTCAGGATGTCACCAGGAATCTATTTTCCTTCTTTGGCTTTTCTTTTCCTGATTTTGACATTCACAGTGAGCCCTCTCTCTTCAGGGCTCCAAGATAGCCACCAGGTTTTCAGCCTACCAGGTTAGCAACTTCAGAAGTTCCAGTTCTCTTTAGAAGTTCTAATTTCATGTATTTGTCTTGGGAAACAGTCTCATTCCTGGATCAATCACAGTGATCAGGGGAATGGAATGTTTCAGTTCCTCATTTCCCACTCTAGGAGGGTGTAGAGGAAGGTAAGCCTTATTTGTAAATGGATGGGGGTGGGTAAGAGAATGGTAACATTTTAAGGAAGATAAGATTGCTGTTTAGAAAAGGGGGGAAATGGAAAATAGACATGCAAGACAATTGATACCTGCTACATCTGAGAGGTCTTCCAAAAGTTGATGAAACATGAACATTACAGAAAAACTATGCATGGATTTAAAAATATATTACACCAAAATAAACTTTTACTTTAATTTCATTTTTCCATTAGTTTTTAAAGTACCCTCATGGTAGGTACTTAATGATGCATTTTAGTGAAAATGATGGTATTGTCACTTTTATTCATTGTATAGGTATTGTATGTATGCAAAGAAAATCCATTCTTCTCTCTCCAAAACTTTATTGTCCTTAATCTTTTCTTCCTACCTCACTCACTGCCATTCCTATTCCCTGCAGACATCATCAAGCTTCCTTTTATTTAAGCACATTAAAACACGGTTGTTTTACAGTATGTCTGATTATACTGATATTTGGAATCTTTGTGGGTCTGTTTAGAAAGTCTGTTGGTTCTTGCCCATAGTGTTTCTTTGTGTGTATGTGTCTGATTATTCTTTTACTTTTTGCTATTCATTATATTTGAAAAATCACTTGCAGGAATAATGGGAATCCAACACACAGGTACTTACACCCAGAGAGGTTTTGAATTTGCTCCTGAGAGTACCTGGGGGCACTACCAATCTAGGATCACTTTGCTTCAAATGTAATGCTTACCCAGCCGCAGCAGCATATCTTGGGTGCTGCTACTCAGCAGGCTGAGACCATCTGGGAGATCTGGATTCAACTCCTAGCCCATCCGAAAAACCCGGGCACAGTAGCAAGAACCCATAGTCCCAGCTACTTAGGAGGCTGAGGCAGAAGGATCATCACACAGTGAAACCCTATCTAAAGCATACCCCCACAGACAACCACACATACTCCATACACAAAATTAATGCATCAGTGTCTATAGACCCCCCAGATGATGTAATTCTGGAATGGAAGATGTGATGAGGGTTGATTTGCTACTGAGTTACCTTAGCATTGAAGATATAGGTGGGGCATCAGTTTATTATAAGGAGAGTTTCCTCATTTGCTCCTCAACTAGAGTGTCCTTGAATTTGAATTTCTAGTTTTCTTCTCACAAGAGACCCTTCTTTTCTTGAGAAAATTATAATTTCTAAGTTGGGCAGATCAGATACCCTTGGGAGGAAAGAGGCTTTGTGCTCACTTTACTGGGTTTTTGTTTGACCTGTTATTCTTTATTTTATCAGTTGGTCTTTGTGGCTATTAGAAAGATGTTTATTATATTATCATCAACATATTTAGTTGTTTTCTGCAGGAGAGTTGGTTCAAATAATCTAGACTGCCATTTCTGGGAAATAAAAGCTACTCTCTTAGAGTGCTGGTCTGTTTCATTACACCCAATCCTTCTTTCATATCTGTTTTCCTGGTTTTCTGCCTCTGTTCTTTCAACATATTCTGTTTATGAGTAGACTGTGCTGAATTGGGATAATCAAACCTATATTTTTAAATGTGACATCTTGGATCAACAGCCAACCTCAGCCAGCTGGACTATGAGCATGTACCCATGCAACTGATATGCTCAGAGAGTGCCCAGGATGTGAACCCAAGACCTTTCTATGTGGGTCTAGGTGTGTTACCTCTGCACCCCTATATCTTTATTTCTAAGTATTATTATTCACTGAAAAGAACCAAGACTGTTTGGAGGAAATCATCACTTCAAGGCTGGAACAGGGGAAAATACAAAATGAATCTGGAAGTTATGATTATGGCAAAAGAAAAAATGTACTCAAAGCATGTTGGACACATGTCAGGAAAACACAGAACCCAGCTTAAGATTTTTCCCACAGACCAAATCTGAGACAAGTTGAGCATCAAATTAGTATAGTAACACAATCTCATTGAACAAAATACGAACCCATGGTTCAAACATGGCAATCAATCGCTCTCAAAGAAAAGACTCTTCCTTACAGTGGAATGGCAACTAAAAAATGAAGAAGAAATAACATGGTGAGGAAGTCACTATTTGGCAACCATCACAGTAATAATTGATTCAGGCAGGACTCTTTAATGGATGTCAAAAATAGTAGGTAAACTTGATGTGGAAGAATATTTGCATAGTCCCAAAGTGTGTGTCCCCCAAATTAATTATTATTATTATTTGAGGTTTTATCTTAGGGTACATACATTTGCCAGAGAAAGAGAGAGAGAAAGACTGAGATAGTGAGAGGGAAAGTGAGAAATCACCCCTCAGGAGAAATGGTCATGGCACAACTTTTTTTTCTCCAATCTCCTCCTGGGATCTTGAGCATGCACGCACATACGCCCAGTGTGATTTTCAAGTCACCAGGTTCAGGACTCAAACTGCAATCGGCCATGAAAGTCCAGTGACATACCAGTGCACCCCTTGTGCTCAGTAACCACTGCGCCATCTGCTGGACCCCAGTAAATTAATGATTAATGCTGAAGGGAAAAAAGGTTGCTTTGCTATGTAAAATCCTGACAGACAATATCTTAACCAAATGCTGGGTTATAAGAGGCTTCCTGTTCCTCTTGATAAGACATATAACAGACCAACATCCTTTCTTTGTAATATGATACCCTAAGAAAGACATTTCTCCAAAAAAAGGACAAAAAAAGAAAGAAAACAAAAACAGTCTCAGTCTAAATATGAGCAAATCTCAGGCACAAACAAAGGGACATTTGGCAAAATACGTTGTGTTCTTTAGAGCTATCAAGGCCATGAGTGACAAAGACAGAATGAGGAACAGTTCTAGGCTAAGTATGACAATGAGACCTCAGAACCAAGTTTCGTATCTGATTCTGGAATAACTCCTGGCTTGGGAACCAAGAAGTTTAAAATTCATTGGGCATACTGGATAACTAAGAAAATATGTAAATAATATTAGGTAATACTTGATCAATGTTTCCTAATTCTGATAATATTGAGGTTGTATAAGTGGATGTTGTTGTTCTCAAGAAGAATACACTGAAGTCTTTAGGAACAACAGACCATGTTTAAAACACACTCAGCAAGTGTTTATTAAAAAAATATGTATAGCTGAGGCCAACAGAGGGCATAGTGGTTACATTGTTGGATTCCCACATGGTAGACTGTGGTTTGAGTCCCGGACCTGGTGGCTTGAAAATCACACCAGAATGTGTGCGTGCATGCCCGAGATTCTAGAAGGAAAATGGAGGATTAAGGTTTGCAGCATGACCATCCCCCTTAGGGGGTGATTTTGCACTTTCCTTCTCACTGCCTCTCTGTCTCTAGTGAGCATACATGCCCTAAGGCAAAAAAACCTCTAATACATATATATATATATATATATATATATATATATATATATATATAGAGAGAGAGAGAGAGAGAGAGAGAGAGAGAGAGAGACTTGGAAGATAAAGTTGAGAGAATATTCCAGGAAGTGAAGAAAAAAGACAGAGATGAAACATAAGGGAGAAAAATAGGAAAATTAGAGAACCACTCTAGAATGTCCAGTATTTGAATAATGGGTGCTCCAGAAAAGGAGAGACAATGATGGGGGAAAATCATATACAAAATAACTTGAGATATTTCCATAACTGAAGGACATAAATTTTCTGGTTTAAAAGGCTATCAGGAACCATCAGGTGGTATACTGTTCAAGGCGCTGGATCTCACATAGTCATCTGTGGAGTTTGAGTCCTAGAGCTGGTGGCTTGAAAAACACACTGGGCATGTGTGTGTATGGCCAAAATCCTGAGAGAAGAAAGAAGGTGAAGAGATTATGGTGTGGCCACACCCTCCCCCACCTTGGGAGTGATTTCTCACTTTCTTTCTCTCTCTATCTGGTGAGTGAGTACATGTGCCCTATAGCAAAAAACTAAAAATTAAAAAAATAAAAGGCTATAAAGTTCCCAGAAAAATCAGTGAAAAGACACACACCAAAGTACATTCAATGAAATCTCTGACTTTGAAGCTTCTGGGACTAGGTTGGGAACATAAAAATTAATCTGTCATTTGAATGACTTTAACCTTCTTTTTAAAAATGTTTTTATTTATTTATTTATTTATTTATTTATTTATTTATTTATTCAGAGAGAGAGAGAGAGAGAGAGAGCCATCCTCAACAGGTCTTCCATACCATGATCCACCCCTAGTCTAAGCTGGCCCAGATGTGGGCACGAAGCACTCAGCAAATTTCCAATATACAAACCCCGGACCTTTCCCACAAGAGCACAGTTGTATTACCACGGCCAACGTATGGCCCTGGCTTTGGCCTTCTGAAAAGCAGTATGAAAGGGAATACACAATGGAGTAATATGTTCAAAATATAATACTAAAGGAAAATTTCTTCAATATAGCATTTTTTATCCAGCTAAAAACATCAGTTGTAAGGGTAGGAGAATAGGGTCATTTTTAGATAAGCAGTTTCAAAACATTCACCCCTATACAAAAGTTTTCAGGAAACTACTAGAGAATATCTTCCATCACAGCAAAGGATAAATCAAGAAAGAGGAAGACATGAGACATAGGAAACAGAAAATCTGCCAGAGGTTGAGAGAGAAAGGGAATCCTCAGGAAGATGGTAAGGGAACATCTAAAAATGACAATTCTGTATTCGTCACAGAGGCTGGCTAGTCCAACTGAGGCGTGCCAGATTCTTTGACAAGGAGTTTAAGATGACAAAATAGATGGCCTACTTGGTATGAATGAACATATCAAGAAGGAATTAAGATGACTAGAACAGCTTGGATTGAATTTTTGCTAAGACACAGAAGACTTTGCAAAGGCTACAACAGAGAAAAGTCATGATAATTCCAAAGGAAACAAAAAGTTGCACAGGGAATGAGCTGCAATCATAGTTGATTACATGACTCAGTGTTCTGAATAACAGAGTCAAAATAATAGAACCACTTAATATTGCTCTCACCGTATTTAAATAATGGAAGAATGGTGTGTAGGGAAGAAGCAAGAGGAAATGGGAATAAATTTTCACTTTTTTATACTGGAAACATCAGTAGATAATCCTTGTATCAATTATGCTTTAGGAAGGAGCACAGATTCACTGAGTGCTACAGAGAAGATTTTGTTTTTGTTTTTAATAGAAATTCAATCTTACCGAGTTGTGAGAAGAGTTGAGAAAGTGAAGTTCTGAAAAAGGAGCAGGAGGTGAGAGTAGTCACTCATATTTCAGAAAGGACAAGCGTGCCCAGCCAGCAGAGTGTGATGGCAACTGGGGCATTTGTCGGGAGGTCTGCAAAGAGCTGTTGACTCTACAGCTAGTGTGGGCCTGGGGTCTCTGCAGGTTAACATGGCCATCAGTCAGGAAGAAGAGCTGGATGCAGAGCAGAGGAGAGTGAGTTTCTAGATACTCCTCTCTCTGGACCTCTGCTTTTGTCCTTCATTTCATCTTACTACTAAAAGACGCTTAGAAAGTCTTAATAACTGTTTTATTTCTGCCATCATGCACCCCCAACCCCTATCTCATGTAAACTTCTCTTTCAGCTAATTCTAACTCAAACTTCTTTCACAGCAGGGGATTGGGGAAATACATTTTCCAACTTAAACCAGATGACACAGTACAAACCACAGCAGTCCAACTCTTGACTATTTGGCATCTTAACACACAGCTCTTTTAACCACATTTAATTTCTGAATAAAGGCAACAACAAATTTGTGTTTCCACATAACAAGGAGCATCTATCCATATAATACCATACTGACCTTCCCAAAAGAAGATTCACAAGGTCTCACAAGCCTTTTTATTTTTATTTTTCTCATCGTGGGAGAATATTCATTGTTTTAACTGAGTCACACTCACTATTTCATATTCTGTAGCTTAAGGACTGAGATGTAAGGTTAACTATAATTGATACATCTTATGTTAGATAGTAGTGATATAGGAAATAAAAATATTTATATTTGATGTTTATATGAAATCTAGGAAGAAATATTTACAACTACCATAGTTTGTGATTTTGGAACCAGTTCTTTGGTTATAGCTGGTATTTATAATTTACTTCTTCCCTAGAACTGAAATAGGTGGGTGGCCTAATATCTTATTTGATTTGTATAACAGAGACTCAGTCTGGCTTACAGGAGTATGACTTGAGTCACCACAATAGAGTCACAGCTCGTTAACCAATCCCAAATAGAGCCAGTTTATGGCTTTGGAGCTCAATGAATGAATAGGAGGTCAAGACTTTGGAGCAAACTTTCTCACTGTAAATCATGTTCCTGGCCTTCTCCAACAAGATCTAGGGCCATTTATTCAGATGACTGTATTTCTGGGAAGAAAAAAATGAACAGATTTTGGGGGACTACTAGAAACTCATTCTAAAGTGACACTGATTTCTTGACCCAGAATGTCATTATGACCCACCAGAGTTGGGTTGATGAAGAGAGGGTAATTAGAAGAGTTTAGCTCAGGTTTGTCTCCCAGTGGACCTGGTTAATATCCCAATCTAACCTAAGTTTATTTCTCTAGCTCTGGAATGAATGGTTAGAATAGACATACTCAGCAGTTAGAAGAACTCCATAATGGTTCTATGACCTGTATACATTTTTCTATAATCTTTAAAAACATTTCTCTATATTGTTCGAAGATACAATAATATAAAGTAAAAGACATGAAAACAGTCAAGAAAAACAGGGCAAAGAAGAAATAGGAAGAAAAACTTAAAATAAAGTAGGAAGTGACACTACTACAGAAAATATTTTCCACAAAGTCTTGTGCACTTGCTGAGGGTAACCTACGACAACACTGCTCTTAAATAGTGCCTCAATTCATTACAACCATAAGATAAATGAAATGCTTAGGAAAGGTATATCTATTTGAATATTAGAACTAAAAAAAGTTCTAAGGAAACCCAGTCTAAGTGGCACAGTCCATAGTCTACTGGACTGCAGAGTTGGAAGCCACATGGATGACTCTGGTTTTGGGTACCTTGATCATCTTGAAAACACACCAGGTTCCCGAGAGCCTGTGGAACTAGAAGGTTGGGGAAAGGATTGTGATGTTACAAGACCCATTGAGGGTGCTTTCTTTCTCTTTCTCTGCCTCTCTTATCTCTTGTGCACATTCTCTCTGTTGTAAAGGGGGGTAGATAGGGGGAAAAATTCTAGGGAGGATATTTTCTGCTCTTAGGAATTACCTGTTCTACAGCTTAGCTCAATTAACATAGCTAATTGAGTGTCAACAAACACAGTAAAAACAGACATTCTATTCATATTAGTGAAAACACCCCAATTCTTTAGATAGTTGAGAATTTTTATGTAGCTTGTTGATTGGGTATAATAACACATTCTTCCGGCAACTGCATTCACACAAAAAATAATGGAAATGGCACATACTACATTAGTTCAAAAGAGTTCAGAGCACACAAGATTAAATGAGGGAAGTAATTTCAAAACTTCAGGTCAAATCTTGAGATTTTTGCTTTTGAGCTGGTCTGTGTTGGACTTCCTTTGAAATCAACAAAATTGTCTCCTGGATTTCTTCCATGGGGATGAGAGTGAAATGAGAAATTGGTCTTATCACATCAGTCTACAGAAGAGTTCTCAAGCGACAGAAGGCTGTACGAACATTTGGAGGAGTCAAATATTTACACATTTTAAAAATATTAAGTAAGTAATTCTGATGTGTTCTTTAAAACAACAAATTAGCCTAGATAAGGACTGGTCAGTGACCTTACTGAAGACCTTTCATATTAATTTAATTACTTCTTACAAAATAGAATAAATGAACATAGGCCCTCACATGCAATTAGCAATGTAGATATTCAGCTTATACTTAAGAGGGAAAAATTATACTATCAATATTGACACAATGGCAAAAATGCCATAATTTGTTCCAAAGCAATTAAAGGACAAATTCTAGATTGGAAAAGTACATACAACATCAACAAACACCGACAATGAACAAAAAGATTGTGGGAAACTTTAAATCTGAGAATATGAATATCTGATAACATAAAAGATAAGAGAACTCCAAATCAATTAGCTAATGAAAACAAGAATCAATGCCAAAGTCAACCAAATCTGTCAATATAAAGACTTGAGAAATGTTCATGAACATTTAAATCTATTCTAATGTAGTCCTTATTGTATAGTCATAAAATCACTAACATCTTATGGTTTCTAACATTGAAAAAAGTATTAGAAGACTTCCAAATAAAAATGAAAGAATTACATGAAGAAGAGCTTTAAGTATGACACAAATAGAAAAGCTGTGAGATAAATTTTACTACATAACAATATTTAATAGTTTTCTACATATTAATATACATCAAAAACAAAGTTCAAAGATGATGGACAAACTTGGGAACATATCTGCAACCTAAGTCATGAAAAAATATGTATCGACATATGCAAAAATAAATGACAAGAACACAATAGAAAAAGTGGTAAACAGGGGCTGGAATGTGGCATGGTGGTTTGGGCACTAGACTCCCACTGGCCAAAACATAGTTTGAGTCCTGATCTGGTAGCTCGCTTTCTCACTTTCCCTGTCTCTCTGTGTCTCTGACCAAATTAAAACTATATATACAGTATAGTATATATATATACTATACTGTATATATAGTATATATAAGTATATAGTACTATATATAGTATATAGTATATAGTACTAGATATAGTATATAGTATATATATATATACTATATATATTATACACACACACATACACACACATACACACACAAATAAAATTAATTAATTCTTTAAATAAAAAATGTATATAGGGAGACAGTAATTTTCATGTATTGTAATATGATGGAATCTCTGGGGAAGGCAATTTGAAGAAAACACACACATGTTTGATCCAACTTTTCTTTCAGGAATTTACAATATATAGGTAAAATGACCCATGAAAAATGTAATTGAGGTATTGCTTATAACAGAAAAATAATGAAAACAATCTAAATGTCTTACCAGGAGGGACTGGCTAAATATAACCATACAATGAAAAGGTATGTGATTCTATAAAAAAAAAAATTGAAGTTCTCTAAGATATATGAAAAAAATCAAAGCTTAGTGAATATAGTATTCTATTAGCTGCATAAAAAGAGAATGTGTATGCATATACACACATATATAGTGAGAGAGAGAGAGAAATAGAGAGAAATTGTCTCTAAGGAGAAGAAAGGACTGCCAGGGAGAGAGAGGCGGGAGAGCTTTTCCTCTCTATATTCTTTTGTGAGAATTGAACTTTAGGCTGAATTAATGGATTATGAGAAAAAAAAAAAGGGCAAAATTATCTTTCCATCTGTAATATTTCCCCTACTCATCAGTTAATCTTTTCTATCACAAATGGGTGTATGGAATCTCCTCGTCAGTATGCTTCTCTGTAAACACACCAGGGTCATGCCTACTTACAAAGTTAGTTTAATGAACCACCATATAAACTTGGTTTGAAGAAAAAGTTCATTGAGTCTCCAAAATGAAAAAAAAAAAAAAAAAAGAAAACAAAAAAATCTGTGAGCTGTGAGCCTCAGCAACAACACATTTAGAATTTAGAAATGAAATGAAAGGAAGCAGAGATATGGGATTAAAGTTAATGATAGTTTAGGATCCTCCAGGGTTGTAGTTTTTTTTATTTTTATTTTTTTTTTGTAAGAACATTCCTGGGTTCTTGAAATCAGAAAAAATATTCAGAAAATGACAAAAACAAAAACAAAAAAGTCTTAGGATGAACAAATTAGCCCCAAAGAGATTAAATGTGAGACTCCAACTAAGTACCCCTAAAACTAAACATGACACGTTTTTGAGGTTCATTGGCATCCTTATCTAAAAAGAATCAAGGAAATGTGAAAATGGGTTGGGAGGAGCATAAGAAGGAATTAGAAATCTTTTCATTTTTTTTTTCCCTCAAGAGCCTATCCTTGTCTTATAAAATACATTAACCAATTTTCCACAGAAGTGGTGCTATTAAAATTCTTTTCCAGGACCAGCAGTCAGCATAACGGCTGTGTCGTTGGATTCCCATGTAGCCGACTGCAGTTCGAGTCCTGGACCTGGTGGCTTGGACTCACGCGGGGCACGTGTGCATGCATGCCCAAGATCCCGAGAGGAGAATGGAGGAGATAGGATTACAGCATGGCCATTCCCCCTGGAAGGTGACTTCTTGCTTTCTGTCTCTCTGTCTCTGTCTTTCTGGTGAGCACACGCATCCTATAGCAAAAACCTCTCAAAAAAAAAAAAAAAATTCTTTTCCATGAACTGAATCTAGGGATTCATTAAACTGAAAAGTACTTCTGGTTGAAAAATACACCAACTATGTAACCCAAAGGATTAATATTAAGGAAAGTTATCTTTGAAGAAATATAGTTGAAAGAGGTCTGTAAATTGAACTAAGGATGACGATGGCCCCCTCTTTTCCTATGTGGAGAACCCATCATTAATCAATTTGTCCTCACAATGATTAAAGCCTGTGGCAAACTTCCCCCTCCCCCAAATAGAAAATTGATTGTAAACTAGAACACAGTAGAGGTAGCAGAGACCTTGGCTGATTTCTTGGAAACACTACCAAATTACAGATCCAGAGAAATGCCCAAAGTGACAGAGAGGCTTAACAGTACAGGAAGATCTGCCTGGTCTTTTCTTTATTTGGGCCTTTAAATATTTTAAAGGACACTGATAACCATTGATCTTGAATGGGTCTCAAAGCCATACAGGAAAGTAGGGGAATTATTTAGAGAAGAATTATTTTATTCCATGAGTTCCACTCCTTTTAGTACAATGTATTGGTTATGTGTGTTGTGAGTATATTAGGGAGGTTATGACACTGAAGAGAGATCAGTGAAATCACGGTCATTGTACCAGATGCGGAGCCACTCCCTAGGTCGAAATGTTTCCAATGGCTTCCAAACTGTGTGATAAGAATCAAGGACCCAAGGACTCAGAAAGTCCAGAAACAGATCCAATGTGTTTTGTCAACTCAATTTGTGCCCTGTGGGTTCATCTCAGGGCTGGATTTTCTTATCTATGAAATTAGACCAGTGACCTCGACTCCAATTTACTTGGGTGTTTTTAGGCATGCATAAAGGAAATAACACGGAATACATAACTTTGCCCGTAAATATTGCTTTGTGATAGTTGTGCCTATAGAATAGTTATGATAAGCAATAATGGAATAGTTAATAAACATAACTATTTCACATTCTTGTTTCTATATGGCAGATTGGAGCCCTCAATGTTCTAACATCAGAAGAAAAAGGAGGGCATATCTGCAGCGACATCCATCCTGCTTGGGTAGCGGTATAAATTCTTACCATTCGCCTAAAGAGTAAATACATTCTTTCCTACAGGAGTGAATTCAGTGAAGATTTCACCAGAATAAAATCAGGTAGCATTAGGTGTATTCAATTGTTAGACGGTATTTCCCTAACCCAGGGCACCTGAAAGTCTAATCAGGAGACTTTGGAAGTGGAAGGAAGAGAGAGGATTAAAAATGAGAACTACTTCCCTGGAGAGTGCATTTTCTCTAAAGAATTGAGGTCTCGATTTCTTGAGCACTGAAATAAAGGGGGGTCAAGAATTTTGTGTAGAAACAGGAGTCGAGAAATGACTCGACTCCAAGGAAGGATAAGCCAAAGCTGTTGGAAATAACAATCTCATTCCCTAAACTGAGCGCACGTTTGAACTTCCGCCGCACTACCATCTTCCTATCAGATAAAGCCAAGGTGTATATTAAAAAGTGACTAAAGGGTGGCATCTTGAGGCTCAGTTTTACACGGAGAGTGTAAAACTGAGCCAGGAGCTGGCGAAGAAAGGTCTAGGAGGAGGCATCTGTCGGTTGGTCAGATCCCCTTGCAGGAAGATTGGCAGCGATCCCAAAGCGCCTTAGATGTCTGGAGGGTCAGCAGCCCAGCTCCAGAGTGCAGCAAGGTCTCGGGGCGCCCCGACCCTCGCAACTCTTCAGTTTAGCCACACCCTCGAGGAAAGCCTGGAGGGAAGCTGGCCTGGGGTTAGGCTCGCTGTGGTCTGTAGCGCTCTTTAGGACCTCAGGGAAACCGGAGCATTTCTGGCTTTAGGACCCAGGAACTCCGAGGCAGCCTAGATTTGATGCCTAGGACCACAGCACCACCTACTTATAGAAGCATCCCGAGTCTCAGCCAGGCTGCATCTCCGTTGGAAAGTGCGCTCGCCCACATCCTTTCGGCCTCCCCTGGAAGGCTCTGTCTCCCACAGATTGGAAGGGGAGAAACCTTAGCTGTGAAGTGACGGTGGAGAGAATCCGGGAAGCGAGCGGACAATTGGATAGGGACGCAGAGGCGCGAGGGCGAGAGCGGGCGCTCCCCTCTCCCGGGGATCACACTCTCCCGCGGGCACGCAGCATCCCGGTGGCTGCGGACTCGCCCGCCCCGCCGCGCTCCTGCCAGGCACCGCCCGCCCAAAGGACCCTCAGCGCACCCGACCCCGCCGCGGCCGCCGGGATCTCGGAGCTGCCAGGCGCTTGTGGCGGGTCTCAGCAAACTTTTCCCCAGCCCACGTGCTAACCCGGCGGCTCGCTTCCCCAGCCCGGGATGGAGCGCCGCGCCTAGGCACGCGGCGCCGCCCGAGACGTACGTGTGCACGGTAGGCGATTCACACCTGGCAGCCTCAGCCGCTGCGATGGGCACCCCACCTTGGGGCCCGAGGGGCACAAGCACGCTTTTAGCTCGGAACTCCCAGTGACTTTGGAGCTTTCTCCCCTCTCCCGAGCGCGGGCGCAACTCGGGTTTCCCGGGTTGGAGCCCGTGGCGCGGCAGAGGTTGCTAGTTCACTGATTGCAACCACCTTCCTCTCCACGTCGTCTGCAGCTGTGCGCGCGGAATTAAGCGGCGCCGTGGCTCGTGCCGGGCAGTGGGTTGGCTTTCCTCTTGCCTCGCTTCTTTAAATTGGGCGGCTCGAAGGTGCCTGTGCTTGTCCGCTCCTGGGCTCTCTCCATCCCTCACCCACCCACCCTGTTTCTCGTTCCTCGTCTCTCAGGTTCGCGGCGGAGTACATGCTGATAGGGCCCAACTGACCGGAGCCGCCCGGGAACTAGAGGCGACTTCCTCGGCGTCCTCTCCGGCAGCGCGGCCAGCGCCGGCTCCTCGGATGAACCCTCCAGTTTCCCGACTCTGAGAGGCGTCTCTCCCCCGCCCGACCGCCCAGATGCAGTTTCGCCTCTTCTCCTTTGCCCTCATCATTCTCAACTGTATGGATTACAGCCACTGTCAAGGCAACCGATGGAGACGCAGTAAGCGAGGTGGGTCCCTGCGCTGAAGGCGTGTGCGGTCCCGGGGTGGGTGAGGTGTAGTGACGCTCTTTCACGTCCGGGCTCCGGGGCTATCCCGATGCCATCCACACCAGCTCTTGCGGGCTAGCCCCCACTTTTCAGGCCTTGGAGTCCTGCTGAACGTCCTGCCGCCTCTGTCCCTAGTGGGTGCCCTGGGTCGGAGAGAGATGCGCGGGGAGCCCGGGGAGCCGGGCGTCTCCCGGGCGCTCAGGGCCGAATCGTGTGATCCGCACCCACCTTGATGCCGCGACTCCCCTCCTGAACTCTTTACGGTCTCATTTCTTATCTGGCATCCGTTTTTCTTGTTCTCTCTGCCCTCTCTTCGTAACCCTAAGTCTTCTCTGCAACTCCCTTTTCTGTACCTGACTTACCCACGTGTGCCCCAAATCCCAACCTCAGATCGCTTTGGACAAGGCCTAACATCTCTTCCTCTGTCTCTGTCTCCCTGTCATCTGGGGAGGGAGACCAAGTTGAGAGAGAACCTGCGTTTTCAGGGGAAGGACAGCACTGATCTTTTCTGGAGCCTGAGCTGAGATGAGAACTTTCTGCTTTGAGCAGCAACTCCTGCGCTGGTTTTGTGGGGGCGTGATCGCCCGCAGAGTGATGTTTTTCAAACAGGCCCCACTTTGCCCTCTCCATTTGCTTCGCTCAAAGGCAGTTCCTGAGGCGAATGATATCTGTGCTCAATGAAATTCACTTGTGGCTTCTTAACCGCTCCCTCCTTCCGCATCACTTAGGAGCGCAGCGGGGAAGGCGCGTGGAAGCCTCCAGAAATGTATCCGAGAGCTAGATTTAATGCGCGCATATATCTGTCTCTGAGTCTTGCTGGGGCTGAAGCTAATCCAATCGCCTTTTAAGGGAAGTGCTACTAGACACAATTGCGTCTTCTGGGAGATTTAAACGTAAACCACCACGCATGCCCCCACCCCAACACCCCTCCATGTCTTAAGTTCACCGCGCAGGGCAGGTGCGCAGCTGCCTCATCTTGCAGACACCTGATGAGAGTTGTCTTCCTCAGGCAGTGTGGACTTCTGTGCAGTTGAAATTGGGCTCAAGTTTCATACATCTTGATGTTTTCCAGGATGTAAACGTCTCACTCGACCTGTGATATGATTGTTTATGACTCATGGAATCTCTCCTCCTGTATCAAGATTTTGCAGAGGGCTTTTCAGGCCCGGTTTTATTGATTTTTTTAGAACGAAACTGTTCTCATCCAGGAAAGGGCTGGACGTTGACCTCCTTAAAGCCAGAGCTGGAGGTATCTGATAGCGTTTGCCTTCCCCATTCCCGTAGCTTCTGCTCCCCAACTGTCCCCAGTAAGGACGCACCCACCCACCTCCACGCTGCAGCCCACTCCTCTTATTTCTGACATTTGGCTGCTTTTCAGAAATGATCTAAAATACTAGGAAGAGACTTCTCAGAGGCTGTGAGAGTTCGATGTTGATATGTGCCTTGGAAAACTCCGTTTCCATCGACCTCCCTCTCCTCCCAACTGGCCCTTTCCTCCACCCCAGTATTTTCTTTCGAGGTACTATTCAGCAAAGCCGGCAATTTTTTATTACACTGTGGTTAAAAATGTTTGCAGAGGCATTTCCCTCCCCTCTTATAAGCTGAAACTGCATTTATTTAGTTGACAAAACTAAAGTGCTTAAAGTTTGCAAAATAGAGAAATATCTACAACCCTTTGCCAAATTTTCCTTTCCTTATTAGATGACTTACTAATTCAGTAATAGCTGTCCCATTGTGGCTGAGTGGAGAGAAATCAGCATATCCCTTTAGTGGAACTTAAGAGTTTGGTGGAGAGCGACATTATAGCACTCCTGTGGCCAGAAGCGTAACTGCATGCCTTTCTGCGCAATGCCATTTCTAAGGTCCTGCCTGAGTCCTTTTAGGTATCAGGCAGAATCTCTTTATTTCAAGGTTTGCTTTGGCAAAATCTCTTGTAGCAATTACCATCCGCATCACCAAGCACTGACATATAGAAATCCAGCTTTAAAGTGTGCAATTGTAACTTTTGCCAAACCTTTCTATTGAATAAAATTCAAATGTTTTCAAGTACATGTAAATTGGTAAGGTCGTAAATAAAAAAAATTGTCTCACAAACACACACACACACACACACACACACACACACACAGATAGAGAGAAAGAGAGGATATCTACCTATATAGTTTTTTTTCCCCCTTTCTCAACAGATGTCTCTTCCCCCTTTCCAAGTTTCTGGCTAAAATAACTGCAGTCCCTAAGAGTGACCACGCTATCTGTGCCAACAAAGGGTATACTGTGTTTTTAATTAAAAGTGGAACTACTTAAAGGGCTGGCTAGACAGTGTAGGGTGATAGTAGCTTTTCTACTTTGGAAGGAAGCTTAAGGATTGCATTGTGAAGAGCATTGAAATGAATAGAGATCTAACTCCAGTCCTGTGAATTGTCCCTCTTCACAAACTTAAGCTGGTTTTAATTGATCTCATGTCCGCTGATTGATCCTCCATCAATTGTTGTGCCTACCAAACAATTGGCTTTCCCAAAGAAGAGTGATTTAAATTAGTTCCTTGGTGAGTGCTTGACTACTAGCCAAACTATGTCAGTAGTGACAGTTGACATGCTAGAGCCTATTGTGGTACCAACATTACCCTTGCCCCTTTGTTTTGGGTGGTGGCAGTTAAATATTACTTTACGGGAAGAAAACTGATTAGTACTCTACAAAAAAGGTGTTGTAGCTTAGAAGATCCATTATTTTCTTGGTTTTGTGCTACAGTGTGGGCGGCAGTTGTACCAGGATTGGTTAGGTTTCCTCTGGGACCGGATTCTTTTTTTTTTTTTTTTTTTTTTCTTCTTCTTCTTTCATATTCCATCTGCAAATAATCAAACCTTCACTGCGGAGCATTCTCAGAACTCCTTTGGCATTATGTTTAGTCTGCTCTATGATCTCAGATGCTCCATAATATCATTTTCTTAATGAAATAAAATTCTTGGCAGAGATCAGATAATTTAGTCAGTTAAAATCAATTGCATCCAGTCTGGAATAGAGAGCAAATGTATTATTTAACTCTGTGTTTTATTTCAAAATATAGCCAGAGACTAGAGAAAATAGAATGTTGACCTCTTCTATGTTAGGACATTTCGTATAGGGGAGACTATTATAAACACTAGTCACCTACCACATTTTCCCTTTTGTTTTGAGGATAATAATAAAGTGCATTTGATAAACCAATAAGGTCCAGCTGTGATTTTTTAAAATTAATTAGGTGCAAACATAATAAGAATAATTTCTCTGTAGAAGGGAGACACATGCCAAAAATCTTGAAAAGCAGATTGGCAACTTAAATTTTGTCTACACTATAACAGTGTTAAGATTCATTGGCCTCCTCAAACCCCTTCCAAACATAGTTATCATTAGCTACTGTTAAGCTTCACTGTCTGTGTATGTCTTGGGACCTCTTATGATTTATTTGTATGGCAAATGAAGTTATTTGCTTAGCTTTATTTTTTGGATTGTTTGAAAGCCACACTTCAGACTGCATTACTGAAAGGTGGGTAGACAAATCGTAGCTTTATTATGGTCTCCTAGAATTTCTTCAGCTTGATATGAAATGACTTAGATCTCTTCCATTCTGGTTTCTATGCCTACTCATACTTTAAGCAGGGAAGTATAAAAACTTCGTAATAAAACTTTTTAAAAGCAGCAAGTCTGAGCCAGCTCGATGGCACAGTGATTAAAGCAACTGGATCTCACATGGCTAACTACATAGTTCAAGTCCTGGACTGGCAGTTTTGAGAAACAGGCCAGGGGAGTATGTGTGTGAGTCTAAAATTTTCCTTCAATGTAGAAGGGACTGTGTCATGGTTATCTTCCCTAGGGGGTGCATTCTTGCTCCTCTCCTACCCTCTGTTGAGTGCATGTATCCTGTAGCAAATTCAAAAATAAAAAAAAATGATGTGTATGGAGGGCAGGGCTTCCAAACAGTTCTGGTTTCTGGTGGTCTGATGGTAGGGGGCGTAGTATGACAAGTTTTCCTGCTTTATCCTTTTCTAGGAAGCCTCAGCTTCTCTTTTCTCTGTAACATCTCCTTTTCATAAAATTAGATTTGGCTTCTTCCATGAAAACAAAGTGGTTATCACAAATAGCATGGTGTTTCTGGCAGTGTAGTTGGGGAAAAACATAAATAGTTTCCCTTAAATGTTCTAGAGCTAAATTAATTTTTGTTTGTGTTTTTAAAAACTTAAGCACTTTGGGGATAATTTTTTACAAGTACTTTATAAGGAGTTCATTTTTTATGGTACTCAAAATACCAAATGGCACATGGGATATGTTAACCTATGCCTAAGTGGAAAAGGCTTCAAAATACATTTTGTGTGCTTGAATATTTTTTTAATAAGTTTCAACGTATTTCATAAAGGCTAATGTGATGTTTAACTTTGCAACATAAACATATTCTTTTTGCTAATCAGTTGACTTTTCTCAAAATGTAATTGCTTCAGTTTTTATGGCCAGTACCTTCCCAGTGCAGGGAGGTTAGAAAATTGCTTTGCTTAAACTGACATCTCATTTTGCCACTGAGATTTGGAAGTGATTCAGAATAGGTGATGCTCTCTATGCCTCCATTTAATTCTGGCTTCCTTTATCCATTTTTAAAATTCAGCTTGAGTAGAGTCCAGTGCTTGTAGAAATCACCGGTTGGAAACGACACTTCTAATTCTTTAATGCAAAACCACCTCTCGATTTATTCAGAGCCAGGCTACCAGTTTAAGGATCATCTAGGTTGTTTTTTTTACTTCTTTCCTTCCAACTAACTGTAAACCACATTTATTTCCTGGAAACAAGCAATTTTATCCATCCCAAGTTCAGGAAACAGAAGACAGACAAATCTTTTGTTATGAGGCTTCAAAACTCTGTTCAAAGGAGGTGGTAAACTTTGGGATAAAAATTAAGGTTTTTTTTTGGGGGGGGGCTTTTAGAATTTATTAGTGTTCTTTATTATTAGTGTTCTTTTTATTGTGTTCAATTTATTTTTTCTTATGACAAATAAGTATTGTACATATTTATACAGTACAGTGATTTTTTTTTAGCATATGAATAGTGTAATGATCAAATCAGGATAATTAGAATATCTACCATCTCAAAATAATTTTTCAAAGTTTCTGCATATTTTTCACCAAAATGTTATGAGGTTCATTAGTACTCCTCCATCCCCACCCAGTATCTGCAGCAAGTAAGGAATGACCATTGGGTAACCACAGTAACTGCAGGTCCATATTTATAAATTTTCATATTTTCAGCTGGAATAGATATGGCAGGTGCTAATTAATACTGAAGTGCACATATAACTCATATGAAATAGGGAAGGGGCATTTAAATATAGGAACATGGGTGTAGCGATGGCAATGAAGGGATGGTATGACTGTTGAAGATTGTGCTTTTAGAACTAAAAATGACTTTCACTAATTTTTTCCAGGGTATCCCTTTCCTCTTCTAAGGATAGGAGCAGAGGCAGAATAAGAATGAGTGTGGATGTTATTGCTACTCTTTCTGAGACCCACTTTCCCCATTCTTTGCTCCTCTGAGAGCTGTCTGTATCCATCACACTCTTTTCAAGTTCACTGCTGTCCTGCTAGTCCTGAAGTCTTTACATTCCTCCTCCTGACATTGTTTTCCAATCTCTTCTCCTTTTCTTCACTTCTGTCCTTTTCTTCTCTTGCTTGATAATCCTTTTCCCTTTTTATTCATTCTCCAATCCATTATTATCTGGCTTCTATCTCCATACTATTGTTGAAGGCAATTCCTTTCATTAATTTTTTTATTTTCTTTCTTTCTAAGATCAGTCTTAGGTTCACAGCAAACTTGAGCAGAAGGTACAAAAATTTCTAAAAGGAGTTTCCTAATGGTGATCCATACCGACCTCAAAGCCAACAACATTATGATTCTATTACTTCTTCCTCTGGAGATGTATCTATTCCCCCTTTCAGAGCCCTTTCTTCACTATTGCTCTTCTGTTATCCCCTCATTCAGAGTAGGTATAGACTAGTATTTCTTCACCTTTATTCTTTTCCTTAGGAGATTTTTACCTTACCTATTTCTCTTTCTTCAGCCGTTACTATTTTCACACACAGTCATCTAATTCTAGCCTAATTTTTTTGATCTTCAAGTTATATATATTACACTCCGATTTCCCACCTACTGCTTTGTAGATGAATAGTTCATGCACACTCAAATGTGACAACTTCTTTCCTCTTCTCTACCCTCTCCCAAATGTGTTTCTCTGCTCATATTCTATATTGCTATTCAAGGCTGGGAGCCTCACTGTAGTCTTTGACTTTTCTGTTGCCTCCTTCATTATATTGGGTTGTCAAGAAAGTCATGATGTATTTTTTTTCTATGTAGAAATGCATCATGACTTTTCTAACAACCTAATAGCTTAAGCTGTACCATTTAGTGAATCTGCCTCCAGGAACTTGTTTGCACACATCTTCGGCTTTCCATTCCCAGTGATATTTTCTAGCTCAGCCCTCATAGACTCCCCATCTCCAGCATCTTCCTCACTCCATCCTTTACAGTGCTGCCACACTGAAGTTTTCTCAACCGCAGATCAGATCATGTTCCTTCTCTGCTAATAAATCCCAACCCTCCAGGCCTCCATATTGACTGCACAATAAACACCAGCCTTGTTCATGTGGCAGTCAAGGTTTCCCACCATCTGACCACAGCATGTTTTAACCTTCCACCACCCTGAAAGCAATATATGCCGCTTAAGCTATATTACTTCATTTCCAAGTATACCATATGTTTTCATGCTTTTGTTTTGTTGAGCATGTGGCAGTGCCCTGATAAAATGCCAGTGCTTCTAGGAAACCTCCTTGGAATTTTCTGCCTTCCCTTCTAAACCCAAAATCAATGATTTCCTTATAGCATCTTAACATTTGGTGCTACCCCTAGGGAGCTCTTATTTCCCCCTTTATTCTGTTTTTTTTTTACCACATGTCTCATCATCATATTTGTAGCTTCTCTAGGGCAGAACTATGCCATATTCATTTTTGCACTCTTTTTTTTTTTTTTTCGAGAGGTTTTTCGCTATAGGGCGCGTGTGCTCGCCAGACAGACAGAGAGAGACATAGAGACAGAAAGCGAGAAATCACCCCCCAGGGGGGATGGTCACGCCGCAATCCCTTCTCCTCCATTGCACTCTTCAAAATAGGCCAAATAGAGTGCTGCTTCCACAGATTGTAGTTAAAACCAGAAACTGCCATTAAAAGAGACTTTGCTTGCTCTTAAAATAATTTCGATGACTTAATGAGAAATGTTTTTTCTTTTGAATCTGAAATTCCTTACACATAATCAAACCTTGAGTGAATGATTAAATAAATATACACTAAGGTATAAAGCATCCCTCCACAGTATTGTCTGTTGACTACAGAATTTCAGAATGTACTAGGGCTAGTTTATGTATCCATATACCTGTTTGCTATTCAAATGATAGAACATCCTAAGTGGTAGGTGATTTGGGGGGTAGGAGAGAAAATTCCGGAGGAGGGGGGGAAACCTATATTTTAAAATAGCATTTCTGCACAAGGATAATAAGTGATTTTTCTATGTAAACACTTGGCCCTTATGAGTAAGTAATCATTTGAGGAATGTACAATAAGATGTTTGCCTTCTTAGAAGGCATTCATCTGAATAACAATAGATAAGTTAGTAAAAACATTTAATCTGGATTATTGTTATATTTGCATCTTTAGTATAATACAGGTATGTGGACATATGCATGAGAGACATAGGTGTGCATGTCTTTAGGACAAGCTCTTCTGTAGTGTAAAGAGAATACATGGTTTCTTGGTGTGTAGTGTCTTCCAGATCACTGACATGTCAGTACCTATTTGACTTACAAGGAAAGTGAGCTGCTTACTGAAATAGTTTGGAAAATACCTATCATCTAAATGGAAAGGAGCTAGAACTACATGGAAACTTGTCCCAAACAGAGTTCGTTCTAAGAATTCACTGTCCCCCCCCCCACCCCCCCATGTGGTAAGATTTCAACATAAGCATTCATTAAATAAAAGAAAGAAGTCACCTTAAACCCATTCAAAAATCTTTAGACCATAGACTTTACTGAGCCTCAGAACTTTGACTCATAATTAAGTTAATACATTCACTGATACTAAGTAAATAAAAGTCCAGGGAATAGGGTAATTGAGGGGCAAAACTGTAAGTATGTTTTAGTAAAAATTTGCTAAAAATGTATGGCAAGTGTCATTCTATATGAACTATAGGAATCGTTTTTTTATTTAAATTTTGTATACATTCAATCATTACATATCATTACAGCTTGCAAAATGAATTTTCCCATCATGAATACACTGTATATTGGTTCAAAGATATTACCATACTCATTATTAACAGGTAACTTTCCATTTTTGTATCCCTTAAATGTTTTTGCTTTCTCTTTCTCTAACCTTTCCCCACTTTTTGCTTTTCTCACACACAGTTTCTAGTATCTACAATTATTCTTCGTGCTTTTATATCTTCCAGTCTTTCAGTTTCTTCTATAGAGTGCAGATGTTCTGTATAAAGCGGAGACAATGCCTCTCTTTCAGAGTCCGGCTCACTTCATTTAGCAGTAAATCTTCCATATTCATCCACTTTCTATCACATGCCAGGGTCTTTTTTATGGCTGAATAGTATTCCACAGTGTACAGGTGCCACACTTTTTCAATCCATTCATCTGTTTGTGGACATTTGGGTTGGTTCTACATTTTAGCAACTGTGAATACTGCCATAATAGAGGATATGCAAGTACTTTTCCAACTGCATGTATTCCTATCCTTTGGGTAGATACCCAGAGTCAAAATGATGGACCATAAAGTAGTTCTATTTGTACGTCTTTGAGGAACCTCCGTATTGTTTTCTGCAGTGGCTGTACTAATTTACATTCCCATCAACAGTGTAGAAGAGTTCCCTTTTCACCACAGCCTCATGAACCCTTATCATTTTTAATTTTTTAAATTTTAGCCATTCTAAGTAGGGTGAGATAGTGTCTCATTGTGGTTTGATTGGCATCTCCCTTATAATGAGGGATGTTAAGCATTTTTTCATATGCTTTTTGTCTGTTCGTATGTCTTCTTAGAGAGGTGTCTGTTCAGCTCATTTATCCATCTAGGAACCCTTTTTATTTATGCTCTAGTAGCTAGAAAATATGTGTGGGTATGTGTGCATGTGCACAGATGCTGGTGCATGTGTTCATATCTGTGTGTGTATATTGTATTTACACATGTCTTAATATAATCAATTACCAATAAAAGAGAAAAGCTATTAAATGTTCCTTATTTTTATTCTAAAATGTAGAGAAATTATAGGTAGCTTTTCCATTAACCTACTTTTTTGAGGGAAACTTTTTTTGGAGAGGTTTTTGCTATAGGGTGCGTGAGCTTGCCAGAAAGAGAGATAGAAAGCGAGAAATCACCCCCCAGGGGGCATGGGCATGCCGTGATCTCTTCTCCTCTATTCTCCTCTTGGGATCTTGGGCATGCAAGCACACGTGCGCGGTGTGAGTTTAAGCCACCAGGTCCAGGACTCGAACCGCGGTCAACTACATGGGAGTTCAGCGACATAGCCATTATGCTAACTGCTGGCCCCTCGAGGGAAAATTTTATGATTAACTTAAAACCTTTAAATTCTTATCCCCATTGGTCAATATTAAGAGTGCTTATAAATTAGCAGTTACTCTCTTTAGGACATTCTTTTGAGCAGCTTCTTAACTTGGGGTCCAGAGGTGGGGCTAGGTTTTTCTAAGCTTCCTGAAATTAAAAGAAAAAAAAATTTGTGCTTTTTTTTTTTGTTTGTTTTTAACTTTTGGTGTGGGGTTGTACTGAGAAGATCTAAAACTTTTATTTAAGTGGTTCAACATCCATCACTTACCTTCAATAGCTTAAGAAGCATTGGTTAAAGAACTAGGAAGTGAATCTTCTTAATTAGCATAAGCCAAATGGCTGCTTCAAATTGATACAGATATTTGTTTTCTAAAAATGCATTTTCCTGGTGTGGATTTTCTGCTAGGAAAATAGAATACCACACTGGAAGTACTACTTTGAGATTTATTTTAATAATTACTTCGCCAGTAATTCCTTACTCAAAAACAATACTTGTTAGATTCTTCTCTCCATTCCCTAAAGATTTTAAAAAGTACAAAATAAACGCACAGTGTAAGGGGTTTTGTTAAAGCTCATATGGTCTAAGTTTTATCTTATTAACAAAACAGCAATGTGTAGTTTTTAGATAGATGTTGTAATTTTCCGGCTGATGACATGCGGTGCTGATATGACTTGATACATCTTGCTGCCAGTACAGAATGGCCAAAAGCAGGGCTTAGTACACTTCAGTTCTGGCCAAGTGGGTTTCTGCTAGACCCTTGCTTCTATATCAGCACATTTTAGAATTTTTGCAATGTGATGGCATTAGTTTCTCACATGTCGCTGGATACAACTTGCCAACCAACCACCTCAGCAATTAAATCACACAGACCGATAGAGGGCACACTTTGCATTCTTTTCCTTGTTCTTTGTTCTCTGAAGTTCTGCCGGATTTGTGCTTGCTTTGCTTTGCCCTGTTGGTTCAGGTGATGAATCTGCTCTTCTTTCTCCATTGACACTGTGATCATCTAGGCGTTGTCACACGGAGGGAAAAAGAAGGAATGAATAAAAAGAGCTTTGAATCTTACTGAGCATTTCTGGCTTTAGTCCCACATCTCCTTTTGACAAGACCTCATCAAAAGGCAAACAAAATCAACCTCACAGTTAACATTGCTGAGACAGATAGTTAACACTAGAGGTTGAGTTAACGTGCAGGTAGATTCCAGCATCTACAATCACTTTGAAAAACATATGTATGTTTTATATAGCTGTATTCATATATGCATATACATATAATTTAATTATTTTCCATAAAATGTATGCTTAAAAATCTAAACAATACGTAATGTTTGGTGTTGCCCAAAATTAATATTTCCCAATTAATTGCTAAGTTCTTTAATCTTTATGGAAAGACTAATTTCTTTCAATGGACCTCTCATATTTTAGCTCTTTGAGAATGGTAAAAATCATATTTTGAAAATCTAAAGTAAAATGTGTGTGTGTTTTAATAAAAAGATTCTTTTTCCTTCTATGTGATAGAGGCTGATTTAGGATTTAAAATTCCTTTGGTACCTCATTTCCTCACATGCTGTATTGTAATGCTTCTTTCTGGTTGTCAGAAGCTGGCTTAATGTTGAGGGATTTGCGCTAAGTCATCATTAATCTGCATGTCTAGTTAATCACTCTTCCTTTTTCTTCCAAGGCTTTGAAGACTTCCTTTGCATTGTTCCTATTGGTTCAGGTGGCAAACCTGGTTGGCTCCATCATGAACTTTAGTTGAATCTAGTGTGGTTAATATCCTTTAACCAAATGACCATTTCCTGTGCTCACTCCACACAATATTACCTTTCAGAGGTACTATGGTGTCTGTTGTTCTCAGGTTGTATACTGCTGTAGATGGTTTTTGACAACCTTGTCCTAAATAAGAGACCCTTGAGGACATTGTGGATCAGGAAGAATTGTTCTTGGGGTTCATGGGTTACCATATCTAAAAAACACATTAAGATTGGGACAATCAGTGACTTGGTGATTAAGGGAGCTGTGTCCCACATGGCCAACTGTGTGGTTCAGAGCTCACCCCAGAAGCTTGAAAAGTGTGCTGGACATGTACGTATGCATATCCAAAATCCCAACAGGGTAAATAAATGGAGGAGGAGAAGGGATTGTGGTGTGACCATGTCTCATTGAAGGTGCTTTTCCCCTCTCTCTCCCTCTTTGTTTCCCTCTGGCAAAATTAAAGAAAAAATGCATTAAAGCAGCCATGATCCTTAGTTCATCATGTCCTCTGGGTAGTTCTTCTAGATAAAACTTTGTTGAAAATTCTGATTCTTGATATTTACTTGTTGATGATGCTTTGAAGGCTTACTTTCTTTGGGTGTGTATATCTTTAATGGTCATATTTATAGATAATGTTGAGGGACTTTAGCATTAGTTCTAGACCTTTTAAGTAGATAGGAGGAAGTGCTAGAAAATGGCTGTCAGTTTGATGAATGGGATCAGCAAACTAGCTTAAATATTTTCTATTCATAGATCTGGACATTTATCTAATGATTTGAGAGTAAAAAGAATGATCCTACTCATAACTTCTTTCCACCAATGGAAGATATCTTGTTGCCACCCTCCTTCCTCCTCATAGTGAAGTTGAGAAACTTTGTTAGGGTCAGGAGTCCAAGTAATCTGAGAAACCACTGGTGTCTGATAAGTGGACAGTAGTGGTTCCCAGAAGCACTATTAGTGGGTTGAGGTTAGCTTGTTGTGGAGTCAGTGAAGCCATTTGCACCACTCCTGGTGGTCAGTAGTCATACAGTGGCTGATGTGATTCTTGACTGAATCCTGTCAATTATGAAAGATATTCTTTGCCCCCTTATTTAAATAATAAATAGTTCGAATACTGACCTAGAGCTTAAAAACTGCCTCTTGAATGTAGATTGTCCAAAATTATGAATTTAGTGAGATTTTGTTGCCTTATACAGATGAGAATTAGTTCTTTGCAGCTACTAGTGAACTTGACATAATTTTGATAGGAAAGTGACTCAAGTGATTAATCACCATCGTAAAGGTTTTTGGCAAGGTTCTAGACATCAAGCAATAATATTTTTATTAAATTTAGAAAAGTTTGAAGAGATGGGAGTGGGCTGGGATCTAGGGAAAGATTTGTTTGTTTAATAATTTTCTCGAGAGGATGCTTATATCTGCCAGAGAGAGAGAGAGACAGACAGACAGACACACACACACAGACAGACAGACAGACTGACTGACTGGAGGTGGGAAGAGTGAGAAAGCATCCCCCAACCCTGTGTGGAATGGTCATGCTGCGATTATTTCTCTTTCACTTCTCCCTTGTTTTGGGATTTTGGGTATGCACACACGTGCACCTTCTGTGTTTCTCAAGCTGCTGGATCTGGGACTTGAACTGCAGTTGGCCATGTGGTATTCAGCCACCTTAACCACCAGGCTGAGGGTGTCCTCAAGGCTATTTTTTAAAGAGCTAAGACCTGTTACGTGAAAAAATAAGATGACATACTCTAATTTTTGGAATTAAGGAAAAATGTATTTCATAAGAAGGAAGATCAAGGTTTATATGTAGAAAACCATTAATGGAAGAAACTCTTAGTACTTTACATCTTTGATTTTGGAAACTACCTTTTTCTAACAGCAGAAAGCATTTCTTGAGAGTGTTGTATGTAAAGGATGTCTAAAGATCATGCACACTGCGAGCCATAATATGAACCTCTGTAATGTATGTGGCATCTAATGGGAACTTACAAACATTAAGTTCTTAGGAATAACTATTTGAACTCAAATTATGAGACTCTTTCCTTTCTAAATCAAGGACACTAAACAAAATTGCTTCCTCAGAGTCTGCATCGTATACCTCTGCACCATCACATTCTAAACTTCAGTAATACTATGGATACTGAATTTTGATCTCAAATCCATAAAAAAAAGGCATCTTTATTCTTACACAAGCATGTTAAATTGTAGAATGTTTTGTTATAAGTAAGTTTGAGGAAAAACAACTATAACCAATATTGCTTATGCCATACAAATATTTTACTTAAATGAGGTTTATTAGACTGGATTATAAAGAAGTACTTGGGGCCAACCCATGGTATGGTGGTTAAATGAGCTGGATCCCACATGGCCAACCATACAGTTTGAGTCCTGGACTTGGTGGCTGAAGAACCAGGTCAGGCGCATGTGCTTGCATGCATGTTCAAAATCCCAGAGGAGCGAAATGGAGAAGGGACCATGCCCCAAGGTGGGAGGGAGTGCTCCCCGTCCCCCACTTTTCTGCCTGTGTCTCTCTGTGGCAAGCACATGCAACCTCTGGCAAATTAAAAAGATAGTAAAAACAGTATTAGACAAAAACTCAGTAATATTATCTGGCACATATAAAAGCATAATGGGCTCAAAAATCCTTTTGGACAAGATAGAGAGATGCAGGTACATCATCTTACATTATTTGAGTGATGGATTGATGTTCACTTTGCGGGAATCCTCTAGTGAAGGACTCTGTCTTCAGCCTTGTTTGGAACGACCTGTTCTTAATGATTTAGTTGAAGACATGGAAAGTTTACCACAATTTTGCATAATATGACATTGAACAGGGCATTTAAAATGTTGACTGGTTGGTTAGAAAAAGATTTTATGGCTGGGAATGACAGGATACATTTACAAATGAAAAAAACCAAAAAAACCTAGAGTTTACTTTTCAAAATCAAAGAACCAATTGTGGAAGAAGAGAATGTTGGAGACAAGGGTCTAGCATTGATTTTTTTTTTCTTCTTCTGAAGTTACGTAAAAAGAATTGACTACATTGAGAGAAATACTTAGATTTTAAGAATAAAGCAGATAAGTCCCCAGCCCACACCAGTCTTCTGTTCTAGATGTCATTACTTTCCAAAGTACATCAGCAGCGTACGAGACGCCTGTATTAGTTTCCCAAGGCTGCTGTAACAGCCTAGTACCACAAACTGGATGGCTTAAAACAACAAGTTTATTTTCTCACAGTTATGGAGGCTTGAAATCCAAAATGAACATGTCCCAGCAAGTTTATGTTCCCTCTGAAACTCTGGGGGAGAACTTTTCCTTTTTTTTTTTTTTTTTTTTTTTTTAAAAAAAAGAGAGATTTTTGCTATAGGGCATGTGCTCTTGCTAGAGAAACAGACAGAAATTGAGAAATCACATCCCAGAGGAGATGGCTATGCGCAGTCCCTTTTTCATTCTCCTCTCAGGATGCACACGCACCCAGCTTGAGTTTCAAGCTTCCAGGTCTGGGACTTGAACATCAGCCAGCCATGTGGAAGTCCAGTGGCATAACCAGTACACCATATGCTAGTTCCTCTCTCCTTGTCTCTTACAACTTCTGATAGCCACATACCTTGGTTTGTGGTTGTGTGACTCTAGGCTCTGCCTCTATCTTCTCCATCTGCCTCCAAAAACAGTGTGGCTGTTTTTTGCTCTGTATTTATCTTTTACAAACACCAGTGATAGGGGCTGGCAGGTGTGTTGTGGTTAAGGGTTCTGGACTCCCACATGGCCTACTGTGGTTTGAGTCCTGGGCCTGGCAGCTTAGTTTCTCACTTTCTCCCTCTCCGCCTCCCCCTCTGGGCAAATTAAATTAAAGTTAAATAATTTTTTTTTTTTTTTTTTTTTTTAGAAAAAAACACCAGTGATAGTGCATTGGAGCTCAGCATATCTTTTTGGATCACTCAGTGCAGCACATCATAATTATTTTTTATTTATTTTTTGAAGAAGTTTTTGCTATAGGGCATGTGCGCTTGCCAGAAAGAAAGATACAGACAGAAAGCGAGAAATTGCCCCCCAGGGGAGTGGCCACACCATAGTCCCCTCTCCTCCATTCTCTCTTGGGATCTTGGGCATGCACGCACAAGCACCTGGAGTGAGTTTAAGCCACTGTGTCCGGGAGTTGAACCACATTGGACTACATGGAAGTCCAGTGACATAGCCATTATGCCAACTGCTGATCCCACCTATCATAATTATTGGTTTGTGCCAGACTATGTGGTCACCTTAATAATTTTACTTTCACGACAAATGCGCAGAACAAGTATTATCATTTTTGTTAATTATACCCTGATACTTAGTAGTGGAGGGGTGGTGGAAGGGGTATCAGTAGTGATTAGAAGAGGTAGGCCCAGTACGCAGAGCCACACAGACCGTGTGCTGCACATCAAGCAAGAATGACGTCAGTGGTACCCCTTGGACTTGAGCACACAGTGGCCCTGGAGGTGAGGGTGCGTTATACATGGTTTAAAAGTGCAGTGTTTGGAGTACATGACTCCAAGTTACTTTCTGCCTCTGAAGTTCTATGAAACTGCATGAATCCAAGGAGTCACCTGAGAGTGTCCATTACTTTTACACACTGATCTATGCATTAAATTGGCTTCTTGCTATCCATTTCTTTCAGCGGAAGCCAAACATTTGGTTTAGCTGTTTCCTATTGAAGTTTACTGATCTCCGAGAGCTTGCCAGTAGGGTGTGTCAGCTGCTGCAGTTCTGTGATCAGTATTGGCTATAGTGCATGGCCTCTGGGTCTTAAGTCAGCCCCATTTGATTTTGAGTAGTATGTAATATTGGCATTGTCAATACTACTTGTATTTGCATGCTCTAAACAGAGCTGGTAAAAAAAAAAATATTGTACAGCTATTGTGAAAACTTTCAAACACAGAAAAAAGTAGCATAATGACTCCCAATGTACCCATCATGTAGACAAGAATTGAGATTTCACCACCCAGCTTTCTTTTTTTCTTTCCATTGGTTGAAATACTATAAAGCAAATCCCGTATGTGATGTTTCACTAATATACATATTTATAAATGCATTTCTTACTGATAGGGACTTTCCTTTACGAAATGAGAACATCATTTACATAGCTACAATATTATTTTTTGATAGCACCTCTTAATATGTAATGGATTCCCCAGTTGTCTGAAAAAATGTCTTCATACAGCTGATCTGTATGAGTCAGCATTCACTTAACACACATTTGTCACACTTAGTTGATACACAAGACGGTACACACGTTCCACTCTAAAATCGAGATGCTTCTTCCCACTCATTTTCCCATGCCATTGACTTAGTGAAAAAAATCAGGACATTTTTGCTGAGTGTCTAACCTTCTGGATTTTTTCATGTGTTTCCTTTCAGGCATCATTTAACTTGTTCTTCTGACCTATATTTTCTGTAAACTAGGAGCTCTCTTTGAAGGTTTGATTAGATTCAGGTTCAACTCTTTCAATGTGAATGCCTCACAGGTTATGCTGTTTGTTATAATAATACATGCAAGCAGTTGGGGCCAGCAGGTGGCATGGTGGTTAAGGGCATGGGACTCCCATATGGCTGACTGTGGTTCAAGTCCCTGACATGGTGGCTTGCTTTCTCGCCCCTGCTCCCATTCTCTGGTCAAATAAAAATAAAAATATAAATAAAGTTGAATAAAACAATTCTATAAAAATAATTGAAAAACCAAACACACACATGCAGGCGGCTCAGTGTCTTGGGCCATTCTAAGTGACGCTGCTTAAGTAGTGGGTTCAAGCGGTAGCAGCCTGATTCTTCTACTTTAAGACTTCCATTAGCCTTTCATCTAATAATTCCCTCCATTGATGATCTTTGTCTGAATCAACAGTTTCATTAGGATTGCAATTTTCTTTAACTTGTATTTCTTGCACATTTGTTAGGTGAAATTCTTCTAGTTAGACCATTTCTTTGAATCATAGATAGCTTGTTATTGTGAAACATAGTACTTATAAGAAAAGCAGGAAATAAGCTTAATTCCTTCCCTTCAATAGTTTATTGTCAGAATTGACAGTGTTCAGCTGGACAGTGGTTCAACTTTGCTACAAGGGAATGAAATGCTTTGCTTTGTGGGAAGCCATCTCTTGTCAGATGGGGGAGGGGCAGTATGAGACTTTTTTTTGGCTCCTACGAATGGGAATGAAATGCAAACCTTCTGAAAACCTGAATTCTATTAGACATCTTCTGATAATGTTTTCTGTTAACAGCTTTCAGAGAAGTTACTAAGTGAACATACAGTAGCTTCAGCCTGGTGTAACCTGAGGCTCATTGGGTAGAAAAACAGTACTTTGTACTACTTAAACACCCTCTGGAAGGCTTAGAGAGGAGAGGAAGGAAAATATTTGAGGAGATCAACTGGATGTTGTAGAATACAAGTAACGTCACCTGAGAAGGATTAAAGTTTCCTTAAAGCTTGACCTCATTGGCAGCTGGCCACTTAGAATTTGCTCTTGTAGCCCATCAGTGGCTTTTTGTTATTTTTTTTTCTTTCCCTGTACAATCTTTAACTTGAGACATGTAAATAAAGGGTCTAGAGATCTCATGTCTTAAGTGACTGTGAAGTTTGAAAAATTTACATTTCTTCTTATTAGATACAGCTGGCTCTTCCCACAGATATTTTTCTTTTGTCCATTAAAGGGCTTAGCTCACTGCTGTTAATCAAGTTACCACTGGCATAGTTTTGCAGGACCCATTAAAAGATACCTATGATATGTACATTTAATAATTTTACTGTATAGTGAAGTAGAAAACTTAATTCACACAAATATCTATTGAGAGGATAGATATTTGTAATATGCTCCTAATAATATGCTCCTAAATAAAGGAGCATATTACAAATTTTGAACATAAATATTATGAATATGAAATATTTAATATGTGGCTTACAAAAATGAGCCTCTTGCCAGAGAAATACAACGTAGGTCTGTGTCTTTCTTATTGCTAAAAGGCCTTCATAGTACTTTTAAGAGAGCAACAAGTATTGCAAATTGAAGAAATTAGTTTATTGCAAGCCAGGAAATAGAATACACATGGCTTCTTTTACTAGTGAAAGATTCTTGAGAATGGCTCTTTTTCTCTTCATACTATAGTGTTTCTAGCTGGGAAAACAAATCAACTATATCCACTAATTAGGGCTAGCTCATGTCCTTTATACCCTCTCCTTTTATTGTTTGTTTTTTGAAAAATTTTTATTTTGGTAATAACCCCCCTGGCTTATTGAGACATTTAGGTGTTTTGTCTTGGAGGCAAGTGGTAAGACTTTATACTGTGTTTGTATAAGCTCAAAAAAAGCCACTTAATACAGTTTTTAACGAATATCAACACACAACATTTATCCATTTTGGATATTTGGAAAATAGAAAGGAACACTACAAAGAAAACAAAACTAGCAATGATCTATCCACTCAGCAATGAGCACTATTAACACTTTGGTTTTTATCCTTCCGGATGCTTTCCCTTTCCTACATAAGTATAATTAAGAGTATATGCTTATGATATTTGAAATTTTTTTAATTTTATTTCATTATGACAGAGAATATGTGCATGAGAGAGACAGTTGGGGGAGGCAGAAAAGGAAAGAGAGAGAAAGCCATCCCCTGGTGGGGCCTGCTCATGCCGCAATCTTTTTTCCTCCAGTTCATTCTGTCAGGATCCTGAGCATGTGCCTGTGTGTCTAGCTTGTAAGGCACTGGGTCAGCCATGTGGGATCTGGCTTCCTTAGCACAGTGCTTAATCATTGTGCTATGGGGCCAGCTATATTTTTAACTATTTTAATGGAATTATTTAGAATGTCTGCTTCATAAGTTATTGTTCAACATAATTTAAAAAAAAAATTCATTTTCAACTGTTGGGGAATTAAACATTTCACTGTGAAAGCATTATTAAGGGGCCAGCCAAGTGGCATGGTAGTTAAGACAGCTGGATCCCACATGGCCAACTGTGTGGTTTGAGTCCTGGACTTGGTGACTTGGAAAACATGCTTGGCACCTGTGAATGTGTGCCCAAAATCCAAAGAGGAGAATGGAGAAGGGATTATAGCATAGTCATCCCTCCTGGGAGATGCTTTCCCAACTTCTCTCTCTCCCTCTCTAGTAAACACATCAACCTTCTAGCTAATTGAAAATGTTGTTAATATTACTATGAATATCTTTACACAAATTTTTTCACATAATTTTCCTTAGGAGTAATTTAGAGTTAGTTGTAACTATTGATATATCATAATCATTACTTTTATTAAGCACTGTGTGCCAAGCATAGTTCTTAAGGCTACATCTTAATTTTCAAATGATATTGTGAGGTAGATCTACTTTTCTCCCCATTTTACAGATGAATAATGTGAGGCACCAGAGGCCACATAATTTTCCCAAGGTTGCAGAGCTAGTAAGTGGTAGAACTGGAATTTCAATCTGTGCATTCTGACTCAGCCATGCTCTTAGCCATTGAGATGGAAAGAGGGTCTTTCAATCTTATCAGCAATTGTTCTCTAGAATATTATGCTGATTCTAATTCTGGTAGGAGGTGGTGGGTATTTTGCCTTTGAGCCTTTGATAATTTTTTTCTCTCTTTTTTTATGCATGTTATTTGATTGTTCTGGTTCAGAATAAAAAGAAGCATTACTGTTATCCCCAAGAAGTTCACTATTTAAATAGGGAGAGACATTCTTTCACATATTTCCTGGCTCCAAAGAACAGCTTCTCAGCTCCTTAAGTATTTTTCCTGTTTTTTTTTTTTTTTTTTTCCTCTCTCTATGATTTCTTTTTCTTTTTTAGATTTTTACTATAGGGCATGTGTACTAGTCAGAGAAACAGAGAGAGAAAGTGAGAAATCATCCCCCAGAGGGGATGGCCATGCCACAATCCCTTCTTCTTCATTATGTCTTGGGATTTTGGGGATGCACGCACATGTGCCCAGTATGAGTTTTATGATGCCAGATCTGAGACTCGAACCACAGTTGACTGTGTGGGAGTCCAGTAACATAACCATTACGCCATCTGGTCCCTCCTCTATGATTTCTGTACCCTCTGTTTAGTCCACTATATCCTGAATTCCTGTCATCCAACTCTACTGCCATTTTGTAGGCCAGGCCCTCACCATCTCCCTCCTGATACCTATCAGTAGCCTCTGACTGATCTCCCTGTGGTCCATTCTCCATCATGCAGTCGGATCAACTCTTACAAAACAAAAGCCAGAGAGTTTGATTCACCCATGTAAATGCTTCAGTAGATTTCCACTGTACTCCAGAATAAAACCAAACTCCCTACCAATCGATAAGTTGCTGTGTGAATTGGCTGCTGCCTACTTCTCCAACTCTCCTTTTGATAGTTCAGTTCTCTTGGTCTTCTTTTTGTTTCTCAAATACTATAAATTAGTTCCCATCTCAGTACTTTTGCATTTGCCATTTACTCTGTCTAAAAAGCTGTTTCCCTATCCTTTTTCTGACTAGCTCCTTTCCCAGTTCTATCTAAAGCAGTACATTCCCCTTTCCGTTTCTGTAGTGAACCCTCAAGACAAGGACTAGGGTGAGGCAAGACAGGTGCCAGGGCAAAAGATCAATGATGTGTCCTTGCTTACACTTGAACGTGAGCACCACCTTGAATTTTGTACTCTGAGAGTCTTAACCTCACCCTAGTCCCAGCTCTTCTCTGTTACATCCACTGCTTATTTCTTGAACACTCCAGTGTGTTCTCAGTTTTTCTCTTTGTTCTAGTGGCAGAGAACACTGCATGTTCATTAAAAATTTGTTGCTTTTGGGAACCAGGAAGGCACTGAGCTTAAACTGAAGCAAGTTTGGAGGCTGCCGGCCGTGCCCTGATCTGAAGAAATACTTCCACATCTGTGGTGCTTGTACATCAACAAGAGACATGACACTGAATGTCTGGACCTAGATAATAGAAATGGGACATGGGTCATCAGATACTGAAGAAGAAAGCAGAAGCAAGAGAAAAAAGAAACACCAAAGATGGTCATCTTCAAGCAGTTCTTTAGATAGCAGCACATACAGCTGAAAAAAAGTGGAAGGAAATCAAGATCAGAGTCAAGATTTTGGTCCAGAGATCTCCAGCCTCATTCACATTCTTATTATAGAATACACAGGCATTGACCAAGCAGTATCTCTTCTTATGGTTCTAGAAGGAAGCGAAGTCAAAGTTGCTCAAGGAAATGAGGGAAATCCTATAGAGCACAGAAGTCTAGATCAAAAAGCAGAACAGGAAGGTTCAGGTTGAGACCTTGTCCATGTTCCCATAGTTGAAGCAGTGAGAGAACAAGTCACAGGAGAACCCATAGTTCACTCTTGGGACAGAGAACAGTGTAAGGCAGAGACAAAGAGAAAAGGAAAAGGATAAAGGCTTGGATGAGGGATTGCACAACATCAGATGGCGGGAATCTGGAAACAGCAAAGCTGGATTAGAACATCTACTGCCAGCTAGACAGGCCAATGCTAGACTACAATGAGTTCTTGAAGTGGCTGTAAAAGCTGGAAAGCCAAAGAAAGAAATGAGGAAGAAGCAAAGAGAAGAAAAGAGGAAGACCAAGCCACCCTGGTAGAACAAGTGAAAAGAGTAAAAGAAACTGATGCTCAATATTGAAAGTGATTATTTTGTTCAGCAGACATTCAAATCAAGTAAAGAAGTCAAAGAAGAAGAACCCAGTGAATGAAACATGCAACTTTGGCATCTGAGCCAGTCTCAGTAGTTGCTGACCCACCTAGTACTGGAAAAGAAATAGACCCTAGCGGCATCACTATTGCTCTCAAGTACCAGATGACAATTCTTTGGCCCATCCAAACATGTTTATTGAGAAAGTTGATGCTGAGGAGAAATGGTTCAAGAGATTAATTGTGCTCTGACGGGAAAGACGAATGGGCTAATGCCATGGTTTAAGTAGTGTATATATGGTTACATTGACAGTAAAATTAGAAATATAGGTTTTTTTCTTTCATTTATTTATTTTTACATTTTTCCACAAACATTTACTTTACATAGCAAAAAATTTTAGCTATACCTCATAATTCTTGACAGTTTACGAACAACTTTCAAAATTTCAAAATACTGAATTTTAAAGATAATGTTCAAAATATGTCTTATAATTTTGTATAATTTTATAACTCTATAACAGAAGCAATATAGTTTCAAATATATATATATATATATATATATATATATATATATATTTGGAGTGCAGACACTCGGTATATATTAAGTGGGGACATACAATGCCTCTTCTTCATAGCATGGCTTGCTTCACTCAGTAGTAAGTCTTCCATATTCATCCATTTCCTTTCAAAAGCCAGGGTTTTGTTGTTTTTTATGGATGAATAGTATTCCATTGAGTATATGTGCCACAGTTTTTCTAACCATTCATCAGTTCGTGGGCATTTAGGTTGTTTCCATGACTTGGCAATCGTGAAAAGTGCCGCAATAAACATCGATGTGCAAGCACTTTTTTGATTATGTATTCTTCTGTCCTTCGGGTAGATACCAAGGAATGGGATTGCTGGATCATATGATAGTCCTATTTGTAGATTCTGGAGGAATCTCCAAATTGTTCTCCACAGTGGTTGGAACAATTTCCAATCCCACCAGCAGTGTAAGAGAGTTCCCTTTTCACCACACCCCCTCCAGCACTTATCATTTTTTGTTTTTTTAATCTTAGACATTCTGACTGGGGTTAGGTGATATCTCATTGTTGTTTTGATCTGCATTTCTCTTACAATGAGGGATGTTGAGCATTTTTTCATATGCCTTTTAGCTATTCGTATGTCATCTTTAGAGAGTGTTTTTTACAACTCATTCTTCCATCTTTTAATAGGATTGATTGTCTTTTTCCGGAACAGCTGCTTGAGTTCCTTGTGAATTCTGGTTATCAGTCCCTTGTCTGATGCATAGTTTACAAAAATATTTTCCCATTCTGAGGGCTGTCTGTTCACACTAATCACTGTGTCTTTTGCCATGCAGAAACTTCTTAGTCTGATGTAATCCCACTTGTCTATTTTAGGGATCATAGACTGTGCATTGGGAGTCTTATTTAAGAAGTTTTTCCCTACCCCAATGTCTCCCAGATTTTCCCCGGTGTTTTCCAGGAGCAATTTTATAGTTCGAGGTCTTAGGTTTAGATCTTTGATCCACCTTGACTTTATTTTTGTCAGAGGTGAGAGGTAGGGGTTCAGATTCATCTTTCTGCAAGTGGAGATCCAGTTTTGCCAGCACCATTTACTGAAGAGGTTTTCCTTTTCCCACTGAATTGACTGGTACCCCTTATCAAAAATCAGTTGGCTGTATGTTTGAGCATTCATTTCTGGGGACTCTATTCTGTTCCATTGGTCCACCTGTCTGTTCCTGTGCCAGTACCATGCTGTTTTGATTACCACAGCTTTGTAGTATATTTTAGGTCAGGGAGTGAGATGCCGCCCACTCCACTCTTCTTGTGCAGAACTGCTTTGGCAATATGGGGTCTTTTATGATTCCAGACAAACTTTATGATTGTCTTTCCTAGATCTGTGAAGAATGTGTCTGGTACTTTGATTGGCATTGCATTAAATAGGTAGATTAATTTGGGTAAAATTGCCATTTTGATTATATTCTTCCAATCCAGGAACATGGGATGTCCTTCCACTTTTTTGTGTCATTTTCAATTTCTTTTTTTAGCTTCTCATAGTTTTCCTTGTGGAGGTCTTTAACTTCTTTAGTTAGATTTATCCCTAAGTATCTTATACTTTTTGTGGCTATGGTAAATGGAACAACTTTTTTTCAATTCTATCTCAGTCTGCCTATTGTTCGTATACAGAAATGCTATAGATTTCTGGATATTAATTTTTTTGTATCCTGCAACGTTACTATATTCATGTATTACTTCCAGAAAATTTTTATGGAAACCATTGGGTCTTCTATGTATACAATCATGTCATCTGCAAACAGAGTTTCACCTCTTCTTTTCCTATTTGAATGCCTTTTATTTTTTCCTCTTTTCTGATTGCAATGGCCAAGACTTCTAATACTATATTGAAGAGGAGTGGAGAAAGTGGACATCCTTGTCTTGTACCCGTTTTTAGTGGAAAAGCTTTCAGCTTTTCTCCATTGAGGATGATGTTCGCTATGGGTTTTTCATAGATAGCTTTTATTGTGTTGAGAAATGACCCTTCTATGCCGATTTTGCTGAGAGTCTTGATCATGAAGGGATGTATCTTATCAAATGCTTTTTCTGCATCAATTGATATGACCATATGGTTTTTATCTTTCTTCCTATTAATATGGTGTATTACATTTATGGTTTTGTGTATGTTGAACCAACCTTGCATTCCTGGGATAAAGCCTACCTAATCATGATGTATAATCTTTTTTATAAGTTGTTGTATACGATTTGCTAGTACCTTGTTGAGAATCTTCGCGTCTATATTCATCAGGGATATTGGTCTATAGTTTTCCTTCCTTTTCCTTTCCTTATCTGTTTTAAGGATAAGGGTGATAGAGGTTTCATAGAATGAATTAGGGAGAGATTCACCCTTTTGGATATTTAGAAATAACTTGAGCAGAATGGGGGTTAACTCTTCTTTGAAAGTTTTGTAGAATTCAGAGGTGAATCCATCAGGGCCAGGGCTTTTCTTTGTTGGGAGGTTATTTATAACCGATTTGATCTCCTGGCTTGTTATGGACCTATTCAGACTTTCTATATCCTCCTGGCTTGCGACTTTCCAGCTCTTATTTTTGGTTCCCACTGCTTTTGCAAAGATTATGGAAAATCATTTTCCATCCAACCCTTCACTTTCAGTCTATGTATATCTTTATCCATGAAGTGGATTTCCTGTAGGCAACAGATAGAGGGTCTTTACCTATTTTTTTTGATTTTTTAACCCATTCAGCCAGGCTGTGTCTCTTGATTGGAGAGTTTAATCCATTAACATTCAATGTTATTATTGATGTTAATGGATCTGTCCCGACGTTTAAGTTGGACCATTGTCTTAGTTGCCTTTTACTCTTTTGTTTCTGGCTGTTACTTCTTTAGTTTTCCTGGAACAGTACTTTCTTCAGGGTTTCATGGAGAGCTGGCCTGGTGCTGGCAAATTCTTTCAGGTTTTGAGAAGATTTTAATCTTTTTTTCCCATATGAAGGATAATCTTGCAGGATACAATAATCTTGGTTGAAATTGTTTCTCTCTTAACACTTTCAATACATCTTCCCATTCTTTCCTTGCTTGCATTGTTTCCGTTGAGAAGTCCGGTGTTAGCCTGATGGGGTGACCTTTGTAAGTCACTTGTCATTTCTCTCTTGCCAGTTTTAGTATCTTTATCTATGGTCTTAGCCAGTCTGGCTATGATATGCCTTGGGGAAGATCTTCTTGGGTTGATTCTATTCGGTGTCCTTTGCATTTCTTGGGTCTGGATGTTTGAGTGCCTCTCTATACTTGGGAAATTTTCTTCCAAGATTTCATGGAATAGGTTTTCCATGCTCTTATTAGTTTCTTCACCTTCTGGGATACCAATTATTCGGATGTTAGGACGTCTAATGGAATCTAGTAATTCTCATATGTTATCTTCATTTTTTTTTGTTATTTTCTCTATCTTTTTGGTGGTTTTCTCTAGGTCAGAAATTTTATCTTCTACATCAGAGATTCGGCCTTCAGCATGGTCTAATCGACTTTTAATACTTTCGAGAGAGTTTTTGATTTCCTGTATTTCAGACTTCACCTCTAATAGTTCCATCTTATTCTTCCTCAGCATTTCTTCCTTCATATCGTTGAAGGACTTTCTCATCTCCTGAAGTTCATTGTCTCTTTTCTGTTCCAGCTCACAGTACTTGTTCAACATGAATGTTCTAAACTCGATCTCGGACATTTTGGTAACGTCCTCTATTTTTTTCAAGAAAAGGAAGGGAGTTACTGTGTTCCGTTGATGGAGACATATTTCCTGCTTTATTAAGGCCTGAGGTTCTTCTACTTCTAACCATTGGGAGATGTGTTCCCTTGGAAAAACCTTTTACGAGAATGTTTCTTCAAATAGGAGCAAGTGTGTTTCCTTTCTGATGTGGAATGGAGACAGCTAAAGTCTCTCTTCAATTGTGTTTAGTAATGTAATCCAAGAAAAAGTATTCTCCTCAGGTGTCCAAAGGACACCTTCTTCGCAGGTGGTTCAGTGAAATAGATGATTCTAGAGAGTTTTAAAATGCTAGGATGTTTCAGAATTGTAATTCTAGACCTATCTAGACAGCGAGGGATGAGGTAGATAAAAGAAGTGAGGAGTGAATAAATGGAAAGAAAATAATATGTAGAATAAAAAAAAAGTTGCGTAGCGCACCACATGATTTCACCAAGGGTCTAAAGATGAGAGTGTGGTGTGGTAGAACTGAGGGCATTCCTATGTGTTAATCAGAAGAGAGAAATTTACAAATGAAAGACATGGGTAAGGGGACAGAAAAAGAAAGGAAAAACAAAAAAAAAGTGTACCTGGCTGAAAAAGAGGTGTCTGGCTAGGGGGTCCTGGGGCTGAAGCTCCTGGGGGCAGGCCTCCCTCGAAGATCCTGGCCCAGGGGTCCAAAGATGGGAGTGTGGTATGGTAGAATTGAGGGCGTTCCTGGCTGAAAGAGGGGAGTCTGACTTGGGGGTCCCGGGGCTGAGGCTACTGGGGGCAGTCCTCCCTCGAAGTTCCTGTCCCAGGGGTCAAAAGATGGGAGTGTGGTGTGGTAGAACTGAGGGCGTTCCTGGCAAAAAGAGGGGTGTCTAGCTTGGAGGTCCCAGAGCTGAAGCTAATGGGGGCAGTCGTCCCTCGAAGTTCCTGTCTCAGGGGTCGAAAGATGAAAGTGTGGTGTGGTAGAACTGAGGGTGTTCCTGGCTGAAAGAAGGGTGTCTGGCTTGGGGGTCCCGGGGCTGAGGCTACTGGGGGCAATCCTCCCTCAAAGTTCCTGTCCCAGGGGTAGAAAGATGGGAATGTGGTGTGGTAGAACTGAGGGCATTCCTATGTGTTAATCAGAATGGGTAAGGGGACAGAAAAAGAAAGGAAAAACAAAAAAAGTGTACCTGGCTGAAAGAGGGATGTCTGGCTTGGGGGGTCCTGGGGCCGAAGTTACTGGGGGCAGTCCTCCCTCGAAGATCCTGGCCCAGGGGTCCAAATATGGGAGTGTGGGGTGGTAAAACTGAGGGCATTCCTATGTGTTAATCAGAAGAGAGAAATTTACAAATGAAAGACATGGGTAAGGGGACCGAAAAAGAAAGGAAAAGCAAAAAAAAAGTGTACCTGGCTGAAAGAGGGGTGTCTGGCTTGGGGGGTCCTGGGGCTGAAGCTACTGGGGGCAGTTCTCCCTCGAAGATCCCTGCCCTGGGGTTGAAAGATGGGAGCATGTGTGGTAGAACTGAGGGCGTTCCTGGCTGAAAGAGGGGTGTCTGGCTTGGGGGTCCCGGAGCTGAGGCTACTGGGGGCAGTCCTCCCTCGAAGTTCCTGTCCCTGGGTTTGAAAGATGGGAGTGTGGTGTGGTAGAGCTGAGGGCGTTCCTGGCGAAAAGAGGGATGTCTAGCTAAGAGGTCCCAGAGCTGAAGCTAATGGGGGCAGTCCTCCCTTGAAGTTCCTGTTCCAAGGGTCGAAAGATGGGAGTGTGGTGTGGTAGAACTGAGGGCATTCCTATGTGTTCCTGGCTGAAAGAGGGGTGTCTGGCTTGGGGGGTCCCGGGGCCGAAGTTACTGGGGGCAGTCCTCCCTCGAAGATCCTGGCCCAGGGGTCCAAAGATGGGAGTGTGGTGTGGTAGAACTGAGGGCGTTCCTGGCGATAAGAGGGGTGTCTAGCTTGGAGGTCCTGGAGCTGAAGCTAATGGGGGCAGTCCTCCCTCGAAGTTGCTCTCCCAGGGGTAGAAAGATGGGAGTGTGGAGTGGTAGAACTGAGGGCATTCCTATGTGTTAATAAGAATGGGTAAGGGGACAGAAAAAGAAAGGAAAAACAAAACAAAAAAAGTATACCTGGGTGTAAGAGGGGTGTCTGGCTTGGGGGTCCTGGGGCTGCAGCTACTGGGGGGGCAGTCCTCCCTTGAAGATCCTGGCCCAGGTGTCCAAAGATGAGAGTGTGGAGTGGTAGAACTGAGGGCATTCCTATGTGTTAATCAGAGGAGAGAAATTTACAAATGAAAGACGTGGGTAATGGGATAGAAAAAGAAAGGAAAAACAAAAAAAAACCATGTACCTGGCTGAAAGAGGGGTGTCTGGCTTGGGGGGGGTCCCGGGGCTGAAGCTACTGGGAGCAGTCCTCCTTCTAAATTCCTGTCCCAAGGGTCGAAAGATGGGAGTGTGGTGTGGTAGAACTGAGGGTGTTCCTGGCTGAAAGAGGGTGTCTTGCTTGGGGGTCCCGGGACTGAAGCTACTGGGGGCAGTCCTCCCTCTAAGTTTGTGTCCCAGGGGTGGAAAGATGGGAGTGTGGTGTGGTAGATCTTAGGGTGTTTCTGGCCAAAAGAAGGGTGTCTGACTTGGAGTTCCCGGGGTTGAAGTTACTGGGGGCAGTCCTCCCTTGAAGTTCCTGTCCCAGGGGTCGAAAGATGGGAGTGTGGTGTGGTAGAATGGAGGGCATTCCTATGTGTTAATCAGAATGGGTAAGAGGACAGAAAAAGAAAGGAAAAACAAGAAAAAAGTGTACCTGGCTGAAAGAGGGGTGTCTGACTTGGGGGTTCCCGGGGCTGAAGCTACTGGGGGGCAGTCCTACCTCGAAGATTCTGGCACAGGGGTCCAAAGATGGGAGTGTGGTGCGGTAGAACTGAGGGCGTTCCTGGCTGAAAAAGGGTTATTTGGCTTGGGGGTCCCGGAGCTGAAGCTAACAGGGGCAGTCCTTTCTCGAAGTTCCTGTCCCAGGGGTAGAAAGATGGGAGTGTGGTGTGGTAGAACTGAGGGCATTCCTGGCTGAAAGAGGGGTGTCTGGCTTGGGGGTCCTGGCGCTGAGGCTACTGGGGGCAGTCCTCCTTCGAAGTTCCTGTCCCAGGGGTTGAAAGATGGGAGTATGGTGTGGTAGAACTGAGGGCTTTCTTATATGTTAATCAGAAGAGAGAAATTTACACATGAAAGACGTGGGTAATGGGATAGAAAAAGAAAGAAAAAAGAAAACAAAAAAAGTGTACCTGGGTGAAAGAGGGGTGTCTGGCTTGGGGGTCCCGGGGCTGAAGCTACTGGGGCCAGTCCTCTCTCGAAGTTCCTGTCCCAAGGGTGGAAAGATGGGAGTGTGGTGTGGTAGATCTTAGGGCGTTCCTGGCTGAAAGAGGGGTGTCTTGCTTGGGGGTCCCAGGGCTGATGCTACTAGGGGCTGTCCTCCTTTGAAGTTCCTGTCCCAATTGGTCAAAAGATGGGAGTGTGGTATGGTAAAACTGAGGGCTTTCTTATATGTTAATCAGAAGAGAGAAATGTAAAAATGAAAGACGTGAGTAATGGGATAGAAAAAGAAAGGAAAAAGAAAACAAAAAAAGTGTACCTGGGTGAAAGAGGGGTGTCTGGTTTGGGGGATCCCGGGGCTGAAACTACTGGGAGCAGTGCTCCCTGGAAGATCCTGGCCCAGGGGTCGAAAGATGGGAGTGTGGGGTGGTAGAACTGAGGGCATTCCTATGTGTTAATCAGAAGAGAGAAATTTACAAAGGAAAGATGTGGGTAATGGGATAGAAAAAGAAAGGAAAAACAAAAAAAAGTGTACCAAAAAAAAAAAAACAAAAAAAAAAAAAACAACTCTCCAACAAAAAAGAAAAAAAAAAAAAAAGAAAAAAAAAAAACTCTCCAAAAAAAAAAAAAAAAAAAAAAAAACCTCTCCAAAAAAAGAAAAAAAAAAAAAAACCTCTCCAAAAAAAAGGAAAAAAAAAACAAAACAAAACAAAATCTCTCCAAAAAAAAAAAAAAAAAAAAAAAAAACCTCTCCAAAAAAAGAAGAAAAAAAAAGAAAAATAAAAAGTGTACCTGGTACCTGGCTGAAAGAGGGGTGTCTAGCTTGGGGGGTCCTGAGGCTGAAGGTACTGGGGGCAGTCCTACCTCGAAGATCCTGGCCCAGGGGTCAAAAGATGGGAGTGTGGTGTGGTAGAACTGAGGGCTTTCTTATATGTTAATCAGAAGAGAGAAATTTACAAATGAATGACTTGGGTAAGGGGACAGAAAAAGAAAGGAAAAACAAAACAAATAAAGTGTACCTGGGTGAAGATGGGTGTCTGGCTTGGAGGATCCCGGGGCTGAAACTACTGGGGACAGTCCTCCCTGGAAGATCCTGGCCCAGGGGTCGAAAGATGGGAGTGTGGGGTGGTAGAACTGAGGGCATTCCTATGTGTTAATCAGAAGAGAGAAATTTACAAATGAATGACTTGGGTAATGGGATAGAAAAAGAAAGGAAAAACAAAAAAAAAAAAAAAAAAAAGAAAACCCTGGGGGGGGGGGGGAAGAAAAGAAAAAAAAAAGAAAAAGAAGGAAAAAAAAAAAAAAAACCTCTCCAAAAAAAAAAAAAAAAAGAAAAAAAAGAAAAAAAAAAGTGTACCTGGCTGAAAGAGGGGTGTCTGGCTTGGGGGGTCCCGGGGCTGAAGGTACTGGAAGCAGTCCCACCTCGAAGATCCTGGCCCAGGGGTCCAAATATGGGAGTGTGGTGTGGTAGAACTGAGGGCGTTCCTGGCTGAAAGAGGGGTGTCTGGCTTGAGGGTCCCGGGGCTGAAGCTACTGGGGGCAGTCCTCCCTCAAAGTTCCTGTCCCAGGGTTCTAAAGATGGGAGTGTGGTGTGGTAGAACTGAGGGCGTTCCTGACTGAAAGAGGGGTGTCTGGCTTCGGGGTTCCGGGGTTGAAGTTACTGGGGGCAGTCTTCCCTCGAAGTTCCTGTCCCAGGGGTCGAAAAATGGGAGTGTGGTGTGGTAGAACGGAGGGCGTTCCTATGTGTTAATCAGAATGGGTAAGGGGACAGAAAAAGAAAGGAAAAACAACAAAAAAGTGTACCTGGCTGAAAGAGGGGTTTTACAAATGAACGATGTGGGTAAGGGGATAGAAAAAGAAAGGAAAAACAAAAAAAAAGTGTACCTGGCTGAAAGAGAGGTGTCTGACTTGGGGGTCCCGGGGCTGAAGCTACTGGGGGGCAGTCCTACCTCAAAGATTCTGGCCCAGGGGTCCAACGATGGGAGTGTGGTGTGGTAGAACTGAGGGCGTTCCTGGCTGAAAAAGGGGTGTCTGGCTTCGGGGTCCCGGGGCTGAATCTACTGGGGGCTGTCCTCCCTCGAAGTTCCTGTCCCAGGGTTCAAAAGATGGGAGTGTGGTGTGGTAGAACGGAGGGCATTCCTATGTGTTAATCAGAAGAGAGAAATTTACAAATGAAAGACAGAAAAAGAAATGAAAAACAAAAAAAAAAGTGTAGCTGGCTGAAAGAGGGGTGTCTGACTTGGGGGTCCCCGGGCTGAAGCTATTGGGGACAGTCCTCCCTCTAAGGTCCTGTCCCATGGCTCGAAAGATGAGAGTGTGGTGTGGTAGAACTGAGGGTGTTCCTGGCTGAAAGAGGTGTGTCTGGCTTCGGGGTCCCGGGGCTGAAGCTACTGGGGGCAGTCCTCCCTTGAAGTTCCTTTCCCAGGGGTCGAAAGATGGGAGTGTGGTGTGATAGGACTGAGGGCGTTCCTGGCTGAGAGAGGGGTGTCTGTCTTGGGGGTCCCCGGGCTGAAGCTATTGGGGACAGTCCTCCCTCTAAGGTCCTGTCCCATGGCTCGAAAGATGAGAGTGTGGTGTGGTAGAACTGAGGGTGTTCCTGGCTGAAAGAGGTGTGTCTGGCTTCGGGGTCCCGGGGCTGAAGCTACTGGGGGCAGTCCTCCCCCAAAGTTCCTGTCCCAGGGTTCTAAAGATGGGAGTGTGGTGTGGTAGAACTGAGGACGTTCCCGGCTGAGAGAGCGGTGTCTGGCTTGGGGGTACCGGGACTGGAGCTACTGGGGGCAGTCCTCCCTCGAAGTTCCTGTCCACGAAGTATACGTTTTAAATCCCAGTATTGGGACTGGCGGAGGGTGTAATGGTTATGTCTCTGGATTCCCACATGGCTGACCTTGGTTTGCGTCCCCAACCCAGAGACTTGAAAGGCTTGTTGGGCATGTGTGCATACTTGCCCAGAATCCCTAGAGTAGAATGGAGGAGAAGGGATTATGATATGGCCATGACCCCCCTGGGGGGAGGTGATTCTTGCTTTCTGTTTCTCTGTCTCTGTCTTCATCTCTTTCTTTCTCTCTGGGAAGTGCATATGCCCTATAGCAAAAACCTCTGTTAAAAAAAATACTAACTTTACTCTTCCAAAAGAATTTAGCTGATTATATTAAAAGGTAATTTCATTTCATTTTTCTCTTATGCAGGCTTGAATATTAGTTCATTTAAATGGTATCAAACATTGTATTAAAACTAGTGTAAAAATTATAAATGCATGAACATGTTATATTGTTAATAAAGATAATTATAATCCATGTTAAATCTGCTGCTTTTGTCTCTTGGGCATATAGTTAGAAACTGTTTTCCACCTTAAAATTAGGTGTGGTCATGAGTGATATTCATGCTTGGTACTTCTAGGCCTGGCCCCAGTGAGCTTCCTGTGGGAGTGTCTCTCACTTTTCTTGTGTCTGCCAACTTCTTATAGACGATGGATAAGACAGTGATGCTTCTGCTAATGAAATTTCTGGGCTGGCTGAAGTGGCGGTGTGTGTGTGGGGGGTGCCATTTCTAGCCATGGGCGCCTTTTCACCTAGAAGCCACCTCTCTGCTGCAAGCCATGTGAAGATAGAACCCAGGGTGGCAGCAGATGACTCAGACTCACGTTTTATGCTCTTGTAGAAGATGCAGATACATAGGTTCAGCACATCAGTTAAGATTCAGAATGCATAAAATCGGAGTCTCTTATTCCTACATATCCTAAAGTCATTTGTAAATAGTGACTTGCCTTAATTAGTCCTAACAAGTAACTGTGCGCTAGTTCTGTCACAAACCATGTTTATGTGTGTGTGCTGGAGTTTGGTGGGGGAGGGCACACTTAAATTCACCTTTTTGACAATACATCTTGCCTATTTAAAATGAAAAGTTTGTATTACATGGTTCCAAGAGTCCTTCTAACCATGAAATTCACCTTTTTTAAAAAATTCATATTTCTATTCTTCATTTGGTCCAAATTCTCACACTGATTAAAATTCTTCCATCTCAGGGCCAGCAGGTGGCATGGTAATTAACATGCTGGACTCCTATATGGCCAACCATGGTTCGAGTCCTGGACACAGAGGCTTGAAAATCACACTGGGCGTGTATGTGTGCATGCCCCAAAATCCCAGGAGGAAAATGGAGAAAAAGGGATTGCGGTGTGGCCATCCCCACTGTAGGGTGATTTCTCATTTCCCTCTCTTCTGTGTGTCTCCAGTGAGCACAAGCACCCTATGGCAAAAACCTTAAAAATTGTTTCTATCTCAAATTACTGTATAATGTTGATTATATTATTTCACGTCTCTGTGCCTCAGTTTTCCTGTTTGCAAATGGCAGATATAGGTGTTTCCTAGCTTACAGTTTTGTTGTGAGAATTAAATGAATGATACATGTCAAGCCCCTGGATCAGTGCCTTGTACGGGGCAAGTGTGCAGTGACCGTTAGCTGCTGCTGATGACACTTTTCACTTGCTTACTCTGTGGCTGTTTTCTTGCTCATATTTGCTTTCCACCCCAGGTCTCTAATAGATTCTCCATTCATAATTTGGAAAGAGTCCCCAAAATAGCATCCTTTAACAATTCATTCTAATTCTAAGGTTTCTTCTAAAATAGGTAGGATGTAGAGAAAAGACACAGTTATGTTAATCTGGCATGTTGATGTAGTGCTAAGAAATACAACCCTGAAGAAATCTGTGCCAAAATTTTAGATAATTTCAAATTTGTCAAAGAAAGGAACTTTTGCTTTGAAACTGGCTGCTCTGGTAAAGAATAAAAAACCTGCATGTGTAGAGATACCTAATGTTGATGCAAAATATACCTTATAAAGGACATGGATTTATAGAAACACGTAAATCTAGAATTCTAAGTCAGCCTATGCTCAGTTCCTGGCTTTCTCTATAAGCCAGTTCCTGTATGATCCAGCTCTATAGAAATAGATTCACTTCACTGTGGGATGAGTCACATTAGAAATACTTCATCAGCTGAAAAGCTAAAAATTTCTTTAAAATATTTATTACCATGGAATTTTTTCATAAAAAATACTAGAAACTCATATTTTAACCTGTAAATTTGCCTAGTTTGGTATAAGTTATCAAAGACATAGAATGTAAATGCCCAAAGAAAACACTTTGAGAAACAAACTTGAATGTCTTCACCCTGATTGTACATGTGATTTGAGTTCTTTGGTAATAGTAGAAAAGGAGTCTTCAGGAGTCTTGGGACCAGCAGTTAGCGTAATGGCTAGACTCCCACGTAGTCGAAACCCGGTGGCTTAAACTCACGCCGGGCGCGTGTGCGTGCGTGCCCAAGATTGGAGGAGAAGGGATTGCGGCGTGGCCATCCCCCCTGGGGGGGTGATTTCTCGCTTTCTATCTCTCTGTCTCTCTCTGTCTGTCTGGCGAGCGCACGGCCCTGTAGCGAAAACCTCTCCAAAAAAAAAAAAAAAAAAAAAGAGGCAGGAGTCTTGGGGAGTTACTTCCTCTTCTGTCTCTAAACACTAACCTGGTGTTCTCTCTCATTTACTAGTACTATATTCAATTATATTCAAAATTACTTTGTTCAGATGTTCCACATGTCTTTTTATCTTTCTTTCTTTCCTTTTCCTTCATTTCCCTCCCCTTCCTTCCTTGTGGTTTTTGCCATAGGGTGCATGTACTTGCCAGAGAGACCGAGAGAAAAATGAGAAATTACCTGCCTGTCTCCCCTACCCAGGGGCGTATATAGAGTATATATGCAGTTTTAAGCTGCTGGGTTTGGGACTTGAACTGTGGCTAGCTGTGTGGGAGTCCATTGCCATATTCACCACACCACCTGCTGGCCCCTTCACATGTCCCATTTTTTTTGGTGTTATTTTCTCCATTGTATATTTAGTTTAATAGATTGGGTGGAGAAAAGGCCAAGAAAGTTTGAGTTATATGCTCAAGGTCACACAGCCAATAATAAATTGCAAAGTTAAAATTCTACTCTGCAGGATCCCTAAACCAGTGTTGTGAAGAGTAGGCTATTTTGCCTCTACAATCAATGCTTCATGTACCCTACGTAAAATTCAAATGCAGAATAAGTAGATTGGTGGTGATGGCTCTTCTCTGAGTTGGTAAAGTAGGACTATGTGGTCCAACATGCTCAACCCCAGCCATACATGATGACTGAGGGCATAAAATATGGGCTGGTCTGAACTAAGATGTGCTGACAGAATAAAAGACACACTGGGTTTTGAAGGATTAATACAAAACAATATAAAATATCTCATTAATATTCTTTGGATTGATCTTATGTTGAAATATTTGAGGTACACTGGGTTAGCTAATTTCCCCAATCCCAATAAAGTTAAAAGTGTTATACACATGTTAATTTTTCTCATTTTGCTAACTTCACTATGGAAGTGAAGCCATCGGGGACCAGCAGTTAGCATAATGGCTATGTTGCTGGACTCCCACGTAGTCGACCATGGTTCGCGTCCTGGACCTGGTGGCTTAAAACTCACACCGGGCACGTGTGCGTGCGTGCCCAGAATCCCAAGAGGAGAATGGAGGAGAAGGGATTGTGGCGTGGGCATCCCCCCTGGGGGGTGATTTCTCGCTTTCTGTTCTCTGTCTGTTCTAGTCTCTCAAAAAAAAAAAAAAAAAAAAAAAGTGAAGCCATCACCTGGTCTTTTCTTTGTTGGCGTTATTTATTACTGATTTAATCTTATGGCATGTTAGGGGTCTGTTTAGACTTTCTATGTCTCCTGATTGAATCTTGGTAGGTTATATGCATAGTACCTCCTCCATGTTCTCTTGTTGGTTGGCATATAGTCGCTCTCCTCTAATGATGTTTTGTATTTCTAGTGTATCTCCTGTAATATTGCCTGACTCATTATGTATTTGATTTATCTGGTTTCTTTCTCTCTTCTTAATCAGTCTCTAATCCAAAGAATCAGGATTTTCTGTATAGTTTATTTATTTACTATTTCATTTATTTCTGCTCGAATCTTTATCATTTCTTTTCTCCCATTTTGTTGTTGTTGTTGTTTCCCCAATTCCCTAGGTTGGCCACCTTTCCATCTCTTACCACATTTCCCTCTTATGACTGCTTTTGCAGTTCCTATAGATTATGAAACTCGTACTCATTATCATTTGTTTCCATAGATCCAGACTTAAATTCCTGAAGTCATTCAAGAGATTGTGATTTGTTTCCATGTGTTTGTATATTTCAAGGATTTTTCATAAAATTAATATGTTTAATTTCATCATGGTCAGAGAATATGCTGATATACTTTCTATGCCTTCGAATCTGTAAAGGCTTGAATTTGGTCAGTCACATATGGTGGAGTGAAAAATGTATATAGGGTGGAAAGTTCTATAACATCCAAGTGCATTTGATTTATATGTACTTATTTTTTTGTCTAGAAAACCTGTGTAAAGGATATAATCTACACAGTTATAGTGTTACCTTTCTCTTTTTTTTAGCAGTCTTTTAGTATTTATGCTCCTGAGTGCATTATATTTTTTATGTTTCAATTAGTCCTTTTTTTATAATGCCCTTCTTTGTCTCTTTCACTACTTTTGTTTAAAACCTATTTTGTCTATCAGTTCACAACTCCAGCCCTTTTTTGATTTCCAGCATAAGCCTTCCACTTTTACCTTGTATATGTCTTTATCCAGAAGGTGTTTTCTTGTAGGCAGCAGATAGAGGGGTTCTGATTTCCTCGCTTTCTGTCTCTCTGTCTGTCTGGCGAGTATAGCACGCGCCCTTAGGTTTTGTTTATATGAGAATATTTTTATATAGTGCCAGGTAAAAAGTCCTCTCCAAAAAAAAGCACGAACTCATCCCAGAGGCCTGCCCAGACTGGGCTCTTCCACATATCCTTTTAAGATGTCGTCTATCACAGCCCTGGTAAGATTGTGACTCTTCTGCCCAAAGGAGATTGTGCTCAAACCACAGACTTCCTCATTTTCTGGAACTCATTGTTTTTTTTTTTTTTCTCTTGCATCTCATTTAGTTTTGTCACTATAAATATTCTGAATTGTTTATCTGCACATTTTCTCTACACATTGTTATTTTTATTTTAAGTTTCTTCATAAGATCTGAGTTAATACTGATTACTCAAAGGCATTTTTTTTTTTTTTTTTTTTTTTTTTTTTTAAGAAGAGAAGATAAGTAGTGTTTTAAGGTTTTCTTTTAAGACTTTGTCTATCGGGCCCAAAATAGTGCAGCCTTCAAACATAATGTTCTCTGAGGCAATCTCACATGGGCAAATCTTCGCTTGAAGTTTAGAGACTTCCCTAAATACACTAGGCAGGTAGTTTTCCCTGATCTAGGACTGGCAGGGGGTGGATAATGGCATTAGGACAGGGGGTGGATAATGGCGTGTTGGGAATACTCTTTGTCTCTCATGGAAGAAATAAACAAGTATTTAGACAGATGTTAATACCTACATCTTCTTATTTTAAGATGCAACCAGTTCCAAACATAAAAATGTTTGCAGGCTCCCCCACCCTTTTTTTTTTCTGCTGAGGGAGCTGCATAACCCCAAACCTTAACTATGCTAAATGTGGAGCTCTGGTTTCTACCTTTCCGCAGCACTGTCCAGTTCCCTCTGCTGTGTTTACTGTTTGCCAACGGCACGCTGTCTAGGGTGCTGTACGTAATCATCCAGACTTTTAAAAAATCAGCTAGCTTTTATTCTCTCAAAGTTTCAATTAGTTTCGGTTCCTTCACTGATTGTATGAGGAGACTTCAAAAAGTTCACGGAAAAATGGAATTCAAGCATGAGTTTCTTTTTGTGTATATGCATTTTCAAATCCAGGAATAGTTTTTTTAAAAAATAATAACCATATTTCATGAACTTTTTGAACACCCCATTGGTGGTGTGATGGGTGCATTGGAGCTAGGGAAGACTTATTCCTTGCTTAAAGCCCTGCTGCGTTCTTCAGCTCTTGCCCGCATCCATCCTTACATGTGGTTCTGATTTTATGGTATAGGGGATTTCTTCACTTCTTGACTCATTTGTGGTGTGTCACTGTAGCCATCACTGTAATTAATCTCCCAAGAAGAAATCTGGAGGTTCAACTCAGTAAAAGGAAAAAGCAACCAAGCAACAATTCATTCCCCAGAGGACCCTTCTGTCCTTAATATAGACCCGTTTTCCTCCCTGATCTTAGAGTATATGCTACCTTTATTATTCTTTTTAAATTCACTCTGTTCTCTCTAATTTTACTTTTTTTAATGAGATCTCGTATGTTTTTCATAGTGGGCAATAGAATGTAACTATCAGATCATGGATCTAGACATATTCATCTTCACTGTTGAACATTACATTATGTTGTGTACATTCAATAGTAGTTCTAGTTTTGGGGGAAAGTATGTATTTAATATCAATGGCATGTTTTACTTTGCTGTGGTTTGTTTTCTTCCCCCAGTGCAGAGGGGGGTGAGATGGGGCAGATTGTCAAGCTTGGCTAGTTTTCAGGTCCTGTTCAAAATTTGCCAGGTACTGGGAACAGTTTTCCCTGGATACTGTTTTATTTATTCACGCTTGCTGCTTATTTCTTTACTTTGTTCAATGTAAATGGGATTTTATTAATGCCACCTTGCCTCTTTTATTTCTTTAAAAAAACTCTTTTACACTTTTCATTTTAATTAAACTGAAAATAACTGAAAACATACAAAGAATAATAAAAGAAATATCAGTGTACTTACAGCCTAAAATAAAAATTAGAATCTTGGACCAGTCGATGACATGGTGTTGTGGGCAGTTGGATCCCATGTGTCTGACTATGTGGCTTAAGTCTTAGACTTGGTGGCTTGAAAAACATGCCTAGTGTGTTGCATGCATGCCCAAAATCCCGAGGAGAATGGAGGAAAAGAGACTGCAGCATGATCATCTCTCCGGGGGATGATTTCTCACTTTCCATCTTTCTCTTTCTCTCTTTTCAGTGAGTGCACATGCCCTGTAGCAGAAACTAAGAACAAACAACAAAAAATTGGTATCTTGTCATATTTGTTCCATCAGTCTATACATATATACATTTGTTACTTTTTTTTTTTTTTTTTTTTTTGAGAGGTTTTTGCTGTAGGGCGAGTGTGCTCACCAGAAAGAGAGAGACAGAAAGCAAGAAATCACCCCCCAGGGGGGATGGCTACACCATAATCCCTTTTCCTCTGTTCTCCTTTCAGGATCTTGGGCATGCACACACATGCACCCAGCATAAGTTTAAGCCACCAGGTCCAGGACTCAAACTGCAGACGACTACATAGGAGTCTAGCAACATAGCTATTATACTAACTGCTGGTCCCACATTTGTTACTCCTTTTAACACATAACTTATAGATATTTTGCATGGTTCTATGAAAAAAAAATAAAGTACCCAAATAGATGAATTGCATTCTTGTATAAACTTTTAAAAAGTAAACATTATTATAATTGATCTATATCTCAAGTCAAAATTTTATGAAAGCTAACATTCAGCAGTTAAATACTTACAAATAAATAGCAACTTTTCTTTTTTGGAATGCTTTTTCTGAGGCCATGAAAACTCTATTTAAAAATGCAGTAGATAGAAACCAAATTTATCTTGAGAACACAAACACTTTGGAGGGTCCTGAAGATTTTTCAGTGCTGACTTACTAGAGTTGAAAAAAGAGAAGTGCACAATCTAGTTTTTTTTCCCCCTTGATTATGTAATTATGTACATAATAGAAAATATTGAACTTTCATATTTTGCAGCGTGGAATTAACATGGAATGGAAAGAACTTTTTGTGTTCTTTCTAAATGTTAGGGTTTTAAAGGTACAGTAAAGCCTAAGCTATTTGTAACTCTAGAGAATGTGTCATTTTGGAAAGGCAAGATTCCATGTAGATGAAAATAGATATTTTAAGTGTTGGACCTTTTAACAAACAAATACATCAATTTTCTAAATAATTTTTTCTGACGCAGATAGACTTTTTCATGATTTCGCTGATACTTGGCACCTTTCTGTCATTCCTAGTTGTGACTGTAATGCTACATGCAGCTGCATTTGAGATGCAGAGGTGAGTGGGCACCGAGAGACCAGCCCACTTGCCCTTCCCGGTGTTATTAGAATTTGCTTTCTGAAAGTTACTCCTGAGTTTCTTTCTCAGAAGTTGACTTGAAGCATATAATGAGATGCCCGGCACTGAAAGGGCAGCACCTAGGTCCAAGCTGCATGCCATGAGCAAGATGCCCAGCCTCTCTTGATCTTGGTTTTCCCCTCTGGTAATGGAGAGCAGTAGTACCTTCTTCTTTTTTTTTTTTTTAAAGAATTATTTTATTTAACTTTATTTATTATTATTATCATTATTATTTTTCAGTTTTGATCAGAGAGATACAGAGAGAGAGAGAAAGTGAGAAAGCAAGCCTTGAACGTGGTCAAAGACTTGAACCGTGGTCGGCCATGTGGGAGTCCAGCACCCTTAACCACCATGCCACTTGCCGGCCCCAGTACCTTCTTCTTTAGGGAAATTGCTAAGGATTAGATGGTGATCTCTAAGAACTGCCAAATGTGGTACCTAGCACGTAATGGGGACAGAAAGTGCTAGCTATCATTAATTTTCTGAAGATTTATTTAGTGAATATGCAAAGGTAGTAGGTCTTTTGTATACATATATTTGTTCTTTAAATAATAAAGAGAAATCTTTGTGTGTCAATCCCTAACTTGTTCCATTACCTTGAATGAATATTGTAAACAGTGTAGATGGAGGCTTCTTTTTTAATGGTGTTGACTTCCTTTATCAACTTTTTCATTGAATATAAATAGAAGCACTGGTCAGCCACCTGTCAAGAATTTTCCTAAGCATATCTATATAAACTTTTCTATTACAAAAATTCCTAAGTTGTTTGGAAGAACATAATGGTAAAACATACACATTTTTGAGTATTTGCAGGTAGCATTTCTGTTGACAAGACGTGAGGCTGCAAATTCTCCCAGATATACTTGGCCAAGTGTCTCATGTGAAATTAAAAATTGCAATTTAAGTGTTTATGAAAAAGATTGATAAGTTGGAGTCATGTTTTCTGTTACATGGTTAAATTTCACATTCATTAATGATACTTTGTATCCAGATAATGCCCGGGAGTTATTTTCCCCTTTGTATCATATCAGATTCACATCTTATAGGTTTTGTCTACCACTGAAAGACAATTTTCTTCTTTTCTAATCTTTTGAATAGTCTAAAAGAAGTACTCGTTCAATGTTTCTTGGTATATGCGATGTGAGAAAAACCTATAATTGTTCTTGATTTGGACATTTCCCAAGGCAATCAAACACCAGATATTATAATCCAAGATAAATGACAGCATATTTTATCTTTGCATTTGCAAAATCTTATTACACTGTTCTGTTAATGTATAAATGTTTTCTTTGCATAAGGCCCTAGGCCCAAATTATGGTTGCTTATTAACAAATGGTTTCCATACTCTGTGAAACGTGTGCGGGCGGGCCTTATTCAAGCAGCAGGCAGCATCATTTGCAGTGTCTGGAATAGAAGTCCGTCATTTAGCCTTTAACTCTACCTATTGTGGCTTTTCGCCTCTCTAAGATGAGAGATGTTTCATGTTTTATTGAATATTTTTATGTGAACCTGAGTTACAGGAATTCTCCATTTCAATAAATAAAGATGACAAGGGAGGAAAGAAGGATTTAAATTATAGCTGTGTTTTGTATTACACAGTTTAATTCCAACCATACACATGTCTCTATCTATCCTGGAGTGCTAATTCTATGGCAGTCTGAATGCTGTAAGCAGTTAGCAATTGTTCACGTCCCTGGCAAGTCACTTACGTAGTTGTAGGAGAAAGACTTTCACTGTTGAAATGTGTATGTCAGTGTAATGTATTTAGACAAGATGGCTGTTACTTTCTTTTGTTCTTTAAAAATTAGAGAAAGATACAGAGACAAAATCCCCAATAAGGTCTTGACACTGTAGTCTACCCGCAGCCTTCAGCCAGCCCCAGATCATGGGTAAGTACATGTTTGGAGTACTCAGGGATGTCTCCAGACCTGAACCAGGAACTTTCCCATGTGGGATTGCCTTGCAGAGCATATTTTTTCACTGAACCACTGTCAGGTCCCCAAGCGGTTATCTCTTCATGTCTAGAGAAAGTGAACATAGGTGAGTTAACCTTGTGTTACAGCTCTATCCAGATAATTTTTATCCTCCCATCCCAAAATAGTAATACTTGTGAGTTTTGGTATTTGTGGCTCATGAATGAAATATACTACTTTATAGTCTTAAATGTATCATGTTCTATAATAAGAGAAAAAAGGAATTTATGTTCTCAAAATGTTTGGATTTTGAACCCATGTGTCTAATACATGGGGTTTATAATCAAAATGTTAGTGCTGCCTGTTGACCTATAAAATCAGAATTTTTCCCTGCTTTATCAGTTCTTGAATAAATGTACATAGTTTTCTTTCTGGACTGCAGTATTGGTGGCTTTCTATGACTGTAGACCCACTTCAGAACTGTGGTATAACCATCGGGAAAAATCAGCTCTTCATGCTGTGGATTTGTAGAGCAAAAGCCTCTGAAGTTGGGTGGCTGGCATTGTGCTAGCAGTGATAATTATATATAAGCCAGTAAAAACATAGCTTTTGTACTAATTTCTTAGTGAAACATTTTTTTAAGTTGATTTTGATAACAATTCAAATACAGCTGTAGCCCCTAAATATTCTTGGGTTTTTAAACAATGTTTTGTACAAGTGGCTCTTCTCTTTCATTTTTCTCTGGAGTGTGCTTGCCCCACAGAGAATCCTTTTCTTTCTTTATCCCTGCTTGGATAGTCATAACCGGACTGCAAAGCTTTTGAATTCCTTTGCTTCTTGTCTGGCTATCACAGTGGTAAAGTTCAGCCAAGTTGTCGTGGGTATCTTTTTAATTTCCTTTCAAATTAAACGTAAAATGAGAGAATGTTGGCATACCTCAGGATGTGAGGTGCTGAGACTGTCTTGGTTTTCTGGCGGGGTAGAACTATTTTTTTTTCTTTTAAAGTATATTAGTAATAGTATTAATAGAACCAAATTATTCTTCCATAGCAGTTTAGGAAAAGTGTAATGTTCTAGACATGTTAAAAATCATTTTTTGGGGCCGGCAGGTGGCGTGGTGGTTAAAGGCGCTGGATTCCCACATGACCTACCGTGGTTTGAGTCCTGGACCTGGCGGCTTGCTTTCTCTCTTTTTCTGTCCCTCTCTGGTCAAATTCAAATGAATAAATAAAGTTAGATAATTCTTTAAAAAATCATTTTTCTTCTGTGTTATGAATAGAATAGAACTTTGTAATTTTGGGCACTGTCAGAGAAAATATGAAATGTAATCGTACCTTGCTAGACCCAGAGAGACGACATGGAGGTGTCTACATGGGTAGAGCAGCCCTTTCCAATTTGCATCCTACTTTTCTCTCTCTAAAGTTTGCGCAAGAAGGGGGGAAAAGCAGGATTTGAAAGTGACAAAGCATTAACATTACATCTAAATACAGCAGGCATTTTAATCAAAACAAACTTTCCACTAGGAACTGAGTACACTTACCCTTAAGGCTTAAAAGCCCCATTTATCAAAGCACTTGCTGTTATATAATTGCTGTTATCTTTCTCTCTTCCTCACTCACAGGCGGCCAGAAACTGCTTTCACTTTTCTGCAGCCTCTGAGACTATTCAATGCCTCTGTCCGTCTAGTAATAATAGTTACTATTTATTTTTGCTATTGTTTTTGTATACTTAGTATGTTTTAGTTATGTGCTTTACAAATATTCATTTCATGTTCCTTGCAGTGGCCATGTGTAGTTGGTGTGGATGTTGAAGCTCATAGGCAAGGGGTTTACTGGAGAAAAGAGGTGAGGCAAGAAGCTCTTAACAGCTATTACGTGATGGGACCAGGCTAGAAAACTTGGCCTGACTCCAGACAAAGCCTTTGATCTCCCAGTTTCCCTGCCTGCCCATCTGACAGTTTCATGCTTGCTTCCTTCCTGCCTTACCCATCATTGTTGCCCTAGAAAATGAAACTTATCCTCACCAGCCACTAGTTGCCATCCCAAGAACTCAGCTCCTTAATTGCTTCAGTTTCTTTAAGATGACTTCTATCTTCTTGCCACTCATTAATTCAGTATATAATGAGCCCTGGTATTGAGCCATTCATGAAATCTGGACTGCAGGTGATAATGCCTCTTTTCTGGAAGCTTTCTCTTGTGGAGATCCATCCTCCTCTTCAGATTTTTATGGATAAGGAAGGGCTGCTTCCCATTACCCTGTGCCCCTTCTGTCATTATTTTCCACCACTGTTACTTACCAGTCTTATTCTTCATAATCTACTGCACACATTTATACTACTTTGCCCACATTCACACTGATGCACAGACCTGCAAAAGCTTCCATCATGAGCCTCCATTAACTTCTTCACATGTGGTCTGTAGGGTTCCTTTAAACTCTGCACCAATAGGAACCAGGTGGGTTCCCCAGGAGAGCTTCTCCTTGATCTCATTTTCTCCTCACCTACCTGACCAAGGGATAGTATTGTGAGGTGCTTCTAAGTCTCAGTTCTTAAGTTTTTATCTCCTCTTGAATGCAATTTATATTGCTCAACTATTCCTTACTAGGATTTAATTGAATTTGTTTGACCTTGTAATCACACATCTCTAAATTTTATTCTGGTGGTTGTTTTTAATTATTATTTTTATTTTTTAAAAACACTGATAGCATACTGGTAGAAGTAGGATTCTGAGTGAATCCACAGTCATCTTCCAGGCTATGGCCTTTATTACCTAGTCCTTTCCCCTTCGACCTTTCGTGGTGCCCATCCCATGCTGGAGAGGGACTTTAGGTGTGCTCTTTGGCCTCAACTGGGATTTACCACTCCTTGGAGACCCTTTCCATCATTGGTTGTGCACTCTCTATTGCATTTCCCTCACAATGACTCTTTTGAATGTTTTTCTGCCATGTTGGCCTTCATTCCACGTTCTCTCTTATCACTCACATAACAAACCTAGTCATTTCATTTACTGCAAAGATGAAAACCATTCACTGAGAGCTCACTAATCTTTTCTCTTGTTCCCACCATTCTTGTACTTCCTGTTACCACGCTGGTAAATTTATGACTACAGACCAACATTGAAAGTACGTTGATGTAGGTACGTACAACATGCCACAGCCTTCTCTGCTTGGACGATGGGTTAGGTTTCCACAGAAGTCTCATAAATGCCAGATCTTGAAAGATGATCAGAGTTTTATAGAGGGAGCAAAAAATATCTTTTGTTATCAATGTTAGCACATTTTAATAATGTAAGGTGGGGGTTTTGGTGGTGCTCTACTAAGATCTGTAAGGATAACAAAGTGCTCGTGGTTGTTTATTTAGTATGAAGGAAGTTGCCGATTCTGTTGAAATTTTACTTCCTTCCCTCTATGGGCGAGGGGCAGAGAAAGAGAGAGGGAGGGAGGGAGGGAAAGATGGAGATAGATAGGTATGCCTCACAGGGTCTTCATGCTGCCATCTACCGCCAGCCTTGGCCAGTCAGGATCACAGGCATATGCATTCCCAGTGTGCGCTGGGAGACCTCAGGATGTAAACCCAGCACTGTCCCATATGATCTTAGCATCGTAGAATGTTGCATTAGCACTGTGCCACCACCGCTGGCTGTTTTATTTTTTTAATAAAATAGTTTAAATTTTTAAAAAGATTAATTTTATTCATTCATTCATTTATTTTAATTTGACCAGAAAGAGACAGAGAGCGAGAGCGAGAGAGAGAGAGCGAGAGCAAGAGCAAGAGCGAGAGAGCAAGAGAGCAAGAGAGCAAGAGAGCGAGAGAGAAAATGAGAAAACAAGCCACCAGGTCTGGGACTTGAGCCATGGTTGGCCATGTGGGATTGCCCAGCACCTTAACCACCACACGACTTCTTGCCCCAAAATATTTTGAATTATAATACAAAAAATTTTAAAATAATTATTTATGCATTCATTTATTTTAATTCGACCAGACACACACACACACACACACACACACACACACACATGGAGAAAGCAAACTAACAGGCCCAGGTCAGCCATGTGGAAGTAACCAGCATCTTAACCACCATGCCACCTGCTGGTCCTGAATTATAATACAAATTTTAAACTGTTTTGTAGCACCTGGAGAACAGTACCTTTGTTTCTAACAGAATCAAGAGAAAAGCTTGTATTAGCCAGGATGTGGATAGACTTCGTGGTTTCCAAACCTGCTAAGGTTGTAATCTCTGGGGAAGCATTGGGTGACACGGGAGCCTCGTCCCAGTCCTGGTCCCACAGAAGTTGAAGCAGGTTCTCTGGGGAAACTTCAGACTGTTTAGGAATCGCAGAAGCCTAAGCACCAGGGAAAATAAATGTTCACAGTAAGCTAGTACTGTTGACATGGAGACTACTAATTGTGTCTGTGATAATGATTTATATTCAAAGGTGAGACCAACAGTAAGAAAACACAAACAGGGACAAGCAGATGCCATAATGGACGGGACTCGTATGTAGTCGACTACGGTTTGAGTCCTGGACCTGGCAGCTTAAAACTCTTGCCAGGTGTGTGTGTGCCCAAAATCCTAAGTGAAGACTGGAAGAGAAGGGATTGCAGCATGGCCATCACCCCTGGGCGATGATTTGTCACTTTCTGTCTCTCTGTCTCATTGGTGAACGCATGTGCCCTATAGAAAAAAATCTCTCTTTAAACACACACACACACACACACCACCCAAAACTGAATTTAAACTCAGTACGAAGTAGCTCCAGATCTTTGACTAGTACTTACCTGTGCTTATACTAAAGAAGAGCCCCAAGAAGCATTAAATTAAGAATAATAGTATATTTCATGAGGGACCAGCAGTTAGCGTAATGGCTATGTCGCTGGACTCCCACATAGTCGACCGTGGTTCGCGTCCCGGACCCGGTGGCTTAAACTCACGCCGGGCATGTGTGCGTGCGTGCCCAAGATCCCGAGAGGAGAATGGAGGAGAAGGGATTGCAGTGTGGCCATCCCCCTGGGGGGTGATTTCTCGCTTTCTATCTCTCTGTCTGTCTCTGTCTGGCGAGTGCACGCGCCCTATAGCAAAAACCTCTCAAAAAAAAAAAAAGAATAATAGTATATTTCAGAAAAGATGTTTCAACTTCTTAAGTTCTATGCTACTGTTCAAGACTCAAGTAATCATTTGATCTTTTCTCTCCATCGTATTGTTTTCTAGGTAAAGGATCCAATCTCCTTGTTTCCAACTCTTTTTTTTTCTCTCCCTATTAATAAGCAAAGATCAAAACAGGAGATGTGCTTTCCTTGAGAAGAACTTTCCACAGATTTAAGTTATTTAATGTAAAACATTTATGTGTTACGGATGGGAAAGCAAAACAACACTTAGGGGAAAAAGTTGGTAATTTTAGTCAAAACATAAAAAAAAAATAAAACGTAGCTGCATATTTAGGAATTTGGTTATGTAATATTTTTATAAGATTAAGTGTCCTAGGCGCGTATATGTGTGTATATGTGTGTGTGTCCTAGGCGCCTCTGTGTGTGTGTATATGTGTGTGTGTATGTATACAAACATTTTCTTTTGCCAGAGAGAGAGAGAGAGAGAGAGAGATCGATCGATCGATAGAACCCCAATGGGCCGTAGTCACTCTCAGTCTCTTCTCTTCCATTTTTCCAGCCTGTTAGGATTTGGAGCATGTATACACAGGTGCATGGCTTGTCTTTCAAGCCACCTGACCTGGGATTCAAAGTGCAGTTGGCCATGTGGCTATGGGCTGGCCCACACATTCTTGGTTCATTGCTGTAAGGGTATATGTGCTCATCAGAGAGAGCGAGAAAGCACAGTCCCCAAAGGGGCATGGCTATGCTGCAATCCTTTTCCCTCCATTTCTATACCCGTCAGGATTTAGTGCACACATGCACACGTGCTCAGAGTGATTTTTCAAGCCACTGGGACCAGAATTTGAATCACAGCCAGCCATGTAGGATCTGGCTTTGTATGTAGTGTTTAACGGCTGCACTAAGAGGCTGGCCCCAAACATTTACTCTGTATTTGGCCAGTAGATGAAGTATGCTGACTACCATTTCAGGATTTGATTTTTCACAGGTGCTATGACCACAACCTGGAGACAGAAAAAAATAAAAAAATCCTCCTACTTTAGTGCTATTGTGGAACCCTATCTTCTTGGCTAGACTTCTGTAATGGTTCTGAGTCCTAAACAAAGGAGAAAAAACAGACATTAATTTTTTTTATTATAAAAAGTTTCAGTCAAGTCATAAATAAGGACATACTCTACTCATTATTCAGATTCTACATCCATTAAAGTTAGTCCATATATGCTTTGTCTCTGCTAAAACATTTTTAATCAAATTTCTGATACATATTTTACCTTAGTATACTTCATTATTCACCTATGAAATGTTCTTTTATAACAATAATGCTATTATCACACTTATTGAAGTTAACAGTAATTCCTCATTGTCACTAAATACCCACCATAACCAAATTTCTCAGATTGTCTCAAAAATGACTTTTAAAAAAAATTGAGTCACTAGCCTGTTTTGGGAAAAGGACGTTCTAAACACATACTTAAAGAACACTTTATTTCTGATGTAATTAGACCAAGTGAGGAGAAATAAAAACCAGAAGCTCAGGGGATTTCTTAAGTATTTTGTGGAAGGAATTAATACTTTCTCTCAACTTTCTGTCCTTAAGGAGCACTATGATCTATCCCCTGAGAATGAGCAGTCCAATGCATTTTTTAAGCAATGTAAACCACAGTTTCTGGTTTAATGAGAGATTACTTTTCACATAGCATTCCATGTCAGTGTAGATGCAATGATTTTATGTTCTAAAGTTAGTTCCACAATTACCATTTTGATTGCTCTTAGAAAAATGCACACAAAGAATACTGTGACTCAGCAAAGGGTGTTGCCAATGGGTTGTAGTTTTTAGCTTTCCAAGTGTGATGGAATTGCATGAAAAATATACAACTTGGGGTGGCCTTTATTTTCACTCTCTGTGCCTTTTTCTCCACACATCACCAACAGCAACAAATGCAACCAGTCTTTGTCTTTCTCTTGTTTTTTGAAACATTGATAAAAGTCCTGGAGGCACAGTGTAAGGGTGAGTTGTAGAACTCCAGCAAGAGCTGCTGCTTGATAGGAAATAAGCTTTCAGTTATCTTGTAATCACAAGGCTTTGTAAAGCTGCAGCTTTTCATAAAGCAAATGAACCCAGTGATTTCAGAAAGGTCTCATTTCAAACATAAATTGATGCCCATTTGGCACGTTAGTCACTGGGTAATTGAATATTTTTATTGCAGATGTGTGACAGGACACGGAGTTGAATAAGACATGGCACCTGCCTTCAAGGCATGCCTGTCAGCTGAGTGGGGGAGAGAGTGGGGCACAGGGGCGATTAGCGGTTTGGAGACGAGGAAGCTGGAATCTCGGAGGCTGCCTAGAATTCTGGCAGTTACTGTGGCACAGTTGACTAGCAGCCGGAGTAGGGTTTGGTACCAAGGAGACATCTCCTCTTGACTAGGTGACAAACTAGATCTGGGAGGTGAAAGCAGATACTTATCATGAACGCTACAGTACAGTGCATATTAAGAGATTCTTTTTATGCTTCTGAAAAGAAGACCTGAAGGTTGTTAATAGGAGGTTGATTTTTATTTTAGTATCTTCACTTTGAAACCATGGGCAGCCAGTGGGAAATATCCAGTAGGTATTTAGCGTGCGTAGCTAGTACACTGAACAGAAATGGAAATTATTGATTTGGAAGATAAGTAAAGCCATTTATTAGTTTACATAAACTCCATTAACCCTCATGTACCAGAAACTGTATTAAGATGACAGTGATAAAAATGTAAGAGTGTCTGCCCTCATTTAGTAGGAACAAAGATGAGTGAGTGGATTCTCAGAGCACGGACAGTACAAGACCCGTGTAGGTGTTTAAATGTTTTTGGTTATATGTAGTAAGGCTTATATTCAGTAGACTCGATAGATGTTTCTTTCTGGAACTTCCTTTACTCTTCTTTGCTTTCCTTCCCTGTTGTTTGAAACAAATAATTAATAAAACCCTTAATTTTGGAACTAGGACAAAAGTGAGCAAGTTACTTTACTGAAGTGGTTGAGTTTAAGAGGATAGGGTATTACTTTGTGGTCCAGGCTTAGTTCTCAGGCTAAGGCTACAGCCTGTACAAGCTGTGCATTGATGTATGGGGTGACAGCCTTCCCTCCTTCCCCACCTCCTCACTGTTTTCTGCCAGTTTAAGCCACCATTGTAGCTGCTGGGCTGACTGTTGCAGGTGTAGGGCACCAACCTTCTCTTTCCTTCTTTACTCCTCTTGCCAGAAATGGAAGAAGTTAGTTTGTGTCTCCAAAAGATTGCATATAACCTTGGTAGATTGATATATCTCCTATTTCAAAATCACCTTTTCTGCTCTCCATTTACATAGAGAAACAACACAGAAAATGGAAACAAAGTCCACTGATTAAAATTTTAGGACTGTGGGACCAGCAGATCGCGTAATGATTATGTCACTAGACTCCCATGTAGTTGATCATGGTTCAAGTTCTGGACCTGGGGACTTAAAACTCACTCCAGGCACATATGTGTGTGTGCCCAAGATCCCTAGAGGAGATTGGAGGAGAAGGGATTGCAATGTGGCCATCCCCCTTGGGGAGGGGGTGATGTCTTACTTTCTGTCTCTCTCTGTTTCTCCGTTGAGTGCACATGCCCTGTAGCAAAAAAAAAAAAAAAAAAAAAAAAAAAAAAAAAAAAGAAAAAAAAATCTATATCTATATATCTGTGTGTGTGTGTGTGAATGTGTGTGAATATATATATATATATTCACCTCAAAACACAGAAACAAAAACTTTAGGACTGGCTCTGTGTCCTGGTGGTGATTTGAATCCCATACTCAGCAGCTTGAGAAACATACCGGGCATGTGCATGTCCTTGCCCCAAATCCCAAAAGGATAATTAGAGAAAGTGAGAAATCACCCTCCAAGGGGGATGGCTATGCTATAATCCCTCCTCCTCCATTCTCCTCTTTGGATTTTGGGCATGCACACACATGTGCCTGGTGAGAGTTTTAAGCCACCAGGTCTGGGACTTGAACTGCGATCAACTACATGGGAATCCAACAACATAACCATTATGCCATCTGCTGGCTCCTTGAACTTTCAGTGTATGAAATTATGGCCTTTTATTCCCTGATTTTCACGTCATCTATTCTTACCTAGATGAATCTTATCCTCATAATAATTTCTCTTATTCTTTAAAAGCTTCTGAAAACAAAGTTCTTTTTTTTTTTTTTTTTTTTAAGAAATGGATTGACCATCTACCTTGTGAATTTTTCAAAGTGAATGGGATGCATAGGGTTTTAATAATCAGCAATAAACATGACAATTTATGTTTTTAAAGTTGGTAGCATAATAAAGCCATTCAGTTACGCCACTATAAAGGAAAACTCCTAACGGAATCCATGTGTTTACTCTTACAACTTCCTGAGTCAAGATTTCCCCACCATGTAATGGTGATCCATTAGTGATGCAAGATCTTTGGAATCTTTTAAGTACCCTCTTTAAACCATTATTTGAAGGCAGATTATTCTGGGGGTAGGTTCAAGCCTATCATACCATGACATAAATAGACTGGTTCAAGTTATGCTTGTTCCAGTTTAGAAATGTAATTTAGATGCATGTGCTGTGAGATGCAAGAATAATTTAGAATGGAATTGATTCAGCCTGAAAGAAATCAATCAATGAGAGAGAGTTTCTTCCTGGTTCTTTAAAATGGTCATTTTGATCCTTAAAGAATATTAACACAGTAGTGTAATTATCAGTTGCAAAATACTTGCCAATTTTTCAGGGATCCTGAAAACCAGGCAGTGATTTTGATGAATGTTAGATACACTTGATAAACTGAATCCTAGTGTACTACTTTCCTGCTGTGGTTTGAACATTCCTCCAAAATTCATGTGTTGAGATTGGGTTAAGAGGAAGAAGATTTCATCTGACTATGATATTGAAAGTTGGGACCTTTGGAGAGGAGAAAATTGAGGTCATTAGCGTGAAGGCTCCATGACTAAGTGCTGGTGGGTTTATAAGGAGAAGGAATGGTAGGGTCAGACACAGACCCAGATGCGTTTGCTCCTGTTCTCCAGGGTGTTGTGATCAGCCAGGAGGTCTCCACCAGATATGTGCCCCAGACCTTGAAAATCCATATTGTGAGCAGAATAAACCTTTACTGTTGCAAGTTATCTGATCTCGCCCTATTACTTGGTACTCAAAACACAACGGCCTTGAACATGTACTTCAGAGAGATGCAAACCGACTAGTTGACAGAATCATAAGAAAGAGAACCATTTTGTAAGAAGGAATGGCTTATTTATTTATTTTCTGTTATGGATTATAACTGGTCTCCCAACAAGATCTTTCTGACTGACTATGACTGGCTCAATTAGGAGCTCCTCTTCTGAATTCCCACTGGAGCTTGTATGTGCCTGTATCATAGCATTTATGGTTACATATTTTCATTATCACTTTTTAAATTTTATTTATTTATTTATTTTAGTTTTCCCGAGGAAATGTGTGCTCACCAGAGAGAGAAAGGGAAGGAGAGGGGGAAAAGCACCCTTCGATGGGGTGTGGTCATGCTGCAGAGCCTTCTCTATTTCTCCATACTCTTGGTTTTTGGGACATGTAGGCATATGTGCCAGTGCATTTTTCAAGCCACCATGGCTGAGATTTGAACTGTGCAGTTGGCCATGTGAGACCTTCCTACTTTAACCACTAGGCCATGGAGTGATCCAGTTTTATTTTCAAATGAATTCGAATGGGTAGGGAATATTTAAGCCAGCAGATGACTGGTTTAAGGACTGCAGATTTTACCCCTAATCAGTTTCCTGAGTAATTTCTGGCTATTGCATGTGGCCACTATATGGCATTCATCATTTCTTAGACACTCGCTAGTCTATCTGTGGCTCATGAAGTCACTTGGGAGGGCCTCACTATGGCTAGTGCCTATGACAATGCAGGTACCAGACAGGCAGAACTAAAGGCTATAGCTACTGCGTTTTTTAAAGAAGTGTATCCGTTTGTTTCCTTTCTGTGAATCAGACAGACAGATACTCCAAACATAGTCTGCACATCCCAACACACCCCTGGTCACAGTTGAATCAAATCATGGGCATGCACTTGTGACATGGGATGCCCAGCAAAGTCCTGGGACATGAATATAGGGGCTTTCCCATGTGGGTCTAGTTGTCCCACCACTGTGCCACCACCTGACCCTTCTACCTCTAAAGCTTCTGAACTTGCTGATGTGAGGGGTACATTGGCTTCCATGCAGAGGAAGAGACACTGCACCCTTCCAAACTGTAGGCTGTACTTTGGTGTTTAGTTCATTCTCTGTTGCTTAATAAATGAATACCTGAAGCTGGGTGATTTATAAGAAGAGAGATTTATTTAGCTCATTATTTTGGAGGTCCATGATCAGGGGCCACACCTGATCAGGGTCTTGTTGCTGGAGGGGACTCTGAAGAGTCCTAAGGTGGTTCAGAGCATCATGGGTAAAACAGCGAGAACATGTGTGTGTCTGTGAGTCTAATTCTCTCTCCTTATAAACTAACCAGGATTCAATCATGGGGTCCCAACCTGGTGATTCTAATCCCAATCTCCTCCATGACCCCTACCTTGCTCTCTTTCTCTCGTGTTTTAGGTGTTCAAGGGGCATATGCGTTCACTTCAGAAAGAGAGAGACAGTGAGAAATCACCCCCCCAGGGGGATGAGTGCTCCACAGTCCCTTCTCCACTCTCCTCCTGGGATTTTGGGCACACATTCACAGATGCCTGGTGTGACTTTCAAGCCACCAGGTCCAGGACTCAAATCATGGTCGGCCATGTGGGAGTTTAGTGTCTTCACCACCACATCACAATGCTGGTCTCCAGGCTTCCGCCTTTCAATACCGTAGTCAGATTAAGTTTTTACCTTCTTAATTCCATAACAACCAAATTTCAACACATGAAATTTGGAAGGGCATATTCAAACCATAGCATTTGTTCACGTGACTGAAATATCATTTGGGTCTCTTTTTTTTTGGAGAGGTTTTTGCTATAGGGCGTGTGCGCTCGCCAGACAGACAGAGACAAAGAGCGAGAAATCACCCCCCAGGGGGATGGCCATGCCGCAATCCCTTCTCCTCCATTCTCCTCTCGGGATCTTGGGCACACACGCACATGTGTCCGGCGTGAGTTTTAAGCCACCGGGTCCGGGACTCAAACCACGGTTAACTACATGGGAGTCCAGCGACATAGCCATTATGCTAACTGCTGGTCCCTCATTTGGGTCTCTTTAATGAGCTGTGTCTTCAGCCAGCTCATTCAGCTATGGTTCCTCACTCTTTTAGCTTCCAGAAGTCCAAGGGTCTGGCTAACATCATCTTATCTGTCCCAGGACTCTACCATCAAGACACCTCCCTCCAACTGTAGTTACCAAACAAAACTGACATGGAGCTGAGAAAAGAGAAGGGGAGGGGTCATTTCTGGTTAAAGTGTTTGAACTTCAACCATCAGATTCATATAACCCTTGTTATGTTCCTCACCAGACTCTGAACCCTACAAGAACGGGACTGTATTTCTCTTTGATCCCTGGCACTAACACAGTGTTAAGAGAGTCAAAGTTAATCGGAGAAAGAATTATTGCAGTGCCTCGGTCAGACTTAATGGTCTTCACAACTCATTTCGAGCTGCCATAACTCCCATCGGTACCCTCTGCTTCTCATCCATTAAAGAGTGTTAAATATGTAAATATACTTATTCTTGTTGCTCAATTTCTATTTCAGGATTCCTTTTAGTGGAAAAAATGTTTGGCATATCTTTTATTTCCCTTGAGTCATTATTGTTCTTCTTGAGAACACTGATAAATGGTGTCTTACAGATGCTTTGCAGTATAAGAGTTTTGAGGTAGGTAATGCTTTCTGAGCTTCTAAATTCGTGGTAAATTAAAAACAATGATGCTTTTATGGGCTGTCTTATATTTAGGTATGGGATATTTGAGTATAGGTGTCTAAGTTGTTAACTTTGTATGGCCACATAATTTTGTTTTAATTGCTTTGAGTATTTCTATGGTATTAAAATTCATAATATCTAGCATGTAAGTGGCTATTAACAATAAATAGTATCTTACCCATGATCTTCACAGCAATCCTTGGAAGAGGGGTGAAGATCTTTCTCTGTAAAGGGCCAGACAGTAAACATTTTAGGTCATTTGACCTCTGTAGCAACTGGTCAGTTCTATTGCTGTAGTGCAAAAGTAGCCATAAACAGTGCATAAATGAGTGCGCATGGCTGTATTCTGATAATGTTTATTTAAAAAAAATGCAGTAGTTAATATTTACTGACCCCTGCTATAGATATCTCCTTTTTAGGTGTCAAAAAAAAAAAAAAAGAAATTCAGAGTTAAAGAGACTTACCCAATTTTACCTTGCTCTGATACGTACCAGACTAGGACTTGAACTTATTCTTCAATGTCATGATTATAAAAAAAATCAACAGTAAGATATTTGCTGTCTCAGTTAAGAGTATCTGCTCCTGCAGGGCACGAGATGGTGAGTTATGGAGGGGATACAGATTCCGTTCTAGGAGTCTATGGGTTAGAGGGTGAGGCAGTCAATTAATAGCATTCCTCTTATTACCCAAGTTGTGAATGGTGACAAGGTATCAGAATTTTTAGATTACAAATTACATATCATTTTCATTTTGGTGAAATGAATACATAGATCATAGCTTTGAGTATTACAGAAATCAGCTTCCTAATCTCATTCCTTGGAATCAGACAGGCTAGTCCAGCCTCGTACAGATGGTGTGGATGACCACAGGACTCCACATAAGGTCTGCTCCTAGAATCCTTCAGTAACAACAGCAAATTCCAAAGAAGAAACAGTGAGGAAAAATATTAGTTTGCAGTGCATCATTCTTTGACCTAAAATTCCCTTACAGAGAAATTTTAATGTAACTTCACACTCCCTCAAAAATCTTCTATAGTTTTCAAGGTTTATTGATAGTTTGTAAATTCCGCTCTCTCGAAAGAACTGGAAGAGGGAGGAGGATGTGAATAATGTATTATAGACAGATGTCCCCCATGAAAAAGGAGATATCAGGAGTAGAAAGTAAATGTCCTCCTTCCTGCCCACCACAGAGCAGGTGGCACAAGGGGATGAACAATGAAGTTGCTTTGCAATTTATATTGAAGAGAAATTACTTCCAGGATTGGAGAAAAGGAAGTGTTTGAGAAAGTGGCATTTAAACACATTCTGAACAATTTTCTCTTGACTATGTATGTGAGCTACTGGGGACAAGAGAAACTGGAGAAAGTATTAGAAAGATCATTTGGTGGAACCAAGGAGTCAGTTGCTAGGTGACAGAGCTAGGCTGACCAAGTGTTCTGGTATGTCTGAGACTCTCTGGGGTTTAGTACTGAAAATTTTACATGCTGGGAAATCCCTCAGTTCTGGGTAGACTGGTCTCTTGAATGGCTGGACACTTGGGATTTTTTTTTTTTTTTTTTTTTTTTTTACAAATGGGTAGTAGAATGACTGCATGTATGATGTATGGCAGGTCAGAGTCACCAGACATTGTACTTTTTGGTATGGATAATTACTTCCCCCAAATGAGCCACTAGGCTGAAAGGATGAGAGACAAAGACTATCAATAGACCTTGAAAACCATAGAAGATTTTTCAGGGAGTGTGAAGGTTACATTAAATTTTAGAATATGAATGGGACCAGCAGGTGTTGTAGTGGTTGAGGCACTGGCCTCCCACATAGCTGACTGTGGTTTGAGTCCTGAACTTGGCAGCTTGAAAGTCATGTCTGGCATGTGTGCATGCATTCCCAAATCCCAGGAGAATGGAGTAGAGGAGACTGCAGCATGGCCATCCCCCTGAGGGATGATTTCTCACTTTATCTCTCACTGCCCCTCCTCTCTCTGATAAACACATGCCCTATGGCAAAAACCTTGAAAACATTGTTTTTTAGGGTTTGTAAATCTCTGGACAGCTGAATCTAAACCCAGATAAGATATATTAGGGAGTGAAGTAAAACAAAGGATTGTCTTTGAGAAAGATGAACTCATCAATGACTGAAATATGATTTATTTTTATTAGTCTCATTAGACTCTGAAAAGTTATATAGAATTAAATTCCTCAAACTATATTTATCTCGATATTGTATTCTAATAGACAATGTTGGTTTGGAATGAATTATTATAAATGAATTCATGGATTAAAAATAAAGTGCAAAGTCCCTACTCTTTTTATCTTTCCAAATAAAACTGCCTTTGTAATGAAGAATGCACTTTCAGCAAGTACCTAGAAATTCTACTTAAAAATTGCTTTCATTACCATGACCATATTGAATGTTTTGCCGGCATATGGTAATTCTGCCAGATTTGCCAGATTGGTAGGTCATTAATTTGGTAAAGCAGACTGAGTAAAGCTTGTATGGTAGTTGATTGTTGGCTCTGAACTAGTAAACTAGATGAACCAGATATAGACATTATCTGTTTAAGCATTTAATTTTTAAAATTTTTTTGAAGAGGTTTTTGCTATAGGGCACGTGCGCTCGCCAGAGAGACAGAGAGAGACAGAGAGACAGAAAGCAGGAAATAGGGGGGATGGCCACGCCACAATCCCTTCTCCTCCATTCTCCTCTCGGGATCTTGGACACGCACGCACACGCGCCTGGCGTGAGTTTAAGCCACCGGGTCCGGGACTCGAACTGTGGTCAACTACGTGGGAGTCCAGCGACATAGCCATTATGCTAACTGCTGGTCCCTGTTTAAGCATTTAGACAATGTCTTTCATTCAGTAACTATTTGTTAATGAATTAATCAGTTAGATAAACTTTGAACTGAGAAACCCTAAGAGGAAAACATATGATTGGGCATGTTTTTCTATAAGTAATGAGCCTTTTTAGCTAATATACATCAGAAGTTAATATCATGATTTATTCAGAAGTTCCAGGAAATACAGAAGTGATGTAGAGGTCTGGAAAAACTGGGGGCAGTTTTAGAAAACTACTTCATATTTATTGTTATAGATTCTTGTAGGAAATTAGTATGTTAATTATTTTCTCTGGCCTGAATTTGGATTACTTATATCATTTAACTTTTTTAGTTTTTGCTATAGGGTGTCTGCTTTTACTGGAGAGAGAGGGAGAAAAGGAGGGAGGAAGGGGTGGGGAAGAAGAGAGGCAGAGAGAAGGAGAGCAGGGAGGGGGGAAGGGGAGAAGAAGGAATTGGAGAACTCACCTGTGGGGGTCGGGGTGCGGTGGCCAAATTGCTATCTCTTCCTCTGCATTATCCTCTCAGGATTGTAGGCATGTATACACACATCACTGGTGTGTTTAAGTTGCTGAACTGTGCAGTGGGCCATGTGGGACCCAGCTACCTTAACCTTTGTACACCTGGTTCTTCACTTTTTATTTTAATATGACTTCAGTCCTATAGAGAAAGTTTTAAAACTTCACAAAGAATACTCTTTGTTGAGATTCTTCAACTTGTTATTGGGTTGTTGGGAAAGTCATGACATATTATTGCATAGAAAAACAGAAAAATATGCCATAACTTTCCTGACGACCTAATTGTTAATCACACTTGCTATAGCATAGTATCTATTTTTCCTAAAATTTTACAAATAATTTGGAGACATGATTCTTCTTTCCTCTAAAAATATCAGTATTTCCTAAAAACAAAAGCTTTGTTTATAACCATGATGCTTTATTAAAGTAGTTATGTTAATATTGTTAATGTTATGTAGTCTATAGAATTTTATTTGAATTTTGCCAATTGTCTCATTAGTATTTTTTATAGTTACGAGAAAATCTGTTTTAGATCTAATCCAGGATCATACTTTCCAATTAGTTTTCATGCCTTTTTTTATTCTCCTTTAATCTGAGCCTTTCTTCTGTCATTTATCCTTTTGACATTTGGAGAATCCAGGTAAGTAATTCAGTACAATATTCTTCCATTTGAATTTATGGTAGTTCTTTATGATTCGATTAAAGTTCCATGTTTTTGCCAGGGATACAAAAGTGATGTTATGAGCTTATCATTTCAGAGAGCATGTGATATCCATTTTTGGTGATATTAACTTTGATCATTAAGTTCATTGTCTACAAAGTTATTGTCTACAGAGTTGCTAGATTTTCCTTTGAAATAAGTACCTTGGGGGATGTACTTTGGTATCAAATAAAAATCTCATTTTTCATTGTAGTCCATGGTTTTTCATCGTACTAGTGCCTGAAACTGCTATTATTGTGGTGACTGCCAAGTGGTGATCCTCGAATTCCTCATTTATTTTATATCTATTGATCAGATTTCTACAGCAAGGAAGAGTTTTCCCTACTCTCTCATTTGTCTGTTTATAGCAGTCTAGATTGATAATTTATTTTTTCTGTGGATTATATAATCTCTTACTACCATTATTTTTAAATTTTTATTTTTAAATTTTTTTCCCCTCAAATTGGTCTAGATTAGACATGGGACACTGAGTTCTCCTTTAAACTTCTTTTTGACATGTTCCCATCATTCTCTGAACACTTCTCTGCTTTCAGGCACAACATGTCCCAGGCTGATTTTGTACTTTCCCTGATTCAGCCATTGAATCAGCAGTTCTCCGGAGATCTCCTTTTTTCCTCTTTTAAAGTGACACAATTGTACACATTTGCAGGGATACAGTATGAGATTTTCTTCCCCATACAAGATTGCAATGTGTAAGGATTAAATGAGGGTAAGTAGTATATCCACCATTGCAATCATTTGTCATTGCTTTATGTTGGGACTATTCAAAATTCCCTTTATCTACTCTAAGATATAAAGTAGATTGTAAACTATATATTCTCCTTGCTCTATTTTATAATACCAGAAATGGTTTCCTCTTACCTATCTATAATTTTATTTCTGCTGATCAATATCCCTCTTTTCTTTCATTCCTTTTACCTTCCCAGCCTCTAGTAGTCATTCTTTATCTCAGCTCCTATAAGATCGTTTTTGTTCGACTTCTACATATGAGGGCAAACGTGGTAGTTCTCTTTCTGTGCCTGGCTTATTTACTTAACATAACGTTCTCTAGGCTTGCCGATTTAATGTCAAATGACAGGAGTACTTTATTTTTTAATGACTAAATAATATTCCATTGCATACCACATTTTCTTTATGTCTGTGTTCCTTTCTTTTTATTTATCATTATATTTTTTATTGTATGATTTCTTATTTGTTCAAGATGATGCAGACCACATTTTCTTTATCCATTTTTTCTGTTGGTGGATATTCAGGTTAATTCAATATCTTGGCAACTGTGACTAGTTTGCAACAAGTATTGAGATGTAGCTCTCTTTACAATATACTGACTAAGAGTTCCTTTCAGTCAAGAATAGTATTTAGAAAACAAAATTTGGATGCTAGATGTGTTCATGGCTATCAGGGTATCCTTATTCCTAGACTGACTCAAAAAGAAAACTAGGAAGAGAGTGTATTTTGCACATATTTATACGTAGACTTGTACATAGACATATACACGGCCTTGTTTTTGTCTTGAGTTTTCTTTCCAATCCTTATTATTTTTAATTGAGTATATCAAGTATTAGCATTCTGAAAGCTGGAATAATATGATGAGGTATGCACATTCCTGTTCTCCACCCCTTCTACCCTGTTCACATTTCCCTCTTTTCACTCCATTTCTACCTGCCTGTTGTTGGTAACCAATCGTGTTAATTTCTGGTTTATTCATCCTACGTGTCTTTTTGCGCAAATGAGCAGATCAACATATGTATTTTCTTAATATCAAAGATAATAGGTGTTCTTTTGCACTTCACTTTTTTTTTTTTTCACTTAACCAATACATCCTTGAAATAACTACTTATCGATATAATGGCTCATTCTCATTTTTTCTTTTTCTTTTTTTTAATGACTCTGCTGGCTTAAACTCTTTTGCATGGATGTACTATAATTTGCCCAATTAATCTCCTGTGAATGGATATTTAGATAGCTTCCAGTATTTTGCAGGCACAAACTATAAAGAATTTTGCTGAAAAGGACCATCTTCTATATTTTCAGGTTAATACAGTTTTATTTTATTGAAGTAATAATCCAACTTTCCTCAAGTTGTCTTTAATGGAGAGAATCTTGGAGTTATGCATGTGTTAACTTTCCCCCCTTCGGAAGTATGCTCAGTGTATAGAATTGTTAATTTTTCCTACTTTGAAACACAGAAACACACCATATTGGGACTATACACCATGAAATTTCAGTAATTTAATTCATGTTTAATGTGTGGTCAAAAGAACTCTTATGCTTCCTGGCTTTTTATTATCTTAGGTAATCTGAGTAGCTTCTAACGAGAGGTTCTAAAAGAATTTGGGTAACTGGTTTTATAGCCGTAATTGAGACACAACTCTGCATAACTCCTTCCATCCAGCCCTTCCTCCTCCCTCTACAGGATACAGGCCTTAAAGGCCACAAGCCTGGCCATGTGCTTTTCCGAGTTAATAGCTGTTCTTTTATTATCAGCAGTCTTTGAGACAAGGTATCTTCCAAACCCTTGTCATCTAATATTTCCTACCTGTGACCATAACAATGTACTGTTGAATAGAACCATATACAGTGTGGATTTACCAATAAAGATGTTTACAGGACTGCTCTGCCATAGCTTCAATATTACTACTTTTCTGTGCCTCTCTCCCCACCTAAGAAGAAGCCGATGGTAACTTTATTTGTACGTCTTTTCTCTTGTGTTCACATTCTGCTGGTTTCTTAACTTTTAATCTCAAATCAAAGCATATCATTTTAGTTCAGATGCCATGTGTTGAGTTTTATCTGATCCTCATGCACTTGAACTCGGGTTTCTTTGACAAAGACTCCGTTGTTCCTGGGCTGATTGACTTTAACCAGAAGCTGGTGCTTTCTGAGCTTCGTTTTCGAATGGGCTCTGGGGGCAATGTGCACACTCCTCAGGGATGCCTGGATACGATGGCATTTTTCTCAATTCAGAAGTTTCTGCATTTGATTAAATTGATATAATTTCATCCCCTTGCAGTAACTGTGCAGAAGAGTTGTTTTCATTATTTCTGAAGAGTAAATTAATAAATGGAATACAAATACTAAGGGAATTTGAAAACTTGATTATTGAGTCATTGCTCAATAAGGAATCAATTTCCCTCTCTCCCTTCCTTTTTCTCCTCTTATTCATTACACTTATAATATACAAATATATTACTGTATGCATAAAAAATTTATAATTAACAAATGTAACCTTATTTTGTGTATATTTGCATATATGTCAAAGTAGAAGTCAGTTCTCTTTGTTGACTTTGCCCTTCTCCAGATGCAACTATTATTTAAAAATTTTTATTGTGAATATTTTTTATTGTACATATTTAAGACATATATTTTGTATACATTTAAGGTGTAAAATATGTTTATGGTTTCTATATATTTTATTTTTGTAGTTTTTAAAAATAATTATTCACTTTAATTTGATTAGAGAGGGACAGACAGAGCAAGAGAGAGGGAAAGTAAGAAAGCAAGTCACCAGGACTCAAACTACGGTCAGCCATGTGGGAGTCCAGCGCCCTTAACCACCACACCACCTGCCAACCCCTATTTTTATATTTTTAAAATTTACATTGAATCACTGCACATCTTTACAGCCTACAAAATCATTTTTCTCAGCACGAATCCAGTGCATATTAGTGAAGTCATAGATATTACCATGCACGTTATCATCAACAGATAACTTTCTATTTTTGTTTCTGTTCAATTTTTTTTTCCTGATCCCCTCCCTCCTGATCAGAAGCTATAGTAGTAGCAGGGAGGGCATCTGAATATACTAGAGACAGTAGACTAGGGGGAGGGTAACCGTATGCTTTGATATGCATTACATAATGAAATGATTACCATAGTCAAATTTATATATGCATCACCTTTCATAGTTAGATGTGTGTATTGAGTATTTATAGTATCAATTTGATTTATACCCCTGCATATAAACTCTCATACATATTTGAAGACTAAGGGATGAAGGGGAAGTTTTTCTTCTCCTCAAACACAAGGGTTGGTACTTCAAGAAAATAATTTCTAAATTTGGTGCTAGTGACACAAAGAATAGTCTTTCCTTTCATTGGTAGAAGCCTGCTTAGCCAATATGTCTGTTGCCCTCTCTCTCTGCTATCTAAAGAGAAAGGAGACTTTGGGGACTGCCTATTCAATGTATTAGAGTTGGTGCCTACGCATTTGACTCCAAGGTGGATGAGATTAGAGATTATGGTTTTGACAAGATCTTTATAGCATTGGGGGGGGGGGGTGCTAGGCTATCTAAAGCATGTATTAGAGGGATTTAGTGCCAATACAGATGCGAAGATGTTAGCTGCAAGTTGTGGTGAGAATTTTGTTAATGGACTGCTTAAAACTGGGGTAATTGTCATAGGTGGTAGCCCTTCCCCAAGAGTTCCTTTAGATGAAGGTGGTGAAGTCATGCATTTTTCCTAGCCCACTATTAAGAGGCCTTTAAGGTTTCTTGACTATGAAACCATTAAGGCCAACTACGAAGAGGGCTAAAACCCTAGAGTTTAAGCGAAAGACACGCCTCTTTCCCCCCCTCCACACACTGAAGGAGTTAGTCCCAGAGCCTTCAAATATCAGGAATCAGACATTTCCTACTATATTACAGAAAGGAAAAGAGAAGCCTTAAATTCCACTTAAATTGGTGTTTTAAGTTTAAAATGAAATATATAAATTCCTAAATAAATTTCTACTTTTATTTACAGAATCTGTTCATTCTACCTAGGGAATAGATTGATACCCAACTAGTAAGTGAGGACTTGAGATATAGCAGGAGAAGATTTTGGGGGAAAAAAAAATCATTGTGGTAACAGATTCCTATGAGTCAAACCATCTCAGTAACTTAGTTAATAGTTTGGCAGTAGAATTGTTTTGCCTTTCAAATCAATTATATATACAACATTGTCATGAGAGTGTTCAAAATGATTGAGATCAAGCCTTAGGGATTTTTCTCTATTATTTAATGTTGCACTAATTTGGGTTATAAATGTGTATATAAAATTTAAATTAGACTGTATTTTCCTGGAGATCAGGAATCTTTTTGTTTACTAAGGAGCTAAGTAAAAAAAGCATGTGCTGAAACTTGTTGAGAGATGCTTTATTTATATAGTGTATAAATAGCCAGATGGTGCCTACTATCATAAGAGAGAGCATGCTCACACATGTGTGTGCAAACCCCAATGGGACATGTTCATGCCACAATTTCTTCTCCATTCTTTGGAGGTTTGGGGCATGCACACAAAATACCTGATATGATTTTCAAACCACTGGGGCTGGGGAAAATAAAAAGAGACCAGTAGATGGCATAATGGTTATATTGTTGGACTCCCACATAGTCAACCATTGTTCAAGTCCTGGACCTGACCGACTTGAAACTCACTCCGGGAATGTGTGTGTGCCCAAAATCCTGAGAGGAGAATGGAGGAGGAAGGATTGTGGTGTGGCCATCCCCCTTTTGGGATGATTTCTCACTTTCTATCTCTCTGTCTCTCTCCATCTTTCTGGCGAGCATGTGTGACCTACAGCAAAAAATCTCTTCCAAAAAAGAAAAAAGAAAAAAGACAGTGGGGCCAAGATTCAAACCATGGTTGGCCCATGTGGAATCCTGTTCCCTCAACTACTAGGCTATAAGGCTGACCCAGCAATATATTTTTGTACAATAGCAATGTCTATACTAGATACTAAGCACTGAGGTGGACTCTGGGCACGTCAAAGTGTATCAGAGGTGTACATGCCTTTGCCAAGCTCACTGTGAACTGGGAAGGCATACAGACAGGTGGATGACTTCATTGTAATGTGATAACTGTAAAAATTGAAGACAGCATGTCTTGGATATCATAGTGGCCCTTTGGCCTTAGAAGTAGTTAGACTGTCCAAGAAGGCTTATTGAAAGAGATCGCACTCTCCTACTTTCTCTTTTTTAAGGTTATTTATTTCCTTAGAGAATGAGAGACAGTGTCACTTACAACAGGGTCTTCATGCCATGATCGACCCTCAGTCTTTCTTGGTCAACTAGGATAACAGGTACACGTGTGTGCCTTCTTTGTACATGGAGACACTGGGACATTCACCGAAGACTTTCCCACAGGGCCTCATCCTACTGAAGTGCTATGTTATCCCTATTCCACCATGGCTGGCTATCTTTCTCCTTAAGTTATTAAACTGTATCAGTTTTACACATCATTGTACTCCTGTGTAGGATATAGTAATCACAACTGTTTGAATGTATAAGTGGATTAATGTAATAGAGACAGATATAAGACTTGAGTTATGATTAGAAAGCATCTTGAATAATGGCATGGAGAGTGAAGGTTTTCTAGAGATAGATGGTGAAGAGTGGAAGAAGGAACTCAAGTTTGGGGCTAGTGTTTTGTAGGGATCAGACAAATCTCAGATGATACTGGATTTTGTTCTTCAGGTGGTACAGACTGTAGTAGACTTTTAAATGGGAGGAGTGATAGAACTTTAATTACTAAATAAGTCCCTTCAACAGCCTAGTGGAGAATGCAGATGATGTAGGAGTTGGGAGCATGAATATGTGGAGGCTGTTGGAGAAGGAAGTGCTAAAAGGAGAAATGTGGTGATGGCGATGCAGAATAGTGAATGCTGTGGAGGATGCTTTGGAGAAAACAGATTGGCAAGAGTTAGTAACTGATTATGGTAAGGGCAGGAGAGTCTAGGATGGAGGTAAGGTTTTAGCTCCTGAGATGTGAGCAAAAGTCCCTGGATAGGGCTTCTGGAAAAGTTATTGATCTCATAAAAAAAAAAATGAGAGACTTTACTGGCATCTACTCATGTCCTTGCCCAGAGTGCTATGAAGCAAATGCCTACTAACTGCCAGGGGATCTTGGAAGCCATTTTTTTTTTAAGCTATGCCTCTCCCTGAGAGAACCAGTGTCATGAAGAGGTGAACCAGAATGTCTGATACATAATTTACCTGTTACTCTTACTACTACTAGTATTAAGGAGCACGAAGTATGTTCTTTCAAAGAACATTCTGAAAAAACATTATATGCCATGGGAGCCTATTATATATTTGCAAGAAAAAAGTGGCTGCCTTATCTTTAATATGTGATCAATCAGATCATGGTATTTTCTAAGGCTTCTAATTGTTCCAATCACACAGGATAACAAAAATAGAAAAATATGAAAAATAATTTTTTTTTGAGAGGTTTTTGCTATAGGGCATATGCACTTGCCAGAAAGACAGAGACAGAGAGACAGAAAGCGAGAAATCATCCCCTGGGGGGATGGCCAAGCCACAGTTCCTTCTCCTCTATTCTCCTCTCAGGATCTTGGGCACACATTACACGTGCCCGGCATGAGTTTAAGCTACCAGGTCCGGGACTCAAACCATGGTTGACTACATGGGAGTCCAGTGACATAGCCATTACGCCAACTGCTGGTCCCTGAAAAACAACTTTTAAAGAGGTGATGGTGATCTTCCTCACTCAGCTTGATTTGTGTGAAAAGTCAAAAGCCAGATACCATCAAAGGAAAGTTTAAAAGCAGCATGTAAACATGTGACAGCTAATTGGCTTAGACTAAAAGGCTAAGGGAAGCTCACAAAAGTGGAAAACCCATCATAGAGTATGGGAAGGGCAGCATACAGAAGATGAGATAAAGAGATAAATGGGAAAGAGTTGTATGGATTGTATTTTTTTTTTTCTTTTCTGTTAAAAAGTCAGTGTTGGTTAGTTTACTGAGCTTTGAGTTTAATTCGTTTCATTTTGTTGAAATTGAATATATTGGTGACAATGAGTTTTACTGACCCAAAATAAAATAATGATTCTTCTACCAGGTTTGCTTCTATATATATATATATATATATATATATATATATATATATATCCCACTCTTTTGGATCTATATTTAAAATAATCTCTATTGTATTCACTCTACTTCAAATAGTTTTAAAACCTAACTCAAAATAGTGTATGTAAGCATATATGCAATAAGATAGGTATAATTCTTGGGCTTTCATGAAGTCTGTTTTCTTAAACTGAATCATTAAATATCAAAGTCAAATGCACTGAAAGATTACGAAGGCATGAAATTCAGAAGTGGCACTTTTAGATTTTGGTTTTTATTTTTTAAACAGAAAAAACTTAACATTTGGTGATATGTGTATTTATTTTTATGCTTTATCTGGATTTCCTATCATGTCCCTGCCCCCTTTCCATTCCTATTTAAGACTTTGAGACATTTGGCAAAGAGGAACAAAGAAATTTAATTCTTACTGAATATGAAACTCCTTAGGCCTGGATAATGTCTGTACTTTTGCTAAGTCCGGAAAGATGTAAGTTGTAGCCAACACTGGAACAGTTTAAGAAACTATTGAAATCATACATGTATTGTTTTGTCTCATGTAGGAAAGAACTTCTGTGTGGCCTGTTTTACTTGATGTGGTCCAAGTTAAGCTTGTTGGCTGCTCGAGGTCTCTCATGTTGACCTAAGGGAGGTTTGGGAAATATTGGCTAATATACCGCAGTGTAAGAAGGGTTCATTATAAATGCCACGTATCATTAATATAGGCATTCTTCTTGGTAAACTGATCTCTTATATAAGAATGTGTCACGATAGCTTGGATTAATTTTCTTGGGATATTACCCCCTCTTCATACTTCAGTTGTTACTTTCTGCCAAGATTTACATGAAATCCCCTTTTAGCAAGGAAATATAAATATTAATTTAGGGCATAATTTTATCCACAATTGAGTAAATAAAATCATTATGCCTAATAAGGTCTTGTTTATCTCTATATCAAATTAAGTTTTATTCAATTGCTAAATGATGTAAAATACTTAGCATGAGACTTCAGATTCCAGAACAACTTGTTGGTAGCAATTAGAAAAGATCTGAAAATTTAAAGATGATGATATTAATGGCCAACAGCCTACAGAATATCAGCCTTCACCTATATATTTCTCTCCCTTTGTAGGTTCTTTGTAATTGAATCTTTAGTTTGGAATTTCTTTAAGCCCATAAAATTGAGATTTTCCTATATATAGATGAATCATTCATTACTAATATTACAAGGAAATAAACATGACCTTTGTCTTAAAATTTTGTTTTTGTCAAAGTTAGACATGCACATAGTTTTGAGTCAAATCATTCTGCCAGGTTTGTTATGAAAAGCTGCCTTGTCCCACTGCTTTCCTGCCACCCCTTCCTGGTTCTTTCAACTCTTTGAGCAACTTGGGATATTTATATTCATAACATGCCTTTACCACCCCTTCTCTACCTTTCAGTTTGGGGGCATTATCTACTGAATTTCCACTATGCGAGTTAAGGATTTAGCTTACTTTCACTAATTTTCATGAGCATGCGTCTCTTCCCTGTCCTCCCTGTGAAGTTATATTGTAATTTTAGAGGGATGAATAGTGGATGTTTACATTCTTAGAACCATGGAAGCATTATGCACAGCTGAGTCCCATCGTGTGTTATCTTATTTGTTACATTTCCAGTATAACCTCTCCTTTCCTCTCTCTACACCCCTCATTCAGCTCTAAACGCTCTTCAGTTTGCCTGAAACTCTTCCTAGTATATTATAACTTATGAACTATTTTGTTGATATTATCTTTTTGAAGAAATATCGTTCAGTGTCTCTGATCCATAGCCTTCTAGACTTTATAGTTTACTTCACAGCTATCACCTTGGAATTTCTCTTAGCATCATCTTGGAGATTCCTTTTTGCCTTTGCTTATGTTGGATATCTTGTTGCCTAGATTCATTTTTTAATAATAAAAATTTTTTTTGTTTATTCCCCCATTATTTTGAAGTCTGTCCTTCAGTGACTTAATATGAAAGGATATGTGGGATATGTATTTCTGAGACTCTACATGTCAGAAAATGGTCTTTATTCTCCTTCATAGTTGACTAGTTTGGATGGTCCTAGTGACTTTCTGAGGATTTTCCTTTTTTTTTTTTGGAGAGGTTTTTGCTATAGGGCGTGTGCGCTCGCCAGACAGACAGAGAGAGACAGAGAGATAGAAAGCGAGAAATCACCCCCTGGGGGGATGGCCATGCTGCAATCCCTTTTCCTCCATTCTCCTCTGGGGATCTTGGGCACGCATCCACACGCGCCCAATGTGTTTAAGCCACCGGGTCTGGGACGTGAACTGCGGTCGACTACGTGGGAGTTCAGCGACATAGCCATTACGCCAACTGCTGGTCCCTGATTTTCTGAGGATTTTCTATAGCCATCTCCTAACTCCCAGGTTTCAACAGCAGGATGGGTCCTCCTTTGGTATTCACTGCATCTGTCCCCTAATTTTTTCTTGTTCTTCAGCACCTATGCAGGTGGTGGATGGCAGAGTTTTATGCTCTTCTGGGAGAGTCTCTGTGCTTTCTCCTCCCTCACCTTCAAAAATGATCAACTCTGCTGATAGTTGGTTTCTTAATTTTCTTTTAAACAGAGCTGGACAGTAGTTAGAGTGAGAAAAATAGATATTATTCAAGAGCTTCTATAATAGGAGACAAGACCTGAGTGTAGACCTGGGCTCAATTCTAAATACAACAGGAAACGTGGGGATTTATAACAAAGGAGCAGGAGGGTTGGAGTGAGGGATCTTGTGGATGGAAAATTACTAAGAAGAGACATCAGGGGTAGGGGGGGTTCTTTCTAAATTGATTTAATAGGATCTTGTGCTGAAGGCAAGCTAGGCTGATTAGGTATCTCGAGTGGAGATGAGGAATTTGATTAGATATTGATGTGATCAGATATGGGGGGGAAGGGGAGAATTGTTGGGAGAGTGAAATTCTCTGACATACCAGGATTCTTGTTACAGGAGAGTTAAGCAGGCCCATCAAGGACAGGGGTCAAGGTTGAGGCCTGGTGGAGAAGATGGCTTAGAGGAATCTGATTAAAGTTCAATCAAGAAGAGAGTTTGACATGCTTGAAATTCTTATGACCGTGCCATGTGAGGTCAGGTGTTAGTACAAATTCTCAAGGAGGTTTAATACTATTTGTAAGTAGTATTATTTACTTTTGTGTGTGTGACCTATTATTAAAACATGAAATAAAGGGTAGCACGACAAATGTTTAAGTGACCTGGGGAGAAAAAAAAATGACATGCTCTCTCCTGCTAAAGGCTAGCCATGCCTAGCTATTGGTCATATTGAAGAATTTAATTCAAATACATATGACTATAACAGGAAGGTGATATGCTTTATGTCTAAAGACACTGTCATCATAGATTGGAGGCTATACTTAACATAGTTTCTGTTATGGTTAATAAACTAATGAGAAATCACAGATTAATGTGGGGTTTTGTTCTACAGAGAAATTACACACCATACCAGGTTTTAAAAAAATTAATGTCTTATATATTTTCTAATTAAAAAGGGTACATAGGTTGTCTTTTGGTTGCCGATGCTAATTTCTACCAGACAGTAGAAATTGTAGGGCAAGCCTCTGAGTTTCTGTGAGTGTACAAAAAAAGGTGAATTTATGTTAACAATAGTGGATGAGTATAAGGGGGAAAGCAAAACAACTCGGAGAACATGCAGATGAAAAAGAACACAGTTTCATTTTCTCCTATACAATCACTCAATAATCAACACGGATCACGTCTGCGATCCCAAAGTGTGTGGGGATTTCTCACCATGAGCCAGTAAGCAAATAATTTTGCTGGGTGTCCTCCAATTCAATTCCATTTTAATACTATCGACCAAGAGATAGTGTCAGACCCCACAGGTTGAGAGTTCAGCCCCCAAAGCCCGCCTCCCACCCAAATTCCTATACCAACTACAAGGCCCGGATTATTTTTACCTGCATTTATCACTGACCAAATATAAACCAGGGTTCTCATGACCTTTTCCCTGCTAGTTCAATTAATTTGCTAGAGCAGGGAGAAATGTTCACCTGTTGATATATCCATTTTGTAAGACAAATAATAATATGATTGAATATATGGAAGAAAAATGAAATGAAAAATTAAAAATTTACTAGAGCAACTCACAAAACTTGGAAGCACATATTTGTCAGTTTATTATAAAGGATATTACATAGTATACAGGTTAAGAGATGCAGAGGACAAGACAGGATAGGGACATGGGGCTTCCATGACCTTTCTGGGTACTCTGCCCTCCAGGAAGCTCTATGTGTTCAGCTCTCTAGAAACTTTGCACCCTGTTCTTTTGGATTTTATGGAGACTTCACTGCACAGGCATGAGATGCTAATAAACTGGGTGGGGAACCCAGCAAGGCTGTCTGTTCAGATTCTTGACCTCTTGATGTGCCATTCCTTCCTCCCGAGTCTGGATTGGACTCTTCTAAAATGAGGGCCTTAAAATTAAGAAAAGGTCAAGAGAACAATGGAGGAGAAGGGATTGTGGTATGGCCATTCCCCTGAGGGATGATTTCTCATTTTCCCTCTCACTGTCTGTTGTCCCCCTCTCCACACCTTTTGCTAGCAAGCGCACACACCCTGAGGAGAAAACCTCTTAAACAAACAAAAAATGGTAAGGGAAGGTTAGAGTCTCCATATTTGCTTTAGGGTTTCTATGGCCTGCCTTGAGGGGGAAAAAGCAGGTGAAAGCAGGGCAGAATAAGGATAGGCTGCCTTTCATCTTTATCCCTCTCATGCTAGTTCTAAGTTGCTTCGGGAATAAAAGGTCAAATGCTCATTGCCAAGGAACCATGCGTGAAAAAACACAAGCGCGTGCGCGCGCACACACACACACACACACACACACACACACTACAGTCAAAATATCACACCAACCAAGCAAAAACAAAGCCAATTATTAGTATAGAAAATTATATTTCTAGTTTGTTTCTAGTAGTTACTAGAATTGATGAGTTACATGATTGCTGAAAATTTTGACTGAAGTCCCAAATCTTCAGGAAATGAATTTTGAAATAAAAGAATATTCTCTTATCTTTTGACAAATATCTACTCTTTAACAAACACAGTAATAACCTACTACCCTTAATATGTAATAGAATTGGAGGAGATGCAAGATGGGTTCTAAATGGTCAGGATAGGAGGTATTTTCCCTGAGGGAAGAATCTATGTGAAAACAGAAGTGCTATGAGAGAATAGGACCAAGTGTCTTGTTTTTAGTTTTTTTTTTTTTTCCCCCTTGGTCATGGATGATATAAATAGTATTAATAGAAATGCTGTTTATTCTGAGACTTGGTGAGCAATGGGACTAGAAACTATCACCTTACCCAACAATTCATAAACTTAAGGAACTGGTTAAGAGGAAGTAGGGGTGGAAAATAGAAATAACCTCAAAAATGATTTAACTAAATTTGTGGATGACAGATTCATAATGGGTTATTACAGGGAACTAGGATGTTTTGGGTACATTCCTAACCTTTGAGGTTGACATCAAAGAACAGCCATCTTTCCATGGCTTGTCCCATGGTGCCATCATGAGGATCCTGGGCAGGAAGTTTTGTGAGTCTGATCCAATGTGGCAAGATCCATTAGACTCTGACCTGTGCCAGATTTGTGTGGGCTGTAAATTTGGGGTAAATTCCAATATGAGGGTTGTAAATTTCATTGAATGAGAACTTGAAAAATCTTAAGATTTTACATGTGCTAATCTCTGTTAAGTATCCTTTATGTAGTGGGCTCTGAAACTAATTTTTCAACTTTTGGGAGAGATCTCTCAGGTGGCCTGAGTGACTATGTGGTACTTTGTGACGTAGTAGTTTCGCATACAATAGGTTGAGTAGAGTCAACTGTTGATAATTACCTGGGGGAATAATGCAGCTTCTACACTTGGAATTTTTCTAGTATGCTGCTCTTTCTTCAATTTATTGTTTAATATTTAAATTATAAAATAGAAAGTTTTTACTACATTATAAAGCTTGGTTTTTGTGATAGAAAGATATTTGAAATTTAATAATTTTTTATCCATATGTGGAAGAACAAATGTCATTTAGAATTTTCAGATACAGAGAGATTTTTCTTGTCACTTTTTAGGGATAGAGAGGTTAAATTAAAAACTGACATAAATGCTTTTAAGCAATGTTTAGGAATTGTCTGAGGATCTTGTTCGAATGTAGGTTTGGATTTGCTGGTGTGGGGTGAGTCCTAAAATTCTACAATTTACAGGTGTGGAGTGATGCCTTAGATTCAGCTTCATGTAATTCTAATAGCTTTGGGTCCAAGGACCACACTTTGTGTAGTTGGACTTTAATGCTCAATAACTTAGAGCTATAGTTTTCAAAAGCCAATATTGGTTTCAGCTTTACCACTAAATGTGTTTTTGGAAAAGCAATGAAATAATGAAAAGAAATTACTTGTATGAATAAAATTCCAATACTATATTTAGTTGGATGTTGAACTAACCCAGAAATTTCTTCCTTTCCACCTATTCTAAACTCCACCCATCTCTCTTCCTTTTTCCTCTTAAAATATGATGAAACCGCAAAAAGTTCATGTAAAGATGGAATTAAAGTACCAGTTAATTTTGGTACAAAGTTTTTTTTTTGAAATCTGTGCTTATTTTTCTCCCCATAATATGTATTTTCCACAAACTTTTTGAAGACCTCGTGTATTTCCATTCTGCCTTCAAAAATGAGGTCGAAATGTCACAAATGTTTCTTGCTTCTATTAAACTTAAATGCATACACGCATACACTCTCAGCTCTGTGTACTTTGCCTAATTACTGGCAATAAAACTCAGTAAAGGGATTTAAGGCTTATGAATGTTCTACTTGGAGGAAATTATAATTAAGGTTATTAAGGCCTTTGAGTTCCTGTGTGTTTTTTAAGCAAATTAGGATTTTATGTGTTTTTTAGAGAGACAGTAACTCTTCCCTGCCCATTATTTCCTATACATGATGAGCAGATGCACATTTTATACATGTGTTTCAAACAGTACCTGTCTTACTTTGTTTTGCAGGTAAATCACAGGGTTAAATTAAAGATCTTTTTCTTTTGTCAACTTTGTCTATGAAATTCCAGATAACTTAAAGCAAACTTAAGAAATGGAGAGAAATAGTCCCTGTACTTGGATACCAAACATATTTTAAAAGCCAAATTATTTGTTTAATAATTTTTAATAATTTAGGGTAGAATAATTGTCACTTACCCTTGGAAGTTCTATTATAAAGGTAATATGAGTTGATTGCAAGATGTTTATGAAGCATCAACTACGATAAAGAAAATAAAAGAATTAATTCTATCACCTTGTGATAATCACAGTTAAGATTTTTGTGTCGACTGCAAGATTTTGAAGGTCGAAATTTCCCAGTACATATATGCAGGGGTGTGACAAAGTCACTTTGTTTTCCTAAACTTGAATTTCGTTTCTATTTTGTGGTCTTGCTCCTCTTAGTAGTGGAAAATTAGTTCTGGTAAGTTCATGTACTCTGCTAATTTTGTGTTTTTCTGTTTTCATCCCTGGATGAGCCCTGCCCTTCCCTTCTCTACCCCACCCCACCCGCCCCTTCCACCTTCTTACCAGGGATTGCATCATGTTTGTCAGGGGAAGGAAAGTGAAGGAGGTTCTGGGTTATCCTGTGCTGCTTTTCTCTGCTGTGTGCTGCTGTTGCTGATTGTCATTCTTTCATATCTATCATGTGCTACCAGGGCATGCATTGCTGAGGGCACTGCTCATCAATTCAGGCTCTCTCAATCTCTACCCTGACTGTGAGGCCATCTGTACTCTGTTCTCTCAAATATTTCTGACTTCCTAGGGAGTAAGATGTTTGCATGGTCTCCTCCATTGCTTTGGGCTTGAGAGAATAATTTAGGCTCTCCCTTTCCTGAATATCTCACTACCACATTGCTCCTCTCTCCTGTGTAGGTGTTGGGAGTGGAGGAACATCCATAATGCTTTGCTTTCTTAAGCTTCTCAGATATCTTCCGGTCTCAAGGTTTGCATTTATCAGGACAGCATAGGGACTGATTTTTAAAAATTTATTTATTATCATCATAATCTTGATTATATTACATTGAATTGCATATAACTTTACAGTGTATTACATTCCTTTTTCAAAAGGGAATGACATGCATGTAAGTCAATACAGAGACATTAAATCCCTACTTTATCATTTAGTATCTCTTCATTGGTTTTCCTGATCATAATAATTATTATTATTCTAATTATTTTTTTAACCAGTCAATCACTATTTCTCATTTTGTTTGTAAAATGTTTTTACCCATCATGAAATACTTCTCAGACCAATCCAGTTGAGAATGCTAGACACGTCATCAACAGGTAATTAGCCATATCTGTGTCCCACTAATGTCATGCCTCTCTATTTGTTCTCTTGCTATCTTTCTCTATCCTCTTCTCTTCACCACCCCCCATTCCACTCTGTCTTATCCTTGTTAAGTATTTTCACTGCTTTAATATCCTCCAGTATTTCGCTCTCTACCATAGAGTGCAGATAGTTGGTATATATTAAGCGGATACATACAATATCTTTCTTTCATAGCTTGGCTTACTTCACTCAGCAGTAGATCCTCCATATCTGACTACTTTCTATCAAATACCAGGGTCTTGTTATTTTTATTTTAAGTTTTTTTGGCTGAGTAGTATTCCATAGAGTATATATGCCACACTTTTCCAATCCATTCATCAGTTTGTGGACATTTAGGTTGGTTCCATGTCTTGACAATTGTGAATAATACTGAAATAAACATCGATGTGCAAGCACTTTTCCGACTGAGCATTCTCCTGTCCTTTGGGTAGATATCCAGAAGTGGGATTGCTGGATCAAATGGTAGTTCTATTTATAGATCTTTGAGGAACCTCCATATTGTTCTCCACAGTGGCTGAATCAGTTTACATTCCCACCAACAGTGTAGGAGAGTTCCCTTTTCACCACATCCCTGCCAACACTTATCACTTTTTATATTCTTAATCTTTGCCATTCTGACAGGGGTTAGGTGGTATCTCATTGTGGTTTTTATCTGCATTTCCCTTATGATGAGGGATGTTGAGCATTTCCTTATATGCTTTTTGGCTGTTCATATGTCTTCCTTAGAGTTTTGTTCAGCTCATTTTCCCATCTTTTAATTGGGTTAATCTTTTTTTTTTTTTTTTTTTTTCTTTTCACATAAGGCACTTGAGTTCCTTGTGTATTCTGGTTATCAGTCTCTCGTCTGAGGCATATTTAACAAAAATATTTTCCCATTCTAAGGGTTGTTGATTCACACGTGTTACTGTGTCCTTCGCTGTGCAGAAACTTCTTTGTCTGATACAGTCCCACTTGTCTATTTTAGGGATTATTGCCTGTGCTTTGGGAGTCTTATTTAAGAAGTCTTTGCCCACTCAATGTCTCCCAGAGTTTCCCCAGTATTTTCCACCAGTAGTTTTATTGTTTGAGGTCTTAGGTTCAGATCTTTGATCCATTTTGAGTTGATTTTTGTTAATGGTGAAATATGGGTGTTCAGTTTCATCTTTCTGCAGGTGGATACCCAGTTTTATGAGCACCATTTACTAAAGAGGTTTTTCTTTTCCCAATGGATTGACTGATATCCTTTGTCAAAAATCAGTGGGCTGTAAGCTTTGGGGGTTATTTCTGGGGTCTCTATTCTATTCCATTGGTCCACATGTCTGTTTTTGTGCCAATATCATGCTGTTTTGATGATCACAGCTTTATAGTATATCTTGGGATCAGGGAGTGAGATGACTCCTACTCCATTCTTCCTGTGCAGGATTGCCTTTACAATACAAGGTCTTTTATGATTCCAGACAAATTCTATGATTGTCTTTTCTAGATCTGTGAAGAATATTTCTGGTATTTTGATTGGAATTGCATTAAATATGTAGTTTAATTTGGGTAGAATTGCCATTTTGATTATGTTAATTCTTCCAATCCAGGAACATGGGATGTCCTTCCACTTTTTTATGTCACTTTCAATATCTTTTTTAAGATTCTCATAGTTTTCTTTATAAATATCTTTGACTTTCTTAGGTTTATCCCTTGGATTGATTTTTGATCCACCATTACCCCAATATTTGGGCACATACTTTAATGAGACTGACTCAGTGGTCTCTTCTCCCCTCCTCCCTGAATTCATGGACTCTACCTTGTCTAAGCAGATCATTGACTATGCTAGATTATATACTCTTCCATGCCTTTTTTATGACAAACTTTTTTGCTCTGATTCTTTTGTAACTTTGATTTTTGATACTCAAGACTCAATGTCTCATAATATAATAAAAAAAGGGAAGATTTTTGTCTCTTCCAAGAGTTTTAAAATTCTATTTGGAAACTCAAAATTTTAGTAGTTGCACTGTGTCTTCGAGAATCCCCCTCCGAACCAGTATATTCCACTTGTGTATTGGTGTGAAGGAAAAGCTAGAGGCTAAGAATGAACTTGAAAGGAAAGAAAATCTATCCTTTATTATTCTAAAATGCTACCTATCACACATAATGTGTATTTTTAAAATAAAAATAAGAAGCTATGCTGTTTTGTAATTTGTCCTCCCATTCTGCATAGATCTTCTATACACATTAATATTGCTGTGTTTAATCAGTGTCTGTTTGTATTTAATATTTATGCCTAATAGAACTTATTCAATGTTTTATTGATGGACATTTGAGGTTGTTTATTTTTTTTTCCACTATTAAAACAAATTCTGTGATGTTATTTGTATACATTTGTGTACTTATCCAACTAATCATTTCAGCTAGATTCCTAGGAAGTAACATTACTGTTTCAAAGGAAAAGTATAACATTGTTCATTTACATTTTAGAAGATTCATGCCAATTTATATTAGCGTTTCAGTATACGAGGTGTCTATTTCCTAAATGCTTACTGATTTTTTAAAATTAGTATTTCTAAAAATTTTGCTATAGGTTGTGTGTGCTCACCTGGGGGAGACAAGGAAAGTGAGAAACCACCCCCAGAGGTCATGGCCAGACTGTCATCCCTTCTCCTCCATTTTGCACTCTAGATTTTGGGTACACACACACACACACACACACACACACACACATGCACATGCACATGTGGTTGGTGTGTTTTCCAAGCTGCTGGTTGCAGAGTCAAACAGCACTGTCAATCATGTGGACCCAGTCATTTTAACCACCATGCCTCTGGCTAGCCCTTTGTTTTTTAAGAGAGATTTTTGGTATAGGGTTTGTACACTCACCAGAGAGACAGATAGTGAGAAATCACCCCCAAGGGGATGACCATGCCACAATCCCTTCTCTTCCATTCTCTTGGGATCCTGGGCATGGCTGTTTGCACATACCCACTGGTTAACCACATGGGAGTTCAGAGACATAACCATTATGCCACCTGCTGGTTCCGGATTCTTTTAAAAACAGGTTCTGTGCTATAGAGTGAGAGCACTCGCAGAGAAATCACCCCTGGGGGGGATAGCCATGCTGCAATCCCTTCTTTTAGGATTTTGGGCATGCATACCCATGTGCCCAGTGTGAATTTTAAGGTGCTGGGTCTGGAATTCGAACTGCTGTCAACTACGTGGGAGTTCAGCCATGTAACCCATTATGCCTTCTACTGTTCCCAATTTTTAATTTGCCTATTAATAATAGTCTTAATTTAGGGATTGGATAGGGTGTAGGAGTGAAATGTGATGCTCTGTGAGGCTGATCCACATGTGAAGGCTCCCAGCTCTTGATAGGAGAACTCTAAGTATGCTGAGCACATGCCTGTCTGTGATTTGGGCTTGCCTAGGACAAGGGGTGGATCGCAGTGTCAAGATTCTGTTGGGGGTGCTATGGCTCTGGCTCTCTCTCACTCATGGGAAAAATAAAGAAAATAGTTGTAAGAATTATGGATATTGTATAGCTTTTCTATACATGAATAGATTGTGTCATGATTGACTCAGGGCAATAAATGTGTCTACCATTTCAAATGTTTATCATTACTTTATGTTGTGAATAGTCAGAATCCTGTTCTAAACAGCTATTTTGATTATATACTGAGTTGTCACCAACTTCTGTTCTGTAGGACTCTAGCACTCTTCAGTTATCTCCTTACTGTTGTATTTCTTTCTTTCTTTTTTAAAGAATTATTTATTTCCATTTGTAATTTTTTCTTTATTTGACGAGAGAGAGAGAGAGAGAGAGAGAGAGAGAGAGAGAGAGAGAGAGAGAGAGAGAGAAAGGGAAAGTGAGAAGGCAAGCCACCAGGGCCAGGACTTGAACCATGGTTGGCCATGTGGGAATCCAGCGCCCTTATCCACCACACCACCTGCTGGCCCCACTGTTGTATTTCTTAACCAAGTCGTTCTGATCCTCCTTAATCCCTTCTTTCCAGCTTTCTTACTGATGTTTTTAAAATGATTAGTCTCCTACAACTTCATTTATGATGGAGGCGACTCCTCATTTGGCTTTGCTTTTATTTGTTCCTAGTGAAATTGAATATATTTTCATGTAAATCTTTTCATTTTTGATTAATTTCCACTTATTTTTAGTAGCTTGTTTACATATTCTTATTCTAGAAGGAGTTTTCTTGATATTGATTTGCAAATATTCTTTATGCAAAAAATTATGCTGCAATAATCTTTGTTTCTTTGCTGATTATTATGTGCTTTGCTACCACACGATTGTTTCAATGAAATTTACCTTTCTTCTTCATTTTATGACTTTATCACACAGGAGACCCTTGTTAATTACTCTGTAGACTTTAAATTGGGCAAGCCACTGTACAAAGTGTATTTGTATGGTATAGCTATGAAATTAGGGTACATTTTAAACGTTTATATTAGCTTAATATGTGAATCTAATTTTGATTTTTATGTTCCTTAGGTAATTTCTTCCTTTGCCAACAGTGCTAGGCTACAGTTAAAAAGCTATCATCTCATGATTAATAATTTATAATGAGAAAGTTGCAGTGGTTTGTAAGAAGACCAAATCTGGAGTGAGAAAGGAGTTGGATATTAGTGAAAGGTTGCTCATGACAGCATGACCTCCTGGGTCCACTCTCCTTTGTGGAAGGTGACATTCAGAGGTCAGGCAGTCACTTACTCTCTGAGGAAGCCCATGGGCCACACAAGTGACAGTGATGAACTCTGCATTAAAGAAGCTGACTCAGATTTATGGGGGCAGCTGTTACTGCTCTGGTCAATAGTTAGCAAGCAGGGATGTAGCCTGTGCCATTGGATTATTTGAGAAACAGGAAATCTGGATTTTTCTATTAAAAATATTTTTACCGGTGAGAGTATGGTATAGGTAAAATGCAATAGGGCTGTATGATGTGTAACAATATGCGGTGGCCTAGAAATGATTATTCACCATGATGATGACCTGACTTTCCCAGAAAGTAGTTAATTACCCATTTACTCTTTTGGCTTAGGTGTGTGTATTAATGCCGGAGTGTATGAACCTAACCGTTAGCTCTTAAGCTGAGCAGAAAAAAACAAGTTCATTATTTCTGTTTACTGGCCCTTTATTTTCCCCTTTTGCTAGTCTTCTTTTTAAAATACATTGTTCTTAGAATACTATAGTTCACAGTGGTTATTTTTTTCTGTAAAGTTTATAATATTTTTATTTATTTTTATATACATTCAGTGACATTGTTCAGCTTATGAAGTGAACATTTCAATATGTGAACAATTCTCCCCAGTCCCGTTGATCAAAATATCTTCCAAAGATTACACCACACCTCCCTGTCCCGTCAATGCTCTGCCTCCGTATCCCTCCTCCAAATGTCCTTCCCCAGGCCCCACTCCTCCACACACACCACATCTGGCATTCACACCCATCTCTTGTGTTTTTATATCTTTTAGTCAGTCAGCTTTGGTCGTAGAGTGCAGACACTCGGTATATATTAAGTGGGAACATGCAGTGTCTTTCCTTCATAGTCTGGCTTGCTTTACTCAGCAGTAAATCTTCCATATTCTTCCACTTTCTGTCAAAAACCAGGGTTTTGTTGGTTTTCATGGCTTAATAGTATTCCATAGAGTCTATGTGCCACAGTTTTTCAATCCATTCATCCATAGGGGGCATTTAGGTTGGTTCCATGTCTTAGCAATCGTGAATAGTTCACAGTGTTTTCACAGTGTCAAGGTTTGGTGATTATGAAGCAATTGCAAAACTGTATCTATTGACAACACTTCTGTGCAAGTGTGCTCCCCATGGTGGCACGTCAGGAGACACGTGATATAGTTTGTGATGCTGAATTTGATCTCTTGGTTAATGTGAGTTTGATCAAATCTCTCAACTGCATAGCAACGTTTCCCCTTTGGAATTCATAAGTAAAATCTTGAGTGACATTTGTTTTTCCCAGTAAATTTTAAGTGTGTTGTTGGGGTGGTGATGTCGAAATTAAATTATTGTATCAATCCTGGCAAAGTAGTGAATCTAACTATGTAGCAACAATAAATCAAATGCACATTATTCTGAAAGACAACTGGCCTAAACTTTAAAAATCTCAATATTGAGAAGAAAAAATAATAATGGAGGGAGTATTTTAGATTAAATGAGATGGAATAAACTTTCTACTTTTTCTGTACTCCCACCTGAATTCCAGTAGCTCAAAAATTTATCGATGCTGTCTCAAAAATTTCATGCTTTCTTCATTTCTTTTCAGCTTTCTTTTTCTTCTCTATTTTCAGATAACCTGTTTTCAAATTAAAATTCTTCTTCTTGATCAGTTCTGCTGATGATGCTCTTTATTATATTTTTATTTCATTCATTATATTTTTCAGCTGCAGGATTCCTGTTATATTTTTTCTTGTGATGCAATGCATGGTCCTTGATTCCCTTCTATATAGGAGGAAGACATAACGTTTTTGGGCAACTGAAGAAATATAGACAACATATGAGTAATATTATTTTATCTGTGTTAAATTTCTGAGGTCTAACAGTGGTATTGTGGTTACAATATGATGTCTTCTTATTCTCAGGAGGTATGTGCTCAAGAATGTAGGGTGAAGTATTGTGATATCTACAATTTACTTTCATACAGTTTACCAAAACAAAAACAAAACAGAAAAACTATGTGTGTGTTTCTTTATCTTGTTACCTGCATTACTAGAGCTTTGTGTGAATGTAGGTAGGTAGATAGAAGGCAGATTGATAGATTTAGACTTGCATAGATGTTGTATGCACATTTCTCTCCGTACAGAAGGAGAGAAAGCAGCAGATTGTGTTTTTTAAATAACAAGTTACTTTGGACTTATTCTTAATGTCTTAGAAATGACAGATTAGGTGTGTGTAGAGATTATTTTAGATGGTAAGTATTTATAACCTTGGTGTCCTAGAACCTCTTTTGAATTTGAAATTTAATGTTCGCTTTTCCCAACATATTGAAAACCAAATATTTCTCCATCTCCTTTCTTTGAATTCTTTCATTTTTGTCAGGAATCAATTTCTCAATATTTAAAAAAAATGTGTAAAGTGGTAATTTGTTAGGGTCTTGTCTTAGATGTCAATATCTTTTCTTAAGCTGTGCTTGATCTTCCCTTTTTATTTTGAAGATCTTTATTTTTAATAGACATAAAGAAAAGCAAAAATTAACTAGTAGTTATATCTAATACTACATTTATATTTTAATAGCTGGGTTTAACTTTCTCTTTCATTAAATGTTCTCTAAAAATAGTTTTCCATACACCATAAGAAATTTTAATTTCCTTCACATTTCTTTTGAGATGATGCTTATTCCATTTTTCTCCTGAACATATTCTTTTTTGTACTGTTGCTTAAAATATTTGACTTCATCTGAGAACTTACTATGTAGCCATGTTGAATTCTCTATAATGTTACCAATTTTTTTCCCCTTGGAATTTGGTAAATAGATGATTCTAACTTTTAAAATATCCTCCTAATTCCTTTTTCTAGTTTAGAAACTTTGGCTGTGAACCCAAACCTGTTTTCTTCCCCACTTTTTAAATGACATCTTTTTAAAATATAGAATTATACTCCTACAGTTATAGTTTCTACTTTGTATGCTTAAAGACCCTCTTGTAACACTGTATAATAATGTCAATAGTAACAATTCTTCCTTGCATACAAGTATTGAGTGACTTATTTTGTATTCAGTATTTACCTTAAAGATAAATGGTCAGTAATGTAGGCCAAAACTTATCAGAAATACCGAACCTTTAGTTCTTGCATTCTCCAGTTCTAAACATCTAGGCCCATACTGTTTCCAGAGATGGGGAGTTCAACCCAACTGGCAAACTCTTGCTTCCTCTTCAAGACCCAACTCATATTATGACCCATTTCTTAGCCTTTACATTATAAATCAGACCTGATACCTCTCTACCCTATACATTCAATACTATAAAATACATACAAAATATAGATATAAAACTACCTTATATGAAGACGTTTTAATAAACAAATCTAGGATAATTTGGTTATTAAAGGGTGTAACAGATTATAGTCCACTGAATAGAGTCCATGAGTCCCTATTGACACATAAACAATCAAGTAGACAGACAAATGAGGCAGAAGGAAAAGCACTTCCTAACAGGAGAATGCTCATTAATAAATAGAGAAGGAATGATGGAGTTAAAAAAATTCACCTTTGGCAATCATCACAAAATAGTCTGTTTTGGTAAGAACCATTAATTGATGCCAAAACTCGTGTGTGTAAGCTTGAAAACAGGATATTTATACAGTTTTATCATATCTCTAGCTAAAATACAGAGGAAAATGTGACTTTATGGCATAGAAACTTAGACACCGCTAGATCACGTGATCAGAGTTAGCATCAACAGTGCAGCCAGGTTCAGCACGTGCCACTTGATACAATGCACAGAAATGGATGTAACATCACCTCATATATTACCCCCCACACCCGTGAGTGATCATGAGGGGACATCAGGCAAACCCAAGCAGATATGTTAAATGACTTAAATGACTAAACAATGGTAGTCATGAAAAGAGGAAATGTTCTTATATTACAGGAGACTTAGAGACATGAAAACCTAATGCAATGTATAATGTATAATCTTACTCTAGGAAAAACTAGAAATGAAAGGATATAAAGGACATTGTTGGAATACTTAAATGTGGACTATGGATTACAAAACAGCATTTAAGGAGGACCAGCAGGTGGCACGGTGGTTAAGGAGCTGGACACTCCCACGTGGCTGACCATATTCAAATCTCAGACCTGGTGGCTTCCTTTCTGACTTTCCCTTTCTCTCTGTGCGCCTCTCTCTGATAAAATTAAAAGAAATGAATGAATAAAGAAAATTAAATAAAAAATAATTCTTAAAACCCAGCATTTAATCAAACAGAGGTTGATGTATAGCAGTGTTTATGTGACTACATACTGAACACTGAAAAGCAAGAGATAAAGGGCACAATGTCTGCAAATTATACTGACCCGAGTCAGGAGAGTAGTATATGTATACACTTGTATAAGGAGTCTTCAAAAAGTTCACAGAAATGTGTATTATGAAACAACTATATGAGTTTCAAAAATTTTGCACCACAATAAACTTAATTTCATTTTCCACAAACTTTTGAAGTACATACACACACACACACACACATTATAAATGTATGTTATGTCTGTACCTTTGTCTCTACACACATCTGCATGCATACATAACTTTGCTCCTTTTGGAGAGTGATCAGGTACTATTCATAGTTCCCGGTAATGTACGTGCAGATGCCTTTGGCTTCCAAGGACTGGAAGGAGTAGAGGACAGTCAGAGTCAGTGAGTGGCAAGTTTCTCTCCAACTTTGTTTAGTCCACACCTCCCACTTTCACGCATCTTTCAAGTCTAGTTTTGATCATTTGAATGGTGTACTGAGGCTTTCTAATTACATAGGTATGCTTGCTGTGTTACTTCAAAGGCCTTTTAGCTGGGACAGGATCTGTCTTCAAAGAGTGAGGAGAGTGGCCCATTTGCAGGAAATTGCATGGTTTGGGGGTGATTTTTGTTTTCTTTGAACTTCTCAAGTGGAGATTCCTACTTAAAAAGTGCTGGCCTTTTGCTGTGTGCCCAAACTAGTAAAAACTTTCCATCTGTAATCTGAAGATTTGTCTTTAACCTCTGCTAGCAGAAATCTATAACTCAGTTTCCCTATTATCCTTTTTGATATATCAGTTTTATTCTGAAGTAGGTTATGTCTTGATTTTGTTGGTTTATAGGATACAAGTAGTTCTAGTTGTGTTTGGGGAGAGTATAGTTCTCTTAGTGACTAATCATCAAGGAACTTTGAATATTTTGCTACAGCTGAAAAACAGAGGACATGGCCAGTGAGTAAACTGAAGGTATGGCTTCATTTGAAAGGAAGTTCTCATAATTTTATCCATAGTATAATGCAGTTTTTCCTTAGGTGCTGTATATATATTGTCTAGTGAGAAATAAAAAGCATGCCTTTTGAAGTTAAAAGTCTGAGCTGGATTCAAATTTTCACTAACCAAGTGTATGATTTTGGAAAGTTAAACTCTCTGATCTGTTTATTCACTTTGATAAATGGAAATTATAGGTAGTAACCATCACTTTCCCAAAAGTATGCAAGCATGTAGCCTGCAATCTATCATGTAGCATGTTTCCTAATATTCTACCTCTCTCCCCATTTTGACATTCTTTTCATTTCTTCTTCTGGGTAGACAGAATCTTTTTAGAATAAGAATAGGTAAGCAGTTGGACTTTAAACTGGGTCTAAGGTATGGAATACTATGAATATAGGAAGTTGACAAAACATGTCAAAAAGAACTGTTACGTAATTGGTAACTACAGATCATTGGTTTAAAAAGTATTGAGAACTCATGCATGTACAGTTTTGGAGATTCAGTGTGATTTTTTCCCCAACAGTGAGCTGCATTGAAGATAATAAGACTTTCACTTTTTTAAAAAAATGTTGGCGTCATTTTGAATTTCTGAATAATTATTGCATAATAATGTTTGTCAACCTTAAGGGTTTGTTAGCATGGTTTTCATTAAGGCAACCTTAAGAAAACTTTTTTTTATTATCTTTTGTTTAAAGAAACCTTTCTCTAAAACAGCATAGCTACCAAAAGGGTTCCTTCTCAATTTTAAAACACAGTGGTAAGCCTTGTGAAAGTTTCCACATCTAAGACCCATGGAATCTTTAATCCGGTAAATTATGACACTGACTCTTCTTGAGGGTTGTGTTTATGACACCAAATAAGCCATCCAGTTTGCTTTCCCTTTATTGTTTTAAAATTAAACAAGAGTTAGCAACTAGTTTCTATTCCAGGAGGCAGGTGGCATAGGAAGGATAGTTGAAGAGCTTGTGCACCATGAGAATATATGTGGAATAGACTCTCTACTGTATTTCCCTCTCTTCTTCCAAAACAGTTTTGTCTTTGGCTAGGCAAGAGGGGAAGCTTTTTCCTACAGGCAGTTGGATAGGTCAGAAACTATGGCCTTTATGTTACAGTACTTACAAAGTATGCAAAACTGTTTTGAAATAGTGTTAGTATAAGAAGTATTTAAGTACTTTATGGAACACAAAAATCTGGCTCTGTGAGCAGTTTTTTTTTTTTTTTCCTGTTTAAATAATTGGATTATCTCCTGTGTAAACATGAGACCATGTGAAAGTAGTGGTTTCACAATCTTCCTGAATGTATATGTTTAGATCTGCTCATGTTAGGCTTACCATTAGCACCAAAAGTCTGTCAACATTTCCATGGGGTCTTTTTAAGTATGTTGTGAAAGCCGAAGCCAACACTCTCCATGAGTAATCTGTACTACACAGCAGTGTCTAGTCTTGGCTTTAGGATCGCACGCATTCTAACTTGAAAGCTGACTTTTCTCTTGGCATTAGGACAGTTTTATGCAGTAAATTCTTTTCTCTCTCTGATTCAAGCAGGTAGCTTATTTTACAGTACAGAGGATCTGATTCTTCCTTGTTTCTCAAACATCATATTGCTTTGGGAAAATGAGCAATCCCCAACCATCCTATATTTTTCTCCAGCTTCAGCAATAATTACTGTGGCTGGTGTTAGCAGTTGTACAGCTGAGGAGCTTGTGCTTCTGGTGGTGTATTTTGCCCATGTAATTGTTTAGTTCTGTGATGAATGTGTTCTGATTCTTCACTGAACATACTGGAGACTGTTAGGAGAATGGATGGGAGAGAGGGTAGGGGTGAAGTGGGAGGGGCTCAGAACAAAAAGTGTTTAACAAATATAGGAATGTAAAGTTTTTATGTTGAAACAACCTATATGGTAATATCCCTGACCTGACTATCACACATTGCATGGATGCTTAGAAAAATTGTACATCTTCATGATGTATAACCATTAAATGTAAATAAGTTATAAAATAAAGTATATAATTAGAATGGTAAATGCTATTATTAGGTATATTTTACCACTATAAAAATATGGGGCAAAGAAAAAATGTGGATATTTAAGAAACAAAAATAAAAACCTCCTGTAAGAATTAACATTTAAGGTAGGGATGTATATTAAGATTTTTCACTACAGAGTTTATAGGGGGTAGAAGAAAGTAATTCTTACAGGGCTTGGTTTCTCAAAGTGAGCGTTAATTATGGGAAATGCTACATTTTTTTTGAGGAATTGTATGTGCAAAATTGGGGCTTATAATTTGAATTTCCTATTGGGCTCTATACTTGGCTGCTTTTTTAAAAATTTGTCTTGCTCTTATTTCCTTTTTAATTTACTATAGGTCACACATGCTCACCAGAGAGAGAGACAGAATGAGAGAGGGAGAGGGCAAAGTGAGAAAGCATGTCACCAGGTTTGGGACTCAAACTTTGGTCAACTATATGGGAGTCTACCCAACTACCACACCATCTGTTGGCCCCTGTCGTGCCTTTTAGACTTTGGGTACGGTTATTTTGAAAGTATGTTTGGAGCATTTCTAAAGTCGTCTTATTCTATTTGAATTATTTGGTTTTACTTGAGCTTCTCACCCTCGCATAGGCTAGACTGTGACTGGCTCTCTGTGGATCAGTGTATAGAACAGACATGTCAAAGTGCTAAATGGAGCTTCCTTGAGCCTGTCTCTCATGCTGAGCCCTGAGAATCAGGACATGATGGGAGTTCATTTAAAAAAAATAAGTATGCAGAGTACTTAGTACTGCTGTTTCTTTAGGAGTTCTTCTGGAATACAAGTGCTCCCACCGCCAGATGTGCAATCCACCTTTGCTTCAGGTGCTTACATTTGGGGAGAGACATGTTGAAGGGTTGCTGCTTTGACTCCAGGTGTTGAACCACAGTTATTTCTCCTTGACTACAGTGATTGTTTACTTTGGTCTTCCCATTTCTCCAGTTGGTCAGATGGTCTTGAATGTTCATGATGTCTGTAACTTGTTAAGTTAGAAGGAAAACGAGTTTTATCATATTCTGGGCAGGTCTGTCATGCCCTCAAATAGAGCCATGGAAGAGTCCACAACATTTATTTTTCAATTATATCTTGGTTCGTTGATTTTTCCCTGATACGCTGATATTATCTGAGTATTCAGAATATCCCTGTGACATCTAGTGAAGTCAGACTTGAAGCATTCATGATGTGCCTTGTGGAGGCTTTACGCATTCCTATAAAAAAAAAAATGAAAGAATGAAAAGAAAAATCCAGTGAGTCACACTATGGCCACAGTTCATCATAGTTGTAAATGTACTTTTGAGGTGCCAGTGTATGAGGATTATGGCTCAAATGGTGCTGGCCCTGGCAAAGAACTAAAGACTTGTACATGTAATTTTTTTCATTTTTTGGAAGATATTAGCACTTTATATGTTAAATGTATCTGTCACTCTATTTAACTCTCTCCTTTCATGTTTTAAAATATCCTAGTTTCTCTTAGTTTTGAGTTTTTGTATAGTGGATACATATTTTAGTAGCAGAAACAAAATCTGATTTTTATCATCATTAAACAACCTTTAATGCTGATATTTCTATGACTATACACCTCTACAAATGATTTCCATGCTTTGAGGGCTTATGAATTTTTAGAAGGGGCATATACATTTTTAGAAATGTTCCCAAGGAATACTTCCAGAGATAAATACATATATCCACTTTTTCATTACTAATTGAGATACGTAGATGGATAAAATGATTAATTTTAAAGTAGTTAATGATTCATTATGAAATAGTAACATTTCAAGGTAAATAATATAAGGTTCTCAAAGCCAGAACTTCTTTAGGAAGCTAAAGCTAAGTTGTAAGCTTTGTTCTAAAAGTATTTTTCTCTTTTAAAGAACTCAGGACAAAGATAAGAGATCCTAAGAAAATAAGGTTTAATTCTGTAAGTTTCTAAAACTTTGACACTTTTGGTACATGTTTTGCCCTTGATTAATATGTTCAAAATTTTTTTTCTAGATTTAGCTCCTTTAGAGCTTTAATGGATATTTAGAAATTTATTTATAAGCTTTATTAACATTATAAATTTTAATATTTACTTTTCAGCTAAGTCTTGATTGTAATGGTAAACATTTAGCATTAAAATTTGTTGTCTTTGCTTTAGTGATTTGATTATATGCTATAAGATGATATTATATAAATATTAAATTACTAAAACTAATCATAGTATTCTAATACACACACTTCTCATTTTGGTGAACTCTTATGTATCTTATTAATTCATGACCTTGATTGCTTTGTAGAGTTTGAGTTTCATAAGGGACACGATTAGAGGATATTTATCCCAAGGCTGCCAAACTCTAGTGGGAGAGATCTGTATTCAACTTGATATGCAAAGGATCTGACATTGCAAGCTTCCTTTTCTTCTTCTTTTTTATAAGAGAGGTTGTTAGGAAGTCCACAAAAATTGCATATTATGGAAAGACCATGGATTTCAAAATTTTTGCACCAAAATAAATTTGTACATTAATTCCATTTTTCCATAAACTTTGTGAAGTCTCCTTGTATATGCTTTCAACTAGAGGTACACACATATTAGCAATTTTGTGATAAGCTTGCTTGAGGAACTAAATACTGATTGTTCATTTTAAAAATTCTTTCGAATCGGCAACATTATTTAACCAGCAAATGTGGAGTGAGGCTCAAATTCCAACAGCCCATTGTTCAGTTCCATTATTTTCAGAATTAGAAATCTGTACCTTTGTCAGGAATGGATGCCTTCACCCAGAAGGAATTTAGATTTCGTCTTGTTTCGCAAGGGCTAACTCCAGAAACAGGGAACACTTTAAAAGAGTGTCAGGAGTATATTGGAAACAGATGGACATTCAACACCTACATAAAATGTTCTCGGAGATAAAATGTGAGTAACTGGATTTGATTTACCAAAAGATCAAACTTTAACGTATCAGGATTTATAAAAAGGCCAACCTTACTTTGCAATTTAATAGGAACACAAAATGAATGATTAGAATTAATAGTAAAAGTTACGGTGTTTCTCTCTCTTGATATAATTGCTAGTGATACACTTTGTTTCTGCGTTATGTTTTTTTTTTTCTTCTAAATTTATGTGTTCTTTTTCCTGTTGAGGAGATATGTGTGGGTTTGTGCTAGAATCACTGTCTACCACCCTTTTCAAGATTTTTCATGTTTTGTGTGATATATTTCATCTTTAGAATTTTGGGTGGGTCTAGATTTAGAAAAGTGTTTTGATTGGAATGATGAGGCTCTGGATCTCAGCAGGCTTCAGGGTTGGAAAAGTTGAAGCTTACAGAGAGAGCAAATAAACATGGTCATCAAAGCTGGGAATTAAGATCTGTTTATCCACCTGCACAGTTGAACTAAATCTCATAGCAATAGACAGAGCCATTTGACTTATTAAGATGCTGACAAAATGAATTACTCCAGTCATGTTTAAACATCTATTTTTGCTTGTGTTTAGACACAGGCCTTGGTGTAGTTACCATTATAATGGATGGAGAAGTCCTTGTTGAATTACTAAGCTATTGATTTACAATGTAGAGAAGGCCACTAGGATAGTTTACACTGGACAATGGTAATTAACCTGAAAAGTCTGCTTGAAGTTTGGGGCAAGGAACTTCAGATTGTAAAACTCAGATGTGTTCCTGTCCTTAGCACTGAGCATTATGAATGACTGAAAAGACAGGAGAAAGGGAAGAGGGAGCTCTTAGGTTGGGTGCGGTTCACATTGCTTTTGCTTTGAGAAAATTCCTTGTGTGTAGGGTTATAAAGATATCCAAGATATGGGCCCAGGTAAGCATTCCGTAATTCATTTTCATTGTTTAAGTGTTGAGGTTCAAGTAAATAAAGCAATGATTTAATGCTTTTAAGAATATATGTTTTTTTAAATATAGGACACAATTTGTTGACTCTGAAATCTTGTGGTCATGATGAAAGTTGGCCTCTGATAGATGAAAACAAAACCAGAAGCCTTTAATTTGTGTGGATTCTCTTGGTTCTGTAATTGTCTCTCCTCCATACTTCTTACTATGGATATGATTTATAATGATAAAAGACCTTTTGGTTTAACTTTTGAACTGAAAGTAAGTATAGCTTCAACTTTAGTGGTCATGACTATGGGGCAGAAAGCCTTCTCCTTAAACTCTTTTGGTATGTACTTAAACTTTCCAAATTCTGTTTCCCTTAGAAAGCTAGGTTTGGGATTTGGAAAACCTTGATGCTGCTTTTTAAAATTTGTAGTTACCTTTCGAGTAGAAGGTAAACAGCAAGCTCTACAGACATGCTGCAGACAGCTCTGTATTGTGGGATGGCTTTTAATATGGCTCCAATCAACAGCCAAGGAAGGCCTTTGCCTTAGTCTCCTGGATGCTCGTATTTAAGGATGTCTCTTTTATGAAAGAGTCATAAATTGTTTCTCTATATATTATGTCCAGAGGTCTTTGTGCTTAAGGTGGCTATGTTCTTGGACAGCCCTGAAAATTAAAAAGCGTTGGACTCTCCCAGTCATTTCCTCACACAGCTTCTCAATTTTCCCAGCTTTTGTTCCTCTTCCCCCAACTTTCTGTGCTCTATCCACCCCCTCCATTAATTTTTACACTTCTTCTTTTTTTTTTTTTAAGAGATATTTTTTTGCTATAGGGTGCATGTGCTTGCCAGAGAAAGAGACACACAGAGAGAAAAAGCAAGAAATCACTCTCCAGGGTGGATAGCCACGCCACAATCCCTTCTCCTCCTGGGGTCTTGGGCATGAGTTTTAAGCCCCCAGGTCGAGGACTCGAACCATGGTTGACTGCATGGGAGTGCCATCTGCTGGTCCCAATTTTTGCACTATCTAAGTTGTGCTCAATTGCAGTTCTTCAAAACTCACTCAAACCCCAATCAAGACATTAAGGACAATACTACAATAAAACCTCCTCAAGAGGCAGTTGAGAAAATGGTAGATATTATAGGGTTATTTTCCATCAGCTATATGAGAGTGATTTGTAAATCACAATTATCCAGTCAGTGTAAGGCATAATAGAAATACTATAGAAAGTGTAAAGGCAGGAAAATTCACTCGCAATGGAATGCAGACTGACGTAAAGACAGGTAAATCTGGTGTTGGGTCCTGTAACTGTTCAAGTGAGAAGTAAGTGAGAAGGATTAGTGGAAGTCACAAGTGAGAGTTGGAGTTAAGGTGACAGAAAATAATATTATCACGAAAAGAAAAAAGAAACTTAGGCTTATTGGTGTTGTAAGGATAAGAAATAAGAATGAGGTCTTGAATCAAGGACTAGAAAGCTGGTTATGGTCTCCCTAAAAGTAATCTTGGAGGTCATTCTGTGTGTAGTGGTAGTAAGTAGAAGCACCAAGTAAAACTGAAACATTCAGGAAATATAAAAGTCACACTGGTCCAGTCCATTGCTATGAAGAGATGCTTATAACTTGCCTGAAATTAAACAAGTTAAGATGCAGTACAAATCATATTTATGAAAAATATAAATTATATCTTGTATACCTGTACATATATAAAGGGATATTTGGAAAGTTGTTTGTCAAAAATGTATTAGTCATTATATTTAAGGGGGTGATCTCAATTGGTTCTCCACACCTTCCCATGATTGTAAATGTAAAGAAATAAGGTATTGGGACCGCAGTTAGCGTAATGGCTGTCGCTGGACTCCCATGTAGTCGACCGCGGTTCGCGTCCCGGACCCGGTGGTTTAAACTCACGCTGGGTGCATGTACGTGCATGCCTAAGATCCCAAGAGGAGAACAGAGAAGGGATTGCGGCATGGCCATCGCCCCTGGGGGGTGATTTCTTGCTTTCTGTCTGTCTCTCTCTCTCTGTCTGGCGAGCACATGTGGCCTATAGCAAAAACCTCTCCAAAAAAAAAGAAATAAGGTATTAAATGAGAAATTATTTAGGAAGCATGGATAAGTTTGAGATAAGAATGCCCATGAAATAGATTAAATATGCACAGAAAAGCAGTTGATATGCTAAGTCCTGGAATAGGTGAGAAGAAGTAGACCCTACTAGTCAATTCAGAGTACCAAAAAGGCCCTGAATCCTAACCTACTAGAGCATTGGTTCTTTGGCACTGTCTCTGAACGGTAGATTAAGTTAAGCCCTGGTTTTAGGATCTCCCTGGAAGAAAGGCTGTAAGACCGAACTGGGTCTCTGGGAGCCTAGGAAAAGGGAGAGCATCAAGTGGAACTAATACTATGTTGGCCTGCCCTAAGTGCTTATAAATATATTGGCTTTTACATCATAGTACGTACAGGAATGATGTGACTTGATATGGGTTTTATATGCAATATAAAAGTTACAATAACTGATGAGTTTTCTATTCCTTCTCTTTTCTTTATTGGCTTAACTCCATAAAATGAAGTGAGTGTAACTTTATATCCCATTATATTTATTTTAAAAACTTTTTTTAGAGAGGTTTTTGCTATAGGGTATGTGTGCTTGTCAGAGAGATAGAGACAGAGAGAAAAAAGTGAGAAATCGTACCTCTAGGGGGAAAGGCCATGCTGCATGCAATATCTTCTCTATTCTCCTCTTGGGATTTTGGGCATGGGTGCACACATGCCTGGCGTGAGCTTTAAGCCACCGGGTCTGGGACTCGAGCTGCAGTCGACTATATGGGACTCCAGCAACGTAACCATTATGCCATCTGCTGGTCTGTATCCTATTATATTTATGTCCTTGCTTGATACTGTAAAAACTAAAAGTTCCATGAATTTTTAATATTTTAGAAATTATACAGAATTTCAGGTTGTAGCAATTCTAAATTTATGTTGGATTTAGAAACAGTATATTTCTTCTCTTAAATCAATATTGTCATCATTAGATACAATGACATCATAAGGTTCATGTATTGATTTTTAAGTTTCCTATACAGTATGCTCTTGCCAGAGAGACAGAGAGAAAAGAGAGATGGAAAGGGAGAAATAACCTCTTCTTTCCCCCACCCCATGAGATGTCCACACTGTAATCCCTTTTCCTCATTCTCTTATTGGGATTTTGAGCAGATGCATACACGTGCATGTGCAAACACACACACACACAGCATTTTTTTCAAGCTGTCAGATCCAGGCCTTGAACCGCACATTCAGCCATGTGGAATCCAGCCACCTTAATATCCATGCCACCTGCTGGCCACCGTGTATTGCTTTTCAGATGCTATTTCAACATTTACTTAGTACTAACTCCACCAACTTGTTCCTCCAATAGAATATTACTCTAAAAGACAAACAAGACTATCATGTAATTTATAGAAAACTCAAAAGATGTGTGGTAAGTAACTATATTATCCTGAATTTAGCATAAACACTTTCTATTCATTTGTTTTTTAAAGTGAGATATAATTTACTTATAAAATATACATATTATAAAGATATGCAGTAATATATAAAACTTAAACATGTGCAATTTTAAGATTTACAAATATAAAAGCTTATGTAACCAATAGCCAATCAAGATATAAAACATTTCTACCACACTCTCTAGTGGATTGACTATTATCTCCCCAAAATCCAGGTCTACCTGGAAACTTAGAATATGACTATATTTGGAAATAGGGTCTTTGAAGATGTATATAAAGCATGAAGATATGCTCACATGGGGATTAAGGTGGGCCCTGAATATGATGAGAATGTATTTGTAAGAGACAGAAAAAGACAAAGGTAAATGAGAAGAAGACCTTAAGACAGAGGCAGAGGCCAGCAGGTGGCATAGCAGATGATGCACTGGACTTCCACATGGCCAATGGCAGTTGGAGTCCCAGACCCGGCATCTTGAAACTCATGCTGGGCGTGTGTGTGTGTATGCCTGAAATCCTGAGGGAATAATAAAGGAGATGGTATTGCACTGTGGCTATCTTCCCTGGGGGATGATTTCTCAATTTTCTCTCTCAGTCTTTCTGGTGAGCCACATGCTCCCGATTCCAGAAAAATCTCAAAAACGAAACAAAACACAAATAGACATTGGAGTTGTGCTGCCACAAACCAGCTAATGTCTAGGGGCACCTAAAGTAGGAGAAGGAAAGAAAAGACTGTCTTGTAGGACCTTCAGAGGAACATGGTCCTGCCAGATCCTTGATTTCAGACTTTTAGTCTCCAGAATTGAGAGAATACATTCCTATTGTTTAAGGTACCAAATTGTAGTAATATATTATGGCAGCTAATAAAAATGAATATATCCCTTACCCCCAAATTCTATCATCCTTCTTTCCATATAGTTTTCAACCTTCAAAGGCATGTGCTTTGCTCTTTCTTTTTTTGAGTTTTTGCTATAGGGTACATATTCTTACTAGAGAGAGAGACAGAGGGAAAATGAGAAATCAATCCCAAGCGGAGATGGCCATGTTGAAAGCCATTTCCTCTCAGGATTTTGGGCATGCATGCTCACATGCCTGTTGTGATTCTCAAGCCGTGGGTTTAGGACTTAAACTGTGTAGTTGGCCATGTGGGATCCAATGCCTTAACCTCCATGCCACCTGCTGGTCCTCTTTTTTCTTTTTTCTAATGCTAGTGGGCATGAGCGCTTGCCAGAGATAAATTGCCTCATGATTGGGGCGTGATCATGCTGCAATCTTTTTTTCTTTATTTGCCTATCCCATCAGGATTTTGGACATGTACTTGTGTACCCAGTATATTTTTCAAGCCCGCGAGTCCGACCCCAGGGTCAACAATGGTTAGCCATGTGGGATCCAACTCCTTTAACTTCTAAGTCATGAGCTGATCCTGTGCTGTTCTTTTTTCTATCACCACAGACTAGTCTTACCTATCCTTGACCTTAGTAGAAATAGAATTATACACAGCATTCCTCTTTTTCAATGTTTAAGACTTTTTAAAATTTGTCCTAATGTCATTGAAGCAAAAATCATCATAAAACATTCTGCTTTTTTACAGTTCGTCAATGCAAACAAACACACAAAAAAAACCCCAAAAAACTAAAAAAAAAAAAAAAAAAAAAATCCCGAAAAACAATTTATATAAACAAGGTGGTTTTGTGTATAAAATGTAACAATCTAAATCAAAACTTAGGTAAGGGTTAGCTGTATCACTCTTTAAAAAGCTCTTATGATTATCCATTCAGAACCAACAAGAGTATTATGTGTCTAGATTCTTTCAGTCAACATAGTGTGTATGAATTTCAGTCATTTTATATCTGTGATCCTTTTTGTCACTGAGTAAAACTCATAGTATGAATATCACATACTTTGGTAAAACTCATGAATATAACACAGTTTGTTCATTCTGTTCATAAATATTTGAGTGTTTCTTTTTACTGTTTTTATCCATCTATTACATCTGTGTGTAGCTGTCACTGGTTTATGTTACGTATTTTATAACTGCTTTCATAGTCAGTACCTTCAAGGTAGAATGAGTACATCACTGTACTGTGATAGGATGCCGTATGTGCTCACCTCGGGTGACTCTTCCAAGTGAGCCCTTTCAAAGATGTGTCCATTAGCTTCTAGCTGTTTTCAGACTAAATTAACCTGTGAACCAGAATACTTACCTTAGCACTCCAAGTACATAGAGTTCACCCTTGAACAATGTTTGTAAAGGGTGCTGACCATCAGAACTGTCAAAAATTCACAAACTTTTGACTTCCCCCAAACTTAACCACTAACAGCTTGCTGTTAACCAGAAGGCTTACCAATAACCTAAACTTGTCAATTAATTCATATGTCATATGTTATATCTATTACATGCTGTATTCTTACAGAAAAGTAAGTTAGGTGGGAAAAATATTATTTAAGAAAATTATGAGATAACACATCTATAGTTTTATTGAACAAGTCTACATATAAGTGGATTTGCAGTTTAAGCCTGTATTGCTCTGGGACCAGCAGTTAGTGTAATGGCTATGTCACTGGACTCCCACGTAGTCGACCGTGGTTTGCATCCCGGACCTGGTGGCTTAAACTCATGCCGGGTGCGTGTGCATGCGTGCCCAAGATCCCGAGAGGAGAATGGAGAAGGGATTGCGGTGTGGCCATCCCCCCCTGGGGGGTGATTTCTCGCTTTCTGTCTCTCTATCTCTCTCTGTCTGTCTGGCGAGCACACGCACCCTATGGCAAAAACCTCTCCAAAAAAAAAAAGAAAAAAGAAAGAAAAAAAAAAACCCTGTATTGTTCAAGGATCAGCTGTATTAAAACTCTTAAATAAGCAAATAGACTATATACACACAAAAATTATACGTACATTTTAATTTATGTTGGTCCTTCTCATTAGTAATGCAGCATTTTTTTTTTTTTTTTTTGAGAAGCTTTTACTGTAGGGCATGTGTGCTCGCTAGAAAGACAGAGAGAGATAGACAGAAAGTAAGAAATCACCCCCCACCCCCCGGGGGTATGGCCACACCGCAATCCCTTCTCCATTTTTTTCTCGGGATCTTGGGCACGAATGCACACGCACCCGGTGTGGGTTTAAGCCACTGGGTCTGGAACTAGAACCGCTATGGACTACATGGGAGTGCAGTGGCTTAGCCATTACTCCAACTGCTGGTCCTAGTAATGCAGCACTTTGAATGCTTTAACTTTAGCTTGCCTCTCAAATCTTCCATATTGTTTCTGTTCAACATAAAATATGTATTATATAACCCTGAAAAGGAATCATCATTTTAAAAAATCTATACTTTTAGGAACCAGCAGTTAGCATAATGGCTATGTCGCTGGACTCCCACGTAGTCGACCGTGGTTCGCGTCCTGGACCCGGTGGCTTAAAACTCATGCCGGGCGCGTGTGCATGCATGCCCAAGATCCCGAGAGGAGAATGGAGGAGAAGGGATTGCAACGTGACCAAACCCCCTGGGGGGTGATTTCTCGCTTTATGTCTCTATGTTTCTCTCTGTCTGTCTGGCAAGCGCATGCGCCCTATAGTGAAAACCTCTCCAAAAAAAAAAAAAAAATCTGTACTTTTATAGGCATGCTAACGTATTTCTCAATTGGTGTGATCATTCTTGCTTGTTGCATACCACTTCTTCTGGGATCCATTTTATTTTCTCCAATACACACAGTTTGGAAGTTATTTTAGTGAATCCTCTTACTGATAAATTTATTGCCTTGGTTTTTGATTGAAAATATCTTTAATATGCCCTCATGCTTAACAATGATTACTTGCCAAATAGTAATTAATCGTTTTTCCTCACCCTCTAACATTTATTTTTTCTGATTAGAAGTCTTCTGTTAGTCAAATTTTTACTCCTTTGTAGATCATCTACTGGTCCTCTTTGATTTGACTTTATTCTTTAGCTTAAGTATGCTATGCTTAGATGTAGACTTGTTTTTACTAATTTCCCTGGATCTATCAATTTTCCATTAAATAATTTATGTCTGTCTTTAATTCTGGAAACAGATCAGACATGATCTCTTTGAATAGTAGGTGTTACTCATCCTCTGTCCTTTCCTTCTGTAATACCTATAATCATATATTGGAACTTTTTCATTTTCTTTTACATGAATCATATTTTTAAAAATCTTATTTTGTGCTGTAGTTCTTTAAATCTGTTTTCCAGTTATGTTATTCTTTTTAAGTCTACCATTCAACTTGTTCATGGATTTATTTTTTAGTTTTGGAATTTCCATTTCATTCTAATTTGTACATATTTGCTTTTTTCATGTAATTTCTAGTTCTTTATCTCTGTCTACTCTATAGATATTTAAAAGATTTTTCCAGAATGTTCTTTATTATTCTTCACATATGAATTTTCCTTCTTACTGATTTGGTTAACTCTTTCTCTTGGAGGTTTGCTTCTTCATGTGATTTATTTTGATATTAAAGTGGTTTCTACAATCCCAAGTCTAGGGATTGTAGAAAATTTGTAGTAGGTATTTTAAAATTTTTTGTTGTGTTGGTTTTCCTATATATGTACAAGTTTTTACAGAAAGACCCTGACTTAAGTATCCATGTTAGAATGATATCCTCTACTTGGATGTTTTGTAGGCCTGAAGTTCCTATATCTCTTTAATAATGTTCTCTCTCTAATGTTTTCACTTTTTCTGTCGCCCAAGTCCAGAGTTTAAATTCTCTTCTGTGGTTGGGGCTGGGGCTTGCAGTACTTGTCATGGACAAACAGCTATCATGGCTTCTGTTTACATAAAAGGAGCTAAGTATAAGCTTTTTGCATGCGCGCACACATACACACACACACACACACACTGCAAAAATGAGTGGGGTAGTGTAACGGTGTATATGTGTGTAAATATACATATATACACACACACATACACACACATACATACATATATACATACACACATATGTGTGTGTATTCCTGGATTCAGAACCCCTTCATAAATTCTACCTTTGTCTGGTCTAACATCCCCATGGGCCATTCATTCAGTTTCAGCTTCTGGTCTTAACTCTGCTGCTGAGTTTTCTTCTTTGTTTTTAAGTTTGGTTGTCTCCTATGACCTTCACGTGTGTGTTTAGTATATCTATGTTTGTAGAGCAGAAAGGCAAAACATTTGTCCTTTCTGCATGTATTGAAATCTGATTATATCCATATATAAACATTTGTTTCTTATTTTTCTTTTGCAGCTAGTTATGTATCAAATCCCATTTGCAAGGGTTGTTTGTCTTGTTCAAAGGACAATGGGTGCAGCAGATGTCAACAGAAGTTGTTCTTCTTCCTTCGAAGAGAAGGGATGCGCCAGTATGGAGAATGCCTGCATTCCTGTCCATCGGGCTATTATGGACACCGAGCCCCAGACATGAACAGATGTGCAAGTGAGCATTTGACTTCTGTCTAATTTTACTGATATGCAACTTAGGAGATAGGCTGAGTTAAAAGTTTTGAATGGAAAAAAGATATATTTGTAGTAGTTTAAGATCAAACTTGCAAAAATGAGTGGGGTAGTGTGAGTACTTTTACTTTGTTTTGTATAGAAATATATGACAGCCACACACTTCTTATTTATTTCGATTACGTAAGAACTTATTTTACCACAGGTATCTCAAACACAGTTTGTTAGGCAGGCTTTTGTGAAGATGTACTCTGTGCTAACAATAACGCCCCCAGCCTGCCTCCAGAGAAAATCCTGCAAAGGAGTTTAAATACTTTCTAGCAAGGGTTTTCTCTCTGGTTTAACACAGGTTCTATAGCTTCTTTTTCTGTTTTATCTGAGTTTATAACATCTGTTTTAGTCTAACTTGCAAGTAAGTATGCATATTTTAGATTTCTTTAAAGCACCATTACTGATAAAGAAATTTATTTCAAAATATTCTGAGTTCTGGGGACCAGCAGCTAGTGTAATGGCTATGTCGCTGGATTCCCATGTAGTCGACCGCGGTTCACATCCTGGACCCGGTGGCTTAAAACTCACGCCAGGCGTGTGTGTGTGTGCGTGCCCAAGATCCCAAGAGGAGAAGGGAAGAGAAGGGATTGTGGCGTGGCCATCCCCTCTGGGAATGATTTCTCACTTTCTGTCTCTCTGTTTCTCTCTGTCTGTCTAGCGAGCGCACGCGCCCTATAGCAAAAACCTCTCCAAAAGATAAATAAATAAAAAAATATTCTGAGTTCTAAGTTAAACAAGTATAATAAGATTAAGAATGATATTTTATATATAGGAATGATGGTACAGTTTTTTATTTATTGTTTTTACCTTTTAACCTAAAAAATCATTTACAGAATGATTCTCATCTTGTAAGTTAACAGTAGAAACTGGGGCTAAAAAAAAAAATAAGATACCAAAGGAACATTTTTTTTCTTTTTTTAATTTTGTTTTCTTCTTTTTATTTATTTTTATTTTAGGAGCTCAAGTTTTAGGGGATACAGGGGATTAGGAACAGAGGACTATGGAGTGAAATGATGAATGGGTTGTGGTTTAATAATAATTTAATGTATTAAGTGCTGTATCAGTAGGCAGTAAGTCTCTCTCATGTATATTCCATTAATACATTGTATACATGACATTCAGCTGAGACAGTCTTTAGATAAGGGAGTTTGAATATCATTTAAGGACAATATTAGTTTGGAAGGAGGCAGAACTAATGAGGCATAATTAAGTAAATTCTAGAATATAGGACCCACATGCGTGTAAAGTAACCAGCTCAAAAATCAAGTCTCACCTGGGGTGCTATTTGGCATTGTGGTAAGGCAATCTTCTGTTTCATGGGTCTTGCCCTAGATTGCTAGACATTTTGTACCATTGATCTCTGCTCATTAAATGTCCTCAACTCAGTGTCACTAGTAAAAGAATTCCAAAATATTTTTAAACACCTCCTAGAATCTAATACCACCTCTGGATGAGAACTATTAAATAGTATCTGCTTAGCGAGAGATGTGGTTGGAATTAAGGATGGATGGGGAAGCTCGAATGCAACTGTTAAAGCTCTTGTGTGTCCGGCTAAGAGGTGTCTAGTTATTATCTGAGGGTGTTAAGTAGGCAATGAACTAAAGAGATTGCTTTATTTAATTCTCCCAAAAGTGAAGGAGATGAATTGGAGGACCAAAAGTAGAGAAAGGCTGTTATACCCATTGCAGGTTAGAAATCTTGTTTGATACGGGACTAGCTGTTAGTGTAATGGCTATGTTGCTGGACTTCCATGTAGTCGACCATGGTTTGAGTCTTGGACCAAGTGGCTTAAACTCACGCCGGGCGTGTGTGCGTGCATGCCCAAGATCCCGAGAGGAGAATGAAGGAGAAGGGATTGCGGTGTCGCCATCCCTTCTGGGGGTTGATTTCTTGCTTTTTGTCTCTGTCTCTCACTGTCTCTCTGGCGAGTGCACATGCCCTATAGCAAAGACCTCTCAAAAAAAAAAAAAAAAAGAAAAGAAATCTTGTTTGATACAAGATTTGTAGGTAATAAATGTCAGGAGCTTTTAAAATAGGATCAATGGGACTTGGTAACTAATTGTGCAGGGGGGAGATAGAGATTCAAATTTAACCCTAATGTTTCTAGATAAGGTGACCGAATGCACAGTTTTGCTATTAGCAAAGAGAAATATTTAGACCTAAAGGAAATTTGGATCTACCTCCATTTTTATGGAGTCCTTTGGATTAATAAATAAGACACAATCAAATATCAACATATTGGCCAGTTTGTAAATAGTATTTTGCTTTTGAGGTACGTCCCTGGGGCAAACTAGTAATTTGTCTCTGATTGCTTATAAACTTCTGCGGGAGGATAAGGTCCACCTTGAAATGGATTCTTATTCTGATTGTATTTGACCACCTAATGCTGGAGCGTTGAGTCCATGACTCTTCCGCAGTTTTCATCAGACCGTCAGTGCACAAGGAAGACGAGGCAAGAGTGCAGAGAGGTGGAGCCATTTATCCCAGGATCTAGAGGCAGCATGACACACACTATGTATGGAAAATGGGCTGCCCATAGTGTGTGTTACTCAACCTGGGATGCCGGAAAGTGAACGGGCTGCTATTCATTACTATGTCGGGACTGTCCCAGGCAAAATAGTATAATGACCACCTCAGTAAAACCTCATAGTTTATCAGCAAGGTCTTCCTTAGATACTCCCAGGCAAGGGTTAATAAGTACATTTTGGCTAAATTGACCCATTTTCTCAGAAGTAAAAAGGAGAGCAGTGATTGGAAATCAGCCTTGGAAAGGGAATCGACATACAAGGATGGGTTTGCTTTGGTTAAACTTATTGTAAGTGAATATAATCGATGTTGGAGTTTACTGACCTAGAGGAAATCATTACTTATTTGGTACAAGCGGGAAGTGCTTCTTGCCAAGACTCCTGGGAAACAAAGTAAAAGTGGAAAATCATTTCTTAATCCTCAGTATGTGACTTTTTATGACCATGGTTTTTCCATACCATTTGCTCTTTTTCATATGTCTTTTGCATATTGCCTTGATATTTTTATCCCGAAAATGAGAAAGATTTAAGTTGGAAAAGCTATCATAGCCACTTTTCATTTTCTTAAGAGATTATTGCTCAACAGTAGAGAGAAAAAAATTGTACTTTAAGTCACAGTAGCTTAAAAAATCCTGTCAGTGAAACGACCTCAATCTGTTTTTCTGATTACTAGAGTAAGATGCCAAGTGTAAAACAATATTTTTTCCCTGGGAGAAGAATTGCTCTATCAAATGTTGGCTGAAGTTGGCTACTTGGAAAATACAGTGTGATGCTTGTAATATTCAAACATGTTTTTGAAAACCAATAGCTATTTGAGACGTGTGTGTGTGTGTGTGCAGGTTCCTTCCCTTACAAATATATATGCATACACACACTCTGTGTTAGGTGATCCTTCTCTTATTCATTGATAAGCTCATTTTAATACAAGCACCTTTTTTAATTTTACTTTTGTATTGCCACAGTACATGTGCACTCACAAAGAGAGTCATGCCGCAGTCCTTTTTACTCCATTTCTCCACCCATGTGAGTTTGGGGCATACACGCACACGTGCCTAGCATGTTTTTCAGGCTGCTGGGGTGGACACTGAAAGCATGGTTGGCGCTGTGGGATCCAGCTCTCTATGCACAGTGCCTCATCACTGCACTACAGGGCTAGTTCCAGAGCTTTATTTTAAAATCGTTATACCTGTTCCTTGTGGAAAGCTTAGAAAGTACACAAATTTTAAAAAAGTGGGATAACACAAAGTACTACTCAAGAAAATGGAAGTTAATATTTTAGCTTTTGTCTTCGATGTTTTGATTCTAAGCCTTTTCATGTTCCTTCCCTTACAAATGTGTTGTTACTGTTTTGTAACTTACTTTAACTTGATAAGCTGTGCAAATTGTTTCATATACACATATATTTTGACACATTTGTCTGATTACTTTTTGTAAGATGAAACTTTAAACATAATACACATATATATAATACATATTATATATATTTTTTTTGGAGGGGGAGAGGTTTTTGCTATAGGGCATGTTCACTCACCAGAAAGAGAGAAATAGACAGAAAGCGAGAAATCAATCCCTTCTCCTCCATTCTCCTCTCAGGATCCTGGGCATGCACGTACACACACCTGGAGTGAGTATAAGTCACTGGGTCCGGGACTCGAACTGTGATCGACTACATGGGAGTCCAGAGACATAGCCATTACACCAACTGCTCACCCCATAATACATATTTTTAAAGGAATGATTTATTTAATTTTATTTATCATTATTACTATTTTTAATTTTGCTATAGGGCATATGCATGAGAGAGAGAGAGAGGAAGCAAGTCTCCAGGTCCGGGACTCACACAGTGGTCAGCCATTTGGGAGTCCAGTGCCTTAACCATCAGGCTACGTGTTGGCCCTCATGATACGTATTTTTAAAACATTTGGTATATATTGCAAGTGACCTTCTAGAAGTGTACCAGTTCATGTTTTCCTTCACTAATAGCAGGCATTTCCCCTTTTATCTCATCAACACTGGGTAGTAATGACAATACAAAAAATACTTTTTTTGTATTAATACACTTTTCTTTGAGAGAAATGAAGTTGAATATTTTCACTTGTATTATTAGTATCATAAGATGTTTACCAGAATCCCTGGCTGTCCTTTTTTTCCTATTTGTATGACTGCCTTGTTCTTAGTAATTAAAAACATACAATTTTAAGTATCATATAGAATTTTTTTAACATTGAAGATTTCTCCCCCTTTTATTTGCGATAGAGTCTATGTACATGAATGTAAGAGATAGAGAAGACCTTCCCCAGTGGGCCTAGTTGTGCTGCAATCCTTCTTCCGCCAGTCCTTCATCCTGGCTGGGGTCTATGCACATGTGTGCGCACCTGGCATGTTGCCACTGGGGCCAGAAGTCAAACCTCAGTTGGTCATGTGGGATGCAGCTTCCTCTGCACAGCGCTTAACTGCTGTGCTGTAAGGCCAGCCCTTACAAAGACTTTTATGTTCACAATTAGTGATTGGAGAATTCAATGGATTATCACAAAGTGGGTTCACACATGTGACTACCACAAGGTAAGGAAAGAATGCTAGCATTACTTAGTCACAAACTTCCCAATCTTTATTCTCTCCTTCCTCAGCATCACTACTGTCCTGACTTGTAACCAAAACGCACATGAGACACTATTCATCACCACGCTGTTCATACTACATACAGATTGGAAACAACCTAAAGGCCCAAACCATAGAATATCCTAGAAAAATCTATTAGTTTCATATAATGTTATTATAACTATATCAATATAACTATTAATATGTCAATAAAAAGAAATATACAAAAATATAAAGTGAACTGCAGCAATATGCAACAACATAGCTATAGAACACAATAGAGGGCCAGCAGGTGGTGTGGTAGTTGAGACGTTGGACTCCTATTGGCTGTTCATGGTTCGAGTCCCGGTTCTGGCGGCTTAGTTGGGCATGGTGGCGCTTGCTCTATGGCAAAAATCTATGGAGGCTGGAGGATTGTGGCATCGAGTACACAATGCAATGTTGAATAGAAAAAGCCATAAAAATATATATTTACCTGAGTTTTAAAAATAGGCAAGATTATTCTGTGGTGCTAGAGGAGGGATTGTGGTTCTTACTGGCATTATTTATTGAACGGTTACTATGTGCTGACTTTGGTACTGATATGTCCCTGATGATACAATCATAAGTAATAATACCTTGAGTTACTATGATTTATCGTAGTTATTCTCAACTGGGGGTGCTTTCACCTCTTTTGGGACTCTCAGCAATGTTTAGAGACATTCTTGGTTACTGCAGCTGGAGGGGTGCTGCTGGTATTTAGGGGATAGAGGCACAGCTGCTGCTAAACTTTCTACAGGGCACAGGACAGCTTCCAACAATAAATTATCCAGTCCCAAATGTCAGTAGCAGCAAGACTGAGAAACTTTGGGCTAGTGGGGAAGATAGATGAATCATCGATTCAGTGTAGTATGTCATAAAGGCTAATTAGGGGACCAGCAGATGGTTACCAGCAGGGGACCAGGCATAATGGTTATGTCACTGGACTCCTATGCAGTTGACCACAGTTCAAGTCCTAGACCTGGAGGCTTAAACACATGCTGGGCGCATGTGCATGCATAACAAAAATCCCATGAGGAGAATGGAGGAGAAGGGATTATGGCATGGGCATCCTCTCTAGGGGGTGATTTCTCACTTTCAGTCTCACGCTCTGTCTTTCCAGTGAGTGTACATACCCTATAGCAAAAATTTCTCTTAAAAAAAAAAAGGTTAATTAGTTTCTGCTCTGTGCCAGGTATTCTGTTAGATACGCATCTCCTTAGTTTATTTTTCAAAGATGTAGTCAAATAGGGACCAGCAGTTAGCATAATGGCTATGTCGCTGGACTCCCACGTAGTTGATCGCGGTTCGAGTCCTGGACCCGGCGGCTTAAACTCACGCCGGGCGCGTGTGCGTGTGTGCCCAAGACCCCAAGAGGAGAATGTAGGAGAAGGGATTGCGGCGTGGCCATCCCCCCTGGGGGGTGATTTCTCGCTTTCTATCTCTCTGTCTCTCTCTGTCTGTCTGGGGAGCGCACACACCCTATAGCAAAAACCTCTCCAAAAAAAAAAAAAAAAAAAAAAAAAAAAGATGTAGTCAAATAGATTATATATTTCTATTTGTTGGATGAAGTTACCTTAACTGGTAAAATATACTTTCTAAAGATTGGGATAGATTGCAGCACTGACAGGAGATAACATTTGAAATGAGGGGTGTTTTCAGTGTTATCAGGAGTACGCACTATAGGTAGAAAAAAAGGTGTGAAAGCATGGAGACACAAAAGCTTATTCAGTGCAATAAAATGCAGGTGGTTGAGTACAGTTCCAGTATATAGCCAGAAATGATAATGATTGGGATGGTGGGGGCTAACTCATGACAAGCCTTATGTGACAAGCAGAAGCAGTTTAAACATTTTCATGAAAGCCACAAGTACTTAACGAAGTACTTTAAGCAAGGGAACGGCAAGGTTTAGGGTTTTTAGAGATAACTATTTTAGAAACATAAAGAATAAATTAAAAAGGTGGCAACTATGAAGGCAGCAAGATCAATAATTTAAGTTTTTTTTTTTTTAAAGGAGTAACTGTTTCCTCAGTTAGACCTCCTACAATTTATCTAAAATTTTAATCTCTCTATTCCAGTACTTATTTTCTCCCTTTTTAATCCTCCCTTGCTATTTTTCTCCCTTTCTCTTCTTTTTTTTTTTTTTTTTTTTTTTTTTTTGAGAGTTTTTTTGCTATAGGGCGCGTGCGCTCGCCAGACAGACAGAGAGAGACAGAGAGACAGAAAGCGAGAAATCACCCCCCAGGGGGGATGGTCACGCCGCAATCCCTTCTCCTCCATTCTCCTCTCGGGATCTTGGGCACGCACGCACACGCGCCCGGCGTGAGTTGTAAGCCACCGGGTCCGAGACGCGAACCGCGGTCGACTACGTGGGAGTCCAGCGACATAGCCATTACGCTAAAGGGTTCCCCCTTTCTCTTCTTTAATCATCTGTTTACTCCCGTTTTACCTTTGCTCATGTCAATGAACCAATATTGTCTTTTCTACATACCAAGTTGATCATTTAACTCTCCCAGGAGAACGTAAGCTTCAAGAAGGAAGGAATTTGGGTCGATTTTATTCAGATTCTTAATATGGAGAATAATGTCTGACATATAGTGGGGGCTCAAAAAGTGTAAGTTGAATGAATAAATGGATGAAGGTACTTTTAGTGGAAGAATGGTCAGAGAGGCCAAGGAACAATCCATAGGGCTTGATAATCAAGCATGTCGGGTGAAGGTAAACCATAAAATTAAGGTTTATCTATGATTTGGGGTTGGGAACTACAGAGTAGAATTCATAAATGCAGAGAACACAGGAAGAAGAGCGTATTTACTGGAGAGGTTGGTCACGATGGTGGAGTGTGCTTGATTTGGTATCTGTTGAGCCTAGGGTAACTTCTGTGTGATACCTGGTGAAGGCTTCAGGGGGCAGGTGAATGAAAAGGTCTGCAACCTTCAAGGGAGGCCTGATTTGAATCATTGGCAGGAAGAAGAGAATATAGACTGAGGCCAAAAAAAAAAAAAAAAAAAAAAGTCCGAGGATTAAACCCTGAAGACTATTGACATTTAACAGCAAGCAAAGTCAGTAGAAGAGGCTGTGAGAATCTGTAGGAAAATGAAGAAATGAGAGGAGGATGTCCTAGAAATAGAAGGAGGAAGGCTCAAGAAGGAGCAAGTGGTCAGTGTCAAACAATAATAGCTGGTTTCACTGTTAGAACAATAATAGTTGATGACCTTAATGGGAGTCACTTTATTGTTGGGGTGCTGCCCTGATTGCAATGGTTTGGGCGACTATCTAGGATCATAGAGAAGTCACAGTGATGGTGTACATGTTCTCTTCTTTCTCTCTGCTAAAGTTATTGGAAAAGCTATCTAATGATGGCTAGACGGCTCATGGGTTGTGAAGTTGGTGCGTGAGAGAGAGAGAGAGAGAGAGAGAGAGAGAGAGACAGACAGACAGACAGACAGATATGGAAGGAGATTTGAGCAGGGAGGAGCCAGCTAAGATCGAAAGAGGGAATGATTATGGAAATTAGATCACTGAAGGGACAGAAGAGGACGGGATCCAAAACGTAGGTGAGGAAATGAGCCTTGGAAGGGAGCACTTAATTAATCAGCTATCTATAAACTAGTCATCTCGTGTGAGTCAGGAGGATTCATCTTTTTCTTATTTACCATCTCTTGTCAGTCATGGTGGAGGGTTTATTTTCACAGAAGGAAGTATTCCGAAATTAAGCGAGATCAGTAAACTCTTCTAGACCTCCAACTTTTGCATAAGAAAGTAATACAAATACCCCTTTTTATTGGGCCACAGTATATTTTAAAAAATCATTTGTAGACAAATTATAGAAACATGTTATTCATAATTTTGAACCAAGTGAATTTACTACTTTTAATTATTTTTCTTATATCTTATGATTTTGCCCTTGTTTTGGAATTTGGTGAAAAATGTGTTTAAGCTAGATGAATGTTACATTTTATGTTTTTAGAATAAAATCACAGGTTTTAAAAATTAGTAGTTTTGAATATTTTAAAAAGCTAATTAAATATAAAATGTGCTTTAATTTGAGTGCCCAAAATCCCAAGAGGAGGATGGGGGAGTAGGAATTGTGACATGGCCACCCCTCCTTGAAGTGTACGTTCTCTGTCTCTTTCACTCTCTGTCTCTCTCTGGTGAGTGCACATGCCCTCCAGCAAATTGAGGAAAAGAAAAAAGAAAAAAGATTGGCAGTATACATAGCAGAGAATCCACTAATATTTAGTGCGTGAAGTGCCAGGCATAGGCTCTTGAGAGATGAAGATGGAGAGTTCATACCTGTGAAGGCACACAGTCTTTTTAAATTTTATTTTTAATATGTATTTTTTATTTACATTTAATCACAATACATTGTTACAGTGAACAGCGTGGTTTTTTCCCAGCACAAATACAGTGCATATCGGTCACAACAAATACATTACTGTATACATTATCATCAGCAAATAACTTCATTTTTGTGTCAATTAAATGTATTGTCTTTTTCCATGTTTCCCTCCCTCTCTTCCCCTATTACCTACCCCAACAACCACTCTCTTACTAGCTCTGCTATCTATAGTTGCTCTCCCTGCTATTATAGCTCCTAATCTTTCAGTTTCTGCTATAAAGTGCAGACATTTGGTATGTATTGAACGGACACATACTAAGTGTGTCTTTCACAGTCTGGCTTGCTTCACTCAGCATTAAGTCTTCCATATTCATCCATTTTGTTTTAAATGTCAGGATCTTGTTTATTTTTATGGCTGAGTAATAGTCCATAGAGACATATGCCACATTTTTTAGTCCACTTGTTATTTTTGGACTTTGGGTTGATTCCATGTCCTAGCAATTACAAATAATGCTTCAATAAACATGAATGTGCAAGTGCTTGTCTGACTGAGGGTTTTTCCTATCTTGGAGTAAATAAATAAAAGTGAAACTACTGAGTCGTATCGTAGTTCTATCTGTAGGTTTCTGAGAAATCTCTATAGCATTCTCCACAGTGGTTGTGCTGGTTTGCATCCCCACCAACAGGATAGAAGAGCTTCCTTGTTACCACAGTCTTGGTAGCACTTACCATTCTTTATTTTTTAATTTTAGCCATTTTGATTGGGGTTAAGTGCTATCTCTTTGTGGTTTTGATTTGATTTCCCTTATGATAAGAGATGTTGAGCATGTTTCCATGTACTTTTCGGCCATTTGTGTGTCTTCCTTGGACAGTTATCTGTTCAGCTCATTTTCACATCTTTTAATGGGACTGATTATTATTATTATTTATTTTTGCTGGTAAGCTGCTTGAGTTTTCTGGTTATTCTAGTTATCAGTCCCTTACCGGGCATAGTTTGAAAATATATTCTCCCACTCTGAGGGTTGTCCTCTCACTCCAGTTATTGTTTCTTTTGCGCCACACATGGTTTTGTTTGTTTTAGAACTGGTGACAGCAGGGAGATCATCTGGAGAGTGAGCAAGAGAGAAGGCGTAGAGACCCATTAGGAGGTTGTTGCACTAATCCCAGGGCTGAAGTATGGACTTCAGCTGAGGGAATGGCATTTAAGATGGGGAGAAATAAACATATTCAAAAGATTAGAAGACAGAATTAGTTGGAAGTTGATGACTCATTGGATGTGGAGGTGACAGAAGAGTCGATGATGACTCATAGGCTTCTGCTTTTAAGGATTGTACAAATACTGGTGACATACTCTGAGAAGAAAACAAATACAACATAGTTTGGGGCTTATTCATATTATTAATTTTGGTTTAGATTGACAGTAAAAGGAGTTGAAGTTTAGAAGCACTGAGTTTGAGAAGACACACTCATATGGAGACATCACTTGAGAGTTGAATACTTGAGTCTGTTTTAAATGAAATCCAGTTAGGGTTCCCTTGCTGCCCTGTCACTTCTTACTGTTAACACTGATTATATCGGGTCAATGGAAAAGTCATGATGTCCTTTTCTTGTTTTTCTATACAAAAATGTGTCATGACTTTTCTGATGACCCAATACTTGCAGATATTACTAGGACTATGTATAGTGTTTAAGTGCTTACCTGGGTACTGATAGATGATTAAATCTGATTCTGGTTGGAATGAGATTGCTATGTTGTATACCTGTGGCAAACTAGTGACCTTCAGCGGAGGTGCATATGCTGGGAAAATCTTTTCCCCATGCCAGCAGATGGCAAATAGGACCACTCTGCACAAATTTAGGCAACTTGGCATTTGCATAGGTGTGTCTCTCACTCACCACCTGTCCCTCCCACCTTAACCTTTATTCTACCTGTTTTTTGTTTTGTTTTGTTTTCCCTCTCTCTTGGCTGTGACCTTCCCTCCCCTACTGTATTCTTGTTTGTCTTTTCATCTCTGTCATTCTTAATGACAAGTGTCATTATTGATACATACGGCCTGAACCTCTGTATACTATAAGGAGATAGTTCTCAAATTGAAGTATGAATAAGAATCACTTGTTAAAACTCAGATTGCTGGACTTTCTGATTTGGCCCATCTGAACTTGTATTTTTAATAAGGTTTCAGGAGATGACGTGGCTAGCTCAGAGACTGCATTTGAGAATCCCCGTGACCGTGTAATAGTTATGTTGTCCTTAGTTATGGAATAGAAAACCTTTTAGCATCCTCTGAGCATATGAGGATACTGTGAGGAAATGGGTGTCTTTTCCCATGTGCATGTGTTTACCGACTGCTGAGCTGATCAAGGTAATATAATAGAACACACTGGTTTTCAGGACAGGCTGTGGCTGCTCCTGCCTGTCCCTCCCCAACTCCCTTCTCTGCCCCCACACTTTTTCAAAATGCTCTCTTCCTTCTTCAAGATTTTCTTTTTTTCCTTTACAGGGTGTAAGTCCTTGCTGGAGAGAGAGAGGGAGGAAGTGAGAAAGTGTCCCCCAGGGCATATGGCCACACTGTAATTCCTTTTCCTCCATTCTCCTCTTCAGATTTGGGTGTACACACATAGGTGCTGGGTGTGTTTCTCAATCTGTCAAGTGTGGAACTAGGACTATTCAGTTGACCGTGTGTGTCAGCTGCATTAACCACTGTGCCACCAACTGACCCACTACTTTATGGATTCTGGCACATATAGAATTCTAATTTATAATTATGTCTTTATATCTTAAAGTCTAGTTTATTTTGTTTCGATTTCATTGCTAACAATTCTAAAAATAGGGACCAGCAATTAGCATAATGGCTATGTCACTGGACTCCCATGTGGCCGACTGCAGTTCAGTTTAACCTGGTGGCTTAAACTTACGGCGGGCGCGTGTGCGTGCGTGCCCAAGATCTGGAGAGGAGAATGGAGGAGAAGGGATTGCGGTGTGACCATCCCCCCTGGGGGGGTGATTTCTTGCTTTCTCTCTCTCTCTGTCTTTCTGGCAAGCACTCGTGCCCTATAGCAAAAACCTCTAAAAAAATATTCTGAAAATAGATTTGCACTGAAATATAGCTTCTTCATGAATAGAAACTTTATAAACTTTTTTTTTGTGCCAAATGGTAGTCCTCCCACCTGAGCCAAGGTTTTGCTTCCAGTGGTTTCAGCTCACCAATCAGCTCTGCTTTGAAAATAGATGAGTATATAAATCTAGAAGAAAATCGATTGATTCTGTTTTCTCTTTCTTCTGCTGCTTCTCCCTCTCTCTTTCCTAATCACTCCCACCCCAACTAAGGTGGATTCAGGGGCTTATCAAGGAAATATTTCTTCAAAGTTACATAATTTGTCAGTAGCAGAGTGGCTATATATCTGAGAATACTGACTCTAATAGAATATTCTTTCATCCTACAGTTCCTTAAAAATTAAACCATGTGCTACAGACAAAATTATTATGCACACAATCTGAGTACTAGAAAAAAGTCTATCAAAATGCCTTTAACTATTTTTCTTTAATGAATGGTCAGTTTATGTGTTTTACCTCACTAAGGATTTTGAGACACCCACTTTTATCTTCTAAAAGGAGAAATCAATTTGTAGTAAATCACCTCTTTGAAAGAACATTGGGCTGGATGGAATGATGCACCCTCACTTAAGCTCTGGTGATAACTCGCACAGACAGATTACATGACACACCCTGGAGTCGTAGACCCCTCGTTGTAAAAACTGCCACAAGTCTGTGCAAACCTCCCAGTGAAAAGTGGTATTTGTTATTGACTGTTTCTCTTTGAAACAATGTTGTCTCTGTGACTTTTTTTATATTGGATCCTCAGGAAAGTCATGATGTAATTTTCTATGCAAAAATGCATCATGACTTTTCTGATGACCCAATATTTTTAGATTCTTCAATGTTCAATTTCTCCCTCCAACTCTCATCTTTTCATGGTTTTACAGCTAGGGAATTTGCATACTTTTTGTTTCTTAGAGAAACACAGAAATTTAGACATTAAGAACCTTAATGTAGTATATAAGTTGGTGCCTACTTTGGTAAAGGAATTCTCTACTCTAAATGATTTTAGTCTGTAACAACGTGTTATTGCATTGACATATATAAAATGAACTCTGTTTAGTACTTACCCTAAACAGATAGAAATTTAATGTTTAGTTTGTTCATTATTCAGTAGATATGTCTATCATATCTGTCTTGTTAAGTTCCCGTGCTTGGCCCTATGAGAGTGGTGTAATTTACGTTGTTTTCTTTATGGGGTTCTTCATTTGATGGAGGGATTATGGTGATCATAGCTGTTATCAGTTGTGAGAGAACTCTCTTAGTATCTAGATGCTTGGGAAAGCATGGGATATTTTGAGAAAATGTCTAACAGAATTTAGCTTGGCTAGGATAAAGAGTATATTGGGACTAGTAGATGGTGTAATCATTATGTCGCTGGACTCCCAAATAATTGACTGTGGTTTGAGTGCTGGACACGGAGGCTTAAAACTCACGCCGGGCGCGTGTGCGTGTGTGCCCAAGATCCTGAGAGGAGAATGGAGGAGAAGGGATTGTGGTGTGGCCATCCCCCCTACAGGGTGATTTCTCACTTTCTATCTGTCTCTACAGTGCGTACACGTGCCCTATGGCAAAAATCACTTTTAATGATAAGAGTGTATATAGAGGTGAGGCTTTGAAGTGGGAGGGAGGTCTAACAAGAAGGATTTCAAAATTTAGGATTTGAACTTGATTCTGGAAGGGAAGGGGAGCCACTAAAGAAAATGAAAGCAGGAAAATAACATGACACATTTGTGTTATTAAAAGTCATAGTGTACTCTCCAGGGCTGCAGTAGAGCAACTGAGTTTCATCGTTGTGATCTGTAACACGTTGTGGCTAAAGCATCAGGGATTTAAATAGGCCAGATCAGGGATATGCTTAACATCTTCAATAACAGCGATTCACCTGCACACTGCACTGCTTAACAAGCTGGCCTACAGAAGCAATGTAGTAAGTGCCTGTGGTGAGATATAGACCCTGTTTCAATTTTATTATATAACTGACTGTGGAAAACTCAAAGGGCATTCTATCCTTTTTGGCCTAGAAGACAGGCTCTATCAAATAAATATCTTAAGAGATAAATAAATATGTTCTTCTTTATAGCAAGCATGGCTATGTGATTTCTAATATTCTTTGCAAAATATTAGGTTGTAGGAAAATCATGACATGTTTTTCTATACTTGTTAATGCAAAAAGTCAACATGACTTTCCCAACAACCCAATAATTTACTTTTGTTTTTAATGGCAGTATTAATAATTGGGAAATTAAAAAACCAAACTGCCCTGTTATTTAATGTAGAAAAAGCTTTTTTTTATCCTCACTTCTTTCATGAGAGTGAGAGACCAAGTCAGAGATGGGGGAAGAGAGAGAAAGATAAGTACCCCCTGTGAGGTCCAATGCCATAGCCACTCCACCCCTAGGCTTCTCAGCCAGCCAGGATCATTGGTGCACAAACCCAGCATGTTTGAGTTGTGCAAGGAATTGAACCTGCAGTCTTTCATGGGGATCTCGCATCACTTGAGGGACACATTACTGCTGTGCCACTGAGCTACCGCAGTAGAGGAAACCTTATTGGTCAAGCTTATATTGACATTTCTTAAGGGCTTGGTATTGAATAAGCCTATATTTCAGTATGAAGCCAAGTTAGGCAAAGTCATTCCATTTTTAAGGACAGAGGCTGCCTTCTATGCTTTTTTCCTTTGCGCAAATAGAGCATCTACTTCATGCTATAGTGCTTTCCTCTACACCTTTTTTATTTTATTTATTTATTTTTTGCTCCAGTCTTTTGAGGAATATAGTATTCCCATTCACAAGAGCTGGTACAGGCATTCTAAAAAGTTCACTGACTAGTCTGAAGGATGGCTGCTCTTGTGTGGCATAACTGAGATGTTTTATCTACTTTTATCATGAAACTAGCTCTCCAGTTGTGATAAAGCCATCTTCACAAACAGAGCTGATTACAGATATCAAATCATAGGATTAGACATAAATATCATGCCAGTTTTAGCCAAAACACATGGTTTGTTAAAAAGCATTCTTTCTTCTTTCCTTCCAACCAGCTCCTTCATTGATGTCATTCTATAGAAAGCAAGAAATGAAAAACTTACCAAAAAAGATGAATTTTTAGGAATTCATCTTAAAATAAATTTTAAATTTTAAATAAATTTTAAAAATTTTCTCCTAGGGCATGTGTGCTCACCAGAGAGATAGAGAGAGACGGAGAAAAATTGAGAAGTCACCCCCACCCCATGTAGTGGGGATGGCCATGCTACAGTCCTCCTCCATTCTCCATTTTTGGGCATGCATGCACATGTGCCTGGTGTGATTTTCAAGTTGCCAGGGCTGAACCTTGAAATGCAGTCAGCTGTGTGGAAATACAGGGCTTTCACCACTGCACCGCCTGCAGTCCCAAAATAGAATGAGCTGGCCCAAAAATAAAGATTAAATTTTTGCCTAATGACAACTAATTGGAAGTTGTCTTTATTGATTTATCAATGTAGTATAAAAAAATACTGAAGTAAAATTGTTCTCATGTGGAAATAAATGCTCGCATCCTCATATTCATCTGGTATTTGTCCTGTATACACAGTCAGATGGAACATGTAAGACATCACTTGGTTCCTCAAGCTTAAATGCTACTTTGGTGTTTCCAAAATGAAATCCTTTCCTTTTTCCTTCATTTAAGACACCCATGGATTTCATTCATTTTCTGGCCCAAGGATCCGTACACTGTGACTTGAGGGTAAAATCAGGCCTTAGATCTTTTAGTTGTTGAGCTCATAGCTCAGTGCTTACTGGGAGCCAAATCCCACATGGCTGACCATGGTTCAAATCTCAGCTTGGGAGGCTTGAAAAAATATGTTGGGCATTTGGGTATGCTGGCCCCAAATCATAACAGGATGAAGACAGGAAGGAGAAGGGATTGTCATGACCACATGACATTGAAAGGTACTTATTCCTCTCCACGTCCCATCTGTTCTCTCTCTTTCTGGTCAGTGTACATGCTCTCTGATAATATAAATAAATAAATAAATAAGGGCCAGTAGGTGGCAAAGAGGTTACATTGCTGGACTCCCACATGGTCAACCATGGTTTGAGTCCCAGTCCCAGTGACTTGAAACTCATGCTGGGTGCATGTGACTGCATGCCCAATATCCCGGGAGGAGAATGGAGAAGGGATTGCTGTGTGGCCATTGCCCCCTGGGGGGTGATTTCTCACTTTCCCTCTCATTGTCTCTGTCTCTTTCTCTCTCCAGCAAGTACACATGCCCTAAGGCAAAAAGTTCTAAAATTAATTAACTAATTATAAATAAATAAATGGCTTTTTAGATTTTTTCAGTGGTTGGGGGGTAAAAATAAAAAGGACATTATTTTGTAAACACATGAAAATGATATTAACTTTAGATTTCATGTTCATAGATAAAGTTTTATCAGCAAACAGCTATGCTTTTTGTACTGGCTGTGACTATTTTTATGCGATGGCTGCGATCAGTAATTTGGACAGACCGTATTGTCTGTATAGTGTACAGCCTCGAATATTTGCTGCCTTTAAGAGTTTGCTGACTTCTGCTCTGGCTTATTTGGAGTGTGATAAGAGATTCTTCTTGTTTTCTTAGGATGGGGGTTGAGTGGAGGGCAAGACATATATTAGCTAACATATTTTTCCATTGAGTTGGGTGGAGAGGGTTGCATTTTTCTGACATTTGGAAAAATCCAACTAAGTCTCAGTTCTGAATTTTATTAAACTGCTCTGGTTCCACCTTAATTTGGAAGAGTCACAGGTTATCCAAAAAAGGAAAGCACATGGAGCCAGCATAAGGACAGATCTGCTACTGGCAGGCATTTAAAGTCTGATAAGAGATATTCATTTGGTTTATAATTTAAAAATCCTATTTTAATTGCTATCCCATTCCTTTCTTATTTTGAGGCAGATGTCCTCCTCCCAACTCCCTTAAATGGAAAAAAAAATCTTTTTAAGCACTGAGTGTTCTATTCCCAGCACATGTGTGTAAGTTTTTTTTATTTTTGTTTAAATTTCTTTTATACATTTATACATTCAATCACATATGTCACTTAGCTTGCACAGTGAATATTGCAATATGTATACATTTCTCACCAGTCCAGTTGAGAATATTATACTCATGGGACCAGCAGTTAGCATAATGGCTATGTCATTGAACTCCCATGTAGTCAACCACGGTTCAAGTCCTGAACCCACCCGGTGGCTTAAAACTCACACCAGGCACGTGTGTGTGCGTGCCCAAGATCCCGAGAGGAGAATGGAGAAGAAGGGATTGCGGTATGGCCATCCCCCCTGGGGGTGATTTCTGTCTGTCTGTCTCTCTGGCAAGTGCATGTGCCCTATAGCAAAAACCTCTCAAAAAAAAAAAAAGAAGAATTGTCATTATCTTCAACAGATAATAACCTTTAATTTCTCTTGTTTTGAGAATGATTTCAAATATGCATCCCTTGAATATATGAGAAATGAAGCCAACATTTTTATGGTTATGTATATTTGATAAGTATTTGACCATGTGATTTTACATAAGCCTCAATGTTTCTTGGTGTGGATAGGCGAGATATAGTATTTGAACATTCAAATATTACTGTGAGGCTACCAGCATAAGCACAAGTTCGAGTTTGGATGTTGTTTGTTTGGTTTTGGTTTTAACAGACTGATGCATCTTTTTAAAAATGAATAGAGGGGAAAAAAAAAGATTTTTGACAGCATGTATAGCCTCAGAAGTTGAGGCATGTAAGGTTGAACACTATGTATCTGAAAAAAAAAATCTAGGGACCAGCAGTTAACGTAATGACTATGTCGCTGGACTCCCATGTAGTCGACCACGATTCGAGTCCCGGACCCGGTAGCTTAAACTCATGCTGGGCACGTATGCGTGCGTGCCCCAGATCCCGAGAGGAGAATGGAGGAGAAGGGATTGCGGCGTGGCCATCCCCCCTGGGGGGTGATTTCCTGCTTTCTGTCTCTCTGTCTCCCTCTGTCTGTCTGGCGAGCACACGCGCCCTATAGCGAAAACCTCTCCAAAAAAAAAAAAAAAAATCTAAATTTCTGGATGGAAATCCTACCTAACTGCAGCTTGACGATGAAAAATACTAGCTAGACCGGGACTTGACTGTATGATTTGAGTAAGTTTGATATTTTCTCCCGCTATCTGATGCTGAAGGGAGTCGGTCATAGGGAGGATGTGATTTCTGCCCCTATCCCCAAGGTCAACATCATCTAACTGCTGGTTCCTAATGGCCGAAGCCTGTGACTTTTCATCTAGGTGCTCAACAAATTATTGTATGGTAGCCTTCCCCCACACATACCTTTTCTGCAGAGTGTATGTTTCAAGACCCCCAGTGGATGTCTGAAGCATGGATAGTGTAGAACCATGTTTGTGTGTAGGACACACACACACACACACACACACACACACACACATACAGTTTTTTGAATTTGATAACAGAGATGGCTCCTAGCTGACTAATGGATGGGAGGTACATCCAGTGAAGATACATTAGACAATGGGATGATTCATGTCCCAGGAGAGGAATGGCAAGAGATTGCATCACACTACATGGAATGGCCTATGATTAAAAACCTATCAGTTCTTTATTTCTAGAATTTTCCATTTAATAGGCGACTACTGATGACCCAGGATAACTGAAACCATGGAAAGTGACACTACAGATAAAGAGGGACTGCTGTGTTCACTTCGTTTAGCTGAGTGACCTAAACAAGGGCAAATCCACTACATTTGCTATGGATAGTACCTCTGGAACATGCCCTTCAATTGAGAGCGACTCCTCTTTCCTCTGAGAGAATGAGGCTGCCTCCTTTTCTATTGATGAGAGTGGGAAGGCAAAAGGGGTTTTACCGATTCGCCCACAATCACACAATAGTAAGTTAGCCAAGATTCTAACCTCAAATCTGCTAACCACTGACTGTACCAAGCAGCTGCTGTATTTGCCACATAGCCTCTGTTTCCTGCCTCTGGCTTTTATTCTAGTGTTCTGTTCTTCATTTGACATAGTTGAATGTCATCCTACACTAACTATTTTAACTAATAAAGACAATCTTGGCTCATACCGAATCGTACACGATAGTCCACCCTAGCACTTCTGTTCACTTAACGGTCCTGGCCTTCTGCATCATAACTCAAGCATGAAACTTGAGTCCTGAAACCTCTGAATCTCTCCTTCATTTACTTTAGGTTGTAAAACAATGATGTTTCTAATGAGCTATGTGTAATTAGACTATGTTATAAAAAATGTAATTTTAGCTTTCAAGTCATAATTTTTTACCCATCTGTACTCTGAAATGATTACTGCAATAGTACAAACTGGAAATGCAGGATTTTTGGAACAGAAAGCTTAAAATTTTTATTTAGAGATTTTTTTAAGAATCATTTTTAATTTAACATGATTGGGGGGGGAAGAGAAGAGAAGAGGAGAGAGAGGAGAGAGAGCGAGAGAGCAAGAAAGTGAGAAAGCGAGAAAGCAAGCTGGCAGGTCCAGGACTAGAGCCCTGCTGCCCCCCGCCCCCCATTTCCCATTTGGGGATATTTATAATCCATTGCAAGTTTTGAGACTGTGAAATAGTAGTATTCGAAGTTGTTAGAGAAGCCTAAAACATTCAAACCATTTTAAGAAACTTCTCATAAAGTTGGACACTCTAGTATGTTGCATGTGAAAAACTGCTAAAAGTCTAATTTCAAATGTTTTCGGGAACACCCGTTCCTTTTCATTTCCATTCACGTTTTAGCATAAGTACAGAATCTTCGGTGGTTCCCAGAGGTTTGCTTGATGTTCTTTGAGCCTCATGAAGGCAGCCTGAGGACTTAGCATCCCTTGTGTGATGGTGAGGCAGTGACTGCCGCATTTTGAGTAGAGATTCTGGTTTGAACTGAAGCACAGTTGAAGGAAGTAAGCAGTCAGTTCCTCCTGTGTGCTAAGGAAGTCTGAAGCCCACCACCCTGGCGAACTTCAGGAAATAGGAGGGCTGGAGCGGCACAGCTATAAAAGGAAACGCGTTGCAACCTTTATGGAAGGGTTTCGGGTTCCTCTCCGTAGACCTTCCAAGTACCCTGGGCACATTCGTGCCTGTGATCTGAGGCTGGCTGAGGCTAGGGGGTGAATCATGGCGTCAGAACCCCATGGTGGGTGCTGTTTCTCTCCCTTTGTCTCTCTCTCGCTGGTTCTGTCTTTCTCACTCATGGGAGAATGAAGTAATTAAATCTTAAAAAAAATAAAGAAGTAGGAGAAAAATGAATTTTTCAGTGTATGTCTGAGGTTTTGTCCACCTTACTTATTTCTTCCCTTTCTTGAATAATTGATTATAATATATAGAATTACATTTTCACAGTTGCATTTAACAGATGGTCACCTTCCTGTGCTTTTTATCTAAGACATTAGTTTCCTCGTGTATAGGATGAGACATGCCAAAACATCCAAACAAGAGAGAGTACTTGTCATGGAAATTTGGGTGGGAAGATAAATAAAACAAACTGTCAGTGTGCCAAGTGCCCAGAGAGGGCTGTGGGACCAAAGAAAGAAAGGTTGATTGTGCAATCTTCAGTTTCCCTAGTTTTCATTTTCTTTGCCACTCAGTTTGTCCGTTCTATTGATTCATTCTTTCCCTTCCCTCTGTTAACCTCTGAGTGTTGAGTCTCCCTTGGGTAAATTCACCTAGTTGTCCACTTGAGTGTCTTTATGTTTAGCAGACCGAAGACCCTCAGGTGTAGGAACTTCGCTTTTCATCTGTACTTCTAGGTATCTGTCCACATGCTGGCCTCCAGGGGCTTTTCACTTGTCTAAATGAGGAATCATTTTTGTTGTGTTGCTTTTGTGCTCAGCAATCTATGGGAACCACTTGTTGCTAGTCAAACTAAGCTTCTAATCTTGACTCTTACTTCATTTTTTATTAGATTTATGACTTACATTCTTAAAAAGCACTTAAGGAACACAATTTATAATCTGCCCCCACAAGTAAGCCCGGGTGATCATCTCCACCATGTAAACACCACTTCATTCACTCCAACCTCCCTGAGTCCCTCCCACGCCATGTGCATTTCTCCATTGCCTTGTTATTTAGTATGGCCACCCTTGCTAAGTCTCTGACTTGACCTGTCTCTCCAAAACATGCTCAATTGAGGTCCATCTTTCATAGCACGTATCACTGATCATACTTTGATCCTTACATTCTTTAATTATTTTCAGGTGGTTCTTCCAGTATGATGTACAGCTCTTTACAGCAAGTATGGATTAAAAAAAAAAGCTTTTTACAGTGCATGTGCCAGCCATCTCATACTAAGTACTCAAATAGTACAGAAATTTTAAAATTTTATTTCAAATCCTTATATACATTCAGTCATATCATGTAGTTTGCAAAGTGAATATTCCAACATGTTTACATTTCTCCCCAGTCCAGTCGATAATACTATAATGTTATCTTCAATACATAATAGAAATGGTTTAAAAATATTCATGTGTGTTCACTTGGCAAGCATTATATGTCCAGCCTTGTGTTAGGAATAGGGAAGTCGTAGACTGAAAAAAAAAATAGAACTTTAACGGCAGGCAGGAATGGGTCTCCTTTCTGTGCCTCCAGCGTACCAGCACACAGCTCTAATGCCTCCTCTTATGTTGTGATGCCCTGGTAGTGCCAGTGGACCTCTTCTTTGACTTTACCACCTCTAGGATAAGGAGTGGGCATTACAGTTTTATGTTCTCAGAGCTGGCATTGAAACTTGCACATCCTAGGCTCTTTGGAATGTTTGAGATGGACCGCTGGGTTGGGGTACGGTGTAATGTGAAAAATGTTCCATTAAAGCCCGTATGGGGTCCTGAGGACAAAGGGGCGGAGCACCCAGCCTATTTTTCTATTTCTTGGTCAGAGTACGCCCTTCTTGCCAAATGATAACCTCATCATATCTGGGGGATGGGGTGGGGAATGCAGCCTCATTTGGATAATACTTTTACTTAAACCCGTCCTTATTTGGTGGATTACATTTTTGAGTTGGAACTATAATTTAGAAGCATTGTCAGTTGGCTAAACAAGGCTCTTCTGTGTCTAAACAAGGACTTAAAGGCCATGTTTTTACAGAAAGGGTGACTCTATTGAACAAGTCTACTGGTGTCTGAATGGTTAACGTGTTTGTTGATAGAACTTACGTAGAGATTTCTCTGAACTGTATGTAAGAGACTGTCAACACAATGGCCTTTTCTGGGGAGGAGGCCTAACGTGCCATTCAGATGAAAAAGAGGATTTCTACATTTTCCTTTGAGCTTTCAGTACTATTTAAACTTTTTATTCATAATGACAGTGTTTGACTTTAAAAATGAGTTAACAGAGTTGATGTGAATTCTAATTAAGAGTAACCACCTTAAGTAAGTTTTTGGGAAGTGACTCTCGAGTCAGGGAGAAAGTTAGGACTGTCAGATCTTGCAAGCGTGTTTCTTCCAAAGTGGAAGAGGTGTATCCCCGGGAAATGACTGAACAGGCAGGGGGTTTTCGGTGGAGCAGTTGAGAAGAAGTTTTCATGTGCCGATGCATGCTCAGGAGGCTCAGGGCCCACAGATGGAATGATGGACTCTCACTGGGCTCTCACGTAGTTGCCTACTGTTCGAGTCCTGGACCCAGAGGCTTAAAATAAACTACACTGGGTGCGTGTGCATGAGTGCCCAAAATCCTGAGAGGAGAAGGAATTGTGTGGCCATCCCCTCTGGGGGGTGATTTCTCACTTTCTGTCTCTCCTGTTTCTGTTTCTCTGGCAAGTGCATGTGACCTATAGCAAAATGTCTTTAAAAAAAAAAAAAATAGAAGGCTCCTGGGATAGGTAGTTCTTGCAGATACTAGCTTTCAAAGGCCTCGGGTTCATGGATGTTGGTGTTTAGATCCGTTTTGTCAGACCAGGCCAGGCTACTGAGTGATTGGGCCACCAGAGTTGATTTTATGCTGTGTCACTGAACAGTGGACACCAGGAGTGCCAGCAGAGTTGTAAATATTAATACCTGGCTCTGATGGAAGATTTTTTTTTTAAAATGCTTTATTGCATAGACAGTGTTTTATTTATTTATATTTTTCCTTATGGTTTGAGTGAAGAAAAACGCCATTGACTGTATCATAATAAACGATATTGGGAAGGAATGGTTAAGGGAATGAATATTTTGAAGATTACAGTAGGATCAGCATCATTAATAAGGGATATAATTTCATGCACCCAAATCTGAAAATGCTTGGATGGGACAATATTCCTTTTCCTTGTCTGTCAAAATCAAAGGGGCTTATTTTGTAATACTAATATAGTAGACATTTTGGGGGGCAAAGTTAAATAGATCACTTTCATATAATGTAATCTTTCCCACTATACTTTTGTTAGATAAATATTGGGTGGTTGGAAAAGTCATGATGTATTTTTGCATAGAAAACCATAAAAAAAATACGTCATGACTTTTTCAACCATCCAATAAAAGATATGATTTCTGTATATATTGTTTTAAATGTATTTCAAAATTCTATCACCCTTCTTCAAATTAACTATGCTAAGCAACTTCATTCACAGCAACATACACATGCATAATTTTAATACATTATACTATACTTTACTTATCTTGCAACTTGCCTTTTTAACCTAATAATAGATGTTAGAACTTTTTCTGGGCCAGGGAACAGCAGATGGCATAGCAGTTATATTGTTGGACTCCCACATGGTCGACTGCAGTTCGAGTTCCATACCCGGTGGCTTAAAAAATGCCAGGCATGTGTGCATGTATGCTCAAGATCCCTGGAATAGAAGGGATTGAGGCATGGCCATCTCCCCGGGGATGCGGTTATTTCTCACCTTCCCTCTTGCTGTCTCTGTCTCTCTCTCTGGTGAGCGCGAGCTCATGAACCCTAAGGCAAAAACCTCTACAAAAAGAAAAAAAAAAAACAAACACTTCTTCTGGGCCATTAATTATAATTCATCTTATACATTGTAATGACTTTAGTCTTCTACAATTTTTTCTTTTTTTGATTGCCAAGGAAGTATGTGTACTTGTCAGACAGACAGAGAGAGAAAATGTCCCTGAATAGGGAGTGGTCAGGTCACAATCCTATCTCCTCTCTTTCTCCATCCTGTCAGGATTTTGGGCTTGCGTGTTTGGTGTGTGATTCAAGCCACAGAGGCTAGGATTCAAATAGTGGTTAGCCATGTGAGTCTGGCCTCCTTAACTACTGGACTATGGGGTCAGCATAGTTTTTACAATTTGAATGCATCGTATTTTCATTGTACTTAGATTTGAGGACAAATCACTAGGCTTTGTTCAAGCAGGATTTATGCCTGAAGAAATCCTAAGGGATTTTACAGAGAATGAGAGGTATTTAAGATATTTTGTATTCTATGAACTGGTATCAGGAGCATGGAATGAAATAAGGAAATAGAGCTTCAAAGAACAATGAAGATCTGCAAAAGGCTTTGTCAAATAAGTTCTAAATTATTATTGCTATAGTGTTTGAGCCAAAGTATTTTTGGTACAGGTCATATTTAAAGAAAGATCAGACCTTGTAGATAGCAGTGGATTTATAAAGCATATATCCTTTTTTTACAAAAACATCAATACTTTGTTCTCTTTACTGATTGGTTCTCTTTTATCCTTTGAAATGCTTACCATTATTTTTGGGAAAATAAATTCTGTAGCGGGAAGGGCTGCTTGCTTTTTCAAAAATATATAACAAGAAAACCAACAATTTGTGGACATTTTGGTCATGTACTTTGACCATGATTAAGAGGCTACTGACCAGTTCGAGACCACTGTTTTGTTAAAATACAGGTTACCACATTGAAGACTACAAATAAGCCTTTTATTGGTTGAAAAACTGTTGTTCTGTGCACATCATTTTCCTCCTCCCACCAAAAAGGTCATAGTGTCATTGGCTCACACATTGTGTTTTGCTCACACATTGTTGGTGTTTGGGTTGTGAATATGGCAACACTTTAGAAGATGAGTCAACTGTTTCATGGTGGTCATTTAATACTTAAAAATCTGTGTAGACGCCAAATGGAAAGGTGAAAAGTTGCCATTTCTTTTTATAGGTCTAGAAACTGTCATTATTTATAAAATAATCTATTTTACTGAATTTTTGACCTTTGACCTCATTTTACTTTGTGGCATAATTTTCAAAATGTTAATATTCAGTGATTTCACATTCAGTTGTACATTTTTTTTTTAACCCATCATCGTTTTGCTTGAGCAACTTCATCTTTTAAAGGTTTTTGAAACCCTTAAGGCATTAAATACAGTGCTGGAAGCTTGTTAAATAAATACATGTGACACCACAGTTTTCATAGTGCTTTATATGGGTTTACTTGCCATCAGTTAAATCTGTTACAAATAACTCATTTAATTGTTAAAAACCTGATGTTTTATGAACCAATCCTCCAACCTTCTTGTCCTTTCCTCTACTTGAAGAATAGTTTAGAATGTATTTATTATCACCTGGTCATGCCATGGAGCCCCTAGTCCAGATATTACTGGCTTATGAGGAACTCTGACCTAGAATACAAGCCTATACATTATTGTTTCTTTTTAGCCATTAATGTATGTGGTCTAGTAGGAAAAAAATAATGTTGGTAGTTCACTGTGCTTCTAGTTGTAGACTACTTTTTATGAGTCAATCAATTAACCTATGTGTTACCACTTTTATGATAGTCTTGGAAAGTCAGTGACAGCCTCTTTTTATGAAAGAAGAAATAGAAGCTCTGAGAGGCATGTAGTTGTCTCAAGTCTTATAGCTGTTAAAGGTAGAGCTGGTATTCAAACCCAGGTCTATCAGACCTGAAAGTACTTCTGTTTCCCAAACTGCTCCTAGTAGACTTTAGTTAGCAAATGATAGAGAAAAGAGAGTGGATGAAAAAGGAGGTATGAGGGGCTCTCTGAACCAACTCAGCCACTTTTAGTCTAGCTATGTGACTTTCTCTCCTTTTTATCCCTCATTTGCAAAGCAGGGATTCTAAACCATAAGATAACTGTAAATATTCAGTGAAAATGTGTGAAAAGTCTTTGACACCTTTGTAGGTCTTCAACAAAATGACTAAACTGCCCATCCCCCATCCCACCTAGGTCATGTCACCATTTTGTGAAAGTAGTTGCCCACATTGACTCAAGTCCTAGATGATAGACCATGGATTTTAAGACATCTTCAGAATTAAAATTTGTAACTTATTTACTATCCCCAAAGGGAAGATACTCGTTACAATGTTCCATCGTGTTTTTCATTGCAACTCTTTTGAAGGGCTGAACAGATTTCAGTCCTGAAAGCAATGTAATTTGTAGTAGGGGTGTTTTCTTTTTATTTTTAATCATTTGTTTTAATCCCATTTGAAGTTACAAACATTTCTGAAGTGTCTCATGCTGCTTAGGGCCCTGGGCTGGCCTTCTGTCTTAGCTTATTGATGTGGTGAGCTGTTAGAAGAGGTAGGAATAATTGAAAATGAAACGGCATTAGGAAACAAGTGAGTTGTACGCATATTTCTCTGACCACTAGAATTTCGATTGGGCTAATCATTGAGTTTGTGTAAATTTTATTTGTGAAGCAAGTACATTTCTTTGACTGAAGCTTTCTCTTTTTCTCTTTAAAATTGTTTTTAGGATGCAGAATAGAAAACTGTGATTCCTGCTTTAGCAAAGATTTTTGTACCAAGTGCAAAGTAGGTTTTTACTTGCATAGAGGCCGTTGCTTTGATGCATGTCCAGATGGTTTTGCACCATTAGATGAAACCATGGAATGTGTGGGTGAGTAGTTTTTAATGTAACTCTCAAATGGCAACTTTTATTTTAACCCTGTTTCTTAAAAATATGCATGTTGGATATATTCAACCTAAAAACAAATTAGCTTTTCTGTCAGAAATCTTAAATTCTTTACTGACCTTCTGAATTCTTTAAGGTGTCATTATGATGAGTAGTCTCATATATCTTGTTACAAAATTTGCTAGCTGTATATAGCTGAGCAAGTAAAGTAGCACAGCTAGTTCAGTGTGCTGAAAAAGTGTGTTTTTCATCTATGTAACATATCCCTTTTTTATTAATACATTTTTAGTAACTATTTGAGAAAAACATTTTATTTAGAAGAAAAAGCAAAGTTTTAAGGAGGACCATGTCAGAAAACTATTCTTTTGTGTTTCCTATGTGTATTAAGCATGGAGCTTTTTGCTTCGTAATTTGTGGGGAGGAAAAACAAAACAAAACAAAACAGAAAACAAATATATTTTGTGCCAAATACATTTTATTGACAGTTGACTGAATGTTGCAAAATGCATTAAAAAATTTATACTTACTAAGTTTAGATACCTAGAATGCATGCTTTAATATACACCTGTGTATTTTGTGTACATTCATGATTTGTGAAAAATAATCTGGAATACACATTTTACAAGTTTTAGATTTTTTTAGTATCTGCAAAATACTTTGGAATTTTTATACCACTGATTAAAAGGGAAAGATCTGTCAGTTGCTACATTTTGTGAATGCCTGAACCTAATCCTGGATATAGTGACATGTCCCCCCCCCCCCCCCACTCTCCCTGGTATTATTTGGCATGCTATAAATCTGGTATGACACGTAATAGAACTATGTATTATATATTTGACTTTTTATTCCTTAAGATGGGGACATAAATTTGACAACTTTTTTATTTTTCAGAAATGTTGCTGAAATAGTGTGTAATTATATATTTGGACACTTAAAGAGCAGAATACGATTAAGTGAGAGGTTTTTGAAGAAATGTATACACTTAAGTTCCTATTTTAGTGTGAGCTAATGCATTCATACAGGCGAAACTCCATTAAAAATAAGAAAGTCACTATAAGAGCAGATGCAGAACATTGAATTTGTTTTTGAGAGGGAAGACCCACACCCATTACAAATGTCAGTGGAAACATTTATGACATCTTTTACTATAAACATATTACAAGTAGAGTTCTGTGCATTCCTCCAAATAAAAATATCAAACGGCTTTGAAAACTCTCTGAATAGTTTAGCCGTGATGCCTGCTGAGATTTAGAATGCTGTAACAGTAATTGTGTGTGCGTCTCTAGTTCTGAGTCCTCCTTCATGAATATGAAGGGGCTTTTCAATGGTGAAGAGAAGGTCTAAGTTTGCATATTTTCATCCTTTCACTAACTCCCTCCCAACCTCCCCAGAGGAGGTAAATCCCTATTCCATGACAGGAATTTAAGAAAGGGGATGCTATAACCTTTTACATATCTAGGAAAAGCATATCTTTTCAGATTTCTGATCATTTGCTTACTTTTCAAATGGTAGTAATGTACAACATCAATTTAGGAAATAAGTAATACATATACTATAGTTTCCAGACACCTGTTGAAAGAACATGGAGAGAATCAGAAAATGCAAAATAAGCTTCACATACTTTTCATTTTTTTTTTTAAGGTCAGGGAGGCATTTAGAATAAACCTGTAACTGTTGTCCTCAGTCATGGTATAAAAATAGTGTCATTTTCTTTAGGTTTGAGCTGTTTAATCTTTTAAAAGTTGTCCATTTTAAAAGTGTCATAGACCTGATCTTTAGTATTCTTTCAAAAAATGAACTAAAGAAGATGGAAAGGGACAGTTTTTAATTACTTACGTGATACTTGTTTGTTGTAGATGTAAGTTTGCTATGGTTCAAAGAATTAAAGATTCCAAAAAATGAGTATAGGTCTTTGTGGGCTATAAAACTTAACTTTTGTTGTCTAAGATGGGGGGAGTGGAGAGTCACTGCTACATAAATTGGGTAGCAACAGAGGAATAGATACCAAACTGTTGTCTTTGTATTTTTTAAAAATCTTTATTAGAAGGATGTGAAGTTGGTCACTGGAGCGAATGGGGAACTTGTAGCAGAAATAATCGCACATGTGGATTTAAATGGGGTCTGGAAACCAGAACACGGCAAATCGTTAAAAAGCCAGCAAAAGACACCATACCGTGTCCAACCATCGCTGAGTCCAGGAGGTGTAAGATGGCTATGCGGCATTGTCCAGGAGGTAGGTTTGAATAATTACCATCCTGTGCTGTGTGCTTTCCGAGTTCTCCCCCTCCCTCGCCCCCCCTCCCTTGCCCCTCTCCCTACCAATGAAAATTACTTATCCATGGAGGAAACCTGATAATAACATCGGTGGAGGGTAAAATTCTGTGTTGTACTTCAGAAACAAATGCTTCGTTTGTAAAGAATATAAAGTGAATATTTCATTTACTTTCATGATACCTTCTTAGAAGAGTCCATTACAAATAAGCTTTGTAAAATGAGTTTTCTAAAAGTGGGTCTTATTTTTTTTTTTCCAAATGTACCATAAAAGCTGTTCTTATGAAATCAGGCCTTTGCAGATGTTTCTCAGAGCGAAGCTGCCAACTTTTGGTTGAGAAGAGTTTAGATTAGAACAGTTTATGGAATCTGTAAAATCATCTGCATCATTACTAGTTGAAGATGACAAGTTAAAATAAACTTGCCCCAGCACTGGTAGGGATAAACGTTGTCTTAATGTTACCACAATTAGCTGTTTCTCTTTGTTTTGATAATAATTTGTAGAAAACAGCTACTGGCATGTGTGTGTTTATTCAAGGCCTTGTAGTAATTGTGCTGATTTGCAGTAATTATTCTGTAATAACAGGATCGGGCCCATTTAGAAATGAAGACGAGTACACAGCTAAGGTGCCGGCCAAAGCGGAGTCCTTGAGATGCACTTTTTTGCACTGTCACTGTGCTTCATAAAGCTGCAGTCGCTCATTCCCGTTTATTGTATCAGTAAATGATGCTATCTTGCCAGAGATAACGTTGAGATTTCTAAGTGAGAGAGCGAGCGAGAGAGAGAAACAAAGAAAGTTGTGTTTGGAAATCTGCCCTGTAAAATAATCAAAGCTTTTTTTTGCCTTTTTATTTATTTATTTTTTTCTGTTGGTACATAGCTTTTCAAGCTTCAGGATAATAACCTAGGGATAAAAAAAATCTGCTTAAAATGGGTTGACATCTACATTTTACTGCCTCATAGAGAATGTCTATGATCCATGGAAAAAGACAAAACTTATAAGACTTGAAGACTCCAGTCGGCCTTTGAGAACTATTAGATCCAGACTCAGAAGCTACTATTAGGAAAGCAGCTTTTCCTCTCGAATTAGTTTTGCTTTTCTTTACCAGGTCTTTGAAACAAAGTTTTTCTTTTCTTTTCTTTTTTTTTTTTTTTTTTTTTTTTGAGGGGGGGTCTGCTTTTCCCTAACAAGGATGGTTTTGTTCACTTAAACTGAGTATTTTTTAGTCAAAATATAAGAAAATATTTTCTTACAAAACTAATAAGCCAGTTCTTGGATAGCTGAGAGCATTTAACCTGCAACCTTCTGCCTAAAAACAAACCTGATGTATTCAGGTATTGGAAATAAAGACTTTCTTTGTTGGATATTGTTTATATAATAGCCCCTCCCATCCCCCTTCTAGCAACATGGTGCCCCAATTGTGGTTTACGTTAATAGCAAAAATTAAACTAAAAATGCTTTTATGCCAAACATGCTTGTGTGTAACAAGAGCTAACACATTTCTCTTCCCTCTGAACTCTATTTTGACCTAGCACCAGTTTTGCTTGAGACTTTTCTAGATAAGTTAGATTGTTAACCATAATGTCTACTGCATTATATGACCAACAACAGGATCCTGTCTTAATGGAATATCACCCAGCACCATTGGCAATTTAACTGATGTCAAAACAAATGCTTATGCATGATTTGCAAATATCGTTTTTTTGACAAGTGAAATAGTAATGGATACTGATAAAATTTGGTAAAATCTAAATACAAGTTAAATTGATTAGGAAAGACTAACTATTGCGCTAATCCCTGTGCATACATTTGTAGTTTAATAAACCTAATTTTATATCATCTTTAAGTAGAATTTCTAAGTTCTATTGGAACTTATTTGATCATTAAAAGGGTGCAAAAAGTAGAATTCGTTGTTGATAGAAATGGCAAATTACTTTGCTACAAAATGAGTTCTATGTACAAATGTAGGAAATGAAAACTAGCAAATTAATTTTGGAACTTGAGTACCAATTGATAAAAATTGGCATAACTTCCAGTGGAGTACCCCACCTTGCCTCAGGTGAGAGAGGGAAAGGTTCCTTTCTTCAATAGGTCATGGTGATTAATGGAAGAATGGAGAAGAAAACCGCTTTATCCCATTTTACATCTTGATTTAATTTCAGTGATCTGCTTTGACAAACCATGCAAAAATGTAAGTCGTAATCAGGTTGGGAATACAGGCATTTTTCAGATCTTTTCAACATATGTATGGATTTTTCTCCTGTCGGAGCCAATCTTAACCTGATTGCACACAAACGCAGCCTGAACCTCCTTCACACTAAAGCAGCAGCACATTAAAATCAGCTGCTTTCGATTACTGAAAAGCCTAAGCTAGAGGTCAGCGTAATAGAATAGTCACTAAGTGTATCAAATATTGCACCGAACACTATTTAATATGAGAAAATAAATGGGTATAAAAGTTTTTAAAAAGTGTAATGCTCTGGCCTGTTTTTGTCCTTAATTGTGATATGCTAATGTGCCTTTCAAAATGATCAAAGAAACTGGAAATAGTGGATTGACTTATACGTGAAGTATTCAGTGTTTATTCTGAAACTTTTAGATCAGTTATCTTTTCTTTGATGATGCTGTAACCTGTAAGATTTCATAGACTTTTCTAACACTCATTCTTCAGGAACTTGGTCTGGTGATGAGGATATCTGGGCCTGTGCGTCCTGCCAACTCATTAATTCTGGAACCTCTGGCAAGTCACTTAACCTCTTTTGGCCTCTATTTCCTCATTTATTAATAGAGGGCATTGGGTGTAGGTTACCACTACAGTCCAGTCTGGTTCTACAATCCAATGATTCTAGGATTAATTGTCAAATGATGTGGGTGAGTTCTGTGGTTGTCACAGGAAGGATGAGGATGAGGCTTAGAAGTCCGAGAATACCATTTCATTACCAAGAAATGGAACATTTTCCAAGCAGCTGTACCGTACGTCTGCTAAACCTTCTACATCTGGCAGGTTTTACCCTGCCATTCCAGAAAGGACTCTGCTTGTGTATTCAACCCTCAAAGACTAAACAAGATTCTTTTAAAATCTGGATATAACCCATGGCTTAGCTACCAGTGTAGTGGAAGTATAGAGAAAGAAAAAAGAGGGGAAAAAACAAAACAAAAACCCCAAAACCAAAAAAATAAATCCACCAACCATGGAAAAAGAGAAACATGGAAAAAGAAATATTGAACAGTGAGTGTAGAAAACAAGTGAAAAAAGAGAGTAGTCTACTTAAAGGCTGTACTTATTGTAGGTATATAACATCTTTTCTTCCCTTCTCCCCATATTAAATACACCAACTAATGGAATTAATCATGTTGGGACTAATTTATTAATGCATAAGCTGAAACTTTAAATGGAAGGGATTTCAAGTCTGTACCATATGGTATATCAGGCAACATCTAAAGAGAAAAATGCAAGCATATTGTTATTATACATTTAAGTGGCAAATGGAAGAAAAAAAGCATGTTTGCCCAAGTATAATGCTGGCAGGTACTTACATCCAGAAAATGTCGTCTGTAGACAGCTGTAAACTTCCAGACATCTACATGGCCAACGTCATGACCTCAGCCTGAAATTTTCTGTCTTGTCTGTATGGGACTCCTTGTTTTTACGATAAGTCCTAAAACAATTCATTTTGCTAATTTATTTAGTCAGATATTCGCTGAGCACTACTTCTCACCAGTCGTTGGGCTTGACAAGAGATTGCTCAAAGAGTCTTTAGAGGGCTTTTTCGAGAGGAAACAATTCCAGTAAAGAAGTTAATAGATGAATGAAGAGAAGTGCATAGTTTCACATGAAGAGAAGTGAAGCAGAGACAGACAAAGTAGGGGGGAGTGACTTGGAGGTGAGCTGAGTTTTCCGAGATGCGAGGGTGGGAGTTCATAGAAATTGAGGAATTACTTTTGATCAGAGACTTGAAGGAGACCTTTGGAAAATCTAAGGGAAATCTTCAAAGCTATTGATACAGTGGTTATCTGTTCATGAACATCTTGATTCTCCCACCATATTTTAGGGAAGAGGAGGAACTGCATTCCAGGGAGGCTCTGACTGCTCCAAGGTGACCTTCAAGTTACTAGTAGGAGAGCCAAGAGTTGGACCAACATCTCATTGCCTAGGAAACCTGTGTTTTCTTGTACCTTTTCTTTGCTTATAATAAAAATCAAAGATAAAGTCATGGTTGCCCAAGGTCAAACAACTCAATTTGTAGCTTATTCTCCATCCAGTGAGAGATGATATTTTACTTTTGCTCTGTAAATGCTTCTAAAGACATCACACCTTGCCATTATCACTCCTCCTGACATCTTTCAACTTGGTAATGAAATGCATCCCAAAGGCCCTTTTATAAATGCCAGAGTATTGAACTATTGGCTTTGTTTTGATTAAGCTGCCTTTATTAATGACTCTCTAATGCTAGTGTCATAGATCCTAGGTTGTTGGGAGAAAAAAACGTATGGCTTCAAGATTGTTCTTTACATCTTTAGTCTTTCGAAGTTGGTGCTTTAGGTGATGCTACCTTGTGTTGAGCCACATCCAGCATTCATCTGTGAAGCTCTAGATAGTCTGAACCTGGCCTGCATCTAATGTCTCTGTGCCCAGCATGATATATATATATTTTTTTTTTCCAGACACCTTTTAGCAATCAGACTCTTACTCTAGGTAATGGCTCTTGACTCTCCTTGGATAACTTTCTGTTTCTTTGCTTGCAGCCGCCTCAGTTCACCATTGCACAATCATTAATAACTGTAAAGTGTAACCCTTTAAGCCCTTGTCACATTTCTCAGTACTCTACTAAAATTTAAATATGTAATCTGCTACTGTATATTAATTCAATTTGAAAATGACTTTTTCTTTTTATGAGAAATTACCTAATCATTATCTACTTTATTTTTGGGTGATATATTATTTGTGACTCTTCATTTGGTAGAAAACAAAATATTATTAACAATTTAGAATCTTAATCTCTACATACATCTGCTTTTTAAAAGGCAGTAGTATGGGACTAGCAGACGGTGTAATGGTTATGTCACCGGACTCTCACATGGTTAACCATGGTTCGAGTCCTGGACCTGGTGGCTGGAAAGTATGTGTGCATGTATGCCCAAAATCCCAAGAAGAAAAAGGAGGAGAAGGGATCGCAGTGTGGCCATCCCTCCTGGGGTGTGATTTATTGCTTTCTGTCTCTCTGGCAAGCATATGCACCATATAGCAAAAACCTCTTTTTGAAAGCAATAGTATTAAGACCTCTCTAATCTGAGTTTTCTGTATATAAACTGACAGCAACATGTGGCCTAGGTATTAGATAATATAACCAAAGATGGTTGTAGATTGTGATAGATTAAACTGAGAGCAGGAAATCAGCACATTTTCAATAGGATAGGGTCAAAAATATGCTTTGGACATATGTTCTTTATTTCTCTACATTTTGTTTACATTTGAGTTGCAATTTATGTGGTCTGCTTTCTGCATGCCAACCTCAAGAATAGTTTGAAAGAGAGGATAAGAAACAAACTCTTTTCTTTTGAAACTTTTGGTTTGTCAGAGTGTTGGTGCTGAAATTATATGAAGAAGAAGGTGACTGAAAGGGAATTTGTGTTGTCTTTCTGTTTGCTGAGCTATTCTATTTCTTTGACAAATAAATGGTTTGTGTTAGTCCTTTTAAATTAAAGCATATTCCAGGCACTCTGGATACACGGAAGCTAATCGTAATGTATGCACACACATTGAAGCTGAAGGAGCTAATCAGAGCGGTCATTTTTCAATATTAGTCTGTAATTATTAGGTTGTCAGGAAAGTCGTGTTGTATTTTTCTATGTTTTTTCTATACAAAAATGTATCATGACATGCCCAATGACCCAATGTAAAGTTATATTTTACAAAGATCTGTTTACCTTCAAAAATTCAATAGTTAACGTGTCTGAAATTCCTGCTTCAGGGTTATTGACAGTGTTTGCGGAGGTATCTCTTCCTTTTCCCAAGCCCTTCCTCCTCCTTTTTAATTTTAATTAATTAATTTATTTACTTAGTTTCCCAGAAAGTGATAGAGGATAACCACTGGCAACTATTAGTAGTGGTGGTGGTAGTTAGTATTTATTTTCTCAGTGTTCTTTTCTTTTTTTCTCTCTCCTTCCCTCTATACATGAGAGAGACAAAGAGCGAGAGATAGCACTCTCAGAAGGATCTTCACACCATGATCCACCCTCAGCCTTCAGCCAGCCCCAGAGCATGGGCAGCTGTGTGCTCAGTGTACCCAGGGGAGTCTCTAGATGTGAATTGGAAATATGGCCATGTGGCATTGCTTCAGAGAGCATTTTGTTTTTACCATTGCACCACTGTCTGGTCCCAGTATTACTCTTTTTTTTTTTTTTTTTTTTTTTCCCCCTTATAGGGAACATGCACTCGTCAGAAAGACAGAGAGACCGACAGAAAGCGAGAAATCACTCCCCAGTGGGGATGGCCACACCGCAATCCCTTCTCCTCCATTCTTCTCTCAGGATCTTGGGCATGCATGCACATGTGCCTGGCGTGAGTTTAAGCCACCGGGTCTGGCACTCGAACCACAGTCAACTACATGGGAGTCTGGCGACACAGCCATTACCCAACTGCTGGTCCTAATATTACTCTTTTTTAAAGTAGTGATTTCTTTCAGATCTACTAATTCTCATGTCAGAAGGTAAGGGTCTTTGGAAATTGAGAGCAGAAAAGTGAGCTTCAGAGGTGTCCATGGGAAACTATGGGAAGTCCAGAGATGGCAAAGGTAAGTCCATTCTTGAGGTTTGAGATGAGCACAGACATAGAAATCAGATGGGTGCAAAGCTCTCAATTTAGAGGTGTAGGGGGTAGATTTAAGACAACTTCCTTTTCCAGTTTCATTTTGAGCCTGTCTGGGTGCCCATCTTATTTGCCAAAGGGGACCGGGAGAGAGTGAATGAGTGAAAGAAGCCACACCTTTGTGCCATTCTCTACCGCTTCCCATCTGGAATCTCTACTAGCCCCATTTAATTACAGTCTGGGGCAGCATGTACCAGTCTCTTTTATGGGCACTTGTAAAAAGAATTTCTCAACTGCATGTGCCACTGAAGGCCCAAGTTCTATGTGTAACAAGGCAGAGACAGGAAAATTCCAAAGGGGCCTTTCTTTTATAAATTTTACACAGCAGTAAGCTACTCTGATCTTAATGTAAAATATATAAAACAATTTTTACAACACTCCAAAATAAAAACAACTTTAATAGGACACACATGGTGTCCGTGGTAGATTTTTTTTTTTCCCCACCCTTGACTTTCAGGAGACTCCTCTCTTCCTTCTTATAAGATAAGGAAGTCTGAAATACAAATTCCCTACTTTTTTTTTTTTTTTTTTAAGAACAACTTATTCTTCTCATCAGGCACCTCTCTGGGATCTTTAAATGGTGTTGATAAAAAGGGAGCAGGCGGTCTGCTCCTTGAGATTTCCTGTAATACTTCTGCTACTGGATTGACCTTGAACTGTACTTGTGGATATCTTCCAGGATAAGAAGGCAGTTAGAAACTATTTTAATGGAAAGAATGACAGAGTTTTGCTAAAATCCCAGCATGATTCATGTTGTCATCATACAGAAGTGGTTAAGATAATAAAGTTACTTTGTGCAAGGAGAAGTGGCAAAAATATACCATTAATTTAACCTAAAACTGGAAAGGCCATAGTTCTTTGCTTTGCAGCTGACCTGTTGATGTGAATTTGGACCTAATCTTTGTGTGTACGTTAATATTATTTTCTCAAATTTGCAGACTTTGGAAAATAGGGCTTACCCAATAGGATTGAGGAGATTAATACTGTTTTTCACAAAAAATGAGATAGTTTAGTTCTGTGGAGAGAAAAATGCTAGCCAGATTTCTGCAGTACTAAACAGAAATTTATCAAATAAGGAAACACATCTAGGGTAGTGAGTAGAATGCGGACAACATCCTTTACGTTGCATGTTTCCAGAAAGTTGAAGGTGTCTTGTAAATGTCACTCAACAGAGGCATGAATAATATGTAATCAGTGCTTTTTGACTTATCAGTGATATTTGATTGAACCATTCAGTAGGTTGTCTAGTAAATATTGAATATATTTGAGACTTTATCATATCTTGGTAATCTAGAAACTGTGCAGATATCTTTTTTTTTTTTTTTGGAGAGGTTTTTCGCTATAGGGCGTGTGCGCTCGCCAGACAGACAGAGAGAGACATAGAGACAGAAAGCGAGAAATCACCTCCCAGGGGGGATGGTCATGCTGCAATCCCTTCTCCTCTATTCTCCTCTTGGGATCTTGGGCACACACGCACACGCGCCCGGCGTGAGTTTTAAGCCACCAGGTCCGGGACATGAACCGCGGTCGACTACATGGGAGTCCAGCGACATAGCCATTATGCTAACTGCTGGTTCCCTAAACTTTGCAGATATCTTGTTTTGGGGGTTTAATTACTTTTTGAACTTATCAACAACATGGTGTCTTTTCTTAATTGTAAGATATTCTTATGTAAATTCATGAGTTACATATTTAGATGTAGAGTTATTTCTGGTGTTTATCTCAAGGTCTGCAATAATAGTTTAGATACCCTTTTGTGATTTTTGTTTCTTCTCCAACACTGGCCTTTGAACATCATAATCTGTGTCAAAACTATTTGTTGTGAGAGAACCACAGGGATTTTGAATAAACGTTTACTGAGTTGAATTGACTTGATTAAGATATGTTATAAGGTTCCTTCTCAGTTTTCTTTTGAACCCACTTTCCCAAGATAATTCAGCATTGGAGCTAGAATTCAAGCAATCCAGATTTTTCTTTTTCTTTTTTTTTTTTTTTTCCCCCCCATAGGGTGCAGCACTTGCCAGAGAGAGACAGAAACAGTGAGAAGGAAAGTGACATGACCATTCATCCATCAGGGTCAATGGCCATGCCACAGTCTCTTCTCTTCCCTTTTCCTACTGGGATTTTGGGCACAAACACACACATATTGGGTGTGAGTTTTAAGCTGCCATATCCAGCACTTAAACTGCAGTTGGTCATGTGGGAGTCCAGTGCCTTAGCCACTATGCCACTGGCTGACCCCTCATTCCATATTTTTCTATTGTTAGGTCTGTAGGTTCATCATATCACTTGTGAAAACATTCATTATTTCCTGTGGTCTAAAATAAATGGGACGAATTGGGACTGAGTGGTACAACTGAGAGTTTATAGTTTAGTTAAGGATGAATAAAATGCACATTAAAAATAACTAAAGAAGTGGTTTAGGAGAAACTTGAATTTTTAAATGTCAAGTAAGTGTTGTTGTAGGCTCCAATATTATAGAAAAACAATATCATTTTTAGCTGTGCTTCCAGGTGTATTTCAAGAAGAACCAGTTATATTAAGAGCGGGTAGATGGAAGATACCAAAATGTATCTAATGAGTACAAGAGAGTGGACAAATGAGCCTGGCTGAAGCTCAGAGTTTGTGAAAGGCAGTCACAGGCCTTGAAAGATCAAATTTGCAGCCTGACTGTGAAGCGTGTTCATGGAGAGGAAAAGGGTTCTGAATCTGACCTTGTACACTCTAGAGAGTCGTAGGAGATTTTTGAACATTAAGGTATTTTCATAGAAAGCTGACTGAGATGGAAGTGACTGTTGTCTTAAGGTGTAATGAGAAGATAAACTGTACATCCTCGATTCGAGGCAGAACATCGAGCAGAGTTGAGTTTAATGAGAGAATTACCAGAGCACACTCATGGGTCTTGATGTTTATGCATTTTTCTGTTATGCTTTCTTTTCTGAAGAGTGCAGGATTTTGCCTTGGCTTGCAGTCCGCTGTGATCCCTAATCTCTTTCTGCCAACTTTCTAAGCCAGGCTGTTCTCTAGTTTGTATTTGTACATTTTTTTTTTTTTCTTAATCTAAGCACTTTTTGCTTTCACCCTAAGTGAACTATTTTTGTTTCTAACTACTAGTTCCATTTGCCATATACCAAGCTCCTTAGATGTATTCTTTTCTATTTCTTAGCTTGCCATGTTAACCTTCTAGTGGGTTATCCTTACTAGCCAGTTTGTAGTACTCTGAAAATTTACAGTACGCAGATTAAATATTTTTTGGTCAAGGATGAAAATATTGCTACAAAACCTAATTTCAGTTGCATAATCTTGGTTGGTTTTATCTAATATGTTGGTTACCAGCATCTGCCTGGAACACTGAGTTGAGTGGGATCTGAGTGAAGTGCTTTAGGAGAAAACCATGTATTTACCAGTTTGAAGTGTTCACAGCAGAGTGGGATATGACATACCAAGTATTTGTTCTTCCCAAATCTAATCCTCTAATCCAGTGGTCTCCAACCTTCCCGGCACCAGGGACTGGTCTTGTGGAAGATAATATCTCCATAGATAGGAGTTGAAGAATTAGTCCCTGGATGACCCAAGCATCCACACCCACCATGCACCCCATTTCCACCACAGCCCATTGCAATATGCAGTGAAACGATCACACGGCCATAACAATAGGGTTCACACTCCCATAAGAATCCAGCACCACCACTGGTCCAACAGGAGGTGGAGCCCAGGAAGCAATGCAAGCAATGGGGGTAGCCACGACATAGACAAAGCCTCACTCACTTGCCTGTTGCCGGTTCCGCACTGTGCAGGGTAGGCAGACTGCCGTTGATCCACAGGCTGGGCCCTAACAGGCCATAGGCCAGTACTAGCCCAAAGCCTGGGGCCTGGGGACCCCTCCTTTAATCCATTCTGCTCATGAGTCTCCCTGCTGTTTTTCCTCTTGCCCTCTAACATACACTTGGGCATTTTTTCTTTTTTTTTTGGAGAGGTTTTTGCTATTAGGGCATGTGCGCTCACCAGAGAGAGAGAGAGAGAGAGACAGAAAGTGAGAAGTCACCCCCCAGGGGGGATGGGCACGCCACAATCCCTTCTCCTCCATTCTTCTCTCAGGATCTTGGGCACACACGCACACGCGCCCGTCATGAGTTTAAGCCATTGGGTCCAGGACTCGAACCGCTGTCGACTACATGGGAGTCCAGCGACATAGCCATTATGCTAACTGCTGGTCCCCCACACTTGGGCATTTTTGATTAATAGGTTTTTAGCTTTTATTTTATACTGTCAGTGATGGTATATTTTAGTACATTGGAAAAACAGTATGGAAAGTAGTAGCATTTTAAATTTGTTATATGCTGGTCTTGGTCACTGATTGGTTGAATGACTTCAACTTATTCAATGGCCCAAAGCTTATATATTTATGTGTGTGTGTACACACACATATATGTATATATAAATAATATAAATATATATAAAATATATAAACATAAATATATTATTAAATATATGCATAAATATAAAAATATATAAATATATAAAATATATACATATAAATATATATAAATAGTCACAAAATTATGTATAGTGAAAAAACATGTATACTAATAGGTGGATTCTTTTTTGTTTTTTAAGTTATTATTACTATAGGGCACGCATACTTGCCAGAGGGACAGAGACAGAAAGTGAGAAATCACACCCTGGGGGATGGCCACATTACAATCCCTTCTCCATTCTCCTCTTGGGATTTTGGTCACAGACGCAGACGTGGCTGGTGTGTTTCAAGCCTTCAGATCCAGGGCTTGAACTGTGGTTGATCATGTGGGAGTCCAGTGCCTTAATCATCATACCACCTGGTAGCCCCAAATAGATGAATTCTTATTAGGCTGTCAGAAAAGTCATGATGTATTTTTCTATGTTTCTCTATGCAAAAATGTATTATGACTTTTTCAGATAATCCAATATTTTGGTACATTTTGTAATAATTCTGTTGTTACTTATGCAATATAGCAGTTCCCCTTCATCCCCCAGTGGATCCCTGAAACAGTGGATAGTATTGAACCATATACATACATTGTTTTTTCCTGTACTTATGGTATGGTTTGATTTACAAATTAGGCACAGTAAGAGATTACCAATAGTAACTAATAATTAAATAGAACACTTATGTCAGCATGACAACCTTATTACTCTTGCTTTTTGGAACCATTATTAGAATCTGTTTGAAACAACACACCTGTTAGGAGCAAAGGGGAAACGGGAAAAGAAAAAAGGAAAAGAAATTAACTCAAGTGATAAGTCCAAATAAGTAAGAGTTGATCATCAAATTAAGTCTCATGGCTTGGCCATTAACAGAAAAATTTCAAGTTGATTAAAGAATTGTCACAGGGAAGTAGGAGTCTGCTCTTTTGTGGTGGTTCATTTACAGACCTCAAGCTTGGGTATGGAATAATTAGTAAGTTAAAGCATAGGCATAGCATATGATATATAGTTCATGACAAGTCAGCTAGCCAACCAAGTCATAAACTACTAAGAGACTAAAGTTAGAAATGAGGGTACAGATGCACAATAAATTTAGTAATCTATGTTGTCTCATCATTCATAAAGATTTTTCCTTTGGAAATTCAAATTCTTAAGCCCATTATATATCAGTAATTAAATCTTTAAGGAAAGGTAGGACTTATAGAGCGGAAGAACTTAATAGACCTAGATCTAAGGGTGATCAAACTAGATTCTATATAGAATATCATAACATATGGCTTATTCTCAGGACTTGGAGTAATGCCTACTAGATAAAGATCTGACTCTTGCCATTGGTTGAACAAGAAACCCTTTTTTTTCTCTTTTACTTTTTGGGGGATATGCATACACGGGTTTTCCTTAGAAAAAAGAGTATGTCTTTCTTTAAAAACAATACTTTAAGTCTCACTTATTTGCATCCCTTCATTTATATCATGGTCATGGTAGGTAGTAGGCAAAGCTTTGTGCTTGCAGACATCAAACCTAGAACTCTTTCTCACTATAGCCTCTTAATCTCTCAACCCCTAGCAATTTCAGCAGTTCCTCAAAAGAAATGCAACTAGGATTTTTCATGTCACATATAGATACTCTATGGTGATCAACCTTTTGTTTTTGCAGTGTTTCCTCTCAAAATAGTGGTGTGAACTTAGCATGTACTAAATTTATTGACATGTCTATTTGTAGTGTATTATGCAAGATCCTATGATAGACCAATGATAAAATTCTCTAACTAGCTTACAGTCTTTCATTTAGATATAGAAATTATATATAGTTAAATGTGATATAAGGTAGATAGCACTTGAGATGCTCCAAACAAAATTTATTTCATCTTGAATTGCCTCTTTCATATTGCATTCAGCATTTATTATCTTCCCTTGCTCTTAGGAAAAAATTTTTCAGGTCTTGTTTTCTGCTTATATTTTGGATTGACTAAGTCCTATGATCATTGTTAATCATTGACATCATCCTAATTTAGTTATTAGAATGTCTATTCCAAGAAGGCAACTCAAACTAGAGATTTGAATTAGTAATTAGCCTTTTTTTCTTTTTAAATTTCTTTTTATTTATTTATTATCATCATAATCTTGTTTATATTACATTGAATTGCATATAACTTTACAGCATATTACACTGCTTTTCCAAAAGGGAATACCATGCATGCCTGTCAATACAGAGACATTAACATCCACACTTCATCATTCAATATCTTTTCATTGTTTTTCCAGATCATTATTATTCCAATGATTTTTAAACAGTCAATCACTATTTCTCATTTTGCTTGTAAAAAGACTTTACCCATCATGAAATACTTCTCAGACAAATCCAGTTGAGAATACTATGCACGTCGTCATCAACAAGTAATAAGCCATATCTGTGTCCCACTAATGTCATGCCTCTCTAAGTAGTTAGTCTTTGACAATTATCTTGAACTTAAAAAATGCAAAATAGACATTGGCTCTATTTTTCAAGATATTACATGCTGACACCTTTTTTTATTCCTTTAAATTCTAAAAGATATGTAGGGTAATATCCTTGACTGGACTAACATACAGTGTATTCATGCTGGGAAAATTAATTTTCTATGCTGTAAAGATATACAATGATTGAATATAAAAAAATATAAAATACTAAAAGAGAAAAAAAGGAAATATTTAAAGGAAATAACCTCTGATGAAATAAGATAAAATGATAAAAACAATTTAGTTCTGATCCAGGTAAGATGTATATTGCATAAGCTCCTATCTTCTCCCCTGTTTTCATCCTATGCCAAAGTCTGTAGAAGGAAAAACACATGCTTCCCTCTTGCATCTGTACAGAGATTTCTTGTAGTATTCCTGTATTTTACGTGTTGAGAGTGGTATTGCTAACTTGAGTAATTTAAAGCAATTTCTGCCTCAAATGTCAAGTGTCTGTTGCATTTCAGATCTTCCTCTACTCAGTATGATTGTCAACTCTAAGTGTGCAGATTGACTTAATATAGTCATCAAATATGCTTTGAATTAAGAGCTATTTGGCCAGCTTCTGTGGTGCTGTTTGAAGCAGCGTGCCCTGCCTTGCCATTACCAGTTCCCTTCGACTTTATCAGAAACATAAGACCTGGATATCCCAACTACCACTGCGTCAAATCTTTCCACCAGGTGGATGACATGTGAGCATAGCTAGCTGCAAAACTATGGCATTGGTAGTAGCCTAATTTGAACCATCCCTTTTATAATAGCTTACATTTATTAAGAACTTGCTTAAAGGAGTTCAAACAAGGGTGATGACCTCTTAAGCACCCATATTTTCCAAGTGGTTTTTTTTTTTCTTTTAAATCTCTCAAGCCTCAAATTGCTGATATTTTATGTAACTTTTAGAACTCAGTAACAAATTATCCTAAAATCAATTTTAAGCAATGAATGCAGAATTAAAGATGATTGAAAATTGAAAATACACAAAAATTTATTCTTGTGCATTTGAGTGTGTGGGTACATGAAAGAGAGAAAGCGAGGAGAGAATGAGAGGTTTCAGCACTGCCTTTGCGGAAATGTTCGATGTTGTGCTCGGCATTTTGTTTGACAGTTGTCACGTTGTTTTCATCGTCTCTCCACTTTTGTTTATTTCCCTGCTTCTTAAGCAGCCTGATGAAATCTCATGAGCTAACTGGGACTGAATTTTGATGAGTGCCAAGTTGCTTTGATGAAATTTAGTGTAATTATCTTAAACCCAACTTTATTTGGCTTTTAAGCGGGCATTTTCCATATTGAGATAATTAGTGCATTTGTCCGCTACTGGAGATGGAAGCCCAGTAAGAAAAAAATGATAGCTCAAATATAAAAAGCAACCACAATTTAAGTTCATTTTTATACCTTTGTTTCAAAACTAGCTCATCCATGCATTCAATCTTTTATTTTTGGTTTTGTTTTAGCATCTGTTCCTTCTAACAACAATAAAATTAGAATTAGTTATTAGCCCAAACTATCCTCACCCATGAACTAGCAAAAGCAAAAGCACAGTTCCTGTTTATCTGGAGGGGGGGCCGTGGGGGGAGCTCTGACGACCGGATGTCCTGTTATGGATTTTTCTAAAAGAGACAAAAAAAGATTTTAGTATTTTAAACATATTATTTTATCAACAAAGAAAATACTGAATTTTAAAGTTTTACTTCCGAGCATGACTTCAGGCTAGACAGCTAGTACTGTTAGGGAGTTTAAGTATCTCAAATTTAGAGCTGAACTTCTGATACTTATAATGTAGAGGAAATTAAGTGTACTGAAATTACATAAAATACATTATGTGATGACACTGTTGTATCTCTTAGGAGATCATTACGAAGCTGTGATTCAAGAGCCTTGGGCATTAGATCATGGTATTGCAAATAGAGTTTCCAAAGTGTTCACATAGGTGAAATAAAACATTTAGCTCTCCAACCAGTACGCTTCTTCCCCTTCTAATGCAGGAGGCCGGCAATAGTCTGCTGTCTCCAGGGTTTCTAAATTTAATTTTATTCAGTCTGGAATTGAAAGAAAGGTCCTGCTTTTTAGAGTAATCATGTGAGTCCTGCTACCCTTGGACACCTAGAAATTATTCTCTGTTTACCTGAGTTTTCTAGTTTGAGTTGATTTCCTTAAGTTACTATAGAATTTGGACTCCCCCAAACTGGCATAGAACATCCCTACTCTAAACCTCTTATAGATGGTGGCAGTTTAATGGAAGGCAGATAATTAGCATCAGATAACTGAACATTTCTTCAAAATTGTGTATCTTCATGTATTCCAACTCAAACATCTTTCCCTTTGATCATGCTCATGGGTTGATTTTCAGTGCATCTAACCTGAGTTTTTAAAATTATTTTTAATTTCATTTTATTTTATACATTCAATCACATTATTTAGCTTACAAAGTGAATATTTCAATAGGTGAACATTTCTCCATAGTCCAGTTGATAAAACTATAAAATTATCTTCAATAGATAATACCACATTTCTTTGTCCCATTAATGCTTTGCCTCCCTATTTTTCTTCTAAATGTCCTTCCTCAGACCCTCCTCTTTCACACACACACTGTACCTGGTATTTACATTCATAAACTGTGTTTCTGTGTCCTTTAGTCAATCAGTTTCAGTCATAGAGTGCAGACACTCGGTTTATGTTATCACTATAACAATCCATTTCTTAGTTTTACTGCATTGTTCACAAAGTGTTCAAGGATTACCTCAGAATTGCAGCAATACTGAGTTCTGCTCACTGTGAAGTCAAGTGTCTCTACGTGTGATCAGAATGGCATTGGCACAGTGCCATTGGTGAGGACCACTCCGCTCTGAATGATGCTCATATCCAATAGAAAGGAACATTTTGCTGAGTGGTATCTTGTGGTGATGTTAATTTCATTTCACTTTATATTTTACGTAATCCATGATTGATATATATATATATATATATATATATATATATATATATACACTAAAGTAAATGGGTGGCAAGGATGATCTTAACAAATTTTATAGATGAAGCCCCAAAACACGCAACAAAAAATGGCCCACATTTACTGTGTATAATGTGTAGAAATTTCTTTTACATAAAAGTTTTCAGGTTCTCTTCACTGTTATAACATTTAAATATATATGTATATGTATGTATGCATATATGTGTTTATGTCTTCAAAAAGTTTATGGAAAGAGTTTATAGTATAATAAGTTATGCATTAATTTCAATTTTTTTGGCACCAAGATGAATAGTGCTTCTTAAAATCCCCTCACACATGCATGTGTCTATTTCTTACTCATTTATTAGGCTGCTATTGTTGTTGTCATCATACTGTAGACCAAGGATTTAGTGAGGTTGATGTAATATCCAAGTTTTTAGGTTTTCGTGCAGTTTGATTTAGAGTAAAGCAGCCAAGAAAATAATATCTGGATGTAGAATGTAGGAGAATGACTTCTTACAGTTCTGTTCGAAGCCTCTTTTCTGGGTTCTGATCTATGCTGGAGACCCAGATGAATCTCAGATAGTTTTTTTAGAATGTGGATATGACTGTTGTCTTCTTGGTACGTGGGCTCCCAGGTCTACAAGTTTGAAAGAGATCAGTGAAATATGTGGTTTTCTGCTAATATGAATGGTTTTTAATTAGAATTTTTTCTTTAAAAAACAATCACAAGCTGGATAATGAATGGTTCAAGATTTGAAAAGATATAAAAACCGCTACAACTGGAATTAAAGCAAGAACCAAATGCTGACTATAGGAAATATGGACACCATAGGCAAATGCTGATACCAACTCCTGAGTAGTTTACAAAGGGAGATACATGTAGGGACTTTAAAAGTTCGTGGACTCTATAACTGAAACTGACGGGCTAAAGGATGTACAAACACAAAAGGTGGATGTGAATGCCAGATGTGGTGTATGTGGAGGAGTGGGGCCTGGGGAAGAACATTTGGAGGAGGGATACGAAGACAGCATTGTTGAGACAGGGAGGTAGTGTTGTCATATTTTGATCAACTCTACTGGGGAGAAATGTTCATATATTAAAATTATCACCTTGTAAGCTAAATAATGTGATTGAATGTATTAAAAATGTTGGGGACCAGCAGTTAGTGTAATGGCTATGTCGCTGGACTCCCACATAGTCGACCGCAGTTCGTGTCCCGGACCCGGTGGCTTAAACTCACGCCGGGCGCGTGTGCGTGCGTGCCCAAGATCCCGAGAGGAGAATGAAGGAGAAGGGATTGCGGCGTGGCCATCCCCCCTGGGGGGTGATTTCCTGCTTTCTGTCTCTCTGTCTCTCTCTGTCTGTCTGGCGAGCGCACGCGCCCTATTGCGAAAAGCCTCTCAAAAAAAAAAAAAAAAAAAGTTAATAAAAAATTTAAAAAGAGAAACAGAAAAACAGGAAAAAAAAGTTCATAGAAAAATGGAATTAAAGTATGAATATTTTTTTGGGAGATACCATGAGACAGAGAGAGACAGAGAGCATTCTGAACAGGCTCTTGTTGCTGCCGTCCAGTATCATCCCCTGCCTCTGTCTCAGTCAGCCCACGTCATGGGCACACACATGCCCAGCAACAGGGAGGACTCTGGAGATGAACAAGTAACCTTTCCGTGTGGGTCTACCTAATGAAATACTGTATTTTACTGTTGTGCCTAGCTTATTTTGCTGCAAAAATGTTTTGGAATTCATGCCTAGCCTTTTCATAAGATGTATTTTTCCTTAAACTTTTTGAAGAATCCTTTTATATTAAATCTTTCAAAAAATTCTTTTTCTTCAGAAAGGAGCTGTGATTGGTGCTTTCATCAATGGCTAAAGCAGTTCAATTTGATCATTTCTTATTCATCTATTGGTTAAAATTTTTTCAAATAGCTTGTGCTATAAGAATGAATTTTCTTTCAAAATTGTGCTCAGAGGGGTTCTTCGTATTTTCTTTCTTTGATATTCTGACTTTCCATTGCTCGTTAGACCCTACTTCAGGAAGAGGTTTGCTGAGGCAGATGCTAAATGGCCTTGGGCCAAGAAGCTATGAGCAAAGTTAGGAGCAAAACAAGGAGTTGAAGCTTTTCTAAGAGAAACAGACCATCTGACTTTTTAATTAGAAAACTGCTCAACTTCAACACCTCAGTGTCATCTCTTGGGACCCCTAAACCAGAATCTAGGGTAGCTTTACTAGTGTTTTTCTTTTTTAAAACATGCAATAAAAATGTAGAACCATAGCCAGGGGAGGGATGAAGGGTAAGGGGGCATGTCTCAAGGGATTGATAACAGGATTAGAACTTTGTAGAAATAATTTGCATTTCTGGCTAGCGTCTGTTATAAAACACACATACTTAACTTGGCTAAAGTTATAAAACCTAATGTTTTACATTTCAAGTTCCTTTCAGACAAAACCCTATACTTTATCAGCTAAGCAGAAGTGACCACCTCTGTGAATTTTTAAGAGCTACCCTCAGCGCTGGAAAAGGAGGAAATCCATCAGGGACAAAGTTCTTTCTTTAGCCAGTTCAGTGGCAAAGGCAGAATGACTGGGCAAACTGTGGTGGCGCAGGTGGAAGGGCACTGCTCTGCAGTGCCGGACACACGCAAGACCATGGTTCAGATCCTGGGTTGCCCTGAAACATGCTGAGCACCCACGTGTACTGCCCATGATCCTAGCTGGCTAGAAGGCCAGGGAATCACTGTGTGATGAAACCACTGAGGGTCCCTGCTTCTCTCTCTCTCTCTCTCTCTCTCTCTCTCAGACAAAAAATAAACTTTCAGAATGAAAAGATAGAGTGCCTTTTAAATTGGAAGGTAAAAATGAAGAGGATGTTCCAGTAGCAAAATCAGAAGAAGATATGTTTTGTTGTGTTAACTCAGAGGAAGTCAGTCCACATCCGTTGGTATTAGAGTTTTCCTAAAAGTTCTCTCTGCTCCAAAGATGATATTAAGCAAATTACAATTTTTAAGGAGAGATACTATTTTAAAAAACCACACTTACATAAAATAGACAGTTAATTTGTAAAACAATCCCTCCAAAATTAAAGATTAATTTTACTACCAAGCTGGATGCACACCCTAGACTTTAAGATTTTCTTGCTATGTTAATAGAATAGCGGCAAAATTCTTGGCAGTGAACTCACTTGGCCTCTTCTGCCTCATGTTCCTGTCCGAGTTGGTGTGGTGATTGAAGGTGCTCAGTCACATGAAGATGAAAACAAATTTGGGAAGTGTTTCTGCTTTGCTTTCAGTAATTCAAGGCTACGCTCTTGTAAAAGTTCTCCATTTTGTGTTATTGAATAGCAAACCAGAAAGGCAAAAGGACAACAGAAACTGCCTGAATGCTAACGTTAGTATCATTAATTGACATCAATAGCTTTTTCACCAGTGCACTTCCATCCAGTCACTTCTCAGGTTTTTTCACTCATTCTCTGTGAAATAGTTTGTGATGGGTCAGCTGTACCAGAAGGCCATCAAATGTATTCAATTTTGGAAGCAAGTACTTCATAGTCGTTTAAACATCCAGAGTATTCACATGGGGGAAAGTGTAGGAGGTTTCAAGTTTCTGAAACATTCTGCAGAAAATGAAGTGATAACAGTTCCTGCTGGTGGCCATATGACTCAAAATAACTGGAAGGGAAAAAAATGTTTGTTTAGACTTGGCCAGAGTTAATAACAAGCAAGAATTATCATCTTACTTTTGCTCACAAACATGTTTGCTTTCTCCACCATCCCTTTCCTCATCTTCTGAAATACATTAGACTCTCTGGACATTTGACTTCCCTCTTGGAAAGATGTTCGAAATGTATTTTTGTGCTTATTTAAGGAATGGTTTTGAGTCTTCCATTCATGAAAAACACAGTAACAGAAAATCTCAATTCTGTCATCCCAGTACAGAGTTAGGCTGGGTTGTGGCAAGATGGGGGTCACATTTCTGGCAGGGAGTTCGAGGTGAATGTTTAGATTTTCATTTTAATTTCAGGACGTGTTGCCTCTGTTCATCAAAATGCTTTACTCTTAAAGATCGCAGAATACATTTGGCACCAACATGTGCTAACATGAGCTTTGTTGTGTTTAACTTCCCTCCCTGCTTGGTTGGTCAGGTCTTTATTTTATTTTGGCGCATAGGCACATCTGTCACCTGTCTCCTTAGAGGTTATACGCCTCTTGGGAGGGACTCCTTTTTACTGAACCTATGTTTTGTGTTTAACTTCCAAATACTTTACACATTTCTGTAGCTACCATCAGGTGAACGACCCAATTTTTAATCAAGTTGCTCAATGGGTTGGGGAGTTATGGTCTGTTTTATTGTATTTATTTATTTTCACCAAGTGGGTGGGATATTATAGCTTTAATAAATGATCTTTTGTGCTGATAGTGTTGTGGGCAGAGAGAATGTGTATTTTGAAAAGAAAGCTGTTCTTTTCAATATGTTAAGTAGTTCTGCAGAAATTCATAAAGGAAATGTTTAAGATAATGTATTTTAAGAAAGGTACCGAGAGCATTTGCCTAGGAAAATGTTAGGTAGTTAGAAACTATCACAAAGCTGAAATTACTTGAGCATTTCTAGCTTAATTTTAATTTCTTAATATTTTCAAGCTCTGAACTCACAACTTACTATAAACAGAGATAAAATATTTGATTTAATAAACCTGCTAAGAAAGTAGCAAATCAGAGCTTTAGTTCAGTTTTTAAAAGGTTAGCTCAGATTTTAGTGTGGCAATACAACTCCTGATTTGTTTAAATATTTTATCTACTCTAACTTGAAATTTAAATTCTAAGAACACTACATTTTTGTGTTAAGAGAGTGTTTGAAACAGTAATACTGCACTGTGATTTCCCTTCAAGGAAGGATCCTTGACATGTGGAGAGGTTCAGGATTTTAGCAGACATACAAGAAATATCTTTATGTACCACCTATGTTCATACTCCCTCTGCCTGTATGTGTGCATGAGCAAAGTGTGTGTGTGTGTGTATATACATACATATATAATCTGCTAAGAATATTGAGGAAAGCTCTCCCTATAAGGGAGATCAAATCCACTAAGTGAAGCACCCAGTTATACAAAGGACCAGTGAGAGTATTGTTTCTGAAGTCACAGAATTGCAAATGTAGACATTTTGGGGAAAATGTTTCTGGTCTTTGTCCCATGAATTACCTTCAGTGCCTTATGATCTGGTATCTCTAGTTAATGCCAATCTGCTCCAGCCTCAAGGTCACCTCACCTTGAGCTCCTTGGCCAGTCCCCTGCTTCACCTGTTTTCATTTTCTCCTGTTCTCCAGGGATGGGAGACAGAGTATCAAAGGTATGAAATGAGCAAAGGCAAAGGAGCACAGAAAGCGAATGTTCTGAGACTGCGGGAAGCCCTGAGACTGTGTTCCCAGGCTGCACTTACTAACCATGTGCCCTTGGACACAGCCCTAATATTTTTTTCTTTCCTGTGCAGTGGGGGAGAAGATAGACTAGTTGCCGGCTATGAAGTTTACAGGAGTGTGTGCGGTATCTGCACATGGCTAACATTTGCTGGTGCTGCTGGTTATTTATATTAGTGTGTGTGTGTGGGGGGGGGGGCACATGTTTCAGCTAACTTGGTGGCTTGCTAAGACACTAGAAGGTTTGGGTTCTAGAATTTAGTGTATTTTTTTCTAATTCCTGCTCCTAGACAGGCAATCTTAAGTCCTTTATTCACAAAGTAAGAAGGACACCGTCTACCGTTCATGAGAGCACTCTTTGTGCCCTGGTACATCAGTAATGAGCCTTTGTGGGCTCTGATTCTTCCCATCTGCCTGGATTACTGTCCCACTGGTTTGGCAGTTGTCTGTAATTTCTCTTTCTGAATGTCTGGTTTTGCTTTTATGAAAATTTTGACAATCCTCTCAGGAAGAAAAGGTTCCTCACCAATCCAGGACCCAGAAGGAAGCCATGAGATTGCAAGATTCTACGGTGAATAGGTTACATTATATTCACTTTCATTCTTATATCCTAATGTCTAACTTTTGAGTTATTTAGAAAAGAAACTTTAAAAATGATTAGCTTAAAGACTTACAGTAGTATATAATTTTTGTGTAACTTTCTATTTCCTATATATATTTAAGCCTGAGAAATATATAATATATACATGAAATATATCATGTAAGTAGAATAGACAGAGTGGTAAGAGTTACTGTAAAGTGGGACCAGGAGATGGTGTAGTGGTTATGTCGTTGGACTCCCACCTGGCCAACTACAGTTCAGGTCCCCGACATGGAGGCTTGAAACTCATGCCAGGTGCATGTGCGTATATGACCAGAGGCCCAAGAGGAGAATAGCAAAGGGATTGTGGTGTGGCCATCCCCCCTGGGCAGTGACTGTTCACTTTCTCTCTGTCTGTCTGTCTCTCTGCCTCTCTAGTGAGCACACATCCCTATAGCAAAAATCTCTTTTAAAAAAATAAAAAGAATGACTGTAAAGAAGGATATGAATATGTTTTGGCAATATATTAATATCCCTAACGGCTTTTTATAGGACTCATATTTATTATTGAACCACCACCAAAGTGTGAGTACCAACCCTACTACACATTGCCAAAATGAAGTTTTATACTTTAAAACATAATTTGTGTGTTTTAAAACAGTATTTCATATGTCTTGAGTTACATTTATTTGTCTATTACTGAGGGGGATACTGCTTCCATTTCTTTGCTCATCAGTTGCATTTCTTCTTGATAAATTTTTTGTGTAACCTTTGTCTATCATGGGCAAAATGAACAAGCATTCCTTAAAAAGCTTAGGAAATGGGGCTATAAAAAATGTGGTAATCTTATTAAGATGAGTGTCCAAGATTTCCACAATGGCAAAGAGTTTTGAAGTTTTCACAGTTGGATACTCAAGGCAAGATTATTAGGTCCAAGTACAAGGTCTTTAATTTTTAGATAGATTGAAATGAATCCAAATTGTACTAAAAATGCTGATTTATAACCTGTTGTGTTTTACAGAGATAGTTTTAGCTTCTGTTTTTGTTTTCTAAGCTTTCTGAGTCTTGAGTGGCGCCGACTAACACAAATAGAATTAAAGGCATGTCAACTTCTTTTTGAAAAATTGCTTTATGAAAATGAATTTTAAAATATTCCTTAGAGGTAATATTTGGCATATGTGCTCCTCCAGAAATCTGTTCATGGATTTCATCATTTCTTTTTCAAGTTGTTAATGTGGTGGTACTTTAAACATTTGTGTGTGTGTGTGTGTGTGTGTGTGTGTGTCTGTGTGTGTGTCTGTGTATGTGTGTGTGTGCATTTTAAATGGGTGATAAATTTAAGATCAGCATTTTTATGAGTACAGAAGTAAATGAAATAGAATGGATAATTTAAATACATGTATGTTTCTTAGGAGAATATATATATAATCTTTTTAGCCAATTTATTTCTCCAAAGTTGACTATTTTATGTGATCTTATATTTGCTTTTATAGCAGACCCAAAATGTGCATGAACTAGGTCATAATACTGGAAAAAGTATGCCATCTGGATATTTTATACTGATAGCAACAATGTCAATTAATTTTTTTGGAGAGATTTTTTACTAGAGGGCACACGTGCTTGGCAGAGAGACAAAGAGAGACAGAAAGACAGAGAGCAAGAAATCACCCCCAACGCCAGGCAAGGGGGATGGCCATGCCACAGTCCCTTCTCCTCTATTCTTCTCTTGGGATCTTGGCATGCACGCACACTTGCCCAGCGTGAGTATCAAGTTACTGGGTCCAGGGCTCGAACTGCAGTTGACTATGTGGAAGTCCAGCAACATAGCCATTATGTCATCTTCTGGTCCCAACGTCATTAATTAAACTCAGAGGAGTGTTTATGTGTAAGTGAAGACTCCACTGAACAATGTTCATGAGAAGGTTGCATCATGGCTATTAGCTTTCCTACGATTAAAAAAGGCAGGAAGACTCATGGACACAGGCAGGAGCCCTGGTGACCTGGAAATACAGACGAAGAGTGTGCACTAATTTCTCTATCTTCTTGTCAGTCCCTTAATTCCATTCTTTTCTAGTATTTCAAATCCCCCATCCTAATTCAGTCTAAGGTTAACAACAAAAACGAACAAAGTCACACTGTGTGGACAAGTGTCTTCACAGTCTTAGCTGATCCCTCCAACCCATTAGGTGATCCTGTTACCCGGACAACTCTCTCAGCGCTCTTTCTCATTGGCTGTTTCTTCTCAGAGAATGACATTGTCTTCCCTTCTGGCAGATCATTGAAGTAAACTTTCTTCTTAAGTATCTTCCAACATCTTGCTTTCTTATATTGTCTTGTGGAAGATATAAACATTTCTTTCAAGGATACATCAAGTATTCCTGGGTCGTAGCCCTTCTGCTCCAGGAGAAACTCATTTACTCATTACTAACCTCTTTGTTTTATTTTCTTAACCTTCTCCACCAGCTCCTTTTCGGCTCCTTTATTATGCCAGCTCTTGACCTTCACACTTCCACCATGTGGTTATCACATGTGTACTTCAGTCATGTAAAATATAACTTATAATTTTCTTTTCAAACAGGCTCTTAGTCCTATGCTCTATTTTAGAAAGTAGCATCTTCTCCTAAACTTAGCCACAACCTAGAAGTAACCCCAATGTCCTCTACTATCCTTAGTTCTGATATTCATTTGGTCACTGGCTCCTCTGGAAGTCTACCAGATTAACTCATTGCCCCCTCTCTTTGCCCAGCCCTACTCTACATCTTTTTGCCCACCTTGACTACTTTGTGATCTCTTAATTGATCTTTTTTCCTTTCACTTAGTCACTAACTCTAGAAAAAGATATACTGAATTTTTAAGATTAAAATATTCCATGTAGGTATTATTATCTTGAAACATACATCTGTATTATGTTACAAAGTTTCTAGGCATTAACTATTTTTTAATGATACAGTTGTCTTTTAAAAACAGATATTGGGGGCCAGCAGGTGGCATAGAGGTTAAGGCTGCTGGATCCCACATGGCTGACTCCAGGGTTTGAGTTCCAAACTCAGTGGCTTGAAACTCATGCTGAGTGTGTGTACATGTGGTCCCAAGATCCCAGGAGGAGAGTGGAGGAGAAGGGATTGCCACATAGCCATCTCCCCAGGGGGTGATTTCTCACTTTCTTTCCGTATTTGTCTGTCTCTCTCTTTCTGGTGAGCACACAAGCCCTATGGCAAAAATCTAAAACAAACAAACAAAAAACCCAGATGTTAATATTTATTCTATTAATTTGATTACCTCACTCTAAATTTTCAGTCAACTTTTTAATATTTTGCTAATGAATTAAACCACAGTGATGGTAGATACAGATGCTGATGTATAATGTGGGGTGTCTTTTCTTTTTCCACTCCTAATCCCCTTTCCATTAAACACCCACCTTGCTTCCCACACAGACAAGGAACAGCTTACATTTGTATGCATAACATTCAGTTTAGAATATTTAGAAATGTCAGTCAGATTTCAGATTTAATACCTGCCCATATGGAAATTTCTTTGCTAGGCTAATAAAATTAGGTAAATATACTTATTTAACAACTTTTTCCTAGGATTTGTCTTGCTTTGTGATTCAAAACTAGTATATACTTTTGAGTATCATGTAATGCTCTGAAGCTTACTTTAATTTCTCGTTTCATGTTACTTGTTAATTCCTACTTATATGCAACTGGACGTCTACACATTTTATTCTATTTTACTTTTCTGTTTTTAGCACACTATTTGTTTCTGTGACTTAATATAAACAAGTGATTCAGTAAGCATTGAATAATTTTGCAAGCACCAACCATCCAAACATAAAGTAATGTAGAGCGATAACATTCATGTGTTTTGATGGCATTTAAAAGGAAAATAAAGAAGGTTTGTGTCAGATGTGTGCTGCAGATCTCGAATTACCAAGGGCATTACTAGACTTTGACTATCTTGGAGCCAGAAGGACTGCAAAGCTATGATTTGGAGGATATGAGAAGAATAAAGACACACTTTATGTTAATACTTCTTTCTACTATAAAGGAAATAACATTAATTTGAGGAGAGCTAGTTTACACAAAGTAACTCTTGTCCATTGTCGATATAAGTTTTTAGTGCAAGATTAATAAGAATTATTAAGTAGCTTAGATCTTAAATTTTGTGTCTTGTTATTAGCTTAGTTTCATGTTCAGGTTTTTATGGGGAGTGATCTAAACTTTTTCTTCACTAGCAAAGTGCTATTATTTTTCCAGCCTGGGTAGAGGAATGCTGGATTTTATGTATGCCCTGAAACAAATCAGCAGTTTGGTTAAAACAGCTGCCTAAATGATGAGAAACAAATTGGATTATAAACTCCTACTTGGTAGTTTAGTATGTCAATTAGTTAAGTAAGGATCTGAACCATATCATACAGTCATGGGATGAAAAATGACACATGGTAGTCAAGCCAAGTGTCTGGTAATAGGGCCAACCTCAATGCCTGGCTCTGCTGTTGATCTGGGGGTGGGGAGGGGGAGGTGGCATATGTGCCCTTTTGACAATAATCCAGTTCCTTCGAGTGTGAGATCATAGCTGTGTATTTAATAAGGCTTTATTGAGTACCCATCATGAGTTAGATGACTTATTTAGGGATGAAGCAACGTACTTTGAAAACATTACAAAACCAAGACTATATCATTTTAGGGCACTGGTGTTTGTTGTTCAACGTTATGATTCAGAATGCGACTGTGTATCATGGAGAATCCTCGTGGCAACCTGGTGTCATAATGGTTGTTTACCGAGTGGATCAATGAATGGACCAACAACGTACATCAGAAATGACTCAGCAGTCAGAGTCTTGCTGCTTCAGAACCGGGGAGCAGTAGAATGTACTGCAATTAGAGTGACGCTGCTCTAGCAAATAGAACCTGCAAAGTTTACTTTCTTTTCCTTTATCTTCATTCTTCTTGCAAAGCTAGTTTCTGATACTCTCTTCCCACTGTGTTTCTAACCCTTTAATCTGTTCTATAACCAAACAATACAACACATTATTAAAGAATGATCACTCCAGAGTTCATATCCTGGCTTCTTTATTTTGGAGCTCCATGACTTTCAGTTATATCATTCTCTCACCCTTTAGTTTCACAATTTTCTAAGTAAAATCTGCTTCAAAAGTTGTCATGGTGGCCAGTCCGTGGCATGGTGGTTAAGGGGACAGATCCCACATGGCTGACAGTATGGTTGGAGTCCCAGATCCAGGGGACTTGGAAGACATTTGGGCATGTGTGTGTGTGTGTGTGTTCAAAATACCAAATGGAGGGATGGAGGAGAAGGGATTATGGTGTGGCCATCCCCCATGGGGATTACTTTTTCATTTTGTCTCTCTGCTGAGCACATGTACCCTGTAGTACATTAAAATTTTTTTTAAGTTGTAATGAAGACTAAGTCAGTATATGTGAAATGCTTGGTGTCATAACTTGGCACATATGAATGTTATCTAAAATAAATTTCAGGGTCAGTCCATTTAGAGAACATAGACAAGACCATCTTGGTAGGATTCATTTAGAGAAGTAGTTTCCAGATGAAGATTAGAATCACTGAGAGAGCTTAACATAGGTAGAAGATTCTTTCTATGAATGCTATAGCTGAAAAGAGACCCCGAGTAGTCCCGTCTGGCAACAGTATTCCTTTCTTGCAGTCCTTTTCACTTAAAAATTCTTTAAAAATCAGTGTTAATAATACAGACTGAACTGTTTTTAAATTTCTTTTCATAGCAAGAAGACAATTTGGGTAAGTGGAAGAAATAGAAGAAAAGTAGTTATTTGTAAAGATGATCATATGTGTTGTAAGATTCCTATAACCTATTCTAGATAGGTTTAAGGTGCGAGAGTCAGACAGACACTGGTACTGTTTCATAATATCCTTCAAAGATTTTGAAGACTTAATAGTCTTTTCTACCTTAGCAAGAACTGAACCCTTTTATCCATATAATCTCTTCAAGCTTGTAGTTATTGAAAAAGTTCTCTCTGTGCTCTCTCAATTCTTACCCAGGCAAGAGCAGTGCACACATTATTTGCTTACTTGGGTGCTGTTCTGTGAGCTCGTGTATTTAAAGCTTGTGAGGGAGCCAAGCCACAGGATCTGGCTGGCTTTCAGCTGCTGAACAGGGGGCATATAACTTGCCATTGGTCCCCAACTGAGAGAACTGTGGATGTAATTTCTTTTTGGTAAACATCCATCCTGAAGTGAATTTATCTCCTCTACACATTTGTTTTCCTTTGGAGTGTTTTCCTTTTGTTGCATGATCCTCACTTTGTTGGACATAAGTACTTCTGTGCTGTTACTTATCCTTTCAAAACAAGGAAAAATTACTTTTGCAAAGCTGTTTAAGTCAGAGGATATAAAATGAATCCCATCCAAACCAGCAGTTACCATCCATGAGAGGTAGGAAGACAGACGTCTAGTACTAGTCAGACAACTAACAATCCATGGCATGACTGAGCTGGGATAGCACAGCCAGGACGCTGGCTTACAGCAGTGTCAGGGCATGTGGTCAAACCTTTCTTGTGGTTTGGCTCCAAGTTGGATTGGTTCATGTAGTTGGTTTAAGGAAGGCTAAGAAGATGTATTCTTGCTCTTTTGGTCTCACTGATGGTCTTTGTTCCTGTCACCATTATTATCACTGCCATTCTCACCATCCTCACTAATAGGGATTGAATGATCACTGTATGCCATGAACTAGACTAAACCTTATTTTCTTGTTGAATCATAACACCAACTTCATCTAATAGTAACTACTATTTCTCACATTTTATTGGTAAAAAATAGAGGCTTAGGGAAGATAATAGCTGTGGAGTTAATAGAAAAGTTATAGTAGCAGGATTAAAGTTCAGATCAAGGTTCAGTCTCCAGAGTATGTTCCTAATCTGCATGATTATTGCCCTCTTGAACTAAGATCAATGTTGGAAAGGATCCACTTTAAGAACTCACTGCTTTTAAATGTTCCATACATAAAAACTTGGAATGGCATTTTTCCCAGTTCCATTATTTTAATATAATCTAAGTACCTTTAGTAAAGGAAATCAAAATGTTAGGTTAGAAGTAGTGTTGGAGAAATCTTTACAATGTAATTTGAAATACTTTGGCAAAACTAAATTTTTAGCCTCTTGTTTTTATAAATATGACATTTCAAAAGAATAGGCAATGTGTGTTTATATAAGGCTAATTATTTATTCAAGCTATCAGATAAATAGTACATCTGTTAATGATATACTTTTAAAAAGGGTAAAGGATGATCTAACAAAATTTAAAGAACATGAAGATTATATGGAACCTGGTGGCCAACTATTTTGTCTGTTTGAGAAACTGTACTTAAGTCACCACAGAAAGAAGTTTAGAGTTCAAATAATTAAGAACTCTTTGGTACTCAAGGTTATTAAGAATACCTAAGTATTCTTTGGTCCTTTAAAATACTTTTTTCTAGGATAAGTGAATGTAGGGATATTTTAAGGCAGATATATGGAGTAGATGAACCCTCAAGGTTTGACCTGCATTTATTTTGAGGGAAGGAAGGTGTTTGTTTTTAGTATTTCTCATTAGTCAGGAGTTTAAAATTTGCCATTTGTTATTGGTGTAAACAAAATAGAATTGGATTTGTGAGTTGTTCTCAGCCATATGAACTTTGGTTGTACATTTTCTTTCTAATACAAAGTATCTGAGCATACTTTGGATTAATGACCATAGGCCTCTGATTTACTATAGAATGCTATCTGGATAGACCTGCCCTTACTCCTTTCCCTTCTGATTTCTCCCTGAACATCTCCCTAAAATGCTTACAAGGATGGAATGAGTAATACTGCGATTTGAAACCAGCAGTCAACCTGTTGACAGAATCCAGAAGGAAGTTTCCACAAACAACTAAATGCTAAAGGACCCACTTGGAGGTGTTACGTATGTTATGCTGCATAACTTCCTTCTACAGGAAGGCTAGAAAATGACTCTATCCACTCCCATAAAACTGGGCCCTGGGTCAAAAAGTTGTGTATCAACCAGAAAACTGGACAGATATCCTTTTGTTGCATGGCCTTTGATTTATAACAAAATGATGATAACTAATAATGAATGCTTAAGATAGTCCAGGTGTTGTGTTAAGGATATTAACTCACTTAATTACTACAATAATTGTATAGGATAGGCCCTCGTGTTGTTCCTCACTCCTAGAGAGGAGAGAAGGGGTGCAGCAGTGGTCAATAACAGCTGTGTGGTATGAGCCAGGATTTAAACGTAGCGCTTTGGCTTCAGAACTAACGTTTGTAACGACAAGGATAAACTGTGAAGCAGTTTCCTCTTCCTTAAATCTTCCTCTCCACAGCCTGTTGGTATTTCTCTTCTGGCAAATAGTTACCAAGTCCCAGAAAAACAAAATATAGTACCTAAGAATTTGGTGGCACATTGTGTCCTGAAAATTGTGGTTCCCTTAAATACTGAAAGTCAGCAAGATATGGTATTTCTCTTTCTATGCCTGGCTTATTTCATTTAATGTTAAGTTCCTTTAGTGTCACCCATTTAATGTCAAATGACAGGATTGTGTTCTTTTTAATGTCTGAATAGTATTCAACTGTGCATGTTTGTATATACACCACATTTTCTTTATCCAATCAACAGTTGAATAGATTAGCTTCCGTATCTTGGCTATCATGAATACTTCTGCAATAAACACTGGAATGCAGACATCTCTGTGACATAGTGATTTACTTTCCTTTCACTATATACCGGTAGTGAAATTGCTGTTACATACAGGTGGTACCTTATTCTTCAAAAATTATTCATTTAATTTATTTATTATTTTTTAAATTTCATATAGGGCATGCACACTCACCAGAAAGAGACAAAAGGAGAGAAAGCAAGTGGTCAGGTCTGGGACTCAAACCAAGTTTGGGCATATGAGAGTCCAGCACTACCTGGTGGCCCTTAGATGTTACCTTCATTCTTTTCTTTTTTTAAAAAAATTATTACTTTTTTGCATTGAGTCACTGTGTATCATTACAGCATACCAAATGAGTGTTCCCATCATGAATACACTGCATATCTTTCCAAAGATATTGCCATACACATTATAGTCAACATATTTCTTTCCACTTTGAGTCCCTTAAACGTTTTACTTCTTCCTTCTTCCCCTTGATTCCCTGCCTCTCACCCTCCCCTATTTCCTACCCTCTCTCCCCAACTGTAGCCAGTACTATCATTGCTCTCCTTGCTTTAATACCTTCTAATCATTCAGTTTCTGATAGAGTGCTGACATTAGGTATATATTGAGTGGGGACATACAATGCCTCTCTTAATAGATAGTTTTCCTGTGTATAATTTTTATTTGAGAGTTACTTTCTCTCAGCATTTAAGTCTTCTGACCTCAGCTATTATAAGTTGTCCATGTAAAAATAATTCCTTTATAGTGAGATGATGTGAGAAAAACCTAGATAGTACATAAATTTATGAAGGAAAAATAATTACTACTTAGGATCTCACCATTGAAGAATAAATAACATATTTTTGTTCTTTTTTTTTCCTGTAACTTACTGGTTGAAAGAAACTTTTAAAAGGCTTCTTCTACCAAAAGATCAGCGGTATGTTGCCTGGTTATTACCTTTACTACAGATACAACTTTAATGTCTATATAATCTATTTTAGGGTGTAAAATATTCACCAAACAACCTCTCCATTGTTGAGTCTCTGGATTGAGTCTATGTTTACTTAATATAAATAAATCTATAGTGAATATCTGTGTTGAAATCCTTGTCTACATTTTGATTTTCCTCAGCACAGAGTCTTCTACTTAAAATGAATGAGTCAGAGTATGCACTTGTGAAAGAAGTTAAATACAGCTATTTTGGATTTCGGAAAGGCTGTACCATTTTTCATCTAAAGAAGACATATACGTCAGTACTCTATTTCATATCTTAAAATTTTGCACTTAATTTTGAATATATACATAAACATATACCAATTGCAGTTGATAATTTTTAAAATTCTCACAGAGGGGCTTTTGGGAAAGGAACTCTTTACCTGTGTCACATTATGAATTCATGTAGTCTTAATGGGGACTGATTTAATTTCTAACTTTAATACAAAATCTTGCTGGCACCAAGAAACACTCATTATCTCAATAGAAAAGTCACAATTTTTCAAGAAATCAAATGTGCAGTACACGGTTTGTGAAGTTACATAAAATAAATGTGGAAGATAATTTATGTTGGAATATTACTGTTTTTTTTTAAATTTTTTTAAGTTGCCAGAGGGCATGTGCACTTGCTGGAGAGATAGGGAAACAGAGAGGGAGGGAGTACCACCCAATGGGTTCTAGGCCCATTACATTCCCCTTCCTCCATTTCTCCATATTGCTGGGATTTGGGGGCATGTATGTCCATGTGCCCAACATGGTTTTCAAGCTGCTGAGGCTGGGATTCGAATTTTGGTTGGCCATGTTGGAGCCAGTTCTCTTAACTACCAGATGGGGCTGGCTTACTACTTTTCTTTTTATCTTAACTGCATTGCTTAAGACAAAATAACATGATTCAAATATTGTCATATTGTTAACATCTCTGTTGCAGGCTTCTCTAGTGGATCATGATTTTAGAATCTCTTTATGATTTAGTCTTTGTGGTGTGTCTATAATGGAAACCTTTTTGATAAATTCTATGACAAGGCAATCCTTAATACCAATTTATTACACAAGCTGTGACAAATAGCTTTGAAAGTCATTTCTATAATGAATACAATGTTTACTTGCCATTTTGTTGACTTCTAAATGATTTCTAATTGATTGAAAAGTTTTTATAAAATTATCCCTTAAATTAAGATATGTGTGAGTTGAGTGCTTGTCAGAATACTCATTTCTAAACTCTACATTTTGAAGTCTCATCCTTGAGAAAGAGAATCAGCTCTTCATATCTTGCAGACATTTCTCTCCTTTCTTGTCTCCCTTCTTCCATCTCACTCCCTTCTAATACATAACCCAACACATCCAGATTTTTAGTTGTTTGCATATTTTGTTTTTAAATATACGAACTGGGATAGAGGTCTTAAGTCATGTCCTGCTCTTGGTTAGTAGGAATTATTTCACCTTATTTTATGGTATAAAATATATAACTGGACCTTGGGGCCATCAGGTGGAATGGTGGTTATGGGCACTGGACTCCCAGATGGGTGACTGTGGTTCGAGTCCCAGGCTTGGTGACTTGGCTTTCTCACTTTTTCCCTCTCCCTCTCTGGTCAAATTAAAAGAAAAAGGAAGAAAGGAAGGAAGAAAGTTAAATAAAATTATTCTTTAAAAAAAAAAAATAAGAGAAAGAACTGGACTCTAGGGACTGAGGAAGGCAGATATTGGTGCAGTGGTAAAGTATGATGCTCTGCAAGGCAATACAACATGGAAAGTTCGTAATTCAAGTCTGGAGACCTCCGCAACACACAGGGTACACACTTGCCCATTATCCAGGTCTTGTTGGAGGCTAGGGGTGGATTGTTATGTTAATTCCCTATGAATTCTGCCTCTGTCCTGTCTCTCTCTCTTTCCCTTCCTTTCTCCCACTCCACTCTCTTTTCCCTCTTACTCATGAAAAAGATAAATAAACTTTAAAAAAAATCCTGAAGAAACTTTGTTATTTAGTGCATAATTTTCTTTGTTAGAACAAAAAAAAAAATCTTGAATTTGTTATGACTCTAAGACATAAGATTTTACTATAGGAATTTTACAACTCTTCTTAAGTTTATAACTTTTAATTCTCTAGAATTCTTTCCTCTGTTTTTGAAGAAACTTGTAATTCATTGGTCATAATCCTTAAAAATACAGTTTTATGCTACAAAATAAACATTTGTACATTTATGTGGAAGTAAGCCGTATTCTCATGTATCCAGACGTGTCTAGATGTATTCTATGGAGGAATATATTTTACATATACATGCACACATGAACACACATCTCAGAGAAATTATGCATAGTCTTCACCATTTTTAAGGGACTTACTTCACTACTACTGAAACCTTGAGTGACCCAGAATTTAAGATTAAATGAGGGTCATTAAAACACAGCTGCAGTTGTCTTTCAAAGATAAGACTTGAGTTATATTAGAACCAATTTAGCTTTTAATAAAACAGTTAAATGGTGAGCCTTAGACAGTATTTTGGTGCAGTCTTAAATTTTGCTATAGGAAGACTTGAAAAGCACAAAAAGGCAATTTAAAAATATAAGTATTAATCTTCTTTAACATTTTTCACTCACATATTTTGTCTGTTTTGTATTAGAATCAAGCTGATTGGAAGTGATTTCCAGAAGTTTCTTAATTCATTCCTTCTCTTCTGATTTCTAAGCTACTGTCAGAAAAATGGTTACCTAGTTTTTGAAAATGGGGAAGCAGGAAACCTTTTCACATCTGTTCTCAGTAACTCAGTCTCTAACTTCCCTAATAGATAAAGGAGTTATTATGACTATGTAGTTGTAATTTTATTTATTTTTGGTAAGTGACACAGTGAAAGGTAGAAAACAATTCTATTTTGTTGACTTTTTTTGTTATTTCTTAGCAAAGCATTCTCTGTAGTCTTTCCTCAAAGTCCCTAACTAAATATATCTTTCATACATTTATTTAGTTCCACTGGCTTAAATTGTTGAAAGCCAAATAGGATACTATATTCAAGCATAGTGAAAATACAGTGTCCATTTAATTTTGTGTTAGTGTTCATGGCTATTTTTTGTTAACTATTACATACATGGACTTTTAAAAATTTTATTTTTAATTGACAAATAATTGTATATGCTAATGGTGTAATGTGAGTTTTTTAATCTACAAGTATATCAAGCTAATTAACACGTGTATTATATTACCAACTTACCATTTTTTTTGTCGAGAAAGTATTAATCTATTCTCTTAGCAATTTTGAAATACACGATACATTATTAACTGTGGTCACTATTCACATGCTATGCAATAGATCACTAAAACTCATTTGTGTAGTCTAATGAAACTTTGTTTCCTTTATTTTTACTTTTAAAAGTTTGAAATTTTTTATTTTAATATTATCTTTTAAAATTTTGCTATAGGACACAGGTGCTCAACAGAAAGAGACAGACAGAGACATAGAGAGAGAAAGACAACAGGTCCAGGACTTGAACTGTAGTCACCATGTGAGAGTCCAGCCCCTTAACCACCACATCACCTGCTGCTGGCTCAACTTTGTATCCTTTAATCAACATCTTCCCTTCTCTCCCTTCTTCTTCCTCCTAGCATCTGGTAGCCACCTTCCTACTGTTCCTATGAGATAGATTTTATATGTGTGTGTGTGTGTGTGTATACATATATATGTGTATGTATATATATATACACACACATACATACACATACACACATACATACACATACATATACACACACATATACACACATATATATATATACATATACACATATATATACATATACATATATATATATATAAAGCATTCAATTGCTATATATCATTTGGCTTATAAATAGAATTTACCCAACATAAAATATAGCTCAGACCAGTCCAGTTAAGAATACTATACACATCATCATCAACAGATAATAAATCATTTCTCTGTCCCACAAATGTCTTGCATCTCTACTTTTCTCCCTGATTTCCTTCCCTTTTTAAATTCTCCACGTGAGTGAGAAAACTGAAGACTTGCTTTTCTGTTCCTGACTTAACATAATGTCCTTTAGTTCCATCCGTGCTATTGGGAATGACAAAATACTCTTCTTTTTAAAGGTCGTATAGTATTTCATTGTGTATGAAATTTTCTTTATCCATTCAGCCACTGATGACACTTAGGTTGCTCCCATATCTTGGCTGTTATGAATAATAAGGAATACAGGATTTCAGCTATCCCATCAACATGCTGATTTTAAGTATTTTGATATGTACCCAGAATTGAGCTTACTGGACTATATGGAAGTTCTATTTTTAGTTTTTTTGAGGTGATTTCTCCCACCGTAGTGTTTTCCATTATGACTACACTAATTTGTATTTTTATAAATATTATGTAAGGCTTCTTTTTCCTGAATATCCTCCTCAACCCTTACCATTCCTCTTTTTGTTAGTAGTCATTATAACTGGTGTAAGATATTATTTCACTGGGGTTTTTAATTTGCTTTCCCTAATGATGAAAGATATTGAGCATTTTTAAATATATTTTTTGGCCATTTACATGTCTTTCTTTGAGAAATTTCTGCTTAAATCTCTTGCCTATGTTTTAAATCACATTGTGTTTGTGTGTGTCTGTGTGTTTTGTTTCTTTTTTTTTTTTTTTTTTTCATTGTGTTGTTTATGGACTTTTTAACTTGATTGCAATGGTCTGTTTAGTTCATTTCAGAATAAGTCCTTGATTCTGAGATACTACAATCCTGAGTTTGTTTTGTCTCACATAATAGCCCAGTGCTGTTCTTCATGTTGTTTCTCTTGTCAGACTTCAGGTAAGTAATGTCTTTTACTGAAATCAGTGAGTTTGGAATGTGAAGCTGCTCTTGGCTATCTATCATTAAAGTAGTGACCTATTTAAAATCAGTTCCATTACATCTTACATTTTTTCAGGTAATTTGTAAACTTTTGGTTTCAGATACTGTCCTTTAGCCCTGAGTTACATAAAATGGATAAGAACATAGTGTTAGAAGCATGACAATAAGCAATGCTTGCAAAGTTTATTATGGATATGTATTGCACATATATGAGTACATATAGAGTACCTTATTTGAATTTTAACTTATATAACATGTTTTTGCATCTTTTCTGAAGCAGAAAGTACATTTTCAGTTGAGGAGAAATAAAATCATTTTATTAAATAATAGGATGTCTGTAAAAATAACAGAGAAGCCCTGCTCTGTTTTAATGTCTGGTAGACACAGACAAAAGCACTACACTGGGATTTAAAATAATCTAGCAAGGTTGAAGATGTCTTAAAACCTTAGAATATGATGTCTCTAACAATCACGAAGTATACTGAGCATATTATGATCAGTGAGTAATTGGCAATTGTTTTATAGTGGCCAAAACACTTGTTTGGTCTTTACTTGTAGATAGAGGCTATTTATTTTTAAATAAAAAACAAGCAAGTTAATTTTTTTGTTATGTAAGAATAGCAGTAAAACTATGCCTTTTTCATCTAGCCCGGTATCAAACTAATGATTGCCCTTGGTTCCATTTTATAAATTAAATGCTTTTTTTTTTTGTTTTTTTTTTGTTTTTTTTTGAGAGGTTTTTGCTATAGGGCGCATGCGCTCGCCAGACAGAGAGAGACAGAGAGACAGAAAGCGAGAAATCACCCTCCAGGGGAGATGGCCACGCTGCAATCCCTTCTCCTCCATTCTCCTCTTGGGATCTTGGGCACACACGCACATGCGCCCAGCATGAGTTTTAAGCCACCGGGTCCGGGACGCGAACCGCAGTCGACTACATGGGAGTCCAGCGACATAGCCATTACGCTAACTGCTGGTCCCCTATAAATTAAATGTTGTAATGACCAATTCATGGGACTTTTAAAAACTGAAGATTGACAGGAGGAGCATAACATTGACTTCCTTTCTCTCTTCCTCTTCAAGGGATCATACTTATTAATACTACAATGATGAGAGAAACTATCGTGTAATAGACAACATGGAGAGTTTCTGACCAGACTGAATTCAAATCTCAATCCTTCAATTTACAAACTATGATATCTTAGGGGGTACTTAATCTCTTTGACCCTCCATTTTCTCTTCTAAAAAATGGGGGTAAAGACAGTTATCTATGCAGAGAAGGGAGTGTATTCAGAAAGTTTATGGAAAAATGTATTTAAAAAAAACTATGCATAGGTTTCAAAAAAATTTTTTTTTTCTTTTTTGGGAGAGGTTTTTGCTATAGGGCGCGTGCACTCGCCAGACAGACAGAGAGAGACAGAGAGACAGAAAGCGAGAAATCACCCCCCAGGGGGGGATGGCCACGCCGCAATCCCTTCTCCTCCATTCTCCTCTCGGGATCTTGGGCATGCACGCACACGCGCCCGGCGTGAGTTCCTCTCCACGGGGCAACTTGATCTCTGCTTGCTTCTTCCTGGGTCATCACCCACAGTCTGCAGAGAAGAGAACGCAAACCAAAAGAGATTTGCTTCATTTCACATTTGGGAGGGTAGTATCTCAACAGGTTGGGAAGGAGGTTGCCATTAATGTTGAAGCACTGTCATATGGTACTTCTTTTTCCATCTTGTTCCAAAATCCTTTTCTTTCTCCGGTCTATCCCATTTTCAACAGAGCTTTATACTTTATATATGTGTGCAATTAACTTCACCCTGAATCGCCTCTGAAGCTTTAAAAATCTGGATTTTCATTCAGGAGTTGGTAAATGACTAGGGAACTTCTATTTAAAAAAATAAAAATGAGAACAGCTTCCTGGAGGATTCTACCACCTTTGACCTGTGAACTGGTTTTCAGAACCCAGGGTCTTCTTCCAACTCCCCAGTTGAAAAATAAGCATCCTGTGTCATCTTCCCTTGGGTTTTGCTATAGGCATGTGGTTGATACTGAATTAGAGCTACTAAATGTGTTGCTTGACTGAGGCTTTGAATGCCTAATCCCAGAGAATAATTAACCTGAGAAATGTAGGTTGTAGGTCAGGCCCACTGGGAAGCAAATGAGGCCCAAGGAAACCCTGATATTGTGTGGCATTGGTCAGGGTGGTTGAGGTCTTTTTTCAGCCTAGTTTTTACTTATTGTTTGTACAGCAGTCATTTAAATGATTATGCAATTAAGGGTATTTTGCTGGGCACAAGGGATCCAAAGAGTACAGTAGAAAGAGCACAGGTTTTAGAATTGGCCAGATGTTGGTTTGAATCACTGTAGAGCTATGTGATTCTGAGCTATTTACTTAACTGCTATAAGTTTATTTCCTCATTGGCAAGATGGAAATAATGCTTGCTTTGCAGGTTGTCATAATAATTAGAAATAACACACACGGGGCACTTTATCGAGTAGGATAATTTATTTAGCATTTGCGTGCCAGGTATAGTATTTGGAACTTTATTCATATTCTCATTCAGCGTTTACAAAGATGTTGAGGCAGGCACCATGGCCGCTATCAGATTAGAAATGAAAAAACTAAGATTTGGAAAATGAAGTCATCGGTTCAAGGTGATTTGCTTCTAAGTGGCCTAATTCTGCTTTGACTCTAGATTGTCCCCCAGACCTAAGTTCTTAACTTGTATTTTGGGTGCCTTCCCAGTCGAGGATCCATAACACTCCAGGCTGGACCTGGGAGTGACCCATCCTAGGCTGGCCAGGCATTCATGACTCTAAGGTTTAACTTGTAGGAAAACCAAGACAAGCTGAATTCTTCTCTTGGGAATATGTAATTGAGGCAAAAGAGACCGAGACTTGTTTGAGAGTCAGGTAAGCTGAAAAGTCACAAGGTTGATGCAGGACTAGAGTAGTCTATATAGACCACATATAGCTGAAGTTGAGGGCAGAAGCTAATGACAGCTCAGGAAGAGTAGGAGAGTTTGTTTTACAATGGATGACAAAGATCTTATGCATTACAGTGTTTAGATGTAGCCTACATACGAGGGGACTTCAAAAGTTCATGAAAAAAAGGAAAATATATGAATTTTGGTGTTAAAGAATTTTGGAAGAAATTTGTGCCTTTTTTTTTTTTTCCCATACTAAACATTTTTCATGAACTTCTTGAAGACCTCTTGTATCTTTGTATTAACTCCTGAGGTGGATTTGAGTGAATATTCTAACTTTATTTTTGGAAAGACTCTAACCTGGGTTCTGATACGTATTGGCATTAAATTGTAGCTATTCTTAATTATTTAAAAACTAGTAGCCTTGACATACAGCCAAACAAAATAGCAATAGAAGGTGGTCAATTTTATGAGGAGGGAGGTCATGTCTCAGTGGAGGGGATACGTATTTGACCTGTGTGGAGCATGCATCCCTCATGTTATCCTGTGTTGATGGTCTTAGGTAAAAGTTGCCACTTAGGCCAGCAATAGGCATAGACTGATAACAGTGCTCTCATATAGCTACATGTAGAAACTACTGCTAACTTTCTTTCAATTTGTATGTGTGACTCTTCAAGTTCTATAGAAATTGTGTTAAATCCAAATTAAATGCTTGCCATACGATGATAGTCCTAAATGTCATTTCTTGAACTATTTTTTTAAGCTAATGGTTATTGATTTAAGACCAAGAAGAAGGTATTAAATCCTCTTGTCCTAATGGAATTATCCTGAAAGGTACCTTCCCTTATAGTATGAAGTCAGCTCTGGAGGAACTTGAAATTCTTTTCTGGTTGTCTCATAGCTCCTAATCAAATGAAAACAGTGGTATCATTTTCTCTGCAAAATCTGATGCTTTATCTTACCTAATTTAGGAATGAATGCCAAATGAGTCTGATAGTTTTCTACAAATGGTACTTATTTTGAGTAAATTTAAGGCAGGTTGTTACACAGTGTTCTGTCAGCATGGTTGGAGTACTTATTTATTTCCACAATTTTCAATTAAATGATAACATAGATAAGGCATTTAAAGTGCATGATAAAGTGCAGTGGGAATGTCCACCATCTCACTTACCCTACCTTGGAAATTCCATAGGTTGCATCTTGCTAAAAGGTAGGAAAAGGAATAAGCGATGAAAGTCCAAGTTATAGGTTAGTTGTTAGAAAGGGATGTTAAAAAGTTCATGGAAAAATGGAACTATTGTATGAGTTTATGTCAGTGCAAAAATATTGAAATCTTTGCATGGTTTTTAAAAATATTTGTCAGTAGGCATGTACACTAATGAGAGAGACAGAGAAAGAAGGAGAAAGCAACTCTCAAATGGTGCTAGTACATGTGACAGTCCCTTCTCCATCCCATCAAGATTTTGGGCATGCATGTACATGCGCTTGATGCATTTTATATAAAAAGAAAAATATGTCATGGCTTACCTGACAACCTAATAGACTCTTGCTCCCTTAACCACTAGGCTCTGGAGTCAGCATCATGCATAGTATTTTCATAATACATACTTTCCATAACTTTTTGAAGGCCCCCACATATTTTATGTAGCCTAGTAGTTCATAAAGGGTTTTTTTTTTAGCAGTTATGATGAGGTCAGTATTTTTTTTTTTAATAGAACTTGGTTAGAGTAATATTAGTTGTTCTCTAATGTATCTCTGCCTTTCTTGAAAAATGACTCTAGATGCTTTTTCAGTGACCTTTAAGGCTGGAAAAGTGTATGAGAAAGAAATTGAAACCTGTGCTCCAAGCCCAGCTCTGCTACCAATTAGTTGTAGGAACTTGAGTAGGTCACTCTAGGTTTTCTGTGTCATCTCGCTTTCTATCTAAACCACTTGGCAGAGCTAGAGCAGGGCATAGTCAGTGCCTGGCATACCTGCCATCTCTCCACATACCTCCTCTGGCCCGGCCCACTGACTGCTGGGAGGCCAATTCAGCAGAATCGTGTTTTAGGAATCACCAAGCAATCAGCTTTCATCCTTAGTAACAAATCTATGTGTACTTTCTGGACCAGAAGATAATGCAGATCATTTTTAGTGTAATAACTTTATTATAAATAAGAGAATCAAGAAAAAAGACCTATTTTGGGCAGGTAAATCACTGTCTAAATAGTAGATTCATCATCATCTCTCTCTCTCTCTCTTTTTTGTTGTTGTTGTTTGTTCCCTTTATCCTTAAACATCTTGCTCTGCAGTTTTATTTTTCTTTGAGTCTTTAGTCCACTTCAGGCTGACATTGGGCTAGAAAGAAAAAAGTAAGTGCCCCCACTTGGGGTTTAAAAAAAAAAGTATTTAACAAGTTAGAGTCCCCAAACTCCCCTGTACATTAAAATAAAACAAAGCAAACAAAAAACCTTTTAACCAGTATTCTTACAGTAAAAGTGAATTATTGCCCCCTTGTGGTAAAAATTACGTATTTATTTTTCACAAACTTTATGGTTTCTACTAACCTGAATCTTTGCTTACCATGAACCTGAAATATTTATGAAAAAAAAAATTGGATCATTTCAAAGCCACCTCTCTGTGTTTATTTTCCCATCCTAAACCATGTAGAAGCCTAGTTATTGCCATTTTGTCTTGTCCTGTTTGAGGTACCAGATTATCTAAGAGATTATCAACTGGAGTCATCAACAGGGTTGTTACATGGAACGAACCCAAATTTCCTTCAAATTACTTTGCCGTAGGTCTTATTGATTCAAGTGAATTGGTGAGGACTTGGGAATAACTTATTGACCCTTTATAGGTCATTTGAAGATGAATGATTTTCTTTAGCGCTATAAAACAAGGAACTTCTGAAATACGTGCAAGAAACCTTAGTGATCATAAAGGTCTACAGGATCTTCACAATGAGCTTTTCTTCCATTTTCATCATTTGAACCATGATAAGAGATTTTAAAAACTGAAGGCGGCTTCCTGTCAACAAAATGGGTAACAGCTCTCATGCTTAATAAAAAAGTCTTATATGCAAAAAATTGAGAAGTCTTAAAAACAAAATAAGCATTAGCACACATTTATTTTTTATGCATGCCAGAGGGCACATGCACCAGTGAGAGAGAAAGAAAGTGTTAAAGTACTTCTCATGTAGAATCTTCATGCAGCAATCCCTTCTCCATTTCTCCCTCCTTTTGGGATCTTGGTCATGCATGCACATGTGCCCAGCATGTTTCTCAAGCTGCCCTGTCTGGGACTTTAACCAAATCGTTGGCCACATGGGACCCAGCCACTTTTAACCACTTTAAATCATACCTTGGACTAGCCCTATATGCCACACTTTTATAGATAGAACAGTAACACTCTGAGGCTTTGCAGTCAGTCACATTGAATTAGATTTTACAAATTAGTGTAAGTCTGTGTGGGTAGAGTCCAGTGAAGTTCATTTTGTCAGTTAACTTTTATTTTGGATAGTTGTCACTCTATGAAGTATTAACAACTACTTGTAAGTTATCTCTAGATTGTGTATAGATCTCTAAAGCATGTTCTCTCTTAAGATGAAATGATTAAGTGATCATAAGTGGCTTTTTTTTTCTTCCTTTCTTTTCTCTCTCTCTTTTTTAAAAAGGGATTTGCACTATAGGGCAATTGTGCTTGCCAAAGAAACAGCAAGAAATCACTCCCCCCTGGCTGGGGTGAGGGGATGGCCATACCAAAGTCCCTTCTCCTCCATTCTCCTCTCGGGATCTTGGGCACGCACACACACACACACTCGCCTGGCATGAGTTTTAAGCCACCAGATCCAGGACTCTAACCGCAGTTGACTACGTGGGAGTCCAGTGATATAACCATTAAACAATCTGCTGGTCCCTTGTTATTTTTTTTATGCCTTCACACTTACTGGTTTATCTCAAGATTGTAGTTTTCTCAAAGAAAATTTGATCATGACAAATAACCACTGAAAAAGGAGATGTTGCTTTCTGCAATACATTTTCTGTGAAGAGTGCATTTCTTTTTTATCACAATTTGATTTACATACAATATTCGTCCAAGTCTATGGGGGTACAGTGTGGCTTTATAAAACAAGCATAAATTAAATAATGGTCAACCTGGGGTAATAAAAATATCTACCATCTCATACATTTATCATGACTTTGTGTTGTATACATTTGAGAGACACCATTCTAATTTTTTTCAGAATTATTTTATTTAACTTTGTTTGTTTATTTTAATTTGTCCAGAGAAGGAGAGAGAGGGAGGGAGGGAGGGAGAGAGGGGAAACAGAAAGAAAGTGAGAAAACAAGCCGCCAGGTCCAGGATTCAAACCAAGGTCAGCCATGTGGGAGTCCAGTGCCCTTAACCACCATGCCATCTGCCAACCTCAGACATCATTCTATTTTGAAGTATATGTTGGATTGTCTCCAACTGTTTTTACTCTACTGTACTATAGTACTCTGCAAATCATTGCACTTAGCAAACCAGATTCTTATATAGGTTAACCCAGTTTTTCCCCTCCCATTTCCTTCTATTCCCAGCTTCTGATAGCCACTGTTAACACTTCCCATTTTTGTATAATAGAATCTTTTATTGATAGTTTCCACTAATCAATGAGAACATATGGTATTTGTCTTTCAGTGCCTGGTTTATTTTACTTAACTTTGCTTCCTCCAAATTTATTCATCTTGCTTCAGATGATGGGATTTCCTTCTTTATATGACTGAATAGTGCTCCATTCATCTGCTGTTGGGCACTTAGGTCGAGCCCTTCTCCTAACTACTGTGAATAGTGCTGCAGCAAACATGGGTGCGGAGAAGGCGTGTTTCTGAAAAGCCAGGTGGACATCACTAAACGTGCACCTAAGGAACTGTAGTATAAATGATGTGTGTGGTTTTCACCTTACCTCACTCTGGCTCTCCAGCTGGCACAAATAACCTGTACACTTAAAGATTGTTGAGTAGATTTTAAATGTTCTTGCCACACACACACACACACACACACACACACACACACACAGAGAAAAATGCATCATGACTTTTCTGATGACCCAATAGTTTGACTTAATCATTTAACATTGTGTGTATTTGTATGTATGTATGTATATATATGTATGTATATATACACATGCATACATGTACAAAAGCATGTTGTAGACTATAAGTATTCAATATTTGTTTGGCATTGAAAAGAAATGTGTTATTCTGAACTATTATTGACAGTGGGAAGGTTTTTATCTTAAGTCGTATAGGACACATTGTTGTAGATCTCAGTCATTCTCATATTTTCTTACTTGAACCATTTTCTAGATAAAAAAAAATCATGAACATCCATTCTTAATATCTAGGGTGTTAGGTTAGTAGTTTTTATGCTTTTTATGTCTTAGATCCGATTGTGAGTGATCACGCCACAGAAGAACTGCTTACCACCACCATAGGAGTGTTTTTGGATTGCCAGCTTTGTCTTATATCTATTTATGTTGCGTTTCAGTGACATACAAGAATAGTACTCTTGGAAATACATGTAATTGTTGTTGCTTTAAGATACAAAATATTTCCTGTGTGTGCAAACCCAAAATCCCAAGGGAGAATGGAGAAGGGATTACCGTGTGGCCATCCCCCCTGGAGGATGATTTCTCACTTTTACTTTCTCTGTTTCTACTGAGTTCATGTGCCCTGGTGAGGGTGGGAGGGGGAAATCAGAATTAAAAACACTTTAGTACTCCAACAATGATAAAAGAAGAGGTTGTGAGAAGTTATTGTAGGTAATTAGGTAATTTTCATTTTTGTCAGTATTATCATAAACATCTCTGTACATAAATCTTTGTCCAAGTTTAGATTATTTTCCTAGGATAGATTCCTAGATCTGAGTCAGAAGTTATGATTATTTTTAATGCTTTTATATACATTGCCAGATGGCTTCTCAGAAAGGCTGTATCAATTTTTATATTCTCTTAATGCATCCTGATGCCTGTCCCACCACATTCTTACCAGTTTTAGATATTTCACCTTTATGGATCTTTGCAGTTGGCATCTCATTTTATAGGTCAGTTTTAATTGTGAGAGTTGATTATTTAAATGTACTTATTAACTATTTTTTAATCTCTTTTTCTGAATTGTATTTAGGTCTTTTGTCTATTTTTATATGCGCTTGTAAAATATTTTAGGAACCAGATGGCATTTTTCCAGAAAAGCATTAATCACTCTTAGATAAATAAATCTCTGTTGCTACTCATTTTGGGGTATACTCAATGTGCCCAAGTGAAAGAAAAAAATGGCCCAATTGCTATTTATCATCTACTATTCAGTCCTTGTGAGTTTAGGTTGTGGAAGCATCTTTTATGTTCTGCCTATGGAGTGTTTTCTGAAGTATGAGACTTTTCTGGGTTCATAGTTACAAAAGGCATGTCGTCTCTGAGTTTCAGTTACTTGAAGAGTGACCGAATCTCTTTGATGTGATCTCCATGTCTCCATAGTGAATTTCATACTGCAGTGAAGGCCCAGGTTTCAAGTCAAACTTATAGAGATAGGTATAACTAGATTCTGATTTCAAGTGATTACTTTTGTCACAGTTGTGTTGATCAAAATCTTAATTACCGTTCATTACTTTTTAAAAATAATTGCTTGCTTTCTCGTATGTATGTATACATGCGTATACACACACACACACACACACACACACACATATACACGCCCACACATACACACATACAGAAAAGACTTTTTTTTAAAGAAAAGACTTTCTATTTTTATAGTCACAGCTACTGATTTTTTCCTTCAGTTTTCTCCCATTGAATGTATCCATAGGAAGTCTCAAAACAAGCACTTAGTATGGAAACCCTGGACAGCCTCTGTGCCTTACTGATATATACAGAAGAATTGTTGTTTTAATGATAGAGAGACTATTGCCTTAATCTACTGAGAGAAAAAACTATTTGAAGACCTTGCTTGAATTTGGGAACTTATAAAAGAATGAAATCAGTGAGTGAATGGGCTTCATGTAATTTCTAAGTCAGAATAATAGTCCAAAATAATCTACCCTGTTCTTACCTGAATAGCAGTAATCCACAGATGGGTGTTGAAATATTTCCATAATAAATTGCTCACCTTCTTGTGTGGAAGAGTTGATAGGTTATCCCTTTGGACAGTTTTCATGTGTGCAAGCCAATGTAATTAGGTTGGTTAGTGTCTGGTTTTGATAATATTTCTTCCTACGTTTGTTCATTTTTATGATGATCTTGTCTTTCCAGTGATATTTTACATATCTACCTTTAATTTGGGGACACATATTTCACATGATATCTCATAACGTTCCAGTAAAAAATAGAAGTAGAATCTTCATGCTATAAATGTAGAAACTGTTATAATGAAAGATTATACCTTAGCTACCAGGTTTGCTTCCTCCCTGAGGTCACCTCTCTCTCTTAAACCACGTTGCCTTCCTTAAAAATGATACCGATAGGACCAGTAGGTGGTGTAATGGTTACATTGCTGGACTCCCATGTAGTTGAGTGCGGTTTGAATCCCAGACCCAAGAACTTAAAGCTCATGCTGGGCGCGTGTGCATGTGTGCCCAAGATCCCAAGGTGAGAATAGAGGAGAAGGGATTACAGCATGGCCATCCTCCCGGAGGGTCATTTTTTACTTTCTGTCTCTCTGTCTCTCCAGTGAGCACATACACCCTATAATAAAAATCTCTCTTAAAAAAAGAAAATGATACTGTCTGGGCGAATCTTCTTGCATCAACCAAACAGTGCTGAAAAGATCTGCTCTGTGGACCTGATTCTGCCTAATATTGAGAAGATTTACTTGGGTTCACTTCTCCCTCTCAAAGCCCTTGGTAAAGATGTGCAGAATACGTCATTACAATTGAATATGCTGGAAGCTGACAATCTCCCTCATAAAATGCAAAGCTTTTCTTCTGATCTTGGGCAGTACATACTCTATTTCTTTTCTCATGAAATAAAAAGATAGTTAAATTCATGAGCTGAATCATTCTTTGGATACGTGGTATCACACTTGCCTTCAAATACTTCCTGTATAGCATGAGTGTGCTTTGAGAAGTGCAATACTCTGAAATCTAATAGAAGTTATTCTCCTAGTCCAATCTCATGACTACAGTTGTGAAGAAATTAAGTGGAGGCAAATTAGCATAAATTGTATGTCCAATGTAACTTATTTCAAATATATACATAAGAACAGGGATATAATTTTTAGCTTTGATCTTACCGATTAATTTTGTCCTTCATGTGTGAAAATCTTAGTAACACTCAGAAGAAAATCTATGCAAGACCATTCTTATACCTTATGCCATGCTTTAATATTCTTTTATTACTTTGAGTTGGGCTGAAAGTCAGAACAACCTCCTATGGCCCACAACATAGTTTCAGTTAATTTAGGCCTGTCTGTGGTCAAATCTTGGCTAACCATCTTAATTCTTTGGTATTTGCAATATATTCTACATGAGAAATGGGATTGGCCCAAAACAAAACCAACCAACCAAATAATAGCAAAGGGATGTCATTCAAAAGCAACTTCGGAGGAAAGTCGTTAGGGTGGCAATTAGGGGGCCCCAAAAACATTGCAGGTTGGAATTGGTACTACATAACTTATTGCCAAAGTAATAATCATACAATTCAAAAAAATTATATGATATAAATAAGTTTTCAGAAGCATTGCTGAAGATTTGGCCAGGATATTAGTTATTTTATGCAAGTTTTATACCATATCATATCAGCCAGCAAACCCAAAGACAATTTAATATGGACAATTATATCAAAATAATGGGAAAATAACATGAAATTGGCCATCTTAAAAATAGGAGTTCCAGTCATTTTGCATAGATTTGCTGTTAGTGAAAGCAGTTCACATTTAACTTTCAACTACATAATTTATACAAAAAATTAAAATTGTGAATGTGAAAAGTTTTCTTTAACATTTAGTATAGCAAAATTTTAGAACATATTTAACAATCTAATAATGTTAGCTTTATTCTTTCCATTCACTTCATTTCAAATTACTTTTAAAAGAAATATCAGGCTTCATATAAATTAAGCATGAGCCAAATGAATATTTAAAATGTAGTTAGCAACCGATTTTTTTTATCCAAGGATTTTTGTCGTTTGCTTAGAAAAAAAAAATAGTACTAAGGAAACCTTCTTCATAAAACTTTATCATGGGAGCTTCTTTTTAAATATGCTATTTGATATTAATTATCCCATCTCTTTGTCCTCATTAGGTATGTCGCATCATTAGAGATAGCATTACTAAATAGTTGTAATTTTACAAGTGCTTTGATTAATGATCGCTTGGACTGCAGTTTCATTGGGTAGGATTAACTACATTTTAGAGATGGCAAAATGCCATTATAACGTTAATGCCAGAATCTAATTAGAACCAAGAGTTAATATCAAGAAACTTTATAATTTCATATAGGGGGATGATCATGTTCTTGTTGTTTTAATGCAGTGTCCTATTAAAAATAAGTAACACTTCATCTTTTCTCTTGTGATTAATAATTGTAGCTCAGCAAACATTTATCAAACATTGACTATGTGCCAGTCACTGCATTAAGGCCTTAGTGAGATTGCTTCCCATCCTCAAACAAAACACAGGCTTTCTGATCAGAAAGAACAGAAATGAGAAATATCTTCATTATAAAAATTTCATCTGTCCCTTAATCTTATGTGACTCTTGTTTCCTAAGGCATGCATCTCCCCAGTCTCTGGTCTGCTTCGCTTTCAGTTTTGACACAGCTACCTTCTGTGTTGTCTGAATTGAAAAATTGGCCAGCAATATCCCCTGTAATGAAAGGGTCTACGATATTGAGTTTCGTAGCTGTGGGCAGCATGAGGAGCATGAAATGGAATATCCTATTTGTGGTCCTGACTACTGCAGTGTGTAATAGCTACACCTTATAGTAAGAGAAAACTTACATTTTGTAGAACTGCATGATAAACTTGGAAGGTAGACGGGGAGGGAGAACTCATAGGGATCTTTCTACTTCGTTGAGGAAAAGTCTTCCTGTGCTGAAGGTGTAAGTGGTGACTTTCTGTAAAATGCAGACCTTTAACGATTTTTTTCTGTTCTAAAAATCCCATTATCCTATGTTTCTAGGACTGAGAGGGGGCCAATGGACTGAAAAAAAAAATCCTTATGTTCACTATTCTTTTTTGTTACCTTATGTATACTTACTTGCAAAGAAATGTTGAAGCCTTATGAAGGCTATAAACCACAACCAAGAGTTGGAAGAGGCAAAGGGAAAAGAGCACCCAAAAACTCTGGATGAAACAAGACCTCAACTATTTAGTTTGTGGTCTGGGCTTCCTAGTAGCTAAGGCAAAGAAGAGAAATAGGATAACTTGATATGATTTGAGGTAGAAGACACATACCACCAGTGCATCAGAACAAGAAAGCATTCTTCTTATTCTCCATTAATAAGAACAACTTGTCCAGGGGATTTGGGTAAGGAGCCATAAGGCACACAAGGAATGATGTCCTCGTGAATGTTCATAGAAAATAAAATATTACACACATGTCATTTCATATATCAGCGTTTCGAGAACATGAAGGGGAGTAATGTTAAAAACAAGACTTTTTTTTTCCCCATGAGGCTGAGAGAGGGGAGTTTGAAACTTCTGGTGTATTTACTGTAGATAGATGCTTATTTTCTTTCAGCCCACTGACATATGGGGCAGCAGAAAGATGTAAAAATGTCTAGTAAAGGGTAGCATTGTTAAAAGTAGGAGGGGATAAATGGAGTTTTTGTGGCAGGATGATATTTGGAAGACTGATCAGGCCACTGGGAGGTTTTTAAATATGCCAATTCTCTGTAACAGGAAGATCAGTCTCTGTTTTAGACAGCATACCCAATTTAGTAAATTATTATTATTCTGTCAAAATTAATGTGAACCATTTTCTCTTTGAGGCTGCTTTTTCCATAGGTGATGTTTTCCAGATGGCCTTTGTGCAAAACCCTCGATGTTTTGTGTTTTCTTTCCTAAAGAAAGAACCTTTGCTGACATCTGTTCGTTTTTCTCTCTCTTCCCCCCATTGTAGGGAAGAGAACACCCAAGGCAAAGGAGAAGAGGAACAAGAAGAAGGAGAGGAAGTTGATGGAGAGAGCCCAGGAACAGCACAGCGTCTTCCTAGCGACAGACAGAGCTAACCAGTAAGATAAAAGACATTAATGGTGAATGTTTGGGGGGTTTTCATTTTTGCAAAAGTGCACAAAGCTGCTCTCCACTCCTGCACACTGGTGTCCAGCATGCGTGCTGCTCTGACCAGTATCGGTTCCCAGTTATATTGTGAAAGGCAGAGCCACAAGCAGGGCCTCTGTTATTTATGCTTTGATTTGAGTCCCAAGACTGAAGGCAGGAGCGTGTTGACCTGAATCCGTGGAAGCAGGTATGATTGCACAGCCTAGGACTTGGCTCAGTGTGTGCAGAGAGGATCTGTCCCCAGCACCATGGCCATGTGAGAGGCGTGTGACTTGCTGACCACCGCTGGAGGACGGACTTGTGCCTGTTTATGTGAAAGAAGATACTCGGCAGGCAAAGCGCTATTCACTTGTGACCTTCGTTTCTCACGTCGTGCATTTTTGAGGATAAATGTATGTGGATATCTGCCTAGTGTCCCCACATGGGTCCTCAGCATCTGTCACCTCTGAACTGTTGTGTGCCCGAACTGCTTTTTAGCTGGGGATACGTAAGGGAATTCCCACTCGGTTTCGCTGCCGCTCTCATCTGTACATATTCTGCTGGGGCGACATAGGAAGCTCGTATTTACTGTATATTTATGCTTTCTTGTGTGTAAGAAGTTATACCTGACTAATATGATGTCACTTTGTTTCTAGTGGTTCCTAACCATTGTCCAGTACGTGACTGTTCTAGTTCTGAGAATTGACAAATGTTTTGTTGCCTCTTGAAACTTTTTTTTTTTTTTTTAATTTTTTGTGGGCTTATTTCTCATTGTAAGGATAGGATAAGCTAGTTTGTATATAGGGTCTAAAGACCAGTGTCAGAGAGTTTGAAAACTGACAGATCTTCCCCACTCCATGTGTCGCACACACAGGTAAATGAGCATGTGGCATCTGGCAGGGAGAAGCCACGACTCCCTTTGAATTTTAAGAACCGATGACTTTATGAAACAACTGAAAGTATGAGGGATTACGTGCTCACACTTGTACCACCAATCCTGCAGTGTCACAGGCCAACTAGAGAAGTTTTCAAACTTATTTCTGACTTCATTAAAAAAAAAAATACAGTTCCTAGCTTTCGGTGACAAGGCACCTACCAATTTTGTGGGGATTATTATAAAAGTTATCAAAGGCTGGGCATTGAGTTTAAGGAGACAACAGGATGAATGACTACAACTGCTTGTCAGCCCTTCATAGATTTCCATTGCGCCAGAATCATTTTATAGCCAAGGCAAGGAGGAACACTCTGGAAATTTTCCTGATCACTTTCAACTCAATTGTTTTGAAATTTTAAAAGCATCATTGTCCACTTGGGGCGAAACTGGTTGTTCAAAGGGTTGTGATTGGTCATTTCTATCCTAAGAACATCATCTTTCTGGCTTATCCAGGAGAAAATTAGAACATAAAGAAATGGTTGCAGATTTTTGAGGAAACAACCAAAGCAAGGTAAAGCCTTTTTCTCACCTTGCATTGGCAAAACTACCTCTTCAGTATTTTTGTTTAACTTTTGAGTCGAAAGCATCTTAACAGTAAGTATGTTATATACATCATTATGAAAATAGTATTGCTATGAGATAATAAGCCATATATGAATGTTGTATACAGCTTTAGGGTTTGCATTTAATCCTAAAGTGTTCACCCTCTGTCTATTTACACTATATTCCTATTTACTATGTGGGGTGGGGTCTCCTTTATATAGTGCTTCATGGTTAATAAGTCAATACCTGTTCTGTTTCTGGGATGTTTTTTGTGCATTAAAAATTTCCAAAATTATTTTTGTGGAGTGTTTGTTTTTTGTTTTGTTTTTACTTTAGAGATATATTTAGGAAAAAATACAAGACTTTAACAACTCTACCCACAAATATTGTTTCCCCCTTATAAAAAAGCAGACCTCAAAAACCCATGTTAGTAACTACATCTAGCACATGAAGTCATTCAGCTATGTGTTACACTGTAGTGTATGCTAAGTAGGGATGTTGGAGCCACGTGGCCTGGAACAAATTATTTAATCTCTCCAAGTCTCAGTTTTCTTACTTGCGAATAGAGATCACAGTATTATGTGTCAACAGGGCTGTATTTTACACACTAAAATAAATCTGTAGGGTTGTGTTTTAAGAATTAGGTAAAGTAGGTAAAATCCATTCAGCACAGCATGGTATGTAGTAAGAACAACACAAGTTGTTACCTGTTATTACTCCTGTCATTGGATATTTGTGTAATTTAAACATTGATTTTCCCCTATCAACAAAATAGAATACCAAAGTAAGACTCTAAGTCTCTCCTTGATTTAGGACTGGGTTATGTCAGATAAACCCTTCAGTCTATCGCTTGATATCTGGACTTTATTTGCTGAAATTTTTACGGCTATTAATTTACATCTACTTGATTTCTGAGTCTCCTTGTTATAAGCACCATATGCACAGATACAAACCTGAATTATTGTATCAATTGGAGTACAGTCAAAAAGATGAGTCAGTACAGGTATTTCACACAGGGAATATTACGCTGGAAATTGGTTATGCAAGTGATACACAAACAAGAAGCCAAAATGGGTGAGCAAGACAACCTAGAGATTAGCTACAGCAGGAAGCCATTGTTAACTTTAGGGCAAGAGGGATTACAGGAGGTGAGGTTTCCAGAATCCAGAACTCATAAGCCACCAGCTAGAGTTAGAGCAAGAGAGGTTCCTTGATTTAGGATTGGGTTATGTCAGATAAACTATCATAAGTAAAAAAATATTGTGGGCTAGTGGCACAGTGGTGAAGGTGCTAGATCCTGCATGGTCAGCTACAAGGTTTGAGCTGGTGGCCTGAAAGACCCATTGGACACATGTGTGTGCATACCCAAAATCCTGAAAGGAGACTGGAAGAGAAGGTATTGGGATTGTAGTTTGGCCATCCCCTCAGGGGCCACACTGACTTCTCACTTCCACTCTCTCTCTCCAGCAAGTGCACACATCCTATGGCCAGAAATCTTTTAAAAATATTGTAAGTAGAAAATACATTTTTAAATACATTATTTAATACACCAAATACCATATCTTAGCCTAGACTACCTTAAACATTTCCAGATCACTTAAATTAGCCGACAGTTGGGCAAAGTCATCTAACATAAAGTCTATTTCATAAGAAGGTATTAATCATATTACGTAATTTAGATAATACTAAAAGAGAATGGTTGTATGGGTAAAGTATGGTTTCTACTGAATGTGGATCACTTCTGCACCATCATAAAGTCAGAGTTGTAAGTGGAGCCATTGTAAGTCAGTGACATCCGTAGGACCGAGGCTGGAGCTATAACCAAAGAAGGAGCTAAAATCAAACATTTCTGGTAGCTGACATTTCCTAATGCTGATCTGGTGTGAAGTGAGAGAGGAGGAGATACCCTGGCTTCTCCCTACCTCCCAGCTTTAATCTCTCAATGCCTGCCATTGCCCAAACCTGCCCAGGGCCAGTGGGCAGGAGAGCCTGGGTAACACAGTTCTCTGTAATGTAGGAGAGCACCCAAGAAGGGTAGAACAAAGTTCTAAGAGCAAACAAAATGCCCACCATAATCACCAAAACCTGCCTCCAAAACATCCCTCTTCTTGCCTTCCAAATTTAATAGTTACTATCTTTACCTAGATGGTTAAATGAGGACCCTTGTATGCATCATTTGCCTTCCATTATTCCCTACATCTCATCAGGTACTAAATTCTACTGACTCTACCTCCAAAACATCTTTTAAGTCTCTTCCCATCTCTTCACTGTCTTTACCCTAGGCTTAGTCCTCGTATATCTCTCTGCTAGACTATTCCATTATTCCTAAATAGTATTCTTGCCTCAGCTCATCACAATTGTTTGTGTATATTGGATCATTGGAAAAATCCTGATGTATATGCAAAAATACATGACTTTTCAGACTACCCAATATTTTTACATGTGCTTATGTTTATTTTTAAATAATTATTTTAACTTTATTTATTTAAAATTGACCACAGAGGGACAGAGAGAGAGAGAAAGAGAAAGAGAGCAAAAGTGAGAAAGCAAGCCACCAGGTCTGGGACTCGAACCACAGGCGCCCATGTGGGAGTCTAGCGCCTTTAAGCACCATGCCAACTGCCAGCCCCTATACTTAATTAACATATTTGTTCTGCTATTCTTCTGTTTAAATACCTCTCTGTTCTTTTAGAATAAAATCTTAAAATTTTTTCACATAGGAAACAGGGCCACTTTAATGTCCTCTTTGTTTGTGGGGATCAGGAAAGACTGAGGGGACCATGCTGATTTTTATTGTAAAACCTAAGGGCAAATGTGGCTTTAAAAGTAAACGGCAGGGCCAACCCAAGGTGTGGTAGTTTAGGCACTGCATCCTACCTGGCTGACTCTGTGGTTAGAGTCCTGGACCCGATGACTTGAAAAACATGGCTGACAGGTGTGAGTGCCCAAAATCCCAAGAAGAGGGAGAAATGGAGGAGAAGGGATTATGGGGTGTCCATTTCATGGTTGAAGATGCTTTCTTACTTTCCTTCCTCTCTGTCTCTCCCTAGAAAGTACATTCACCCTCTGGCAAAATTTTAAAAAAAATAAATAAAAAAGATAAATGTATTCTGTCTAAGAGGTTAAATAGTCTGAATAATGTGTTGAATAAAGGTTTAGACAGATTCCCATATTAATCAATGATGAGTCATTACAACAAACTGCCATGTGCCGCTGCCTCTAACTCCAGCAGACATCGCTAACCCCCCTCTTTTGACCTCTGAGTAAAACACATAGACACAGAATCCTTCCCAACAAAGATATTCCAAGGAAATATTACCAATTGAAGTTAACAGGGCGGTTATAACTATGCTTCTTGGGTTTTGTTCAAATTAATATCCTTAAAGAAGCACAGTTGTCTTCACCCAGAAATACTCTGTGGTGCATTCTACACAGTATTTATAAACCTAGCCATAAAGTACCCTTAAAAGTAGAGAAAAACAAATGTCCATCTCTGGGATTATAATCTGAAGCAGCCTTATTTTAATTCTGACTTTAGTATAAAAGATCATACAAATTTTACCTTCTAATGAATAAAATAGTTATTTTGAAATGCAAAATTATTCCCCAGCCTCCAGTATCCTCCAAAAAGCCTTCAAGTGAAGTCACATTCCAGGAAGATGTTCCATGTTCATCTGGTCCTGGATTTCACATATCCCTTTGCACAGAGACCCTTATCCCTTAGAGAAATGCATATCCCTGTTTCAGTAGCCAAATAGAAGCCCTTTGGTAGAGTTTTCTAATGGTTTGGCCAACTAACTCCTCCTGAGGTTTTGCCATAGGGCACGTGTGCTTGCTAGGGAGAGAAAGACAGAGACAGAGAAAAAGTGAGAAATTATCCCCAGGGGGATGACCACACTGCAATCCTCAGTTTCTGTGGTGGCATGCTTTTCAGGTCCATGTCTAATGTTGAGCCTTTTCTACTGCATCCCATACTCTGCCACAAGCCTTCTTCTCTATATCTGTTACTGAGGAACAGTCAATTTTTTCTGTAAACGGTCAGAAAGTATTTTTGTCTATCACATGGTTACAACTACTCAGTTTTGTTTTTGTAGCACAAAAGCAGCCATATTGGGTATGCAAATTCATAAGGATGACTATGTTGCAATAAAACTTTATTGATACTTAGATGAGAGTTTCACTGTTTTTATATGTCATAAAATTATTTTGATTTTTTTTTTTACCATTTGAATGATATAAAATTTTGGTTTGCCAGACATATAAAAATAGGTGAGAGTCTGAACTGGGTTCACAGACTAAATTTGTTGACTCATAATATATGAGCAGGTTTTCAAAAAGTTCATGAAAAATATGTATTATAAAACCAGTATGCACAAATTTCAAAATTTCTTGCACTAAAACAAACATGGTTGAATTTTTTTCCATGAACTTTTTGCAGTCCTCTCATGAAAGATAATTTGTTAGTTAATGTACGGTTTTTGCAAACTCTAAGAGGCTGCCTCTACCTCTACCCCAACGATACACTTTCTGGCTCTATAAATGTGTCCAATAAATGTGTTGAATGTACAAACATTTTCTTTTTTAAAGAGAGATTTTTACTATAGGGCATGTGTGCTTGTCAGAGAGTGAGAAAGTGAGAAATCACTCCCTAGGAGCAATGGCCATGCCACAATCCCTTCTTTTCTCAGGATTTTTGGGCATGCATGCACATGCGCTCAGCATGTTTTAAGCTTCTGGGTTTGAGATTTGAACCCAGTTGGCCATGTGGGAGTCCAGTACCTTAACCACTATGCCACCTGCTGGCCCCAAATGTGCATGCATTTTAATCACCCTGTGAATTGGGATAAGTTCTAACTTTGTATTGCCATTCTTGATATCTTACTCTGCTTCTAGTTTAATCTTTTATTGGCCATGGGAGACTATATTTCATGCCTAAAGCTAAAGTGAAATACCCAAAGCTCAAAAACCAAAATTATTTTTTTCTTTGTAAGTTCTCTCCTTTTTAACGTAATCTTCACTGACATAGGTAGCACCTCTGCCTTTTAACATATCTTAAAGCTTGTATTCTAATCAGAATCATATAGTTTTAAGAGTTTTATCCATTTGTTCTGAAAGAGAGAAAGAGAAACAGCAACCTCTCCCAATAGGGTCTCCAGGCAGTGACCCACCCCCATCCTCAGCCTAGATCGTAGGCACACACACTCGCCTGGTGTGCTCAGGAACATCCCAGGAGAGAAACCCATGACCTTTCCCATGTGAATCCAATTGTATTACCATTGTGCCACTGCCTAGTCTGTCTTCTATCTGTTCAACATCAAGACATCTCCATTCTTTCTCTTTAAGGTGTACCAGTGCTGTGTTCTTCCCTTGCTCTTTCCGCCTCAATCTACATAAACTAATGCTGTGGATGCATTTTAAACACACCCAATACAACTCTCTTAAAATGATTATGGTGGGAGGCAACAGATTATATAGTGGTTAAATCACTGAACTCCCACATGGCTGACTGAGGTTCAAGCCCCAGACTTGGTGGCTTGAAAATCTCACCAGGCATGTGTGTGTGCCTGCCCAAGATCCCAAGAGAAGAATGGAGAAGAAAGGATTGCAGTGTGGTCATTCCCCCTGGGGAGTAATTTCTTATTTTTTCTTTCACTTTCTCTCCCTGTTTCTCTCTCTAGTGAGAGCACGTGCCCTAAGGCAAAACCTCTAAAAAATATATTATTGAGAACCAAGCAGTGGTGCAACAATTAATAACTGTGACATGGGCTGGAGGGATGAAGGTAGGAAAGGGCAGAAGGGATTGGATTCTGAGCACGGTGGAACAGAAGCACCCAAAAGAATTGCTAATGAGTTGGATATGGCTAAAGAAGAAAAAGAACCTAGGCTGTCTTCTTGGTATCTTGTCTTAAGCAACAAGGTATTTGTTTAAGAGACATGGAGAAGACAGGAGAATAAATAAATCTGTTTTTCACATCTAACTTCGAGGTGCCCATTAAATATTTATGTGGAAATAGCAACAAAGCAGCTGGATTTGCATCTGGAGTCTAGGAAAAAAAGGCAGGGCTAGAGCTATGACTTGGGGATATATCAGATGACATTGAGATCCATGACCTAGAGAAAGAATATGCCTGGGGAAAGAAAAGAATAAATGGCACTCAGACATCAACCACACTATGAGACACCACTAAAGACACTGTGAAAACGTACGCAGCTAGGAAAACCAGGAGCTGGTAGCCTAAGACTGACCAAGAACAAGAGTGATTCAAGGCTTATATAATTCTCTTCCCCCTTGTTTTAGAATAAAAAACATCAAGAGAAGTGAAGGACAATTAGGAAATATTTGTAATGATTGAGGGTTTGGTCTTAAATTTGTTTCCTCATTGTACACTCCAAGAGTGAATCTTACCAATAGTTTATAATCTCCTTGAAAATGGTTTTGATGTAGAAAGAATGTAAAATAAACCAGTGCTTACAGATTTTAGAAACCACTCTTCAGATAAATGTGATAATGATACTTAATTTCAGGTTACTATATCACCTACCAATTTGATCTATATTCATGATGAAATAATTATCTCAATGATCCTGTAAAAGATTTTTATTTCTTTCAAATTTAATAAATATATATCAAGTGAACAACAAAACAAGCAGAATAAGGACCTGTGAATTATAGGTCTTCAGGTTTGTAATTTTCAACAATGAAGATTTTCGAAACTTGTAATTACTGAGGTACTTTGATAGAAGCCCTCTGATGTGAGCAAGCATCTTTGAACAGAGGTATTATACATAAGCACACACGCGTGCGTGCACACACACACACACACACAATCATTGTATTTAACTGGAAAGGAAGATAGTGAAAAAGTACTTTTGTTCAGTATTTTCTGTGTAAAATAAGACAGTTAAATGTATTATGTTCCATTTTAAAATCCAATTAATGTGTTTTCAATCCTTTCCATCACACATGTGTGGGAGGCTGTGCACCAGCGAATATCGCTGGTTTCTCAGAGAGCAAGCAATTACACAATGACAAAGGCCATGATTGGCTCCCCTTCAAAACCTCACCTTCAAAACCATACTCTGATTGGCCACTTCCCATAGCAAATCGGTGAGCTTAGAATCCCTCAGATTTGCATATCTGGCACCTCACGATTAGTCCACAAAAAGAACCAATCATAACCCACCTTTTACAATCCTTCATTTAACCAATCACTGCCCACCTACATGTATATAACCAGGATCCCTGGCCCACAATCGCCAGATGACCCTGAAGACCCTGAAGAGTTGTAACACTGTGTCCTCTCCGTGCTGCCCACAATAAGCAGATGACCCTGAAGAGTTGTAACACTGCGTGGTCTCCGAGTTGTAACACTGTGTCATTCATCCCGTCTCTCACTCCTTCCCTCAGGAAACCTGTTCCACTGTCCCCCTGGTCAGGACACACATGCTTCTCCTGAGTTTTCTATATTTACTTCCTAGAAAAATGAAATGTGGCAGAGACGTCTATTATTTACTCAAATGCCCTTCTCTCTTCAGAGATCAACAGGAAGCATATTACTTTTTAAAAATTTTCATGCAATTAGATGAATCTGTGTGGCTGATTTTAATCAATGGTATTTGATTAGGAATTACATGTATCACTCAAGGCCTGGAGCATTTTAGGGCAAGTGTATATTCCAAATGATTTTTCTTCTTTGGCTGTGACCATAAAGGCAGAACAAGGTGAAAGAAGCCTAGGTCCCTGAGTCACTATATGGAAAACCATTGCCTTGAAAGGCTTCCCAAGCTCAATTAGACTTTGAGCAAAAAATAAAAATAAAATCTGTATTAAGTCACTGAGATTTTTGGGTTTATAGCTAACTTGGAATAGCCTGGCATTCTTTATAATGTAGGTTTTTAATTTTCTTGAGATCAAGAATTTTATTACTAGTTCAAAAAAATATATATATACACACACATACACACATACACACATATATATATGTGTGTGTGAAAGTATGGGTGTATATATATATATACATATATATATATATATATATATACACATATCATAAAAATCAGAAGTATATTTGACCAGAATAATCAACATACATACATTTAGAATGAGAACAATGATATCTACTTTTAGTAAAGTGTCTCATTTCATAAAAGAGATTGATACATCTTCTAATAATGGTAATGTAATAATTTATTGTCCAACTTCTTAAAAGATTCATGTAGCATCATTATATAGCCCAGGAAGCACATGATCTCTGTAAGTTTTTTCCATGTGCCTACTCTATGCAGCAAGCATAAGCCATCTATAAAGTGATATTTGTGATGGCCTATAAATATCTGTTATTGAGGCTGATACTTGACTGTTTTCTCATATCATGTCACTAATCACTTTACCCACAAAACAGCCCCATCCACATCCCATCTATTGTGGACTGAACTGTATTATTCTCCTCACCAAGAACCCATTGTTGAAGTGCTAACCTCAAAAGCTGTTGTATTTGGATACAGTGCCTTTAACCGAGGTCTCTGGGTTAGGACTCTGAGCCTGTAGGACTGGTGTTCTTATCAGAGAAGAGGTCCCAGGAGTATGAGGTGCACAAGAAAGGCATGTGAAGACACAGCAAGAAGATATGTTTGCAAATGAAGGTGAGAAGACTCTGGAGAAACCAAACCTGCTGACACTTCCATGTTGGGCTCACAGCCTTCAGAATGAGAAGAAATAATCACTGTTGTTTAAGCCACCAGTGCGTGGTTATCTCTGATGGCAGCCCTAGCAAACAAATGTACTCTACTTCATCAGGTTCCTCAGGACCACCAACTCCTCCAGGTAGCCTTACTTTCCAGATTTATCACTGGTGCACTCCTCCAAATTTCTACAGTGACTTTAATTAGATATTCAACACTTTTAAATAAAATTATTCAACTTTTTTCAACAATTGAATATGTTTGGTCTCACCAACTGGACTGTAAACCCATTGCACTGAGAGCCCATATTCAGTATGCCATCTTTTAATTCCTCAAAATTGAATAAATAGGTACAACTGGAGTGGCACAGTGGTACCACAATACTCTACAATGCCGGAAGTGACATGGAAGATCAGGGTTCAGTTCCCAGGTCTACCTGTATATGCCGGTCATTCATGCAAGTGCTGGGGATCCTGGCTAGTTAGAAAGCTGGAGAGGAGATCGTGACATGAGACTCTGTTGATGGTGCTGATCTTTTTGTCTCTCTACGCTCTCCCATGAAGTAAATAATAACATTTTTTTGCCTTTTTAAAGAGAGATTTTTGCTATAGGATGTGTGTGCTCTCCAGAAAACAGAGACAGAAAGTAAGAAATCACCCCTAGGGGAATGGCCATACTGCAGTCTCTTCTCCTCTCAGGATCTTGGATACACACACACGTGCCTGGTGTGTTTTAAGCCACCAGATCCAGGACTTGAACTGCAGCCGACTATGTGAAAGTCCAATGATGTAACCATTATGCCATCTGCTGGTCCCAGTAAATAACTTAAAAAATTACATATGTAGTGGCTATTCAGTAAAAGGTTAATTAAAAGGATTATGTTAATGGTCCAGAATTTTCTTCCTGATTTTTATGATTACTAAATCCAAATCAGCCTAGAATCCTGAGAATATTTTTGTAAGAATCAGAGGAGGGACCTTGAGAGCTTGTTTGGAGGTTCTAGCAGGGTTGCTCACCTACTTACATATCCGTGACCAAAGGACGGCCCTCCTCTATTGGACCAAGCACACAGCTTCAGGAGGGATGCACATGGAGCAGTGAGGGTGAAAGGCAACACCCACCTAGCCAGCCAGATCAGCCAATGAATCCTGGTGATCAATGGGGTGACAGTGGTTGCAGCCAGATTGCCCTTACATTCAAAATTATCTGGTGATGATAATGTGTATGATAATATCTTTGATTGGACTAATATAAAATGTATTCATGCAGAAAAAACCATTTTGTAGGCTTTAAAGATGTTCAGTGATTGCATGTAAAAAATAAAAGAAATAAAGTCAGGGGAGAGAAGTTTTGCATTATTTATAAGATTTTTCAATTAGGGTATTTAATTTCTCTAAAAGATGTAATTGCTACATTATAAATTGCTTCCTATTTTCTAAAGATAATTGTGTTTCTGTGATTTTACCCAATGTTTAAAACAGGTATTTAAGAAGAATCAGGGCAATTTATCTATTTAATTGACTTCATTATCAGATAAGTTCTCAATTCCGTGCAGTTCAAAAGTGACACATGGTCCAAGTTTTAGAGAAGTAAAACATCCATTTAAATGTGACACCTGAATTCTGTAATGAACTCAATGACTTTGGATGAATAGCTGTAAGTTTCCTTTACAACAAGCAAAAAAAGTGGGTTCTCCTTTTTTTTTTTTTTTTTTTTGAGAGAGAGAGAGATAGATATTTGCTATAGGGCACATGCACTTGCCAGAGAAACAGAGAGAGACAGAAAGTGAGAAATCACCTCCCAGTATAGATGGTCACATCACAATCTCTTCTCCATTCTCCTCTCGGGATTTTAGGAACACACATGCACCCAGTGTGTTTTAAGCTGCCAGGTCCGAGACTCGAACTGAGGTTGACTACGTGAGAGACCAGCAATGTAACCATTATGCCATCTGCTGGTCCTAGTTTACCCATTTTTAATCATGAGCCATACTCAAATTCCTATTGAAATACACCAAACTTTTATAGAGCAAGTGAGCAGCCAATATGTGATTCCTGACCCTGTGCGTCTGTCTTTATGTAACTCCTTCTGCCTCCCTCTGTCTTCTCTGCCTTTACCCCTTCGACATTGGTCCTGTCAGTTCCTGTCTGTTCCTGAAAATACAAATTATTTTTTCCTGGATTTGTAAGCAAACTGTTCCTGAAAGTTCTTGTTCTCGAGCTTGTTCTGAAATTATATTATTAAGAGCTTACTGAGCAAATTTCAACATTGATCAAATGGAAAAAGGAAGCACCACCAAGTTACAGCTCCAAGCAAAACCACTTTATGAGTGTGTGGCTGGGGTGCACATTAATGACACCAGTGCCCAGGTGGCCAAATTTATGTCCACCCTCTTGATCTGATAATACAGAGCAGGAGGATGAATTGGTAATGAACCGGGCTGAAAACAGATGGTGACTCCATGTGTGTATACTGCTGAAAACCTACAAAGGGGAACCATTAAATATGTGTCTTTAAATTTAAATTAGTGCATTTCAAAAACACAGACTGTTGAGCTTTTGAAAATAGGCTGGTTGAATGTGTTTCATCTTATAGTTTTGAACTCTGATGTGTTTTGTGGAATAGCAACAGACAGAATGGATGGTATGCTAGTTACCCTTTCTTTAGCTCCTCAATATCAGTGGTGCTTCACTGTAATTAGGTGCCTGAGTGTAGTTCTTTGTCATTAAATTTGTTACACCCTAATTAGGAAATTTAGAAAATTCAAAAGACCACCACCTAAAAATTGGCACCAATTATTAAATACATTTTCTCAGATTATATGATTTTTTCCCTCCACAATTCTGATTGAGTTTAATGCTGAAATGACTAGTTTTAAAACATTTTCTTGTTTAAGCAAACAGCATTTTATCAAAATGAACTAAAATATATAATATTCTACTGGCTGTATATATACTTGTGCTATATTGGAGATACTCGGGTCTGAATCTATCCAGAAATGATTATTTCTTTGAGTTACACTCAGAGACAAATAAAACTGGTGATCAGATGCCAATCCAAACACACCCCAGGATAATTTTGGGGTAGAGCTACCACAAACACTCCCTGTGATTCTGTGAGGGCCTTGGATCATTTAATATGAAACTACATAAAAATGAGTGTAGCTGATGGTTGGGTAAAGTTTATAGTGAGTCCAGAATCTGGTCTGGACTCCCTAGACAATGGAGTTATAGGAAACCGGGCCCAGATAAAAGAAGAATAGGAGTGGTTCTCTTTCTGCCTCACATCCCACATCTGTCCTGCATAAATCTCCCAGCTATTACCTTGAGCAGTTCCTTCTGTGCTCTTCCAGGTAAAACTCAAACCATTCAAGTTCAAGGCCAATTTGGTTTACATCTTGGACATGCCCAAGTTCGTCCAAAGAGGCAGAATTCTTAGCAGTGCCAATGCTATACTGTTTATGGACTTCTTACATCTAATCTCAATCTTCTCTTTTGGGTTGGCATTGGGGAGAGTTATTTTAGAATATTTTTCCTTTTGTATAAAGATACTAAAATCTTTAACAAATGTCTTTATCCAGGAAATGTTAATATATTGGGTAGCAAATTCTACAGCCTGGGAAAAAAAAGAAAACGGAGCTGCTAATGGGACAGTTCCCTAGGGTCCTAGTTCTGTGTTCTCTCTCTCCCAGATTCTCTACTCCCTGATTCTCTTTTCCCTTCTGCTTTCCCAAAATCTATCCAAACTTGAGAAATACAAGTCAAGGAGTATTATGGTCCACCATTACCACTGGAAATATATTATTCAAAGCAGAACTTAAGGAGAACAATAAGAATATCTTTGTCTCTTGTCACTGTAACAAATGTGCAAAATTACCAACATCGAGATTCCATACCCAAAGTCCACGCAGCTGAAAGTACAAACTTAAATTTTTTAATAGGGTTAGGTGTTTGCTGTATTCCTAACAGTAATGCTCTGTTCTGTGATTCAAAAAACTAGTGGTCATTCTTCTTACCAGACTTTATACTTGTATTAGGTCTTCAGGAAAGTCATGACATATTTTTCTATACAGAAGTGTGTTATGACTTTCTCAATGACCCAATAATTAAGTTATAAGTTCTTTGGAGACAAGGCAGTTGAGTTTAAATAATTGTTTTTCCAGATCACTTAGTGCTTTGCATATTACAATTAATATATATGTAGTGATTTAATTGTGTATGTATTTCTTTAATATTCTAATTTGGCCCATATAAGAACTGTGGTATTTTACACAATAGGAAACTAAGGCTGAGTGAGTTGATTTGAGTCCCACAGTTCTCTTCATACCAGTTATCGATTATTGTTCAGTAATAACCAAATTCAAAATGGGTGACTAAACATTATGAAAAGGCCTGACAAAAATGTTTCCTCCAGGACTAAATTGCCTTTATAACTAAATTAAACCATTTTTTAAAATCATTTTATTCAATGTGTCAATACTAAAATGTGATTCTGCTTGATTTAAATAATTTCATTAAAATCATTTCTAAAGCATATTTAATAATGTAAAGCAATATGACTGAGGTTGAGAGAAGTAAGACCTGGCTTTGTATATCCTTATTTTATTTTCAAAAGACTTACAGTGTCTCATTATTTGCCAAGTCTTGTACTATGTGTTGGGAGGGAGGACACAGGACGATACGTGGTTCATGCCCTCAAACAGCATGAACTTTGGTAACAGGGCTGCAAAGAGATATTTGGGCACGCTGAACACACCATGCTAAAACTGAGCTATGAACAAAACAGTTTGCTAAAGCACAGAAAGGTTCTATTTCCATTTCTAGTGAGACTCATTTTTATCAACTTAGTGACCATAGTCTTACAGGATTTGGCATGTTAAAGCTCTCGCTCCATAGAATATGTGTGGTTTCTCTGCACCCCAATATTGCAATGGAATTGGAGTTGGATGGATGATATCTGTCCACTATACTGATCCCCAACTTATATACTTTTAAATTACTGATATAAGGAAGCATGTCCCATATTCACTACCATCTGTTTAAGGACTCGTGTATCATTTTATCTCTTCTTGTAAATTTCAAACACAAGCATTTTTATAGTTGAAATACAATCTTTGGGTTAATGCATATAATCTTAGGTTAATATATTTAATAAAGATGGAGGTGTTCATAAAATGATAAAAAACTGATGTTTTAAAACTATTTCATCTTTTAAAAATACTGAAATGGCAGAAGAAGCAAAGAAAAATGAAAAAATAATCTATAATCTCTTCAAAAAGAGCATTGCTTTAATATTTTGTCTTGTTTATCTCCACTTTTTCTTTTCTTTTTTTGTAGAGCTTTTTGTCTTAGGGCGCATGTACTTGCTGAAGAAAGACAGAAGCAGTGAGAGAGAAAGTGAGAAATCACCCGTCAAGGGGGATGGTCATGCTACAATACCTTTTCCATTCTGCTTCTGGGATCTTGGGCACACATATGTGCCCTGCGTGATTTTGATGCCTCCAGGCCCGAGACTAGAACCATGATTGGTCATGTGGGAGTCCAGCGATATAACTACTATGCTATCTGCTGGCCCCAATTTCTACTTTTAAAAATGACTACTATTATCATTTTAAAGTTTATTTCTTTCTTCCATGAGAGAAAAATAGGCGGCATCCCCAATGATACACCCCCCAGCTTCAGCCAACCCCAGATCATGTGCACGCCCATGGCCAGCATGTTCAGGGAGGTCTCCAGGACATTCTCACGTGGATCAGAGTAAGAGAGTATGTGTTTTATTACAATGCCACCATCTAATTTTTAATACATTTATAAATATATAAAAAATTGGAATCACTGATTTAAATATAGCTTTATAAATGAAACTGTTATATTGGATACTTTATAATTGAAACTTTTATATTGGAAAATGTTATATTAAAATGAGGTAAATTAATATTTAAAATATTATTTAAAAATAATCATTTATTTATTACACATTTAAACTGTTTCTAATGTTTTGCTGTTAAGCTTCCATGAAGATTAATCAATTCACTGACTAAACTGGACCTGATCCTGTAATTCCTTCCCTCACGTAGCTCATCTCCAGTAGAGAAGATAAGCAGGATTGGCTGTGTAATTTGTGGAGCCCAGTACAAGCAAATGCAGAGGGAGCCCCTTCTCCAAAAATTAGGAATTTAAAGAGAGCCACGGCTCAGCTTTGCAAACCAACAGTGGAGTCCTTCTAAGCATAGGTCCTCTGCCACTGTGCAGGTCACATGTCCAGGAAGCCAGCCTTGTATGCCAAAGCATAATTGTACTACAATACAGGAGGGTCAGTTCCTTAGTGGTAGCATGTATTAAAGCATAGCAGTGACACAATGGAAGGGCTATTTCCATCTGAACAGTTCTAGAGACTCTACCAATTAGCATGTAGAGCAATCAAGATAAACCTGACTGCTTTGGGAAAAGAAAAAAAAATTAAACCTGTGAAAAAAGAAATAGACTTATTTGGGGTTTGCAGTATCCACTAACAGATATGAAATAAGCACATATTGTTTCAAAGACTAAATCTAACATGTGGAGGAGAAGAGTTATTTTCATATATGAAGACTAGTGAGGCGGACATATGAGATGAACACCAAATATGTTTGTGATTTTGTTCCCTGATCTATGGGGCCAAAACCCCTCACATCGTATTTTTTTTTCCCTAACCCAGTCAAGACAATATAATTTAAGAAAGCAAATGAAAACTATTCCAACACAGGACATCAATCGTTTTTTCTTACAATAAGAGTGAACAGACCAACAGACCTTTTGGCTTTTCTTATTTGGATTAACTTCAATGTCTAAAAGTTGCTAAGTAACACTTTTAATAATAAGAAATCTCAAGGCCAGGAAATTAATGATCCATGACCTTATTTAAGAGAAATATTAGTGCGTCGTAAGGAGAGATGGCAGAATACTGTAATGGGAACTTTGGGTAATACACTTAACCACTTTCATGTGCTACTTTTTCATTGCTGCTCACAGTCAATTTGGCAGACACTATTTTTTTATTAGACCATTTTTACTAAGATTATTTCATCATTATCTTAAGTTAGCTAATAATTATATGGGAGAATAATGATATAGAGAGAATCACCATTGTATAGTCATTATTGCCTTGAAACAAAGTTATTCTAGACCTGATAAATGTAAATGTTTACAACACACTAAGTACATCTCATGGGCTTTTTTCAGCAAAGCACACACACACACACACACACGTCTCTCACAAATCTCTGCCTGTGCTGGAAACACTTATCTGGTCTGCCTTGGACTTGAACAACTTGGTCCTCCCCATGAAATTTGAGCCAGGGGCTCAACCACCACACAAAGAGGACACAACCTGGGCAGAGAACAATCTCTGCAGGTCTCCTGAAGCCAAACTTGGCTAAAACCCTGTCAGTTTGGAGCAAAATGAACTTCAAAGGAGTAAACAGCTTCTGTGAATTAGTGGCCATAGGAGTTTTAAGGTTGAATAAAACTCCTGGACTGGAATAAAATAAAATTGGCATGGGCTCATTTAGCTGAAAGCACAGAGTTTCAAGGGGGAACATATCACCTTTTAAAACAAATGATTAATTTCTTTCTAAAAGATATTGAGTTTTTCATCTGAGAAACTTCTTCAAGAGGCAATTTACTTTCCAGTATGGGCAGTTATACCACTTGTGGTCCCATCAGATGATTTTTTAACAGCCTCTGAGAGTGGAGATGTTAGGGGAACTGGGAATATTTTAGGGAGCTCTGGAAGAAAATTCTGGAGATGTTCATTTTGGCTAACGTATGAAAGACTGAGAGCCTAGACCTCACTTTTTATTTTTCTTGCAGAAATAAAAAAAAAAAAAATTACTCACAAATTACCTAAATCTGGGGCTTTACCATTTATATGATTAAGCCCAGAAGGTTGCTACTTAAAAATGACTTTTCTCGAGACCAGCAGTTGGCATAATGGCTATGATGCTGGACTCCCATGAAGTTCACAGACACGGTGGTTCGAGTCCCAGACACGGTGGCTTAAAATCATACAGGGCGCATGTGCATTTGTGCCCAAGATCCCAAAAGGAGAATGGAGGAGAAGGGATTGTGGTGTAGCCATCCCCCCCTGGGGGATGATTTCTCATTTTCTCTCTGTCTTTCTGGCGAACGCATGTGCCCTATAGGAAAAAAAAAAAAAAAGACTCTCCTTACCAATATACAAAGAAGAATGGTTAATGATGACCGCTCAGGAATCATGATTATGGGCAAGTTCTTCCCAATATGAGCCTTAGGTTCCTCTGGGAAATGGTGTAACAACCTATTAGCCATGCTGAGAAATACAGTGAGCCAATGGGTAAAGTATTTCCTACATAGCAAACACATACCAGATATTTAAAAAGACTTAATCAATATAGTAAATTATTCATTATAATATCAGAAAAACTTTAAGCAATGTCTACCATTTTGCATGACTGAACAGGCATCAGAAAGAACTTTTGGTGAGCAGGTGCCCGCTCACTCACTCCATACAGCTCTGATGTCCATTATACTGTATTAGGACAAACAGATTAGCCCATAAACAAATAACTTATGCAACAGCTAGACTGTAAAACAGTTCTAACCTAAGCTCTGCTGAGGTCTGAGACCTTCTATTCTCAGTCTGCTCCATGTTGTCCAAGCACCAGCTCTCATAGTCTCTCCATTCAAGGGTAATGATAATAATAATGATAAGCCTCTTGCTTGATCCCAACTTCTCTAGTATTTCGACAATTGCCACAAGATAGTGATTTTTTGGGTTGTTTTTGTTTTGTTTTGCTTTGTTTTGTTTTACTATAGGGCATGTGTACTCGATGGAGAGAGAGAGAGAGAGAGAGAGAGAGAGAGAGAGAGAGAAAGAAAAACCACCCTCCAGGGGGATGGCCATGCCACAGTCCCTTCTCCTCCATTCTCCTCTCGGGATTTTGAGCACACACACACACACACACACACACACACACACATGCACCCAGTGTGTTTTTCAAGCAGCCGGGTCCAGGATACAAACTGCAGAGTCTGCCATGTGGGATCCAGCACGATGCCAACTGCTGATCCCAAGACACTGATTTTAACTTCACTATACTCTTCAATGCTCAGATAAAATTATGGAAACAATCCTCTGTGCTTCCAGTTTTCAAATTTGAAGAAAAAAGAACCCCAAAGAGAAAAAGGAGTGGTTAGGAAGAAAGCTGGTAAGGCTATTTTACATATTTAAAATTTCAAAAGGTTCAAGTATATTCTATCAAAACTTTAAAACTTTGATGAGTTTATAATTGAAGGTTATAAAGTGAGTTTTATTCTGATGTGAAGACACTTTGAAGCAATGAAAATTATCCATAGAAGAGGAAACCCAGATGATCATTAAACATGTGAAAAGATGCTCAACTCTATTGGTAATAAAGATAATATAAATAGAAACCTTATAGAAGTGCTAATTCTTACCCTTTCATTTGCAAACATTTTTATACGTGACAATGCCAGGAATTCATGAGAATGTGCAAAACAGGAATTCACGTACTGATGGTAGGAATTTACATTGTTTGGAACATTTTGGGGGGCCATTAGGCAACATCTATAAAATGGGAGTTTTGCATATTTGATGATCCAAGAATTCCAGTTCTAAATATACCCCTGAGACTCTCATACATGTGCATATGGCATATTATGTAGACATGTTTATGACAGTGTTGTTGAGTAGTATGTTTAAAACTCTACCTACTATAGTGGATATAAATCATGGAATGTTAATATGATGGAAAAATATGAATGGAGAAGTGGCTGAACTATCCTTACATGTTACCAAGCATAAATATTACATATTTATAGGATAATTTGGTTTTCAGAGTACTTAGAGTGTGGTGTCATTTACATAAACTTAAAACACATAAGCAATGCAGTATACATATGTAGTATGGATATGTATGTATATAGAAAAAATAGAAATAAATACATAAGGTTGATAGATACCACTCAGGATGGAAGTTACCTTTGGAAGGGACTGTGGCTAACAGGGAGATGAAGGAGCCAGGTACACAGGCGATGTCAATGTATTGATGTTTCTTTCCTTCCTTCCTTCCTTCCTTCCTTCCTTCCTTCCTTCCTTCCTTCCTTCCTTCCCTTCCCTCCCTCCCTCCCTCCCTCCCTCCCTCCCTCCCTCCCTCCCTCCCTCCTTCCCTCCGTTCGTTCGTTCTTTCTTTCTTTCTTTCTTTTCTTTCTTTCTTTCTTTCTTTCTTTCTTTCTTTCTTTCTTTCTTCCTTCCTTCCTTCCTTCCTTCCTTCCTTCCTTCCTTCCTTCCTTCCTTCCTTCCTTCCTTCCTTCCTTCCTTCTTTCTTCTTTCTTTCTTTCTTTCTTTCTTTTTCTTTCTTTCTTTCTTTCTTTCTTTCTTTCTTTCTTTCTTTCTTTCTTTCTTTCTTTCTCTTCTTTTTTCTTTCTTTCTTTCTTTCTCTTTTATTTTTAAAGAGAGATTTTTGCTATAGGGCACGTGTGCTCACCAGACAGACAGAGACAAACAGAGAGACAGAAAGCGAGAAACCACCCTCTGGTGGGATGGTCATGCTGTAATCCCTTCCCCTTCATTCTCCTCTGGGGATTTTGGACATGCACGCACATGCGTGAGTTTCAAACCTCGAGTCCAGAACTTGAACCATGGTGTGTATGTGGGAGTCCAGCAGCATAACCATTATACTATCTGCTGGTCCTGATAATATTTCATTTCAGAAGTTGCATATGTTACTTTCTTATTCATAATATTTTTTCAAAGCTTTAAGGTATAGGATTAACAGGGATTTGGCCAAGCCTAGTTGGCTCCAAAGAACTAGATACATTCTGAGAGGAGAAGAAAAAGCTCTGGCTGAGAAAGATCACTGAAGATGCCCATGGTAGCCTGACTAGCTGCCTTTCTTGTTCTGTTCTCCCCTGTAAATCAGTAACTCTTACAACTTCCTTTCTGACTTATGCCCAGCACAGAATGGGTGATTAGTACGTGCTCGATGGCTGAGTGAGTGGATAATAACACAGGTGGGCCAATATAATAGTATAGAGACAAGCTCATCACTCATTGCTAAGAATGTGTTCAACACGTAAACATCAGCAGACAAGAAAGGTAAATCAGAAACAGAATACTCAGACTTAGCTGCAAAATGAAAGGGAGGTACATGCTCTGTTATGGGGGGCAAGATAATTCCCTTCAAAGTGGTAATTACAGAAGATGATTCTAATTTGAAACTGGTCTCCTAATTGGTGTTTGGCTTTTAGAAATCTCACAGGCCTTTAATTTATGTATATACTTTGCTTGACTCTCCATAGTTCACCCCTGCCACTAACAACACCCCCCAGATTCTTTCTTAAAGTCCAGGAGTTGACTCACATAAAGGGTGGAAGAATTATCAGTTACTATCCAAAATTGTGGTTTACTATCCTAAATCTTAAAAAAAATAAAAATTATGAAAATTTAAGAAATAAAAGTATTAACATTGTGAAAATGATTTTGTGCTCAAATATCACCTGCCAGGTCTTTCCTGATCAATCAAACTAAAACAGCAATCCCTGCCCCATAATTCTTATCTACTATACTCCTCTGCTTTGCTTGTTTAATTTTATTTTTCAAGATGGGGTCTTACTATGTCACGATCTTCTAGTGTCAGCCTTCTGAGTAGCTGGGACTATAGACCTAGGCTCTTGCCTTTGCCCAGCTTTTAGGGTATGCTGGGATTCGAATCCAGGCCTCCCATATGGCCTCAGCCCGCTGAGTAGCAGCATTCAGAGTGTGCTACTGCACCTGCACCATCTTCCTGCTTTGTGCTTCCTGTCAATGATATAGAATCTCTCTGTTTCTGTGGTGAGCACCTCTTCGCTTGTCTTCATCAAATTTAATCTCTAAGAAAGTGAGAACTCCACCTGCATTGTTCAAGAATTTTTTCCTGGTATCCATGAATATCTAGAAGATAATAAGTTCTAAATATATGTTCAATGAATGAATGAATGGATAATTGAGTCCATCATGTGCAGCAATTATCTTTAGGCAGATTTTCATTTAAAACCCACGAGTCTTGTTCAGAGACTATATTTACCCACATAATACTATGTTCAAACATGGTGTATTAAACTGTAATTGGCATAAAATGAATTATGTTAAAAGTCTACAATTTGATAAGGTTCCACATATATGAACATCCATGAAGTCGTCACTACAGTCATGATACTGAACTCAGCCATCACCTCCAAAAGCATCCCTGTGACCCTTTGCAGCCTCTCTCTGTACTCCTCATGGTCCTTAGGCAAATGCTCATCTGCTTTCTGTCGCTGGAGATTAATTTAAATTTTCTAGATTTGATATAAATGGAACCACACAGTATGTACTCCTTATGTCTGACTTCTGTCATGCAGCATAATTATTTTAAGACTTATCTGTGTTGTTGGATCATGAATTCGTTCCTTTTCATTACTGGGATGTATGAGGGTATTCAAAAAGTTCATAGAAAATGTGTATTATGAAAGAACTACGCATAGATTGAAGCATTTTTCTACCAAAATAAACTCCTGTACTTTCATCCCATTACCCACAAACTTTTTAATGTCCCCTTGTTTTCCACATATAAATAAATCATGATTATTTGTTTCTCTATTACATTTACCAGCTGAAGGGCATTTGGGTAATTTCCAGTATTGGGCTACTATAAAAAGCTGCTCTGAGCATTTGTGTATGAGTCTGTGAGGACATTGGCTCTCCTTTCCCTTGGGTAAATTTCTAGGCATAGATGGCCTGGTTACATGTTAGGTTTAATATTTTAAAAAACACACAAATTATTTTCAAAGTGACTATGTCATTTTACTTTCCTACCAGCAGTATATGAAGGTTCCAGTTGATCTGCAGCTTCATCAGAGTGTGGTATGTCAGTCTTTAATTCTAGACATTCTAATAGGTGTGTAGTGGTATAGCATCATCTTTTAATTTCTATGCTGTTAGTATATTTTCATCTGTTTATTTGGTATCATTATATCTTCGATGAAGAATCTGTTCAAATATTGAGCATTATAAAACTGGAGTAAGTTTTCTTATTAGTGAGTTGTAAGAGTCACTGTCTACATATATTTTATCTACAATTGCTTAGTGATATGTTATTTACCAATTTTTTCTCCCATTTTGTGGCTTCTTTTTTAGTGAGAGACAGAGAGACAGAGAAAGAGAATGGTAGAGGAAAATACCCCCTAATAAGGCATGACCACACTGCAATCCTTTCTCCTCCATTTCTTCGTCCTCTTGGAATTTGGAGCACAAATGCACGCATGCACACACATGTATAGTGTTTTTCAAGCCACCAGGGCCAAGATTCACACTGTGATCAGCCATGTGGGTTCTAGCTCCCTTAACCACCAGGCCACAAGGCAAGCCCTTTGAGGCTTGTATTTCCATCCTTTTAGCAATATCTTCAAAGAGCAAAAGATCAAGGTTTACTTATTGAACAAATTTGTCAAATGCAACACTCTTTACGACCATCTAAGAATTCAGATGCTTATTGGAAAACAAAGTCTTTGCCTTCAGGGAGCTTAGAGTTTAGTAAAAACAGGAGCTACCATTGGAATTGCTATTAACCACATGGCAATGAGAAATTCTAGAGGAAGGGATTTATACCAAGGTAAGACTGTGATCTATCCTGTGAAGAGCTAGAGCTTTTAATGAAATCCCACAGGTGGAATAAAATTCTAGACATTGATCCAATTTGACTTATCAAGTATTAAAAAAAAAAAAAGAAAAAAATAGATATACCAGTCTGGAGTTTTCCTGAATTATAAATAATTCATGTATTTTAGTGGTATACATCCATTTTTCTGTTCTATCTGCTGAATATCTTGTGCTACCCCAATTAAAGTGAAATTCATGTTTCACTCATAAAGCCATAGATAAATATGCTCTAAATCCATTTATATATCGATAAAGACTAGAATTAATGGCAGCAAAACCTTAAATAAAAAGTGTAAATGTGCTTCTTCAGAGAAAGAAAAAAAAATTGAGATTTGAGTATTCTTCTCTGTAGATAGTCTAAGGATAGAAGCAAGAACTATGAAGGGTGGGAGGGATTATTTTCTATTTTTAATGGACAAGAGAGCATCAGAAATGTTGCGACAACATGATTTGAAGATAGATCAATTCTTTTTTTTTTTTTTTTTTTTTTTTGAGAGGTTTTCTCTATAGGGCACATGCGCTCGCCAGACAGAGAGAGACAGAGAGACAGAAAGCAAGAAATCACCCCCCAGGGGGGATGGCCACATCACAATCCCTTCTCCTCCATTCTCCTCTTGGGATCTTGGGCACGCACGCACACGCGCTCGGCGTGAGTTTTAAGCCACCGGGTCTGGGACGCGAACCGCGGTGGACTACATGGGAGTCCAGCGACATAGCCATTACGCTAACTGCTGGTCCCAAGATAGATCAATTCTAAGGCTTGAAGTACATGGTACATCAGTGGAGACTGTAAGATTTTGGGCCAAATTACTTATGGAATAATATGGTGCTATTAATAGAAATGTAGGTTACAGGAAGAGTACTTAGTTTTGAGTTAAGGATAAACATGGTTAAATTCTTTAATTTGGGGTGGACAACAGGACACAGAAATGTAGACATGACTAAATATTACTGGCTTAGAGAAATCATCAAAACTTGAGAAAATCACTTATGAGTAATCAGGAAAAAAAAAGGGGGAATCTGAGAGTAGATGAATTTTTAAAAAGGGTGTGGAAAGTGCTGAGTAGAAAATGAATGCTGGGAAAAAGAACTGTCATTTCATAGAAGCATTGAACCTAAAATAACTCAATCTCTTCTGCAATGGGAACAAGAAGTTTTTTTTTTTTTTTTTTTTTTTTTTTTTTTTTTTTTTTTTTTTTTTGATAACATTTGATATACTCATTAGGTATTTGGTCAAGAAAATGGAGTATTTTTAGGTTTCTAAGATAGCCTTTTAAAAGTTTTGTTTTCAGTTTTTGTTACAAGATGCATGTGGTCACTGGAGAGAGACAGAAAGAGAAAAATCACCCCTCTGGGAAGACGAGGGTGGCCACACCGAAATTTTTTTTCCTATCAGGATTTTGGGCATGCACACACACATGCCTGGCATGATTTTGAAGTCACGAGGTCCAGTACTCTAACCATGGAATTGGCCATGTGGGATCCAGTATCTTAACCTCCATACCACCTGCTGGCCCTAAGACAATTTATTTTGTTGTCTGAGAATTCAGAAAACTGAAAAAACAAACAAACAAACAAAAAAAACCTTTCCTACACTGAGCCCTATGTAACCAAACTATTATCTTCAACCTTGGTTCAGTTCCTGGCACAGAGTAGGCACTCAAGCAATGTTTGTTCAATGACCAGATGTTTCTTCTTGTGTTCTCAGCCAATTCAATTAGCCTACCCCCTTCTGAGTGTGAGCCAGATGGATGAACAGTTAAATGAAGTTCTAGCTGAATAAACCACAGTAACTTAACTCATTGTGATTCTCTATCATGTGTCCCACTTGTCTTTTTATTTTCTAAGGTAAATATTATGAAATTTCTAAGGAAATTCTCAAATGATATTATAGTCAGTGACATTTTTAAGAGGATAAGAAAATGTGTCACACAGCTTCCTTCTCAATGAAAGTAGGTAGAACGATTTGTTCTGCATGAGATTATTTGAGGAGGCAATTGTTTGCTATAGTGTCTATGGATGATGGCATTTAAGAGCCAGTAAAAGATATATAAAAAGACCATGGAACATTGGACTAGCTAAAGGGGCTGCCTCCCACACGGCTGACCACATGGTTTGAGTTCCAGATCTGGTGGCTTGAGCAACATGCAAAGCACATGTGTGTGTATAACCAAAATCGTGAAAAGATGGAAAAATTGAGAAGTGATTGTGGTGTGAACACACTCCATTGAGAATGCTTTCTCCCCCTCTCTGTTCGATTGTGTGTGAAAACACCACTTTAGGAGTGCTTTCTCCCTGCCTCTCTGCCTCTCCATCTCTTTCTGGCAAATGTATGCACCCTCTGACAAATTTTTTAAAAACAATGTTGGAGCATCAGATAAATTATACATATATCGTGGATTTTCAGTGGACTATTCTGGTCCTATCATTTTCTCCAGAAACGTTCTATTACTATGCTATGCCTGTATCTACCTGTTTTCCAGACCCATATATTCTAACTGTGAAAGAAACAACACCTTGTGTCAGTTGCTGGTTCAGACTGTATGCTACATTCCAACTTTGGGGAGTATGAATGACCAGCTGGTGCTGTAGTCAAATCTGTGATGAGCCTTGTCTTATATGGGTAGTGACACTCGTGGTAAGAGTAGTGAGTGCCATGAGGATCAGCCCACCGGCTCACTTCTTTTGCTGAAAGATGATTGTTTAGCTCAAGGTATGTTATATAAAAATCCCTAACAGAGAAATTATTGTTAGCAGAAGCATCGTGGGCAGAGCCGGCAGACCCTGTCATGAAGACAAACCGCTGTCTCTTCCATGGTGGTGCAATATAGTCAGCATTCTGTCACATGATTCACTGGCTTTCCAGACGTTCAGTGCTTGTTTCTTCAGAATATTGTATACCCAGAAGTGAGAACAATGTGAACAGTTTTGTGGATCTTGCATAAACTATATCCCAGCCCAGCTGACTCCATAGCACAGTGGTTAAACAGTATGCACAAAAAGCTGGATCCTGCATGCCAACCAGGGTTCAAATCCCACACTTGGTAACTTATAAAACACACTGAGTCCGTGTGTGTGTGTGTGTGTGTGTGTGTGTGTGTGCGTCTGAAATCCTGATGTAATAGAGAAATGGGGAAAAAGATTGCAGCATGATCACGCCCTATTGATCACCCACCCTATTTTCTCTCTCTCTCTCTCTCTCTCTCTCTTTCTGTCGTGAGTGCATACACATGCTAGCAATACAACTTTTTAAAAAGATAAAGAAAGTACATCTCTGCCATCATGCCCACATTATTCACGAGTCCACTGACCAAACCAAAGGGAGACTAGGAATGAGGGTAATGTGGTATACATAGGGTGTATCATCTTGTCCATGTTATTGTATTATTGAGAACTTCTTCCATGAGAGGGGGGTCTTCAGTGTGCATTAACATATGATATATTTATTCTTACACTCTAGACTTATTCTGAGGGTACTATCCACATGACCCTTCCCCAAATCTCCTTGTCACTAATCTGCAAAAAAATCTTTCCTTCTTTATCTCTGACCAAATGGCCAAACCACATCTAAGGATCAGCCTAGATCTATCCCTTAAGACTCTATCCTCCAAGGCAAAGCAGACAACCAATGGACCAGCTGTCCTCACCTTGCATGCTGATATGATTTTAGTTATCACTGTTTGGCTAAATAACACCAGTCTCTGAACAACACAGTTCAAATTTCAGTTCCCATGGTCTATTAGCTGTGAGAGATTACGAAAAGCACAAACATTACTGCAATCTCTTCAATCCACCAGTCACTACATAAACAGCAGACACTCATAATGACCAGTGACCAGTCATGTCATTTCTTGAAAAGTTGACCAGTGATTGCTCACTACTCATCTTTTACTCAGTTCACACACAGCAGAAGTGTCATTTTGTTGCCTTCATGTCTCTCAGTGATCAATCCAGGTAACTTGTACAAAAATGAATGATTGTATAAGTGGACTGGTCCACAACAAATGGAAGTGCAGCAAAAAAGAAAAAAAAAAAAAAGAAAAGTGATAGCTCTGGAAGTGAAATTTAAATAAAATGTAGATAAAGTTCTAGGAAAAATAGCTGACCCTGGGAATGTTGGCACTTTTGTCTCCAAATATGTAGCGAAAGAAATTTAATGAAAGCAAACTAGTTGCTGCAATAATGAAGATATTTCAGAGGAAATGATGCCGACCAAAAAAATCACATTACAGGAACTCTCAGAGGTGTTTCTCGATATTGAAAATGCAAGGAATAAAATGTTGGACGCGAATCCAAACTTAAAAAGTTGTATGATAATTCACCAAAGCATAGAAAAGATGTTCTCTCCATGTGGTAAGTTATATAACAAAGAGGTAATTGCTGTTCAAACTACTATTAAGTTTTTTTTGTATAAATATATAAAATAATTTAATTCTCAATGTCTCTACTATTTTAAATTACAGTGTACTTAACACATCTTAGTTTCATTATTTTTTATTTGCCTATAAACGTTATTGACAGAAAGAGAATTTTTAATGTTTGACAAAATTTAAAGGTCTCAGAACAGTTACAGTTTTCTCATGCTATACTGATTGCTTTTCAGAATGACAGCTTGCGTGAATATGTTACCGTTCAAAATGACTGTGCAAAGGGAGACGTGGTAGGATGATTCTGCCTACTAGTAAGACATTCATTCACATGTCTCAGCAGGGGTGAGTCCTGCTCCTGTCAAGCTGATGCCACCTGGGTAAGCAGCCACCTGGGTAAGCAGAAATTTCTTTAAGACAGGCTCATCTGGAGGCCTCCCTGAACATGCCCGGTGTGTATGTGTGCTCATGATCCAGGGCTGGCTGAGGCTGGGAGTGGATGACAGCACAAAGACCCTGTCAGTACCTGTCTATCTTCTCACTCATAGAAGAATAAAAAACAAACTTCAAAAAAAGAGCTCATTTTTTGCTTCTTGGTAATTTGTCATGAAGCATTCTCCATGAGGCCATATATAGAGAGAACAGTGATTATGGGAGCAATCTCACTGGAAACACATCCTGCCTGTCTAAATGTATGCTTTCAGAGTCCTGGCCAAATAGAAAATCCCTATGTTTTACAGAGTATTTATCTCATATCTTCAAAGACTTCAATCATACTTTCTACTTTCTGGATCCTATCGAAATGGTGTCATCAATGCAGTGGATCAATGGCATATCCTATAGGATGTTTTGTTAGCTAGGGATCTCCTGAGAAACCATGCCAATGACAATTATCTATAGATATGGTTATAGATCTACATGTATTGTATCTATACAAAGGGATTTCAAATGGTTACATAAACTAGAATTAAAATACAAATTTTGGGGCAAAAATTTTTAAATCTATGCAAAATTTCTTAAATAAGATGCATTTTCCATGAACTTGGTGAAGACCCCCTCAGAACTATCTAGGAAGAGTCTTATGGTAAGATATTAGCTCCTGTGATTATGGAGGTTGAAAAGATCCAGGAAAGCTGGTGGTGTAGTTCAAGTGCAACGGAGAGATGGAAATTGTAGGGAGATAAGAAGCTCTATAGATGCCATTCTTTGACCTTGACCTTCATGGAAAAAACTCATACGGATTCAGGATTCAGTAGCATGTTACCTTTCTTTTAATTCTTCTTCTGCTTCTTTTTTTTTTTAAACAGATTTTTGCCTTAGGGTGTGTGCACTCACCAGAAAGAGAATGGCAGATTCAGTGAGAGGGTAGATGAGAAGTCACCTCCTTCGCCTCCATTCTTAGAATCTAAGGCATGTACTCACTCACTCCTGGAGAGATTTTCAAGCCACCAGATCCAGGACTTGAACCATGGTCAGCCATGTGGGGAGCCAGTTACATAACCTCTAAGCCATCTTCTGATCCCCTGGTTCTGTTTTTCAGTTATTATTAAAGGGCTTTTAGCTCACCTCAAATGCCTCCTAGATATTCTAGCAGAACGTACAGAATGCATAAAGTCCTCTGAGCTTCTTCCAACTGTCCACACTGCTGTTTGTTCCTGCCAATGACTTGCCCAATTATTGTCTCCTCCAAAACCCTGAAGTCGCTGGCCTCCTCTAAGGTACCAGATTCCACTGCTAGATTTCCCTGGTACTAGCATTGATATCGGCCCCTTTGGTACAAGCACTGGCAATGCTAATGAGCACAAAGTTCAAAAGACCAACATGGACTGTGCCAATGCCTGTTGTGTTCAAACAAGGCGGATCCCTTTTCTTCATTTTTGTGATACTTTGTTTCTCCTACTTTAGACTATCTTTATGATCCTAATGCATCCTGGAGTTTTCATATTTTTCAATCAACAGTCATTAGTTGATTGCCTTTGGATGAAAACATAGACAAATAATAAAAAAGGATTTTAGGGGACTGGGAAGAACACCGACTCTGTCTGCTGCAGTCATATCATTATCGTCATTATCTTGGTGCTAATATTTATTCAGCACTATGTGCTAGACACAACACTGACTTTACATGCCTTCTTCCATTTAACCTTCATAACCACTCTTACTTTTCAGATATGGAGATACAGGATTACATAGATTAGGAAATTTAACAAAGGTCACTCAGAGCCTAGTCAGTCTACTCTGATATTCCAAGGGTCCTGGCAGCGAAAATGTCATGCCAGACACAGTGGAGTAGAGGCAGTAATGGTGAGTGTCTCCAAGGCCTGGGGAAAAATTTCTTGAGGTTATGGTCCCTTCCTGTCTGGCTATTTCCACTGAGCAATTCTTATTAAGAGTAAGAAAAAAATAAACAAACAGATGAAAGGTCTCTCTTTTGGCCTCTGGTAGTTCTACATGTCCAGATCCTGGGCATGGATGTCTAACTGTGAGCAGGGCTGTGACTGCAATTAGCTTAGAGGGTCAGGAGGAGATGAACTGTAAGGAATTAAGCAGTGATGATGATCAGCAGCTGCCAGATAATCCAACAAGGCCACTAGTCACTATAAAAGATTTGGAAATTTCAGTTTTTATATGATAAGAGATTTGAAAGTTTAAGTGTTTCCACCAATGTATCGACAAACAAGCTAACTGGATGAAAAAGTAAAGTACTTAGTGAGAGAGAAAATAGTTCTCTACATAGGATTTTATTTTGAAAACTGACAGAAAGGGATTTCATAGCAATTGTCAAACTATGCAGCCCACCCAAGGATGCCATTTAGTCAGATATTTAATGGGCAGTTGGTAGCTGAGACCTAGGGGTCATGATAGGACTAATCCTCCTTCCCTGAGAGCTCAGAAAAAACTCCCCACTCCCCCCTTCTACCAAGAAGCATGGAGTTGTGTTGCAGAGGCCAGTAGACAATTGAGCATCTGTCTGGTGGTCTGGTTTGTAATTGGAGCCTTTAAGACCATGGCTTGTTGACCCTTGAAATTCTACCCATTGACCTGACATGATGGGCTATTATATTTGTCCCTTGGAGTTTGAGTGGCCCTGTCTATGAGAATAGTAGAAAGGCCCAGTGTGCAGAAGAAGTATGTTGGAGAGACATGTTTCTTTTTGATCACCTCTCACATATTCCACTGGTCCCCAGTTTTTCTCCTAGAGGAGTCAGGGGCCTTGACTCCCGGTTAATTTTCAGGTAGCTTTGCAGTATTTATCATGGCTACTCTTACCATTCTGATTTGCCCTGTGAAGAAGACCCAGGTTATGCCAAACCACCTACAGAGCTACCCAAATCCACTTTAATTCTACCACTAAATCTTACCTGAATTAGTGGTGAGGGCCATGAGGCTGCTCCATCCTCGGGACCCATTTGTTTGTGTTGGAAGCTGGAGTTCTTCTTGGAGTCTGGCAGAATGTTGCAGGAGCTGCTTGCTCAAGTGAAAGTCAGGATGTTACACAACACATAGTGCCCTACAGGTTATTGTAGCGGCATGATTCTACAAAATCCAGCATGCATCACCATGATCCAGAATCACCTGATGGACTTGTTTAAACACAGACTTCTGGGCCCAACCTCAGAATTCCTGATTTGGTGTATCTGGAACTGACCCCATGGATTTGCATTTATAACAAGTTTCCATGCAAGGCTGATGTTGCTAGCTTAAAAACTGCCCTTTAAGAACCCTCAAATAAAGAAAAGTTTAGGCCCCAGTGGCAGGATAGAATGCAACAGGAGGAAAGTTGCACTTTGCATGATACAGATTGTAGGGTAAGGAATAATAAACTGTTGGCTGAACATTGGATAAACCCAAGTGAGGAAAATGAGAATGAAAAAGCTAGGATGATTCTTGTGTTACCTCTTGCATTCCAGATCTAGGAGAATGACATCAATATTAAGTATTCCTAAACTAGCAATATGAACATTATCCTCGATTCTTAGCTTAAACATGAAACCCAGGCAATTCTCTTTCTGAATATCTCTTAAAGCTATCCAGTTTTTGGGGCCAGCATGTGGCATAATGGTTAAGGCACTGGATTTTCACATGGTTGACCATAGTTCGATTCTTAGACCTGGTTGCTTGCTTTTTCACTTTCTTGCTTTCTCTCTGTTTCTCTCTGGCAAGTGCATGTGACCTATAGCAAATCTAATAGTAATAATAATAATAATAATAATAAATAAAACTAAGTAAATAATTCTAAAAAAAAAAGCTATCCAGTTTTCTTCATCTGACTAGCTCAGCCTCTCATGACCTCCTAATATAACCACCTGTAAACCAACTTGCTAACTGTCTTTTAACCAGTTCTTCACACAGTTGTTATCTTAAATACAACCTTGATCACCTGTTTATATTATTTCTAAATTAATTAATAAGTTACAGTATTGTTAAATTACATATAGAAAGCTGTGATTCTCATACTATTCTGTGCATCCCTCATTCTCAGTAAACTACTTGCTCACAAATTATTCTGGCCAACGAGATGATGAGTATCTCAAAAGCACGGAAAATATCTTTCTCCTGGTATTGTTAACACATGGAGAGTAATCATAGTCAATGTAGTAATATTCCAATGAATGTATACTCATTATCTCTCAACTTTAAACTCCTAGTAAATTAGGTGTTATGGACCCCTCTTTCCAGATAAGAAAATGGAGGCTTTGAGAGGTAAATAAATTACTTAGGATTATACAGCTAATAAGGGGAAAAATTGAGATTTGAACCCAGATCTGTTGAACTCAAGATTGTATCATTCCACATGCTCCTTTCACATGATACTCAGAGGATTTCTTTGTTGTTTGACCAGACCTGCTAATGATTTATACTAAGTAACCTGGCAAATAAGACTAAGTTTCTTGCAGAGTCTGAAATATCATGCTCTTTCATAATGTCTGTGCCTTTGTACAAGCTAATTTCCTGGAATACTCTTCTCACCTATTTTGTTGGCTTATCCTTTAAAAATTACTGTAGGCCTCCATTCCTTAAAGCATTGCTCTCTCTCCTCTGTGTTTCTGTAACATTTTGAATGAACCTCTATTTTGAAACTTATCACAACTTTGTCTAGCACCCTTACTCTACCATGAGTCACTGATTCTTTTGGGGGAAATTCATTTTAAATCCACAGTACTTGGCATAGATGATATAAATTAGTTGGGGTATTTTTGGCTGCAAGGAACCAAAACCCCAACTCAATATGGCTTAAATAAAAAGAAAATTAATAGGCTCACATAACTTGAAGTCCAGCTCAAAAACATCTGCAGAGATTTTGTGGAGACTAGATGTGTTATACACATACATATAAAATATCTTATATTTAATGCATGTGTAGCATAGAGTATGCATTCAATAAATAGGAGCTATCCTCGTCCTGGGATATTATTTTTCATTTACCCATATCTGGATCACATATATGAGGATTATTTATAAAAACTGCCAAATCAGACGGACTTTTCTCTATTATGGAGGACAGTGTTTCTCAAAGAGTGGGAATCACATACATCAGAATCATATGATGTACTTGTTAAAATACAGATTTTTAAAATTTGTTACAAACAATTTTTTTAAAATTTGCTATAGGGTGTGTGTGCTTGTCAGAGAGAGACATGCTTGCCAGAGAGAGAGACACACAGTTAGAAAGAGAAAGAGAAGAAAAGAAGTGAGAAAGCACCTTTCCCCATGGGGGATGGCCACCCAACAATCTTCTGCTCCATTCTCCTTTGCAGATATTGGGCACATATGCACACATGGATTGCATGTTTTTCAGGTTATCAGGTTTGGGACTACAGAGTAGGCCATGGAGGAAACCAGCAGTCTTTAATTACTATGCCACTGGCTATCCCAATATGCAGATTTTTAGAACCCTTTTCATATCTAAAAATTTTTAAGTCTTGGAATCTGGGGCATGTGGTCCAATAGCCTTATTAAAAGGCGCTTCAAATAGTTCTTATTCAGGGTTCATGTCTCTTGCTTCCTATCCCATCCCATAATAGAAGCATAGATTCTTTTTATATTCTATCTGGGAAGAATACTTGAGATTATTCAGTTTACTAACATCCCTTCTTTTACAGGTATGGAAATGGAGTTCTGGGCATCAGAACCGCCTCCACAATTTGATCAGGTCTATGTCACTGGTTCGTTGCTAACCTGCTCTGATCCTTAGCAGCCTCTAGTACGCTCTCCATCACACTTTGAAATTATCGCTGTTTCTCTAAGTCCTTGCTACTCCGAATGTAGTTGGAGGGTTAGCAGCATGAACTTCACCTGGAGCTTGTTAGAAATAGAGACACTTAGCTCTGCTGCTGGCACATGCTGCTAAAATGCTGTGCTTTTCAGGTTGGGACCATAGCAGAGGACTGGGTTCCATTCCTGGTCCAACCTAAGGGCCAAATATGGGGGTCTGCAGCCATAATCTCTGGGATTTGGTGACACACCAAGACGCTGTTTTGAAAATAAAATGCCAGATTTCAGACCCCACCATAACCACTGAATTAGAACTTGTAGTTTACCCAGAACCATGACTCCCCATCCCCCTACCTTCCTCCCCCTGGGTTCCCACCATCATTAAAGATTGGGAAGACCTCTGAGATTCCCGGAGATACTCCAGGTAAGAATCCCAAGTCTGCAATTTGCCAGTTGTGACATTGGCCCATTATTTAACCTTTTTTTCACCTGCAAAATAACGACGTCATAGATTCTACAATTTCAGGTATGGAATTAATCATTTTATTGAACTTTATTTTTTAGCTTGACCAGAGAGGGACAGAGTGAAAGAGTGAAAGAGAGAGATGAGAGAGAGAGGAGAGAGAGAGAGAGAGAGAGAGAGAGAGAGAGAGAGAGAAAGTGAGAAAGGAAGCCACCAGGTCTGGGAATCGAACTGCAGCTGGCCATGTGGGAGTCTAGTGCCCTTAACCACCACGCCACCTGCTGGCCCCTCTAGAATTCTACTTTTAATGTAAGCATTAAATGATGTAGGAAACAGAGGCCTCTAGCACATAGAAAATAGTAAAAAAAAGTTAATTATTATTCTCCGGCTGCCGTTGGTGTTTGTAATTTTGCCTTTGTGACTGTTGTGCTTTGGCTTTCATGTACTCACCTTCTGTTCCAGTCTCTGGAGAGATTATTTTACCCTTGTGGCTAGCCCAATGCTTTAAGTTGTTCGATATTTATTTATTAAGTTTAATACTTGTCAACTGATTTAGATTATTTTCCACATGGTCAAAGGCTTCTTCCATCAGACAACCAGATTATTTTTTTGTGTGTTTTAATAAAGCTCCTACATTGGGCAGAATCTTCAAAAGAATGCAACATATGGATCAAGGCCCTAATTAAACACTTGTTGAAAGTAAATTAGTTAATTAGAGTTGACCACTACTTCCCACAGAGGGTAATCAACACAAGGTCTGTGCAGAACACCAACATCCTGTGGGGGCAGACACGGGGCTTATTTTCAGGCAAAATTATGTCCTTTAATAAATGCTTTTATGTGCCTCATCCTGTTCATCTTAGAAACAAAAAAGTCACTAAATTCACATACACAAAATGGTAATAACCTAGAGAACTTCTGCCTCTGTTTCTTCTGACATTAAGGTACCACTCATAAAAATGTTACCCTTTTTTTCTGCAAGCATACATGATTTTGAGAGTTAGACACCTAAGGTTTCCTTTTGTTGTATTTTATAAAGCAAGCTCAATTCCTCACTGGGCTCCTTAGCAGGCACAACTGAAAAATAACTAAATATGTCATCAATCACTGGAATTTGTCTAACACTTTATGAAGTAACCTGGATTTTTGGATATTTCTTGTGGAGAAGAAGGGTATTTCATTTTACCAGTACAATAACAATTTTATTCATATAAAAATCACGGAACTAGTTCAGATAAAACACAAGCTAACCTAAGCCATCATTCATTCACTCTTCACACTAAGCTCAGACCATTTCTGAGGTTTTTTGATTTATGTTGATTTTCATCTGGGTATGTAGTTTGGGTTTTGGCTAGCAGCAGCAATGGAAATACCATGAGGAAAAAAAAAAAAAAAAAGTTCGTCTCAAAGCATTTTGGCCTTGACCAAACCTGTTGTTTCACAAAATTGAAGTTTGACATTAAACTTTTTAGAGAGCAAGTGCCAAATAATGCTGGTTTCAGTCATAATAGAGCAATAAATAAACACTTTCCCCCTCTATATGGCCTAGTGGGAGATGGCGGGGATTCAGCTGAGACTTGGGAATCTGAGTTCTGGGTTAGTCTCAGTCACGCTGAGTTAGTTTGTCTTTAATACAAAGGACACGCTACAGGCACTTAGACTGAACCTGAGTGTATCGACCTTCCGTAAGGTATATGTTCTATACTATATTCTATGGTACAGAATGTCAGCGTTTATCTTTACTGGACCATTGGAGATCCCATTTTTTCCTGACCTTTTTTTTCCTTCCCTTTTTTCTTTTTCTCTTCCTCCTGTATGTTACTTTGTTTTTGCCTTCCTCTCATTCTTTTTTCTTTTTAAGAATATCTATTTAATATTATTTATCATTTTAAAATTTGCTGCAGGGCATGCATGCTCACCAGAGAGAGAGGCAGAAGGAGAGCGCGTGAGAGAGAAGGAGAGAAAGCAAGAAAGCAAGCCGCTAGCTTGAACTGTGGTAGGCCAGGTGAAAGTCCAGTGCCTTAACTATCATGCCACCTGCTGGCCCTCCATTTTTTTTTTCTCTATCTCCGTCTTCCTTCCTTGCCTTCTTCGTTTTGTTCTTTTGTTCTGTCCTTTAATTAAAAAGGACTTTTCAGTGAGCCTACAGTCCAAAGGCCTAACAATAATTTAAAGAATAAGACTGCCTAATAGTGTGCGTGCATGTAATTTAATATATTTTGCATAAAATGTCCAATTAAGTTTGGTCTAACATGAATAATGGCTATATTCTGAATTGACGAAACTGACCAGGTGAGCAAGGAATGGAGGGGAGGGACACTCTGTGGTAAACAGAAGCATAGCAGTCCCCTTATCTGACAGTCTTTGGTGGTTTTGAAACCGTTTATACATTTCCTGCTTGTCAGAACAGCTACATGAAGTTTAGCTCAAGTTGATGTTCACTTAACCCAGCCACAGAGACTCCCTTTTGAAAACCACAAATGCTATTTGTACTGAGAAAGCCAGCCTATGGCTTATGAAAGCCAGCTATTTCACTGGCATCTTTTCAGCTTCATGTTCTTCCATTAGAAACTGGTTCTTCAATTAGGGGTGAAAAATGGAAATGCAAATGCGCTTCTTCTTTTTTGTGTGTGTTTTAAACTCAAATGTAAAGAAACTTTAAGAGTTGAAGAAAATTCAGTGTATACCTTACATTTTTCATCTACTTCCTTATCCCTCTGAACACCTAAATGAATCATGGTCCACTCAAATAAGAACAGATGCACTTTATTACACGAAGGAAATCTTTTTATGAGGGTAGGAGAAAGAGTGAAATACCAGAGATTACTTGCTTTGAGTAAAACTGTTCAGTATTTGTGTTATAAAAAAGTGTGTGATTCATTCAGTTTAAATTTTATCATTGCCTAGGACAATTTAGTATAGAAAAATCACTGTTTCTTTTTTTTTTTTTAACTTTTTTGAGAGAGAGATTTTTGCATGAACTTGCCAGAGAGAGACAAAGTAACAGAAAGTGAGAAATCACCAACCCCCCCCCCCACCTCCAGGAGGGATGGTCCTTCTCCTCCATTATCCTCTTGGCATTTTGGGCATACACATGCACGTGCTAGTGTAATTTTTAAGCCACCGGGCTCAGAACTAGAACTTTGATCCACTACATGGGAGTCCAGGGACGTAGCTATTATGCCATCTGCTTGTCCCTCTTTATTCTCTTCATTGAGAGTCATAGCTTCCTTTCATACCTCCTCTTGCACATTATCCTTGGCTGCTGTTAGACTGACTTGAACTTTGGGCAAGGACAGCTGGTTGAGATCTGGCACACGTGGCTCCTGTAGGATATCCTAGGTTCTGGAAGAACATAAATTTCATCACACGCAAAGGGCATACTTCCTTTAGGACCAAGTTCCTACCAACTCACTATCAGGTGCTAGCTGTGATCTTCATGTAAGTGATGGTAGGAAGCTTTGCATAATGTTAAGGCCCATGGAATACACAACCCCTACTCAGAAACACCCTCATCCCCAGGGAAAATTAAGTGTATCCATCAGGATAAATATGTCTTCTTCCAGTACTTGGATTTGGTAGTCAGAGTCCTGGTACCTATCACCCATCTTAGATGGCCCTGTTAAACTTCAGTTTACGTCAGAGTATCAGAGGCATTTTTTCCTTTTGTCTTACATTTATCATCATACTGTTATGTGATCTGTCTGCCAAACATGTTCTATACATTTGTTGTCTAATTGATGGGTTTTTCTTTTTCAGCTTGTGGATTTCTTGTAGAATTCATTCCTATGTAATGGCTTCATTAGATCTGACCAGCAGCTATTATAATCTGGATTTCAGTTACATGATAGAGTTTTTAAGAACATTTTTAGGACAAGTGGTTCTGAAACTAGACTATATGCCGTTTCACTAGAGGGTAAGCTCTCCCAGGGCAGACATCAGGTTTTGTGTATCTTGAAATAGTCATTACTTAGTTCTTAATGCGCAGAAGTACTCAATAATGGTTACGGTTCTTGGGTTCTGTGATTTAGGCTAACAGTGCATGTTTCTGTTCGAACTATTACAGTAAGATGCTATGACTTCTTAAAAAAGTTTATTTATTTTTGAGAGAGAGAAACAAGCACTCTTAATAGAGTCTGACACTGCCCCTAGCCTTTCAGCCAGCTGGGATAAAAGGCCTATGCACGTGCACCCAATATGTGCAAGTCAGTTGGACGATCAAACCTCAATCCTCCACGTGGGCTCCAGGATCATGGCACGGCACACTACCACTGTGCCACTGTGCCTGGGCCAGTGTTAGGGTATTTTTATAAATAAGTCATTATGATACAAAAGTGATACATTCAATCTAGTGTAGTTATTTTCAAAATTCAGCCTGCATAGAGATTACTTAATGAATTTGTTTAAAATGCATGCACTCTGGCTCCGTATCCTCAGATTTCCATTCAATAGGACTGATAGGCTCCTAGGTATCTGCATCTTTAAAATCACATCAGGTATTTATAGGTAGTTACTACACTACTCTTAGAGATACTCTATAGACTTCTTGTGGATGTTTCTGGACGTTAACGAGATTTTTGGAGGAGTAATAGGCAGTAGCACAGCAGTAATATAACTAGACCTACACAAGAAAGGTCCTGAGTTTGTATCCTGGGACCTCCTAAACATACTGAGTACACGTGCACACACTTTCCCTGACTGGCATGGCATGAAAACGCTGTTGGGAGTGCCTCTTGTTCATTCTCAATCTCTCTCTCACAGAAGAAATAAATAAATAAATTTATTTACTTATTTTTAATTGCCAGGGTGCTTGTGTGCTCACAAGAGAGTGAAAGACAAAGAGAGGGGGAAAGAGAGTCAGAGAGACAAAGAGAGGGGGAAAGAGAAAGCACCCTGCGATGGGCTGTGGTCATGCTGCCATCATTCTCCGACATTTCCTCATCCTGACTGGATTTTGGGCACATGCACACACACACACACACACACACACACACACACGCACCCAGGTGGGATTTGAACTACTGTTGGCCATGTAGGATCTGCCTCCCTTATCCACTATGCTCTGTGGCTGGCCTTCCCCAAATGAGATTTTTTTTAAAGACTCGGTTTGCACTGTTCCTCAATTACATAGAAGCTTGAAATATCTTTTAAAATATGCACTCTGTCTATGATGAACTAACGTAGTAATATTTTCAGAGAAAGTAAAAAAAATAATAATATTTATATTCTTACAGGTTTCCTGTGTTTGTGTATGTGTGTGTGTGTGTGTGTGTGTGTGTGAGAGAGAGAGAGAGAGAGAGAGACCTGTATACTCAGCACTAAGAAAATAGCAAATATTTATTAAATTCTTATGGGTGCCAGACACTTTCAGTGTACTGCATAGGAATTAACATATTTAATGCTCAAAACGACTTTTTGTAAATACTATTATTATTTCCATGTAAGAGATAGGGACACTAAGGCCCTGAGAAGTTAAGTAATTTCTTTAAAGTTCTAAGCTTAATAAGTTATTAGCAGCTCAAAACGCTGTTGATTTTAAATAAAAGTAAATTTTACATTTTAAAAAGTAGGTACTGGCCAGCTCTGTAGCTTGGTAGTTAAGGTAACTGGATCCACATGGCTGACCCCATGGTTGAGTTCTGAAGTTGGCAACTTAAGGAATATGCCAGGTGTGTGTGTTTGCACAGAATCCCCAAAGGAGGAAGAGATGAAGCGGAAGGGATTGAAGTGTGACCATCCCCCATGGGGAGGTGCTTTCTCTCTCTCCTTCTCTATCTCTTGCTGGTCAGTGCACAAGCCCTCTGGCAATTTTTTGGGAGGAATTATTTTATTTAACATTATTATTATTATTATTATTTTCTAGTTTTATCAGAGAAAGACAGAGAGAGAAAGAGAGAAGGAAAGTGAGAAAGCAAGCCACTAGGTCTGGGACTTGGACCACAGCTGGTCATGTGGGAGTCCAGTGCCCTTAACCACCAAGCCACCTACTGTCCCTAATTTTTTTTTTTTTTAAATAAGGGCAAAATGTTCTCCAAAATAAATCAGGGAGATCAAAGTGAAACAAAGTTCATGAGTTTCTGAGTGCGATGTTAGGTCAAATTTTCAGAATTAATTTCATAATCACTATACCAAAGGTATCATTTACACTGTAGTTTCTAGAATAATTTCGAGTCTGAATTTTTTAAAAAGCCTAATCAGAGTGGAACTAGCGGTAATAGAAATTTCAGATGATCTGTTATTATTAAATAAGGAATATTAATTCAAGTTACCCTAAACTTTTGATGTGATTCCAGAAACCACAGGTGGGGTAAAGGCCCCTGCTGTGGGAGCTGCGGCTTAGCGGCTCTATTGAGCAGGGTCACCTTGAGTGACTACCGAACTGCCTCCACTTCGAAATAGCCTATTTGACCTGGGAAATCTTTCATTTAATGTCATCATTTTTTTTCTTTTTTTCAAATTTAGATTCAACAAGCATTAACTGTGGACCTACCCTGGGCTAGAACCTCTGCTAGATTTTAAATTATATATTATCTTATTCCATCCTTACAACCATGGTATGTGGTATGTGATTCATTATTGTTATTATTGCTGGACATTTTAGGTATGTGAAAACTGAAGCTTTGTGTGATTAGGTAAATTGCTAGCAAGTGGCAGACTCAAGATTTGATTCCAAGTTTAAGGTTTCAGTCCATCTATAACCATCTTAAAAAGTGGTTTCTGAGTTTGAAATGATGGCACAAAGTTTAAGTAGTTTATGGAACTGAGGAAGCAGAATTTAAAGACTCCACAAAGGTTTTAATCTGACTATATTCCCTACTACTCTTTTGGCCAGTTCTTATGATCACTAAAACAATGTGTGCATGTGTAAGGTGGTGGAGGTAAGAAGCATATTTATTTATTTATTTATTTTTGGAGAGGTTTTCGCTATAAGGTGCGTGCGCTCGCCAGACAGACAGAGAGAGACATAGAGACAGAAAGCGAGAAATCACCCCCCAGAGGGGATGGTCACGTCGCAATCCCTTCTCTTCCATTCTCCTTTCAGGATCTTGGGCACGCATGCACACACGCCCGGCGTGAGTTTTAAGCCACCAGGTCCGGGTTGCGAACCGCAGTCGACTACGTGGGAGTCCAGCGACATAGCCATTACACTAACTGCTGGTTCCCAGAAACATATTTATTCATTCAACAAAATCTACTGAACAATACCAGATGAGGGGACTTAAAAAGTTCATGGGAAAAAGCAGCTGAAAATATAGGTTTATTTTGTTGTGATCTGTTTTCAAAATCCATGCATAGTTTAGTTCACTATACTCATTTTCCATGAACTTTTTAGAGATTCCTTATATGCCAAGTGCTGTATTAGGTGCTGAAATGCTAGGAATAGAACAGGATAGACATGAAGCTGACATGCTAGCATGGAAAATAGCATTCAGCAAATATAAACTGTGGTAAGTGCTATGCAGGACAATAGGGTTCTTTTTCTTCTTCTTCTTCTTCTTCTTTTTTTTAACATAACACAGAATATCTAACCTGGACAGAGATATTGAAGATGAGACTGAATGAGAGATTTGAGGTGCTCAGGCTAAATAAGAAATGAGGAGCAGAATTCTTCAGAAAAAATTTCCTTCCTTATGATCCTCTACTGTATAAGATGACACCAATCATTTTGTTTGTAACATGATCCAACTTGTTCCACTCATTATTGTATGTCTATGCACTAGTTCAGAGTGAGTCCTACATGGGGGAGATCTAGAACCAATATTTTTAATACAAACAAAATAAAGGAAGCCTTGGAAAGTTTAAATGCTTTTTCCTAAAACTTAACATTGGCAAACACATCAAATGTACCACCTCTACCTTCAAGAAAACTTCAACAGTTAGCTTAATTTTTGTTATGTTTTTGAAGTCTATAAATCTCCATTGTACATTTTCCACAGAATGCAGTCTAATTCCATTGATATTAAAGAAAGTACATGTAGCATTTTGGCCCACTAAATTGGGAAATCAGAATGTGACGGAAGAGTGGCCAAGACTCAGAGTTTCCATTCTCTTCCAAGGGAAACCAAATGAGAAAAATAATACATCATAAAAGCCAGAGTTCTGATTACAGTTTTGGAAACAGGAATGAAATAGGATATTTCATAAAAAAATTTTTTTGAGCCTTGAATTCCAAGCTGAATCTAAAAGGTTATGCAGAGTACACCCTGTCTCCCTTATCAATGGGATGTCCTTGGGGGTTTACCAAACACCTAAGGAGACATTTAGATAAACTAAGTCAGGTACTTCCGTAGGAATTGTAGACTAGTTCATTAGTCATCTGTTTACTATAAATCTCTCGAATAAAATTAAATTTTTACAAACTTTATTCATCTAAATTCTCCAAAGACAAGTATTTCCCCTGCAGTGTGGCCTCCAATCTTACCTGTGATATAGTTTCATGGGGTATAGTTAGTGACAAGAGTTCTGCCCCAATCAGTAATACATTCTATGAGAAAATCTTTACTAAGCTGTGCATCTCAGATTCATATAGGCAGCTTTTGAAAAAAAAATTCAGTGCCTGTGGCTGGACAGTCATGCAGCAGTAAAACACTGACACTCAGGGAGACTGACCGACATGCAAGGTTCTAGGTTCAGGTCTGGAGATCTAAATACATTGGGCAAGCATGTGCCCATGATCTTTGGATCTTCCTACCTACCTCTGTCTCTTTATCTCTCTTGTTCATGGAAGAAATAAATAAATAAACCAAAAAAAAAAATCCATATACTTGTGTTCCAGCCCCAGAGAGTCTGATTCTATTTATTTAGAGTGGCCCCTTGGGAAGTAATAGTTTTTCAAAGCTTTCTCAGGTGATTAAAAAGGGCAGCCAGGTTTGAGAATCACTATGTTGTATGAATTTGGCTAAGTCCTTTAACAGTTCTTGATCTCCGTTTTCTCTTTTCTAGAATTAAAGGTTTACTAACACATATTTTTCCTAAGATAAATGAGTAAAGATTATACATGTAGTTGTGGTCTGGAAATTTTTACATCTAGTTCTTCTTTAATGAGTATTTATTATTCATTAACTGATGACATAGCAATTGAGTTAATATATACATACTGTTTGACCCTCCTTCTGCTCTATTTTCTACTGGAATTCAAGAAAGACAATAATATCTAACATTTATAAACTCTTTTTTTTGTGCTAGGTATTGTGTACAGTATTGTTACAGTAGTGAGGCCAACACACCAGACAGAACATGCAACATGCTGCAGAGAGTGGTAAGATGCACAAAAATAAAAGTGGTCATACACTTCTATAGTAATTTAGAGTATTTTTGCATATATGCTTGCCTTTTGTTATTTAATTTCTAATAATTCTCTTTTTATTGTCAGAGGACACTTGTGCTTGTGTAAGAGAGAGTGAGAGAGTGAAAGAGTGAAAGCACTCCCCAATGTGGTATGGTCACACTCCAATTTTTTCCCCTCTATTTAGCATCTCTCCAGGATTTCAGGCACACATGCACACACATCCCAGCATGTTTTCAAACCACTGGGGCCAGGATTAAAACCATAGTCAACCATGTGGGATCTGGCTCCCTATACATGGTGCTTAACTACTGCAACTCTAAGCCAATCCCTGTAATTATTTTATTTTTTTAAGCCATTTAGTGTTTTAAAATATACAAAACTAATCCTTCACCATTGATACTTAGAAAGGCAGTGGCCCCAACTCCCCTATGGATAGTATGTAATTTGATCTTTGACACTGAGTCCTGTAAAGCAGTTGTCCATTGTAGGAGGAGGCTGAGAATTAAAATGATCAGCTGAAGTTTGCACCATTGGAAAGATGTTTAAGCCAGAAGGATTTGAACCCAGAAGTCTGAATCCAGAGCCAGAGTCAGATCCAGGGAAGCAGAAAGATTTAGAAGTTCCTTCCATTTGACTTGGATTAGACACTCAAACCTGTGCAAGAAGGTCCCAGTGCCAATAAGGGCCACTTCCTCACAGCAAGACCCAAAATGTTTGCTGTATTGTTTTTATCCTTTATGCATAATTAAAATAGGTCCCAACATTGTGAACATGAGCTAAGCTCCTATAAAGAATTTGAACTTTGAATCATCTGGATACCTAGAAAACGAAACCAGAGCTAAAAGATAAAAGACCATTTTAAACTGATAGAGTGACTTCTAAGTGGCATTTAAATTTATTTCTGCCATCAGCTAAGAAGAAAAAAGATAAAGAAAATAATGAAATTACTTTTCTACACACTTTGGCCATCTTTATGTTGAATTTCAAGCCTGATAAAGATGTGTGGTGGGTCTTCTTTTATCTTCTCTTTGTAGTCTTGGTGGAAAGAAATAGCTTTTTGGAAGAGTCTTAGACTCTCACCCCAGGAAAAACAGACTTTTTGCCCTAAGAAATTTTCCCATTTTCCTGCTAGAACTTTACTCTTTATCCAAAAGATCTAAGATAAGAACTGCTGATCTTTAACTTTTTCAATTTTAAAAATATATTTAATGTAATAGTCAATGTGTTTCATTTAATATTTAATATATTTAACACTTGAAGAACATATTTACTTTAATACTTAAGTAAGAAAAATTAAATCCAGCAATTTTATCTCACATATTTTGGATTGTTGTTTGGAATCACGCACTCTACCTTAGAGCATAAAATATTTTTTATTTCATTGGCATATACATTTTCAGAACTGTCCCTCTTTTGTAGAGTGAGATGTATGATCAAGAGCATTGAGAGGAGACAGAAGACAAATATAATAAGTGACATGTGAGCACTACTATGGAAATGACATACATGTGGAATTCCAAAAGCTTAACTCAATGTATTTCTCCCAAGTGGGGACACACGTAAGTTGTGCAATCACCTCATTTGGTGTCTGGGATCCCAGTGACCTTCTGTAAGTGGTGTGGTCACACCACACACAGAAATCTACCCAAGTAACTATTTTAGGCTTGGGTTATTACTTGGTTATTAAATAATTAACAGTAAATCTAAATTTATATTAAACAGTTTCTAGTTCTTTGCTGTGCTAAACAATAGGAAAAATTGTTTACATGATGGCACAGGGAGAAGTATGTGTACAGAACAGGAAGTAGATGAGTGAGCAGCCTTTCTTTAGGGTAGAATATTTCCTTGTGGAATCAGTGGCAAAAATATGGGATTTGGAATGAAGAGACTTAGTCATCTCTTCTCAATTATTTACTCATCATCTTTTTATGTTCTTGTCAGAGTTTTTGGTATTGAAAGAAAAATACTATATGTTCTCACACATACGTGGACATTGAAAAGGATGATCTCATAGATGTAGAGAGTTGAAGAGTGATGATTAGAGTCTAGGAAGGAATGGGGAAGGTGGAGCATAGAAAGATGCTGGCAAATGGAAACAAAATTACAGATGGGTAAGAGGAATAATTCTGGAAGCCGGCAGTTGGCAGATGATGTGGTAGTTAAGGGTGCTAGACTCCACATGGCCGACAGTGGTTCCAGTTCTGGACCTGGTGAGTTGCTTTTGCTCTCTCTCTGTCTCTCTCTGGTCAAATTAAAATAAATAAGTAAATAAAAGAAAGTTAAAAATAATTCTTAAAAGAAAAGGAGTAATACTGATGTTATTAGTAGAGTTACTATAGTTAACAACAATTTACTATGTATCACAGAGTAGCTATAAAAGATTTGGGACCAGCCAGTGGTGTGGTTGCTAAGGTGCTGGATCCCACATGGCCAATTGTGGGGTTTCAGACCTGGGAACTTATAAAACATGGTAAAACATAGTAGCACGTATGCATGCATGCCCAAAATCCTCAAAGAGAAATGGAAGAGAAGCAATTGTGGTGTGACCATCGCCCATGGGGGATGCTTTCTCATTTTCCCTCTCTCTGGTGAGCATACATGCCCTATAGCAAAAATTTTTTAAAAATCTTTTAAGAAAAGATTTTGCTTGTATGCTTGCAATACAAAGTAATAACAAGTGGTTAAGATAATAGATACACTAATTACCCTGATTTAATCATTACATTGTATTCTTTTACTAAAATAATTACATTGTAACCCATAAATATGTACAATGATTATATATATGCTAATAAAAATAACTAAAAATTTTTCAGTACTGCTACTGAAAAGGTGGTTACAAAATGGTGCTCTGCACTCAGATGCGATGCAATCTCTTATGAAAGAAAAGTCTTGAAACAATGTGGGACACATGCAACAAAATTTCTCACAGTCTTAAGGAATTGGTGAGAGGAACAAAGAGGAAGTAAAAGTGAAAACCCTGCTGTGACCTCCAGTAAGTTTAATTCTTGTTTCTTTCCTTGCAAAAATGGGAATCCTGCCATCTAATTTGCAGGGCTGCAGCTACAAATTGTACAAACTAATGTGTAGGAAACTGCTTTTTATGTGTAAAGTCATGTCTTTATTTTTCTTTATGTTCCTTAAAGTATCTGAAGGTTATAATCACGTTCCCACAAGTGTTCATGAACAACTGTGGCTGGGGAAGGCAGAAGGTTGTGGTTCTCCTGGGATGGTGAATATCAAATTTGAGAGTGTGGGGAGCAAGTCCTTTGACACTCTCACCCTCCTCCTGATGTAGCAACATAAATGACTTGGCTGCTCAATGTGGCCATTGCCCATCTCCATACCTGGTGATGCTGACTTATTCTGTCAGCTGAGCATGCTATTCTCCTTATCTTTTGTCCCAGTCTGTTCAGGTTGCTCTAATAAAATGCCATAGACTAGGTGGCTTAAAACAACACAGATTATTTCTCACAGTTCTGGGGGCTGGAAAGTCCAAAATCAAGGTGCCTACTGATTCAGTTCCTATTGAGAGCCTTCTTGGTATGTAGGTGGCTGCCTTCTTGCTGTCAACATATGGTAGAGAGAGAAAGGAAAAAGAGAGAGAGCAAGAGCAAGCACTGTTGCCTCTCTTTCTCTTTTTATAAGGATGCTGATCTTATTATGGAAACTCAGTTTTATAATCTCATCTAAACTCAGATACTTCCTCAAAATCTCTCCTTCACCTCCAAATATAATGAATTCTAGGGAAACACAGCATTTTTAAAACTTTGCTAGAGGGTATGTACACTCTCTGGAAAGAGACAGAGGGAGATAGAATGGAAAGAAAGTGAGAAAGCACCTCTCCATGGGAGATGGTCACATGACAACCCCTTCTCCATTTCTCCTTTGAGGATCTTGGGCATGCATGCATACGCACCTGGCATGTTTTTCAAGCCACCAGGTGTGGGATGCTAACCACATAGTCAGTCATGTGGGACCCAGCTGCCTTACCCACCATGCTACTAGCTGGCCCTGAACACAAATAATGAGCCCATAGCACCTTTCCAGTAGGTGTGTCTAACAGACATATCCTTCGAGACTTTCATGCATCTTGTTTAAAACTTCCTTTATTCATTTGAATAAAGTTGATCATCTTCATTTTTCCTACCAGTGAAATCATTATAATCAATGTAATTATCGACTCAATAAATATTTATTGTAGTTACCTTGTACAAAATATTCTTACCTCTTACATCTTGGTTTTTGCTCACCAAGCATCATGATTGCACATGTATTGAAAGTAGTTAATACATTTTTATTGTATAAATGTTTAAGTAAATGAATTACTGAAAGAAAAATGGCTTACTAGATTCACTAGATGTAGACAAAAAGAGAACAAGCTCGTTAATCAATTTATCAATTATAATAACTTAAGAAAATAAGATTCAGAGAAAAATCCCAGGACTTTTTCTTGAATTTCTATAGCTTTGGAAGTATATCAGAGGGAAAGTCCTGAAGGTTATATCAGAATAGTATTATTATCAACCAAGCTTTATGAATGAGAAATCTAAATGTGTATAGTGTCTTTAAAAAGTCCATAAAAATATGTATTATGGAAAAGTGATGCTTGGGGTTTACATTTTTGGGGGTTTTTTTTGCACCCAAATATAAACACAATTTAATTACATCTTTCCATAAACTTCTAAAAAAAAGAATTATTTATTTATTTATTTATTGTTATTATTTTTCAATTTGATCAGAGAGAGACACAGGGAGAGAGGGAAAGTGAGAAAGCAAGCCACCAGGTCCTGGACTTGAACCACGTCAACTGCTGGCCCCTCCCTGAACTCTTTGAAGTCTCTGGATTTAACCAGATTTTGAATAGCAATCTTGATTGCCTTGCAGTGCCAGAAGCTCTTGCTAAATAAACGTAGCTTTATTTCGAAGTTCCAAAATGAGGTTTAGAGGCATTTTGAATCACTAGATATTCAATGTTTAAATACTGTACCTCAGTAAGTGGCTTGTTAAGTTTGTCCAAAGCTGCTCTTTCTTCACCTGCCATTTGTATCAATGGAATAAATACTACCAACAGTTTGAGCTCCATGTAGCATGGTCTCCAAGTATAACTTTCTATCAGGGTCCTGTCAGAGTGCCTTAGTACAAAACCTTTTGTTGGCAGCTAAAGAAAGAAAGTAGTAGTCTACCTCTTACCCACATGCCACTTGTTCACCCTTTCTGACAATCAGCCTGCTCTAACAGTTCAGTCCTAGAAGAAAACTATATTGCAGCACAGCCAAGCCATCTACGAAGTGAGTGACGTTGTGTGAGGTGCAAAATAGACAAAAACTTGAGATGAAAAAGATGAGGCCAAGAGCAGATTTTGGCAATGGGAAGGTGGTCTCTTGGAACATGTTAGAACTTCCAAGAAACAAATTATAGGTAATTTACAGAAAATTGGCCTGTTCCTCTAAAGTAGACATGGAGAGAAAACTTTAGTCAGGGTTTAAATCTATGGTGGGTCTCATTATGGGTTCCCGACAAGTCATCGCTTCACCAATCAAAGATTGCAGAATGCTGTTTTGGTGATTTTGTTCATATGTCCATTTGGTTGTGTTTTGTTTGTTGTGTTACACAGCTTGAGATTTTTCAGGACACCCATTAGGTTCTAGTTTCCAAAGTCCAACAATGCACAGAAAGCAAATGCATTGATTTAATCTTTTTCTAAACTTTTTTCTTTTTTTTTTTTTTCAATTTGCCAGAGGGCACATGCACTCATCAGAAGAGACAGTGAGAAGGCATCCCACCCACCCATGAGGAATGGTCAAGTTGCAATCCCCTCTCCTCTCTCTTTCTTTTGGGATGCATCTGGCGTGTTTTTCAAGATGATGGTTCCCGGACTTCGATGCTGCAGTTAGCCATGTGGGATCCACATGCCTCAACCACAGTAGCCCCTTTTTCCAAACTTTGTAATTGATGTTAGCATAAGGCTGATTTTGACCCCACTTGTGGCTCCTGCTAAATGACCCTAACATGGCCGTCATCTCCCACTCTGACCTGTATAATGTGTTAATTAACCTGGCTTCCAAATTTCTGCTTTCCTGCAGTGTGCCCAGTTTAAACTACAGACTCACTTCAGTCTCAGTGGGACTGATTTTCCTCGCTAGAAGGTATTAAGACGTGTCCGAGGAGCCTGCCTGTGGCCTGGCGGTTAGGAGAACCCAATTTCACATGACCAAACATGTGGTTGGACTCTCAGACCCTGTGGGTTTAAAACCATGCCAGAAGTGTGTGCCTATACTCCTGATGGGATGGAGAAATGGAGGAGAATGGGCTGTGGCTTGGTCATGCCTTATTGGGGGTGCTTTCTTCCTTTCACTCTCTCTCTCTCTCTCTCTGGCAATTACACGCACCCTCTGGCAAATTTAAAAAAAAAATAAAAAGCAGTGCGTGAGTGTGGCTCATGAGGTGCCTCAGCATGGGATCAATACTATATTTAATGTTTCTTTGAGGTTTTGCTTCTACATTTGAAAACTGAGACCTTACTCTCATCTTTTTCTTGTCTTTCTTTCTTTTTTCCCTTTTTTGAGAGATTTTTGCTATAGGGCACGTACACTTGCCAGAAAGACAGAGAGCGAGAAATCCCCCCCCCCTCCCGGGGGGGGGGGTGACCATGCTGCAATCCCTTCCCCTCCATTCTTCTCTAGGGATCTTGGGCATGCACACACATGTGCCCAGCATGAGTTTTTAGCCACTGGGTCCAGGACTCAAACCATGGTCGACTACGTGGAAGTCCAGCAACATAACCATTACACCATCTCTTGGTCCCTCAACCTATTCCTTGATATCCAGCCAAGATGGTGTCTCCTCTGGGCTCAGACCTCCATTTTTCTGCCTCTGCATCCTATGATCATAGCACAGTATTCACTACCAGTCTCCATAATCCTGACTTTCTGGCACCACTCATCCTACTTGGGTCCATGTCTACTCATAACGCTTGCTGTCATCGGCACCTCTGGGTAACCTGCTCCATCTGTTTGTACTTCTCTGGAGTTCTGACTCTCACTCTCCTGGGTTTTGTCCTCAAGTGGCACCTCTCCTTGATGGCTGAGACACTCTGGGAAACTGGCTTCAGATGGTTTTTGCTCATCAGCCCCTGAGTGTTTTTTCTAACACCAGAGGACTTTCTCTAGCCCCTTGAATGGGCTCCTGGGTCATAGAATACAGATGAGAGACTGACTTGCAAGATTCACCTTATGTCATACAGTGAGGAAAAAATTGCATAAACCAACCCTTCTCCCCAAAAAGAGAGATAATATAGTAAGACCTTCAGTGCAGAATTATTGCTGCATCCTGGAATCCAAAAAGGAAAAACAGTTGCATGGCTTATCTACATGTGTGGTAGATTAAGGAGACACACAGGTCACACCGACCAAAAAGCAGCTACTTTGACAGCAGAGGCAACCAATCTTCTTCTTCTTATTATTAGTGCTAATTCTTAAATAACACATGCTTATGGTACAAAAGAGTACCAAAAAAGTGACAAGTATAATTCTACCTCCCACCTATGGCCTTCTAAGAAATGTGCCTTAAAAAAAAATTGGGGGCCAGCACATGGCATAGTAGTTACATCACCAGACTCCCACATGGCTGACTGTGGTTCAAGTCCTGGACCCAGTGTCTTGAAAATCATGCTGGGAATGTGTGTGTGTGTGCCCAAGATCCCAGAAGAATGGAGAACGGACTGTGAAATGGCCATCCCCCCATTGGAGCATTATTTCTCACTTTCCCTCTCACTGTCTCTGTCTCTGTATCTCTCTCACCAGTGAGCACATGTACCCTAAGGCAAAAACCTTTTAAAAAAGAATCCCTCTAGGGCTGGCAGTTGGCATAATGGTTACATTACAGGACTCCCACGTAGTCTACTGCAGTTCGAGTCCTGGATCCAGAGGCTTAAAACTCATGCCGGCTGCATGTGTACCCAAAATCCCAAGAGAAAAATGTAGAAGAAGGGATTACAGTGTGACCAACCTCCGTAGGGGTTGATTTCTCACTATCTGTCTCTCTGTTTCTCTGTGCCCTATAGAAAAAATCTCTCTCAAAAAAAGAAAAAAAAATCCCACGAGGTAAAAAATATATACATATAAATATAGTTAAATATATATGTTTTAAATACAAACATGATAAAAATACATGGGCTATTACCTAATTTTCATTTATTTTTAACTTAATATAGCTCAAGTATCATTCTACATGAGCATACATACCATTGATCACACATATTCTTTTTTTTTTTTTTTGTGAGTATTTTTTTTCTATAGGATGTGTGTGCTAGCCAGAGAGACAGAAAGAAAGAAATCACCAACCCCCCTCAGTAAGGTGGGATGACGAGACTGCAATCCCTTCTCTTCTGTTCTCCTCCAGGTATCTTGGGCATGCACACACACACACCCAGCATGAGTTTGAAGCCACCGGGTCCAGGACTCAAACCATGGTCAGTCATATGGGAGTCCAGTAATGTGACCACTATACCATCTGCTGGCCCTACACACACATTCTTTTAACCACATAGTATATAGTATTCCAGGATTTGGATAATCCAGTCCACTTTAGATTCTAAATTCAGAAAACTACAGAAAAAAATAGAAACTGTAATTCGGCCAAAGATGAGCCAGTCTGGAGTGTGAGTCATCCACAGCCTTAGACTTCCATGAAAGAGCAAACACTTGAGAGAATGAGTCAAGAAAAGGCCAACACCTTTTATAAAACTAAGGAAGCAGAAGAGTACATTAATCGAAAAAACTAGAAGAAAGGATGGGATTAATTCAAATGGTTTGTTTATTCATGAAGGAAGAATCCAAGTTCTTTTCAAGCAGTTTGAAGGTGAGGATGGGATTCAGCCTTCTAGAGTTAAAGAACTGATTTTAGTTTATAATCAGGAAAAGATGGTAATGAAGAAGTTAATACTGTGGGATTTTCTTTTAAGTTGTGATCAAAATGATGCCATGCTTTATGAGAAAAAAACAAAACTAGAATGATTTTATAGATGGTCCAGTAAAGCATTATCACTTCTCCAGAAAGCAAAATCATGAGAGATGCTGTTAGGCATAATCTTTTAAGATTTCAGCTGCAGCATTTTTTCTTTGGACCTCAGAAAGCGGCCTCGTATTGAAAGGAGCAAAGAGCATATGGTACCTTTTTGCTTTTGCAGCAACTCAGCGTTAATGGGAGTGTGATAGGTGTGGCTTGGTACCAGAGCGCTCCGAAGCTCGAAGCTCGGCTGCAGGCAGCCTGCTCTGGAGCGTGTTCCGTTGGCTATCAGCATAGACGTGGATCGTATGGAAGGAACAGCTGGATCTGGTAGGGAAGCAGCCAACAACGCAGTGTGTCATCATTCCTTCATGTCTTCAATCTGAGTTCTGTTTGCTGCTGATTGTCCTGGGTGACCTTCTGGCTGGAACACAATGTCTGTATGTGCCTTCTAAAGTAAGAGAGAAAGACTGCCAGGAGAGCATTTGCAGGAAAGTGGTTTTGTGTGGAAATCAGAGGAAGAAGGGAAACGGTTTCAAAAGAGTCTAAGTCCAAAGTGAGCAGCTTGCCAAAAGATAGATGTTGTGGATGAAGTAAGAGCTTTGTTCCCATAAGAACGGGAAAATGGCTGCTTCATCAGGAATTGAGACGTTGCTGACAGGGGAAGATGCGGTCAACTGCAAGCAGATTCCTTTTCTACAACCATGTTGCTAATAATAACAGTTCTGAGGAGGGCATTGGAATGACGATCACCTTGCCACTGTCTGAGATTCCTGGTTCTCTAAGTTTAGAGACACCTTCATAAGGAAGCTGGAGGAACCAGGAAAATGGATATTTTCTGAAGTAGATAGCTCCTCCATGTCAATATGGTTTTGATAGTTCTAGGCTGGTCATTTGTCATATGTGTGTAGTTCCTTGGTCTATATTTCATAAAAGTAAGGGGAACTTTAAGTCTGGGTTTTAATTAAAAAGTAACTTGATTGATTTCAAGCTAGTCCTTGACTTCTACATAAAAATGACACTCAGGTCTGTCTTGATCCATTTTGTAAAAAGGAAGGCAGCTCACATTTTATATTACCTCAAAGAAAAATAAATTCTTTAATTCCTGGGAGATTCTAAATGGCATCCATGGCTGAGTACTGTTCAGTCTTTTGGCTTGTTTCTGGTGAGTCTGTATTAAGTGATGTGGTTTTATTTAATTTGGCATAACTTGCTGTTATTACTGAATATGAGGGAAGTCAGACTTTGATAAAAAAAATACCATATTATATTCTGGGAGTATTCAAATGTCAGTGAAAAAGAAGAAATGTAGTTGGTGTTAACAGTAATAGTCTTCACACTGTGCTGTTAAGAACACTTTTACTACTCATTAAGCCAGTGGTGGTGCGAAACATTCATCAACTTTGCATTCATACGGAAAGGCACTTGTATTTTACTATGCCTGAGTTGTGCAACCTCAAGCATATTTCTGAAATCTCCTTATCTCCATTTCTTCATGTGTGCCCTGGTGTTTGTAACAAATAGGTATGAAGCATCATAACACTTAAAACACTGCTCTTACACATGGCACAGGATCAAAATATCCATTCATGGTCTTGTTTTGTTTTTAGAGAGAGATCTTTGCTATAGGTCATGTGTGCTCTCTGGAGAGACTGAGAGAGACAGAGAAACAGAAAGCAAGAAATCATCCACCAGGAGGGATGGCCAGGCCGCAGTCCCTTCTCCATTGTCCTCAGGATTTTAGGCATGCTTGCACACATACATGCCCAGTATGAGTTCCAAGTGGCCAGGTCTGGGACTTGAACTGTATTTGGACATGTGGGAGGCCAATGATATAAACGTTATGCTGTCTGCTGGTCCCAGGTCATCAGTTTCTTTGCCCTTGTCTATTTTCCTTTCTTGGCTGATTCTCCTTGATGAAACCAAAGTTCTGTGATGATCTAAAATATTTAGTATCTCTTCTCTTCAGACCCAGGATAGAATATGGGAGTAAAATATCTTTCTTTTATACCAGTTGATTAATTACCAAAAGGAGCTTGAGGTCGATTTAGTACTATTTTTACACATTATGGAAGTATTATTGGTTTAAATAGTGTAACATAAAAGTTAAAGACACGGGATTTGAGAGACTAAAAGTGGAGCTGTGGTTAAAAATCTGGATTCTCACATCGCCCACCACAGTTTGAGTCCTGGATCCATTGGATTGAAACTCACACCAGGCACATGCGCATGCATGCCCAAATACCAGGAGGAAAATGGAAGAGAAGGGATTGTGGCATGGTCATCTCCCGGGGGTAGGGAGATGATTTCTCTGATTTCTCACTTGCCCTCTCACTGTCTGTCTCTGTCTCTTCATCAGGTGCATGGACCCTTTGGCAAAAATTTAAAAAAAAAAAAAAAGAAAAAAAAAATAGACATGGGAATTGGACCTCAAAAGTCCTGAGTTCATACTATGGTTAAGTGCCTTGTCTAAGCTTAAATTCATTATCTGTGTAATCTTGGATAAACTATTTAAAACAAACATGCCTCCATGATTTAGGAAAAGAAATCTAATAACATCCATATCACTGAGTTGTTCATTTAGTCAAGAATAATTGCAGATTAATTCAGATAATGCTCATTTCTATGAAGACCATTGTGTTTGGGGGAATCAAAGGAAACCTAATCTTTGAGAATGACAAGAAAGTTATCACAGCTTCTAAAAGAATTAAGATATAATAAATAAATAACAAATATATATCTGCCTCTTGGTACCAAAGCATGTAAGATATTCAACAAATGTGTGTAAGTCACTGATATGGGACACTCATTTGTACAGATTTTTTAAAAGGTACTCAACCAGTGAGAGGGCCTTATCAGGCTTCATTTCATTAGGGAATTTCTGAGTCCATTATTGTTTTGCTAGTAGAGATACCTGAGATTGGCTGAATTTAAGAGAATAGGGATTTATTTTAACTCATAATTCTGGTGGCTAGGAGTCTGAAGTCATCATAAAATGGCAGAAAACAGAATTTCTAGCAGAACTGAGAGTAGTCTGTATCCATATGGCCATTCTCTGAAGTTCTAGTATCATTTCTTCTGTTTATAAACCCTACTAGGGTCAATTATGGAGGCCCCAACCTAATGACATTATCACATGCAAAGGTCCTACCTGGTACATCACCTCTATGTTTTATGCTCTTTATAGAAACTAGCATTATCTGAATTTTTCTTCTATATTAGTGTGTGTAAATGCTTCTGTCTGTTCGTCCCCCACTCAAATAGCCCCGGTGAAGGTAGGATTCATATTTTTCCTGAGAGGTCTATTCTCCATGCATAAAACTGCAAATATTCTTGGCTGATTGAGCAATTAAATCATACTCTTTGTTCAACATGTTTTCTTCAAAGAATGTTCACTGCTTACAAGCTTGGATCATATACTTTATCCTTGTATTCTAAGCCATCTCTCATTCTATTCCCACTTCTTAATCCTGTGAGGAGAGAGATATAGACAAAGACATTGAGAGAGTGAGAGTGAAGTGAGAAGGAAGGAGAGGAGAGAAAGGGAAGAAAAGAAGAGGGGAGGGTGAAAGGAAGTTAAGGTAAAGAAGAGATGAGAAAAGAGAGTTATTCCATAGTCAAATAAACCAGGAGCCATATCTTATAGCAACTTTCTGGAGATTCTTAACATTCCGTATCTGGGCTAGTTTCAGTGTCCCTTAAGAACTAGATAATATTGCCTCGGCACCTCATTCCATGACTTGTGGAACGTTTAATACCTGCTCCAAATCTTTGGTGACCTCACAGGTGACATTCTCATGGTCATGTTTTGCTGAGAGATTCTTACTCTACAGAGTTAGTTCCGCTTTCTGAGCATGTTGTTCTGATTCTTTACAGTATTAAACAAAGCTCTTTTACTAGATTTCCAAGAGAAAAATACTCATGTAAAATATGGCTGTACAAATTGCCAGATGATTTCTCTTCATTTATTTATACCTCTATTTTTATCAAAAGTGGAGATGGTTTCCCCATTCCATGAATATGGGCTATGTTTGTGACTTGCTTTGGTCAACAGAAAACAGGAAGGTGACAGTGTGCCAGTTCAAGCTTAGACTTCAGGAGAACTCGAGTGTATTCTCTCTTGACAATACCATATGAAGGTCATGCCTGGTCCAATACACTGAAAAATAAGAGCAGAGATGAGCCAATCCAATAGAAGCCATCCTAAACCAGCCAGCCTCTAGTTGACCTAGCTGTTGACTGGTAAATAAGCCAACAGACAAAAACAACTGATACAAAAGTCCTTTGCGTATCACAGATTTTGCTCGTGTTTGTAGGAGATGGATTTTACAGTTCACCTTAACTCAAGCAATTTAAGAGCTGTATTACACATGTGTGCTCTTAAAATTTTGCCATGCTGCTTATTCATCACTCCTGCATTCCATCACCTCTTCATTCTCCAGAGGCAATCTCTCTGTCCTCATAGCCCCCAAGTTTTTTACAGCTTCGAATGTAGTATAATCCAGCCCTCTCCAACAGATGCCAAATTCAAATCAAGATTTCACTTTCTGTATCCACTGAGTCATTTCTTTTTTTCTTTTCTTTTTTTTATTTATTTTTTTTTCTTGAGAGGTTTTCTCTAGAGGGTGCGTACGCTCCCCAGAAAGACAAAGAGAGACAGAGAGATAGAAAGTGAGAAATCACCCCCCAGGGGGAATGGCCACGCCGCAATCCCTTCTCCTCCATTCTCCTCTTGGGATCTTGGGCATGCAACACACGCGCACGGCATGAGTTTAAGCCGCCGGGTCCAGGACTTGAACCACGGTCGACTACGTGGGAGTCCAGCAACATAGCCATTATGCTAATTGCTGGTCCCTCCACTGAGTCACTTCTGAACTCCATTAATTTTTGTTCTTTTAGTCTGCCTAACTCTTCCACCTTTACTACAAGCCAGGGAAGAAATAAGCATATAATCATGTTTTTGACATTGTTAGGAATTATGATACTATGAGCACAATGAGTGCTTTCTAATTAAACAGTATAGTTGGTTACATTTCTATTACACATGTTAGCATCTTTTTAATTTTATTTTCTTATTTTTTACATTCAATCACTATATATCTTTATAACATAAAAAATGAACTTTTCTAGCGTGAATACCTTGTGTGTTAGTCTAGTCAAAGAAATTATCAGACACATTGTCATCAACGGATAATTTTCTACATTTTGTCCATTGAATGTTTTGCTTTTATTTTTTCCCCTTCATTATCAATGGTTCCTGTGAATTTTTTGATTTCTGACTTAATTTCTTCAGTGGTTGTAAAATCATTCAGAAGATGGTTGTTTAGTTTCCTTGTGTTTGTATATTTTTTTCTTTTGAGATTTTTGTCTGCAATTCATTTCCAGTTTAATTCTATTGTGGTTGGAGAAGATGCTGGATATAGTTTTTATATCTTTGAATCTGTAAAGCCTTGTTTTGTGCCCTATCATGTGGTAAATCTTTGAAAATGTTCCATGTGGGGGTGAGAAAAATGTATATTTTGTAGCTGTTGGGTAGAAAGTTCTATAGATGTCTGTTAAGTTCATTTAGATCCTGCATGTCTTTGCATATTTTTTGTGTGGATTTTCTGTCCAAGGAGACAATGGGGTGTTGAGACCCAACAATTACTGTGTTGCAGTCTATCTCTCCCTTTAGATCTAGCAGTCTTTCTTTCATATATTTGAGTGCCTCAATGTTGGGTGCATATATATTTATAAGTGTTATATCTTCATGGTGAATTAGCCCTTTTAGTATTATATAGTGTCCTCTCTGTCTCCTCTTACAGATTTTGTCTTAAAGTCTATTTTGTCTGATATCAGTATCGTGATTCCAGTCTTCTTTTGGTTTCATTTGCATGGAATATCTTTTTCCAGCACTTCATTTTCTGTCTATGTCTTTATCAATGAGGTACATTTCCTGTAGGGTAGGCAGCTTAGAAGATTCCCTTTTTAAAAATCCATTCAACCAATCTGTGTCTTTTAAATTGGATAATTTAATCCATTAACATTCAATGTTATTTTTGATATTTGCAGACTAATATTTTGTTATCTATTTCCTGTATTAGAATAATCTAGATATTTGATAATATTCTTTTAAAATATACTTGCTCTCTGGCTGTAATTTCAAAGCCCAATTCCAAATGCCAAGTCCAGAGAGAATTTTTCCACTGGTAAGAGTATTATTCTGAAGTCCCTGTTTAGGTGTCACTTACTGCTAACTTAAAAGGTAAACTGAAACAAAGCATGCAAAAAAAAAAAAAAAAAAAAAAAAAAAGATTTCATCTGGGCAAAAAGTTAAGAAATGCTCTGGGGTATGGTTTATATTCACATAATTTTTACACATGTTTAATCAGGTTTTCAAACCTTTGACATACTTAAACAAAACAAAACAAGAACAGCAAATGGGGCAGAGTTCTTTAATTTGTGTTAATAGGCATGTTAGTGTGAGAATACACCTCCTCCATGCCTTCCCAGTTTGGTTTTGCTAAGGTTGACATGAGTGAGTTCAGTTTGATATTTTTAACATGTTAGCATTTTAAAATCTGAAAAGTCTTGAAATGACGATGTATTTCACATTGACTTCGGGAACATGTCACAATCATTTGATGGAGACATAGATTAAACCGTTCTCTCTCTTTTTCCTCTTCCCTCTCTCCCTCACACTCTCCCTATGCATATGTTTATGTGTGTGAGCCATCTTTTAATATTCTACCAAACTACTTTTTCTCAGACTGGCTTGGGAAATGCTTCTCCTTCCAGCATGGTCCGATTCTCCTTTACTTGCCTACACAAGCACTGATCTGGTGAAGGTGCCTATTTTTCTAACAGGCCCTGTTCATTTCTATCACCTTTTGTTCACTTCGTGGGCTGACTCTAAGATCTGTCATACTTCTTCCATGTCTTCCATGCAGTTGCTGTCCAATATTTCAACCCATGGTGGTCTCTTCTTCTCCTGATCCTGAAAAGCTCTTTCTTGACCACCCACTCATGAGGACATTTTCCCACAGAGGAACATATTGCTCTTTCCAGACACTTTAGCTTCTTTCCATAATTAAAACTAACAACTAGATTATAAGCTTCGTGAGAACAGGGACACTCTTTCATACCTTATGTTTACATCCCACAGAATTGGACACAGCAGGCATAACAATCTACTATATTAAACTGGTACTATAAAGATGAGAATATTTTATTGAGTATCTTCAGTGTGCATGGCTTTATACAACACACGTAATATACATGATCATATTTCATTTTCAAAACAACTGTATGGAATATATTATTACCTTTATTTTACACAATAAAAATCAAAGAAAGTTAGTAATTTGTTATTAAATGGCCAAGTGACAGTACAGATTCAGATTTGACTCCACAGCTAGTGTCCTTTAATTACTGATTATATTTACACCTATTTTAACTAAATTTTAAGTCATTGCACATAGTTACAGATGTCTCACTTGTGTTAATAGACACAATAAATGTGTGTACTGTTTATTGGATTACCAGAAATTCCAGGCTCGAGATGTGCTTACTTTCCTCCCCCCAATCCCAATCACAATGTTCTCTCACAGCAGACTTGCATAGATAAAGGTCAGTATGAGATAATGAGAGAAAAAAAAAATACCAGGACAGAATTAGAGTCATCGTTAAAATCATTAAAAGAAGCACCAAGAGCTTATTATGAGCCATAGCATGGAAATTCACGGCCCATGAGCCTAGCAGACTGAGCTATATTTTCTCTAATTATATTAGGGATGGTTATGGTTTGCACATTTATTGTATTAGCCTTCGAGATCATGTACATCATTTAAGAAAGAAAAGTTTTTTTTAGGAATGATATTAGTTTCGGTCTAAATTTAATTTTCAAAAGTAAACAATGCACAGCACATCTTAGCCACAGTTAAAGTGAGAGTCTTAGCTTTGTACCTCACAGCATATCTTCTCTGGAAATTTAAAAACTCAACCTCCCTCCTTCCTCACCTCAAAAACTGATCATGATTCAACTGTGGCTCTGACACTCAGCTCTCTAATTCAGTCCTTGCTGACAGCTGACTTCAATTTTTGCCTGTTTATGGAAGTAAATTAAAAGAACACACTGTCTGTGATCCAGTGGCTCTTTGTGGTGGAGTCCTAGTCAGTTCCTAAATCAAAATCCAGATAGTTGTCAGGAGAACTAATCCTTATGTAAACATGATCGCATTTGTGAGCAGAATGCAGAGACTCTGGAGACCAGGAGGAAATAATGGCATTTTCCCAGGTACTTCGAGGGTCAATGTCTTTGTTATTTTACTTTCTAAATAATGAGTTTAGGACAATTCTCATCAGATTCAGAAGCTTCAGTTGGGTGGTGTTTGGGGCAGGGGTGACCTTTGTTTATGCACACCTGTTTCCATTATTTAGAGACTGAGGAGCACCCCTCCCACATCAATATCTACAGAACATGAGAGACAAATACACAGAAATCGCCCATAGTCTTTAACTCATATTACTTCTCTCAAATTCAAGAACACTTGGTAAAAGATAGGACTAAATCTCATAAAAGAAGACTTGATTTAAGTGTAAATAAACTGATGGTATTACATGTGCTATTTCTAGGTTTTCTAAGCATATGAACAAAACTGAAAAATAGGATTTTACTGGCAGCAGAAAGGCACTGATTGAAGTTAGGTGACATATGTTCTTGAAGTCTCCAGTTCTGGAAAGCACCGGGTCATAGTGGTTGTTTATTCTCCTTGAGATGTTATCTTCTTATTGGGCATGAATTATCTACCTTTAGTGATAAGAGAGTCTATTGTTAGAAGCACAATATGATTCTATGAACTGAATATAGGCCTAAAAGGACATTCTATGACTTCTACAAAAAACAGCACCAACTTAAGTGACAACATGTGGTTATTCATCATAGTTAGTTATAATCTTAGTGCATCAATGTGTCCCTGAAGGAGGACAGTGCAAGTGACAGGGACAGAGAAAACAGTGACCTCAGTCTACAGCACAATAGATAAATTACATTCCAGGAAATTAATCTCTTAATAACTTTGATTAAATAATTCAGAATAAATGTGACTAAATAACATAGTCTAGAATTCTGAAGTGTACAACCAGAATCTGATTTTCTTTTTTTAAGAGAGATTTTTGCTGTAGGGCACGTGTGCTCACTGGAGAAACAGAGAGAGACAGAAAGGGAGAAATCACCACACACACCTGGTTCTCCCCTATCCCCCTGGGGGTGATGGCCATGCTGTAATCCCCTCTTCTCTACTCTCCTCTGGGGATTTTGGGCACTCAGGCACACATGCCTGGGATTAGTTTCAAGCTGCTGTGTCCAAAATTTGAACTGCAGTCAACCATTTCCAGAGATGCAACCATTATACCATCTGCTGGTCCCTGAATCTGATTTTTTATTATACTAAAAGTGAAGCAATTCACAAGAAAACAAATTCAAAGTAGAGATTTGTCAAACAAAAAACACAAGTACAGCAATATAGCCGCTGCCATCATGACCATAACTCTCTTGCTATTTTTAGAGCTAACTTAATTGAAATATTTTTGGATTTAAAGCAAGGTTTATAAATCTCATATAAAAACAAAAGGGAGTGATTCTTTGGAGAGAGTGAAACTTTCTCTGGTCACTGTGCTTTGTTCTGATTGGAGGAAATGGTTAAGGGGCGGGGACAGGAAGGTCTTGTCTTAACAGAAGAAGAATGGAGAAACAACCTTCCAGATAAAAATCGATTTCTTCTCCATCTTAAGACTTGCAGAGAAGGGACTACTCTTGAGAGTATTTCTTTATCTTCAGTTTCTTGAGTTCTCTGAATAGGGAAATACAGATGGCCTCAAATAAGGAGAACTGTGATTGGACAAACTGGGAGGAGGGAGAGGGCTGGAAGTTACCCCATTTCATTAGCGTCTTTGACTTTTGGAGTAAACATATCAATCATATCTCAGAAGGGGTTTAGGTCCAACACTCTGAAACACATCTGGTTATCATTCCCAAGGGAGATTAGCCTATGCTGTGTCATTATCCTGTCAGGAAATCAAAGGCCTCTTCTTGCATCAGCGGCTATGGTTTGCTGTCTGTACATTTTTTTTGTGACCCTCACCTGTGATTGGCTTGCAGTTACTTGGATGTACAGCATCACCACATAGCCTTTCTTGGGAGGGTGGTGTGCTATAGGCACTTCTCATTTTTTTGTGGGGGGACAGCCCCCTCCATACATTTTGAATTAATTTTGGAATTTAACAATCATTCGTAATGTCTGTAGTGGAAAGTATATTTTGACTTTCAACTGTTCAACTTGAAATGGTATTTCTACCGTTGGTAACCCATATGCGTATTTAGCCTAACTTCCTGTGTCTTCTTCATCAGTTATATGGCACTCCTATGAGAGAAGCAGTGTAAATATCAAATATTAATAAAATGACATCAGGTCTTAGGGCTGGAAGTTATTATAATGTCGTATAGTCAAATTCTCTCACATTATATTAGGTCATCAGGAAAAATCATGGGCTATTTTTCTATGTTTTTTATGCAAAAATGTGTCATGACTTTCCCGATGACCCAATATTTGCTCAAATAGTGACCCATAACCTCATAATGGGAAAAATCATATATTTTTTTTTTTTGTCCAGTAGGAACACTTCTGGAGTGCTGTAGCTACAGTATAAAATGGGACAATGAGGAGCACACTGAGACACATATTCTACTCATGGTCACATATGTCCAATGTGGTAAGTTAGTCACAAAGACAAGCATTTTAGATTGAGGTAGTCACATTTATCTATTTTTGGAGTTGTTGCCTGTGCTTTAGTGATCTTATTTAAGAAATCTTTGCTTACTCTAATGTCTTCAAGTGTTCCCCCTGTTTTCCACTGGTAGTTTTAGAATTTGAGGGATAACATTTTTTTTTTTTTTTTTTTTTTGGAGAGGTTTTTCGCTATAGGGCGCGTGCGCTCGCCAGACAGACAGAGAGAGACAGAGAGACAGAAAGTGAGAAATCACCCCCCAGGGGGGATGGTCACGCCGCAATCCCTTCTCCTCCATTCTCCTCTCGGGATCTTGGGCACACACGCACACGCGCTCGGCGTGAGTTGTAAGCCACCGGGTCCGAGACGCGAACCGCGTTCGACTACGTGGGAGTCCAGCGACATAGCCATTACGCTAACTGCTGGTTCCCAGGGATAACATTTTGATCTTTGATCCATTTTCAGTCGATTTTTGTTAATGGAAGATCAGGAAAAAAAGGATTTAACAGACACAGAAATTCAGGTAGATGGTCAAACGGGTTGTGGAATAGCAGACCATGACTGAGCGAAAAAAACTAACATTGTCAATCATATGTATATTTGAAAATGATGAATATGGTATTATCCTTGTTTTGATTGTCATACACTGCATGCATGCTTTGAAAAATCCATGTTGTGCCCCACAAAGATGTACAATAATTAAATGTAAGAAATTATAAAATAGAAAAATTGGACATAATATCATAAACCTGAGAAGCCTTAGGCTAATACTTAAGCACACAGCATGAAGAGGAGTACGATTCATGCAACTTAAAGAAATTTTTCATCAGTAGATTTTTCTCTATCCTGTATTAACACAGATAAAACTTATTTTCTGTGTAAATTTATTTTTTAAAATTTACAGATAATATTGTATTTTTTAAAGAATACTTTATTTAACTTTATCTATTTATATATTTTTAAATTTGATAAGAGAGAGACAGAATGAGAGAGAGAGAGGGAAAGTGAGAAAACAAGTCACCAGGTCTGGGACCTGAACCGTCATCAGCCATGTGGGAGTCAGGCACCCTTAATCACCACACCACTTGGTGACCCTTATATTGAATGTCTTTATTGTGTACAATGTGATGTTTTGGAGTACATCTACATTGTGGAATGGTTAAATCTAGCTAATTAGAAATGTGTTATTGCACATACTTATCATTTTTGTGGTGAGAACACGTAACATCTACTCTACATTTTTCAACAGTAAGTATATTGTTCATGGTAGGTAAAATAAAATTAAAGAACAGTTTTGTTTTTATGCAAACATTTTTCAAAATGTATGCATTAGTTTTCATGACACACATATCCATGAACTTTTTGAAGAGACCTGGTATCATTAACTGTAGTCACCTTATTGAATAACAAATCTCTTGAAACTTATTCCTGCTATCTTGCTATAATTATGTATCTTTTGACCTATTCCTCCCTCCCACTGGCCACTCAAACCTCTGGTAACCACAATTCTACTCTTTACTTCTATGAAATCAACTTTTTTAGATTCCACATGTGAAGGATATAGTGGCATTTGTCCTTCTATGCTTGATTTAATGAATGTCTTTATGGTCATTCATGCTGTTTCAAATGGCAGGATTTCATTCATTTATGACTGACAAGTATTCCATTGTGTATTTATGCCACATCTTCTTTATCCATTTATCTCCTGAGGGGACAAGTAGTTGATTCTGTATCTTGGCTATTGTGACTAGAGCTGCGATCAACATGGGGATGCAAATATCTTTTCAGCATGCTGATTTTTCTCTCTTTTGGATATACCCAGTAGTGGGATTGCTGGATCTATTTTTTAATTTTTGAAGGCCTTCTTTACTGTTTTCCATCATTACTTCTTCCAACAGTGCTTAAGTGTTCCCTCTTCTCCACATCCTTGCCAGCACTTATCTTTGACCTTTTTTGATGGTGGTCATTCTAACTGGGATGAGGTGAAATCTTTGTTAATTTAGTTGCACACCAAAGTTTAATTTCATAACATCCTTGAAAATGTTTTACTAATGATAAAATTTACATAGATTATTATGACATTTATTAGGTTAGGTTTTGTTTAAATTAAAGTAGGCAAAATATGGTCTCCTCTATATTTTGTGTTGTCATGAGAATACAATGAATCTAAAAGTTCTTGGTGAAATGTGTATCTATACAAAAAAACAAATGCCACTACCTTTTATGGAGGATAAAACATAAATCAGTAAAATCAAGAAAAATTGTCAGAGAGGAGTATCTGGTAAGTCATTGCCTTAGGGCTCTCAAAATATATTCATCTCATGAAAAAACATACTAAAATGAGGTGAAGCAAAATAAGTGGCAAAGCAAATTCATTTTAGAGAATAACTTGATTTATTCTAGCATAAAATAGGATGACATTGTCAACTATCATGATTGCAGTCATGTGATAACCTAAGTTCTATGCTATCACATAATTGCAATAGATTACTTTGGAAACAAAATTTAAGTGATTTAAGTGGTAGAAACTGAAAGAATCAGGATCATCATCCTACTTTAGGGGATCCCATTTAATAGACTAGAATCATTGATTTTTTTTTTTTTACAAGTTTCTTGATTTATTTGTTCTGAGAGAGAGAGAGAGAGAGAGAGAGAGAGAGAGAGAGAATTGCTTCTAACAGGACCTTTATGCCATGATTCCCCCTGAGTCTTAGCCAGCCTGGATAATGACCAGCATGCATACATGCTCAGAATGCATAGGGAGACCTCAGTATGTGAATCCAGGACCTTCCCGTGTGGATCCACTGTCACAGAGTTATTGCCTAATTACTGCAACATCATCTGATTCTCAAACCATTAGAGATTATAGCTCAGCAATTTTTTTCCCTTCTCTTCAACTACCTGGCAGTTGACCTGGTGGCAATCAAAAATATATATTCCCATTTTCTTATTCAAAAAACTTCCTGTGATGTAGGGGGAAAATTTAATGCTTGACCAAGCAAGTGAATAATATAAGACAGAGTGGGGACCAGCAGATGGCATAATGGTTAAAGTGTTGGACTCCCACATAGTCAACCACTGTTTGAGTCCCGGACACAGTGACTTAAAACTCACACTGGGCGCATGTGCGTGTGTGCCCAAAATCCCAAGAGGAGAATGGAGGAGAAGGAATTGTGGCATGGCCATCCCACTGGGGGGTGATTTCTCACTTTCTGTCTCTCTGTCTCTCTGGTAAGCACATGTACACTATAGCAAAAATCTCTCTCTCTCAAAAAAGGAGAGAGAGAGAGAGATTGAGAGAGATTGTGATTATTCTTACGTCAACATCCAAAAAATAAAGTTAGTCTCTGAAAGATTAAAAAAGATTAAAACAATTTTGAAAATCTTATATATTTCTAGAAACACCATTAAGTTCTCCCTCCACAATAATCAGTTTGCTAGACAGAGCTGAGGCATTTTATTTTTGGATGGGAATGGTACCTCTCACGTGTTACCACTGCATAAATACTAACTTAAAAAAACCCAAAAACTAGTAGAAGGAAAACTGAAGGTATACAACCTGTTAGTATTCTTTTCTTTGTTGAAAATGTTGAATATGATAATATCCTTGATTAGATTATTACAAACCACTTGCATGCTTTGAAAAATTTTATTGTACTCCACTAAGATATGTAATAATTAAATGTGAATAAGAATTATAAAATTATATATATATATATATATATATATATATATATATATATATACACACACATATATGTATGTATGTATGTATATTTTTCCTACTTCTTGAGGATGGGATGGGGAGAGAAAGAACATCTCTACCTAATTAAACAGACCAAAATTTGTTATGAATATACATTGAATCTGAAATATTTCTAAGAATTCTCTGGAAAGTCTGCTGGTGTTCTGGAGCTCACCCCTAGAGATTCTAATTCTAGAGGGCTGGACTGGAGTGGAGAGAGATTGGGAATCGGCATTTTCAAAAAGTACTTCTAAAGTACCCATTCTGCAAGGTGACTCTGATGAAAATCGTTTATAGACAACAGTTTGATTTAAAAATAGGAAAGTACCCAAGCTGGAAAGTTTACCTGTCTCTTCTAACCAGTATCTGCCAGCAGGTCTTCTGAATTTTTACACATGATAACAGCTTTTTGTAAACTTATACGAAAAATATTTTAACAGTTTAGTTCATTTAATATTACGATATGGGAACTCTAAATAGGTAGAAAAATGTCTGACTAATTTTTCATAGCGTGGGAAGTGGAGTGTATGTTGAGGGACTGATTGAAAAGTCTGGATGCAATAATTGAAATAAATAATTGAAATAAGTTCCTGATAAAATGGTATGTGTATAAAAAAGTAGTTCTTTAGATTTTTCTAGCCTTAGATAAATTACTTTTCTGTGGTATTAAAAGTATGCCTTCTCCTTAAACAAATTTTAAAATTTCATCTGGTTTCTCTTGAACTATATAAATGACTCCTCAAAAAGAATCATGTTGAAAAGATCATGAAAAACAATGGACTATAATCTCAAATAACTTTGATTCTTTAAAAAAAAAACAAAATTGATGCAGATAAGAACAGAAAAAATGTGAGATTTCTGAGGGAACGTTTTAGGAACTGGAATTGTTTAGTCTAGAGAAAGAATGGTTAGGGAATATTTATTAGACTGACCACACCCAAATAGGTTATACTGAGAAGAGAGCTGACATGTCTTCACCTCAACAGAACAAATAACGTGTGCTACTTGGTGATTTGACAAACTTTTAAAAAATATCTTTTTTTAAAAAAATGTTTATTTCTTCTGAGATGAAGAGGAGAGAGAAAGAGAGAAAGAGAGAGAGAGAGAAATATATAGAGAGAGATGCAGCACCCTGGAGAGAGTCCTGATGCCATGATCCAGCCCCTGCCTCTGCCCGCAGGATTATGTGCACACACGTGCCTGGCATACTCAGAGAGATCCCTGGATGCAAACTGACAACCTTTGCCTGTTCATCTTCCTCACAGAGACTGCTTTTCTGCTGCACCATTTTCCAGTTTACATCTTAACAGAAACTGCCACTTTTATCTCCCTCCTTGCTCTTCCTATTTCCATTCTTCTTTTCCTTCTTCCTTCTGAAAATATTGAGCATGGAATATATGCAATGCACAAAGGAAATGAGGTTGGTAGATTCATTCGGTTAGGGAAGATTTCTTGGAAAACTTTGCTTGGATATTGCAACATTTTATGAACTGTGTATAAAATGATTCATAGTATGCGTTGTATGGAGAATTTCTCACAAAGATCACCACATGGTGAAATATCAGTCTGACCTTCACTTTATTACTTTCTAATGAGAGATTCCAGTTTTGTTATAATTGTACAAACTATTAACACTTACAAATACAGAAATCAGTACATCCAGAATAATGGGGGCTAGCAGAAAACTTTTTCCATTACAGGTTTCACTGATAACACTGGGGTAAGACTGAATCTACTTGGCAGGCTTTTCCTCCCAAATTACTCCTTTGTTCTTTTATTTGATGATCAGTGAAAGATACTTTTGACTAAACGGAGAGTCAAATCAGGTGTCGGAAGTATCTTGTTCTATTTTTAGCAATTATTGATGAGAAATTTTGAATAAGCTGCTTAACTGATCTGTTTCATCTCATTTTCCTTCTCCCTCAGCCTTCCTATTACATTTATGTGGTTTATTGTACTATTCAGGCTTCTCCAGAGAAACAGAACCAGTAAGTTATATGTCCCTAATCAGAAAATCCAAAATTCAAAATCTAAAACTTTTTGAATGCCAACATAATGCCACAAATGAAAAATTCCACATCTGACCTCAAGTTAGGTTGCAATTCAAAACACCACAATAATACAAAAATATTGCACAAAATTATCTTCAGTCTGTGGTATAAGGTATATATGAAATACAAATGAAGTTTAGGTTTAGACTTGGGTCCCCTTTCAATATATGTCATTATGCATATGCAAATATTCCAAAATCTGAAAAAGCAGATTAATATATATTTTATATATAATATTTTAATATAAACTATATATTAATTAATAATAAACATACAAATGTTAATATATAATTTATATTAAAATATTATATATCCTATTATATAATAGAATATATATAATATAATATTATATTATATATGTTATGATATACATTATATATGTTATATATTATTACATATTAAATATTATATATAAAATAATATATAGTATATGATATATATTGTGTGTGTGTGTGTGTGTGTGTGTCTCAAGAGATCAAGCATTTTGCCCTTCCTCCACCTTTTTGTTTCATTTGGGCCCTCAGCACATTAGATAATACCCTCCCTCATTGATGAGGGTACATCTTTTCTCAGTCTACTGATTCAAATGATAATCTCTTTCCTAAACACCATCAAAGACACATCCAGAAATCATAGTTTACTAGATTTCTGGGCATTTCTTAATACAGTCCAGTTTGACGCAAAAAATTACCCATCCCATTTTTCATGAGAAATATTCCTCTCATATCTCAGGGTTTGTTTTGACTCAGCCTAGGACCTGGGCATAAACTATCCAACTGTGTGTGCTACTGAGAAATGAGTTTATTAGGCCAGAAAAGCACTCTGTTCAAAAGAGTGACCACAGTAGGGCTTATTCCAAGCAAATATGTATCAATGGTTACTCAAGTAAAAAGTAGAGTAGGATCTGAAAAGAGGCCAAGCAAAATGATGGACAGAAGATAATAATCACGACCCAGGAAAACTGGTGGTTGGCACTGAGAAATATTAGCTAAGCCATGGGCTGCAAGTGAGAGCCTGGGAAGGAAGACTGGGAGACAAAAAGAGACAAGTTACTGGAAGTGGGACTCAGGCACTAAGCATTGAAGGGAATTGGGTTTTGTCTTAGGACTTCTATACAGTGATTTAAATGAGTTGGTAAGCGTTTTAGACATAATGTGTACATTATTTTTAAAGAATGGCTATACTATGTCTCTTTAAAAATGTAGTACAATTACAGATTTTCACTAAGTCCATTTCTTTGCTTCTGCTCAGACTTTAAGTAGTGTGCAACCTCATTTCATGTCAAATTTTGCCATCTAGTGGCTAGTTAAGAGTATAAGGCAAACCTACTAAAAGCCAGAGTTCTGTACGTTTGTTGAAAATCTAAGGCATTTGATTTCGCACATGTTGGAGATTCTATTCGTTTTTGTTATTTGCGGCTTTGATCCAAAGAGAAGACATAGTGGTTGAGCTTTGGGCTAAAACTTTCAGATCATGACAAGACTCGGCGAGTTTGAAAAAGTAAACTCAAATAAAATTATAAATGCATATAAAGTCACTAGTTGTCTTAATGTTTTCAAAAAATCCCTTTTCTTGGTATTTCTTTCTCACTGGAAGTTTATATAAACTGAAATTCAATAGGCTTTTCCAATCCAGTCATTCTGATTGGTTCTTTTTATTATCTCATGCTAAAATCAATCTAACCCTCATTTAATTATGTCAAGTGATGTAAGTCATTTCTTCCCTACTTTATCCAGCTTTTTGGTTTTCTTTTCCATCCCTTGTTTGTGAAAGAGATATAACTTGACTTTTTATATCATTAAAAACAACCTATGGTTCAGTTTCTTGAGACATGACCCTGATCATTATTAAATTAGCTTATAACTCAAATAAAATATTCTGGAACGTTTATTCTTTGTTGAAGCCAACAAGGACTGCTTAATGCAATTCTTGTAGTGTAGGAAATGTGTGACCGACAATCCACAGGGTAAAAAGGCTCACATGCAGCCCATGGCCCTGTCAGTAAACCAGGAAGCCTAATGTGGATTATATCTGCTAAGAGGAAAGAAGGTATCTTCCTCTGACTTGCATTTGAATTCCTAGTAGCTCTGACTGTAGCTGCTGGTATAGACAGCATAGTTCACTCTACAGTGGAGCTTCTGAAAATTCTATCAGAATGACTAATTACTTTTTCATGAAAACAGTCTTTGATTTTGGCCAACCAGTTATGAAGTTTAATGTTACATTATAAAACTAGGATTTGCAACCCTATTATGCAAAAGCTTCTCACTAGGAACTTTGCCTGTAGTCTGGCACCTTCTATTGGGGGAGTTGTGATATTTTGATGGACCCATCAGCTAGGCTCCTTGTGGGAGAAATTAGCATACATTTTTACTTATTGATAATTAAAACAAGTTGAACTGCACTCTTTTCTAAAACAGTTGAGCATAAACACTGTAGAATAAAATAGATGGTTTTGATGATCTCATTATTATTGGAAACAAATACCCAGGGACAAGTTGATAACTTTCTAAATAAATATTTAACAGCTATTGATCTGTTTAAACTAGCCATGTTTTCTGCCCACCCCTGAGTAGTGTGCTATGTCAAGTCATGAATTAAGAAAAGAAAAATCAGATTTATCTTAAGGCTTACACAGGGAGACATCTTATTGAAAGAGGTTGCAGACTACTTTAAATATATATTCCTTGAAGACTCCTCTTCCTGGCTACAAATTTACTATTGTCTGTTGAACTAATGAATTCAGATATAATCTGGTCATTTCTTCAAACTGAACTCCTATTTTTTCTGATCTTAGTTTGCATGTATAAAAGTGGATGAGATCAATCTTTAGGTGCCTCTTTGTCGTCCTGTAAAGACATTTTAGAAGTCTTTAATCCACTAAGTAGTGTCTGTATGTTTCTCTCAAAAAATAATCTTTAAATAGAAATGGACTAAATTAAAAGTAGTATGTCAACTAGTATTTATGGTTTTAGTAATAAAGGTAACAGGATGACATGGTAGCCTAAAATGTGATTTCAGACTTAAGCTTCATGGATGGGGGTAGAGGTATGGGATGAAGAAAATGATCTCATAGCCTTTGCCATTGCTTGGGCAGTAGCTGCAGTTACTGGGTTCCAAGTGAGCACTGTATTTTAGGAGGCACAGGACCAAGTAGAATGAGCATAGAAGAGGACACCATGTTGTAGATTCCAGGAACCCTGTTACATGAAACGTGGTTATAGAAGCTGGAGATACCTAAGGTGGAAAAGGAGGAAATAATGGGGAACACCAGAGACTTCGACTTTCCTAAGGACTTTCAGGTAGCATAGAGATTTGGCTTCCTCTAGTGCTTCAAGGGCTAGAATTTATTTATTTATTATTTTTGGAGAGGTTTTTGCTATAGGGCATGTGTGCTTGCCAGAAAGAAAGAGAGAGACAGAGACAGAAAGTGAGAAATCACGCCCCAGAGGTGATGACCATGCCACAATCCCTTCTCCTCCATTCTCCTCTCGGGATCTTGGGCATGCACGCACACGCGCCCGGCGTGAGTTTAAGCCACCAGGTCAAGGACTAGAATCACGGTTGGCTACATGGGAGTCCAGCGACATAGCCATTATGCTAACTGCTGGTCCCTCAAGTGATCATGGAATTTAACACACTATTACTCAAATCACACTTTCGTGTGTTAAAGACACTCCTATGGATTTTTATTATCCTTACAATGAAATGCAATTTTCTTATGTCCGGCTGTCACCTCATTTTATACCTTATGTACCACTATGCCCTGCCTTCGCATGGTCTAGGCAGAACCATTGTGTTTTTGCTTTCTGTGCTGGATTCCTTCAACACACATTTTTGAACTCACCTCAAAAGTCTTATGCTTCATCACTAAGTAATCAGGAAGCCATATGAATGAATAAATGAAGCAGTTATAGTATAGGTTAAAGGCCTTCAATTTTGCTCAATACCAGGAAGAACTGAGCATTAGAGTCCCATATCCAGGGAACCAGCAGTTAGCGTAATGGCTATGTCACTAGACTCCCACGTAGTCGACCGCGGTTTACGTCCCGGACCCAGTGGCTTAAAACTCACGCCGGGCACGTGTACATGCGTGCCCAAGATCCTGAGAGGAGAATGGAGGAGAAGGGATTGCGGCATGGCCATCCCCCCTGGGGGGTGATTTCTCGCTTTCTGTCTCTATGTCTCTCTCTGTCTGTCTGGCGAGCACACCCACCCTATAGCGAAAACCTCTCCAAAAAAAAAAAAAAAAAAAATAGAGTCCCATATCCAGAGCCCTGGCAGAAGACGGAGGTTTGTCCATCTGTAATGACTAAAGTGAAGACTGACAACCTCCTGCCAGTGGAGTTGTAGAAGGTGAATTGGTTGCTTTGGGTTTTATTAGACAAAAGCTCTGGCCTAGATCCCAAATGAAATACCCTGGATTATATAACTAAAAAGACCCAACATGACTAAATCCAGGTAACCAAGTAATGTCTGCAGGAACATTATTTGTTCTGACCACAGCCTCTCCTCTTTGTGTTGGCCTTATTCTCATGGAAGCTGTTTCCAAGAGGAAGCAATGTGGCCTCCGGAAGTTTCAGGATTATAACCTGTCTGATTAGCAACCCCAGAAAAAAAGAGTTACAATTTTCTAAAGATTCCAGCAATAGTCTCAGGATTATCTATGTTTGGTTTGGCTTGGGCTGGTGTTCACTCTAAGCCAATCACAGTGACCTGGAGATGAGATTCTTTCACTTGCCACTTCTGGGGCTGGTGAAAAATCTACCTATCACAACAGCCAGTGCCCCAAAGCCATATCAATGCCTTTCAGAAATGAAAAATGTTCTTCACTCCAGTGACACATCTCTCTGGAGTCACTGGGCTCAGCAACACTAGGGTAAATACCCCCACCACAGGAAATATCTCACAAAGTTCTTTGTGAAGACTACCTGCAACCCTCATGTCTCCAAGGTTAGACCTAGTCCTACTGATAGGTAGAAAAATCTACCTATCACTGGACCAACAAGAAGGGATATGGGAGAGGTGTTTCCCCCAAATAAAACAAGGACTAACAAAGATAAAACGGACACTGGAAAGCCAAAACATGAGATTCTTGTTATACATGCTGTCCTTATAAGTGATAGTTCACAGTTTTTTTAACTGGCAAAAAGGTTGGATCATCTGGCTTTTAAAAATATGTCTGATTCTCAATGTTCCATGTTAGAGTGAGGGTTGTGCCTTTGACTGCACCTGCTCTGGTCTCAGTCTCAGGAAGATCCTGATATATCCAATGGCTTGAAATGGAGATGAAACAATCTCTTTATGGAAAATCAGAGAAGGATACAGAGTTGAACCCTGGCCTGAAACCAAAATGGGAATGTGTTGTGGATCACAGCCCAGCTACACAGCCTCATCTGGAAGTATCACTGTGTGGACCAGCACGAAATGTTGTTTCCTTCATCACAAGTGCCGAAATCAAAGTCCCAGAGTCCTTATGTTACTCCTCGATAACCCGGACTCTTTCACTCTGAAGCTACATTTGAAACTGCCTCCACTGAACACTGCTACCTGACTGGATTTTATAGATTCTCTGTTGCTATAAAACTTATCCAGTCTGTGAGGAACTTCCTCTCTCCAGCTACTCTCACTGTTAAATGGATTTTTTGATATTTTACCCTTCTCAGGTTCATACATTTGCATTTAAAAAGTATCTTTGCCAGAAGGTATTCTGGCTGATTCTAAACTGGAATTCACAGTTTAGTTGCAAATGATCAAAATGGTTGACCTTCCCTCAACCAACCACCAGAAATCTCTTTGAATAAAGCACCTTTGAACAAAGCTCCCTTCAAAAGGAAGATTTAGGGGTCTGGGTGGTGGGACAGTGGGAAAACACAAGATTCTTTAAGGTTGACCACATGGGGTTGTTCCAAGTTTACATCAAGAGACCTCTCTGATTATGTCAGGCATGCCTGTGTCCATGATCTGAAGCTAAGGGTGGGCCACAGTGTCAAGACACTATGGGAGGGTGTCGTCTCTCTCTCTCTCAGAAGAAATAAATAGGCTTCTTCTATTTTTCTTTTAAGGATGTTTCTAGCTACTCTCAGGAGAGAGACTAGAGAAAAGAGAAGACAAACAGGTCCTCATGGACTCTGGCCCAGCTTGGTTCTAGGGACTAGGTCTAACCTTGGAGACATGAGGGTTGCAGTCAGTCTTCACAAAGAACTTTGTGAGATATTTACGGTGGTGAGGGTATTTACCCTAGTGTTACTGAGCCCAGTGACTCCAGAGAGATGCATCACTGGAGTGAAGAACATTTTTCATTTTTGAAAGGCATTGATATGGCTTTGGGGCACTGGACAAACTGTGATGCATTATTTCTATTCTAGTAGCATGGAAGAGGTTTTGATTCAGCTTTTGTAAAAGATGTAGGTTTGGAGCAATGGTGCATATGAGCTGATTTTCTAATTACGTCTGTTTCTGATAATCAATTGAGAGTTGAGAGAGTGAAGGGACAGACAAGGTATACTTTTGCACTCTTCTTGCTATTGAGAGTCAGTGTTTATTCTATTCCTATTCCATATGTGTGTGTGTGTGTGTGTGTGTGTGTTGTGTGTATATAATCTCATATATATATATATGTATATATATATGTATATATATATATACATACATATATATGTATATATATACATATATATATATATATATATCTCCAGTTCCTTTGTTTAGTACTTCACTTCAGAATGATGAACATTGATGGTGGACTTCAATTAATGCAGTTGCACTTGGGGTACAAAGACAAGTCCAATGAGAGCTGGATACTTTGGGGTGAGAACTTGAATGGGAAAGTACCGAAGAGGGGGAACCAGGGTAGTTTTGGTTCAAGTGTCTGGGTGGATGGAAATGATGGATTCCACTTACCAAGCTGGGGATTATAGAATTCCTAGTAATAGCTCATCAATGGAAAATGTGTGTTGGTAAGCATTTCCATGAAATTCTGGTTAGCTTCGAACTGTTCCTGGCAGTGGGCCAGGAAGCAGAGAGATCCCCAGCCTCGGGCTAACGCTGAGATGACCACGGCCAGGCTGACGGCCTGCCTGCAGCCTCGTGAGGGATGCTGAACACCAGGCGCCCAGCCAAACCACACTCAGATTGCTGACCCACAGGAACTCTGAGATGTTACTTAATATTTGTTGTTTTAAGCCACTACGTTTTTGAATCATTCGTTACTCAGGAATATAATTAGTAAAGCACGTGTCAATGAACTGAGATTCTGTCTTCCTTTCTTGCCTGGGCTTTAAAGCACTCTCTGTCTTACTTTGGAGAAAGAAGAGTGACCAAGAGAAACACTCATAGCCTGTTTATCTTGCTATCATCATTAGCATCTGTCTGTCACTATGCTGCTCTCCTAGGTTCCTAGTTCTTCTTCATTAAATAGTGATTTCCTTCCTACAAGCCATCCCCTGAAATAGTGATTTTTTTGTTTTGTTTTGTTTTGTTTTGTTTTGTTTTAATCTTCTGACAAAAACAGTTTTAGAAGCATGGGCTTTGCATTTAGATGAACTTGGGCCCTGATACCTTCACTGTCACAAGCTATTGTTACCTGAGAAAGTTACTAAACATTTTTGAGCCTTAGTTCTTTTTATTGTTAAATGGAATAATAATACTAATGTTAACATTTTAAAGAGACCGAAGTGTGTATGGTATTTTGTGCTTGCTGCCTTTTCCATTCCTCCTTTTCAGCTCTGTCTGGGAAATGTAACAGGACTATTAAGTTCCCTATCCTTAGGGAGCTTAAACCCAGAGCTTCTCAAGGATAATTTCTTCTTCTTTTTTTCTTTAGTTCTTTCTTTTTCTCTTTCCTTTTTTATTTTTCCCTAAATTTGTTATAAGGTGTGTGCACTCACTAGAAGGAGAGAGAGAGATAGAGAGAAAGAGAGAGAAGAGAAAGAGAGAGAGAGAAAGTACCTTTCCAGGGGGATGGCCACACTGTTATGCTACAATCCTGTCTACCCCATTTCTCCTCTTGAGATTTGGGCTTGCACGCACATGAGCCCAGAGTCTTTTTCAAGCCACTAGGTTTGGGTTTTGAAACATACAATTGGCCATGTGGGATTCAGCCACCAGGGCCATCATGCCACCATGGCTGGAGAATTTCCTTTTCAATCTTTCCTGGATACCTCAGCTCATTGAGAGCTGACTTGTAATGTCTCAGAGAGAGATACAAGATCAGAGAGGACAAAGCCTCAGACAGAGACAAGATGAGGTCTGAATGTGCCATTTGTATACCTGGGGGGAGCATACAGAAGTGCTCTCTCCTGCTGCAGAGACATATTGCCCTGCATGGCCTAGAAGTTGCAGTATTGACTGATTTTCAGGATACCACTGGGCATTTCAGCTGTTACCATGATGGCCCTTTCTGGATCTTTGTTCTGTGAAAGAAATGCAGGACTTTCATATCTCTTGGAGGTAGATAAACCCGTGAGAGAGTAAATAGGATGGAGATTTAATTCCCTGCTATTTAGTCTGCATGTAATCACAGAGCTGGTTTAATTGAGTATTATTTAACTGTAATACACCAATGAAATAGTCCTTATACTCCCAAATGGTGATTAATAATGGTCTCTTCAGAAACAGAGTCTTCTCTGCATTGGCACTAGGGTCTTAGAAACATATCAGAGGAGCCTATATGGACGAGGTACTCTTACTGCTCAGGATGGATGTTTCCTTTGATAAATTGCTCTCACTATCATGTGAAAGCTGGTTACTTTTTCGCTAGAACTTGAGCATCTTCTAGGCTTTATTTAGGCCTACCCTGATATTTGAGCATGATACGCCTGTGCAGATAAGACAAATGTTGCCTCGTTCTGGAACTCCAATAGAGAACTCGTGATTTTCGTAACTCTCAGGGTTACCATCTTGTAGGGTGAAGATTTTCCAAAAGGCTAAGTTATCATCCTCCTCAGTCTTTGGCTTACGAAGCTTCCCAGAGAGAGATCATTGCTCCTAAATGGAGTCATTTATTCTCCTTTGGGAGCTGCTTGCAAAGCAGCTGTAATTAGGTGCTGAGCTCTTTATCAGTTCTCTGGCAACCCAAATTTGACATTATACCCTCCTGAGAGCTCCTTTGTCCTGAATTCTCATCTTCCTCCCTCTTCCCCACCCCTAAAATCAGTAGGTTGTTCTCTTAGAGGACCAATAGCATTGCTATAAAACTTGCCTTTTAGTTCTCAGTGGTTGTAAGTCATATTGTATTTTGCAAGCTGCAATAGAGTTAATGACCTGATTTTTATAATATTTAACAGGCTTTCAGGGAGTTTAGCTATTCAGAGTTGAATCTGGAAGCACTTCAACTCCGCTATCTTTCAAAGATGTTTATTTTCTGTATTTCTGGCAGTGTTTTGCTAAGAAATGCTGTTGACACGCTCTCTCAGTAGTGGCATTCCAGACCCTGCAGAAACCCCTTAGATGAGAGAAATAAAGGCCGCATCGAACAGAGGTCAGACTGAAACCGAATGCTGGGAATTCAAATCAATGTAAGCACGCCGGAGTATAACAAGATGAGTTTTCCTTCTTTGCAGTGCCAGAAAATGCTTTGCACTTCTAGGAATGAATTATCAGTGTTTCTTTGTGAGAAACAGCCATTGCTTTCTTAAGGAGAAGATAAAAGGAGATTTCATAATAAAACTCCTGCAAAGAAAAGCCTTGAGGTCTGATATCTAAAAGGATTATAAGAAGGAAATGAAATGATTTTAATAGCTAACCCCGAAGCAGAAATTATAAAAGAAAAGTAGGTGCTAATGTTAGCTTTCAGTATTATGTCCTAAATACTTTCATGGCTTGGAAATTATTTTCTTAGCATCTGCTTTCTTCCTTGCAAAAAGATGAGTGAGGAGCGAGTTTCCTTCACTGGGATCTTCATGAATGCGGCATAACTTAAGTTAAGGCTTTCTACGTTCTCTTATTAGGCTGAAATATGTCCGTTCAGATGCCAGCATTCTTGTTTCATCTTAGCCATTTGAACTTGACACATTACTAAAATAAATCCATATACTTTCTTTGATGATCTAAGTTAAGTCAAAGGATTTCTACTGATTCCATTTTGAATTGTTTTCTCTCAAAATGTTCAGTTTTAAGCATGTTCCGTGATCTCCGTCTGCTCATACTCGTTCCTCTTGAATTCGTTGATGTATCATAACACTAGTGTTTGCCAGATTTTTCTTTCCATACTCTTTTTCTCAACTAATTTGAGGAATTTTCAAGAACAGGAGTCAGAAACCAAGACTGTTGAATATTCCTTCTTTCACCATAGTATATTTACTAAGCTCATACTACACATTACATATTTTTTGAAAGCAATAATTATATTCCATAAGGCTTGATAGTTTAAACTAATTCCCACTATTTTATATCATTCTCACAATTTTTCATGTACAAAACTAAACACAGACTTTTTTAAGTTTTAAAAACTTTTATTTATTATTGTTACAATTTGCTATAGGGCATGAGTGCTCATCAGAGAGAGACAGAGAGAGAGAGAGAGAGAGAGAGAGAGACAGAGAGAGAGAAAGTGAGAAAGCAAGCCATCAAGTCTAGGACTCGAACCATGATCAGCCATGTGGGAGTCCAGCACCTTAACCACCACATCACTAACTGGCCCCAATCAAAAATTATATATTGGGGCCAGTGGGTGGTGTGGTAGTTAAGGCACTAGACTCTCACATAGTTGACTGTGATTCAAACCCAGACCCAGTGGCTTGAAAGTCAATCTGAGTTCATATACTTGCATGTCCAAAATCCATAAGAGAATGAAGAAAGAGGGTTTGTGGTGTGGATCCGTCTCTCCTCCCCGACCCTGGTGGGTGATTTCTCACTTTTTCTCTTTTTCTAGAGAGCACATTCAGCCTATGGCAAAAATCTAAAATAGTAATAATAATAATAACAATAATTCATATCGAAGTCAAGACTTGAGTCAAAGATCTCACTCCTTAATCCTGACTCTACTACTGAATGTCCCACGTTGGTAAACAGGCTTGTCATTTTCCCATTACACAGAAACCAGGGAGAAACTTGGGATTCCTCTTTTTCTGTTACCCTCCCTGCTCAAAGACACCATCTTTGCTAGCCTTTCCCTCTAGTTCTACTACCTTCCGGCTTAATTCATTGATATTTGGGCCAATACACTGGTCTTCTGTCAAGTTGTCTAGCCACCCTACAATAGCCAGAGTACTCTTTCAAAATTACAAATCTTATCAAGTTATTTTTCAGTTTAGCCTCCTTTTATAATTCTGTTACCTAGTTCCTGAACATCACTGCATAATGTGGGAGTATTTTATTTATTTATTTATTTATTTAGAGAGATTTTTGTTATAGTGTGCGTACACTTGCCAAAGAGACAGAGATACAGAAAGCAAGAAATCACCCCCCGGGGGATGGCCATACCACAATCCCTTCTCCTCCATTCTCCTCTCGGGATCTTGGGCACGTATGCACACATTGCTGGGGCAAGGTTTAAATTGTTAGGTCCAGGACTTGAACCATGGTTTACTACATGGGAGTCCAGTGACATAACCATTATGCCATCCTGCTGGTAATATTTTAATATTAACTAATATTAGTATTAGTAATATTTTAATATTAACTTTTTCTTTTATTTTAAGAAAAAGCTTTGCAATATTATTAAGGTATAGGAACAATGAAAATATAGACCAAAAGTCACAACTTTTCTGACAACCCAATTACTTTAAATTACCAATGCCGTGTATAGCTAATCTCGTTTCATATAGAACTCTCCACTTCCCACACCCCAGCAGCCTTTGTTGGATTCATTTCAAGCAAGACTCAGACTGTGTTTTTCTTTACCCACAGTTTTCTTCCTGTCTTTGATTTCAGGCATGAGTTGAATCAGCCCAGGCCTTCTGCCTTAGGAGGTGGAGCATTTGGAGACCCATGGAGTAAATGATTAGCTTTCAAACTTCAAAATAAGCTTTTGAGGTCTCTCACCAGAGATCATGATTTTTAGTTTTAAAAGTCAAGGTTTGTTAAGGAATCGATGTGGGGAGGATAGATCATAATGTAAAAATGAGTTACCCCATCCCAGATTTCTGCAAGAAGGCAGCCAGAGAGAAGACTGGAGAGCAGAGAAGTGCTGAGCTCACAAGGATGGTGCTGCATCTGGTCCTGGGCAAGGCCTGGAGTGGACACGTGTTAGCAAATGCTGCTTTGGGAGTGTGGGGGCTTATGCAGAAAGGGTACCTGCATTGTATCCATCTAAACCCTGGGAGGCACTCCGTGACACCAGCGTGTACAAATAATAGCACCGTAATGACTGTTTGGCATGTTGGGCTAGGAATATGGAGTTTTTCTGGAGGATTTAGGGATTATCGAGAGAGCTGGAGGACCTGGACAGACACTGTGGTAGAGACAAGGAGAAAAAACAGAGATCTGTGTAGACAAAGACCCAGTGAAGAAATGTCCCAAAGGGAGGCAGCAGAGGATGACTGAGAGGCAATGGCCCCTCACTCTCTACGCTGGTGTACTTTGAATCAATCCGAGGGACAGAGAGAGGGGACAGGCTCTGAATGGGCTGATACACTGAGCTGTCAATTATCAATTGTCTTGGCACCAGGTGAAAAGTGAGATTGAGACAGAAATTAGTTTTATTTATGAAAACTAAGAGTCCATTTTGCCTCTCCACCGCCAAGTTTGTATCATTCCATAAGAGGTCGTCAGCATTAAGACGGTCCCTCGCTCTTTCTTTGCTGTCTTGCTCTGCTTCTGTTCTGGTTAGCTTTGCTGCCAGGCAGGATTTGGGTGGGTGGGGGACTGCTGGGAGCTTCATGCACACATGCAACCGTTGGCAATACAAAGGAAAAGAAAGCACTTCTTTGCCACAGCTCCGCCAAAAGCACCAGGGATACTTTCAAAGAACTGCTTTGTGCCATGTCTCTAAACGATCCCTGCAGCCGTTACAATACAATTTGACGGGCTTGAGTTACATGACTGTGTTAAAGTTAGGGAACGACGCCAGCCAGTCTCCATTTTCTAAGAGACAACAGGATGATGTTCCCAATAAGGTGAAAAGATACTTATGATAGAGACCTGCCACATAAGTATTTTATAACCATTTGCTTAATGAGTGAAAGAAACAAAGTCTTTAAAGAAATCTAAGATAAGGACTGTTGTAACTACATTACATCACCTGTATCTTTATCCCATAGTTGATACACTAACACTCTTTCTTTTTTTTTTGGAGAGGTTTTTCCTATAGGGCGTGTGTGCTCACCAGAAGGACAGAGAGACAGAGAGACAGAAAGCAAGAAATCACCCCCCAGGGGGGATGGCATGCCACAATCCCTTCTCCTTCATTCTCCTCTCGGGGTCTTGGGCATGCACTCACATATGCCCAGTGTGAGTTTAAGCCACCAGGTCCAGGACTCGAACCGCAGTCAACTACTTGGAAATCCAGCGACATAGCCATTATGCCAAATGCTGGTTCCTACACTAAAACTCTTTACTGAAAAAGAACTTGAAACTTAGCCACCCCAGATGATGTGAACTTTGTAAAATGGTAAGCAAACTGCTATGTCACACTTGAAACAAGACTTATGGCCTTTTAATGGTGTTTCTATATTAGCTCTCAAGATTTAAACATCTTTAAAACATTTTGATAGCAAGCTCATAGGTAGCAAGAGAATGGAAGAGATTGAACTTCAATGTTAGGAATTGTCCAGTTATACCTGCCATGTGAATTTTAGGGGGATTTATACATCCTGGAAAGCCAAAGTTTTATTTCCTCATGAAGTTTCTGAGTTAGATTTACCACTTATATTCAAGTGGCCACCGTCCATAGGCCAGTGAGTCCCTTCTGATTTCCCAAGGTGGACTGTCAGCTCCACAAACGTAGGGGACCATCCCTACTCTGCATCCTCTTGTCTGGCACAGGCTGGTCACATCACGGAGCCTCAATAAATACTGGCTGAATGAAGCAATGAGTAAAGTATGAGCAACTGGGAACAGCAGTTTGCATAATGGCTATGTCGCTGGGCTCCCATGTAGTTGACTGTGGTTCGAGTCCCGGCCCCTGTGGCTTAAACTCACGCTGGTCGTGTTTGTGTGCGTGCCCAAGATTCCGAGAGGAGACTGGCCATCCCACCTGGGGGGTGATTTCTCGCGTTCTGCCTCTCTGTCTCTTTTTGTCTTTTTGGTGAGCACATGTGCTCTATAGCAAAAACTTCTCAAAAAAATTAAATAAATAAAGTATGAGCAGTGGTTTCTTTTTATTTCTTTCTTTCTTTTTTTCTTTTTTTAAATAAGGTTTTGCTTTGGGGTGCTTTCACTGGAGAGAGACAGACAAAGAGACAGAGAGAGAAAAATAGTGAGAAATCGTCCCCAAGGGTTAAAATAACCCTCCACGCCACAATCCCTTCTCCTCCATTCTCCTCCTGGGATCTTGGACACACGTGCACATTGGCCCCGAGCAGTAGTTTCAGTGAATAGAAGTAGAACATACACTCCCAGATCTGCTTACAGAATGCAAAACTTTGACCGGATTTATTCTTTCATACTTTATTTGGGGTGATGTTCAAATTTTTTGCAGCCTATATTTTTCTTCTCCTGATAGCTATTCCACTTAATAATAACAGCCAGCATATGCCAACTCTTACCAAGTGCCATGCACTCTTGTGAGTACAGGTTACTTGGTCTCTGTAACGACTCTAGGAAATACTGTTATTACACATGTTTTCTGATCACGTTCATTGCTTAGAGAGTGCCAGCATTTGACCCTGACAGTGGGATTTCTAGCTCCCGGGTTTACAGAGCCTTTTGCAAAGACTTGTTTGATGTCTGTTTTCTCTCTAGACTGTGAGCTCTGTGATACTGTCTTCTTCACCTTACGTAATGCAGGGCACTGCTCCTGTTGGTGGTGTGTTGAGGGAAAGAATGAATTAATGAGCTATTTATCCTAGCACGCTCTAATCGATAGGAAAGGAGAATAAAAGATGTGTGTTTGGTATGAAAGAGTTTATAGATCTCTTAAAGGATATAGAGAGCATATAATATTCTACAAGTTAGAATAACTGAATATTTAATGGTGATATGTAGAGAGATATAGATATAGATATAGATAGTTAACATTTATAGGTTGCTTTTAGTTTAGAATCATAAATTCATATTTAGAACCAGGCTGACTTATGTGTCACATTTAATCAAAATGTTGACACTTTCCTATAGGAGAAAACTATTTTTACTTCTGAGGCTACTCTGAATTATATCTTATACGTGCACTTATAGACAAAAAGGAATAGAAGAAGTATTTGCTTGAAAGTATTTTTTCAACCTGAAATACTTAGGTCTATTATAATTGCCATTTTAGTCTAAATCACCAGCACTCTACGCATTAAAAGAATGATGTAATAAGTTATGAGGATTATCGGTATCAAGCTCTTTTAAATATTCATGTTTATAAGCCATTTAGCACAATAGTCTTCAGCATTTCCTTAATTATGCCAAGTATAAGCGAGAAACACAAACATATATCATTGCAAGGATTACACTAATGGTATTTCGTAATTGCCTTAAGATTTCAGTTGTTTCTCAGAGTTTAAGTCTGTCGGACAGTTTCTAGCTATCTTGTGTCCTTATAACTACACACTCCTTTGACTTAATGTTTCTGTGAAGACTCAAAGTGAGTCGTCCTTAGAGGTACAGAGTAAAGTCTACATTTCAATGGAGTAAATCACCCAAAATAATGCTGGCTGTTTGTAAAATTAGGTACTTAGTTTGTGGGATAGAAAAGAAAGGAAACTGTAATTTTAAGAAATCCTTCTGAGGTTGCAGATGCTGGAATCGAGGTATAATTATGTGATTTAATTTTCCAGTAATTGCTAGCATTTTGAAGAACCCTTCTCTACCCTTCACCCCCTTGATACCAGTGTCTTTTAACTTCATTCTAGTCAAATTTGCAACTTCCCTGTTTTTTTTTCCTAAAGAGAGATTTTTGCTATAGGACTCATGTACTTGCTAGAGAGACAGAGACAGAGAAAGAGACAGAAAGTGAAAAATCAACCCCCCTTCCTCGGGGGGGGGGGGGGTGATGGCCACATGACAATCCTTTTTTTTCTTAAATAATTATTATTATTTTTTACTTTATTTATTTTAATTTGACCAGAGAAAGACAGAGTGAGAGAGAAAGGGAAAGTGAGAAAGGAATCTGCCAGGTCCAGGACTCTAATGGTTGTCGGCCATGTGGGAGTCCAGCGCCCTCAACCACCATGCCACCTGCTGGCCCCCTCATGTGAGGTTTAAGCCACCAGGTTCATGACTCAAAGCACATTGACTACATGGCAGTCCAGTGATGCAACCATTATGCCATCAGCTGGTCCCACTTCTCAATCATTTTGTTTCAGGCTAGATCTGTAGATCCAGGCCTTAAAGGCTGTATGAGGAGTTTAGTCCCTTATCTTCTACTCTCCCTTCTCCTTTTCTTCCTGTGGACCTACTCCTCTGGTGTTGCATGGGGGAGGACATAAAGAATAAATTATATTTTCTTCCATGATTGCTCAGAGGAAAGGGTTGTCCTTTTCATATTACGATGGGAAAAAAAAATCACATTAAAAGTTGTCCCTAGTGTAGATGATGCTTGACAAATATAATTTTGTGTGTTTCCTGTCTAACAATTTGATTTAAGAAGTACAATAAAATTCATGGACCTATGTAAGGTATAGTGTAGTAAATTATCAAAGACAATTAAGGATTACAAATAGAGAAGTACGTGCATATTCATTAATTGTCCAATCGGTACAACTGAAGAGTCACCGTAGTGTTCATGCCCATCACTTTCTCTTGAAGTTCAAGAGTCACTTTTTTGTATTATTTATTACCAAGTGTACCTTTCCCAGCTAATTTTATATCTCCTTCTGTCAGATAAAGTAGCCATGCTGTCGTTGATTCATAATGCCATGACTCATCCAATCTGTTTGTCATGAAGTTAAGATGATCTTCTTGCCTATGCATTTCCATAATACCATTTATTGAATGTTAGTTAAATACCAGTCATGGGGTTCATTATCCTGGGAGCATGCACTTCCAAAATGTTTTCTGAAGGTTGTTAGTTTGCTTTGCTGTTGATGACCACATATGCAAATTTTATTCAAAGTATGTAAAGTAATGTGAAAAATAATTTTTTCCTACCCATCTTAAATTTATCATTCAAAATTTTACAGTGTAAATGTAGAACAATGCATCTCCTTCCTTCTCTTCTTTTGAGCTTGTCAGGACCCACAGTCACTGCACTCCTAGAATGGGGCTTCATGTTGGACCACATCCAGACACTGGCTTACTCACACAGGTGTGTTTGTTGGTTCATTGGAAAGCCTTACTTGCCCTACAAAATTTCATGGTGCAGAAAGTCTGGCAGAGGATTCTTGCCATCTCAACAGTAACCAGAGGTGGGCTGTCTCACATACCTGTGTCAGACTCTTCGCCAGGTAAATAGCTCTTCTTGGGCCAACAAAATGCTTAGAACTGAGGCACCATTCTGTGTCCCTGCTTGCTTTCTCTTTCTTCCTTCCCTTCCCTTCCCTTCCCTTCCCTTTCCTTCCTTCCTTCCTTCCTTCCTTCCTTCCTTCCTTCCTTCCTTCCTTCCTCTCTCTCTCTCTCTCTCTCTTTCTTCTTTCTTTCTTTCTTTCTTTCTTTCTTTCTTTCTTTCTTTCTTTCTTTCTTTCTTTCTTTCTTTCTTTCAGAGGTTTTTGCTATAGGGCGTTGGCACTCTCCAGAAAGAGAGAGAAAGACAGAGAGACAGAAAAAAATCACCCCTCCCCCCCAGGGTGATGCCCCAATCCCTTCTTCTCCATTCTCTAGGGATCTTGGACACCCACACACATGTGCCTGGCATGAGTTTAAGCCATTGGGTCTGGAACTCGTACCACAGTCGACTACACGGGAGTCCAGCGACATAGCCATTATGCCAACTGTTGGTCCCTGCATCTCTGCTTCTTGACCCCATGAAGATTTTCTCTTGACCCATTTGGGAAAGCCATATAGTGGGAACTGAGTGATCCCTGCCACACTTCTTTCCTCAGCCCTGGTGTCTCTATAGTAGCATCAACCTGAGGCAGATTCAGCACATGTTAGAGAAGGGAAACTCACCAATCCATGTAGGATAGGATAACAAACTTGGGTATTCATATACTTTAGGAAGAAAAAAAGAGATTGGGAAGGGGAAGGGGGACAGGAGGGATGATTACCTCTCTAAAAATTCTGTTTCTCCAGAATGGAACTTCCTATCCACACCTGCCTCCACCTACTGCCCCCATAAAAGGCATGAGGACATGGGATGCATAGCCCAGACCGCACCTGCTGCAGAAATCTGCCTCTTCTGGGTACAGCATACATTGTTCTGGTGATGGAGAGAAAACATAGGCCTGGCATTTCTGTGTGAGGCACTCAGGTAAGCGCTGCTCACACCATGGCTCCCTGCTACTTCCTAAATTCCATCTGAGTATCTGTTTCCAGGGAATCCAGCTAGTGCCACCTCTCAATCCACTTATGTATAAACTGAGTGGCTCTGGTAGAGGAGGGAGTGGTTTTAGACAGTTCCCTCAGGGAAGGTTTTCATAGCTGGACAGTGTCCCGACCCGCAGGACAGTTGAACAGGTTTCCTGAGGGAAGGAGTGAGAGACGGGACAAACAGCGGCACAGTGTTACAGTATGAAGACGACACAGTGTTACAACTCTTCAGGGTCATCCGTTTATTGTGGGCCAGGGATCGTGATTATATACATGTTGGTGGGCGGTGATTGATTGCTCTATAGACCAATCATAAGGTGCTGGATAGTATGGTTATTTATTTATTTATTTTTTTTGGAGAGGTTTTCGCTATAGGGCGCGTGCGCTCGCCAGACAGACAGAGAGAGACATAGAGACAGAAAGCGAGAAATCACCCCCCAGGGGGGATGGTCACGCCGCAATCCCTTCTCCTCCATTCTCCTCTCGGGATCTTGGGCACGCACGCACACGCGCCCGGCGTGAGTTGTAAGCCACCGGGTCCGAGACGCAAACCGCGGTCGACTACGTGGGAGTCCAGCGACATAGCCATTACGCTAACTGCTGGTTCCCGATAGTATGGTTTTGAAGGTGAGGTTTTGAAGGGGAGCCAATTGTGGCTTTTGGCATTGTGTAATTGTTTGCTCGCTGAAAAAGCGAAACCTAAAGGTTTCCTAAGATGGCGATAGTATAAGACTCATAAAATGGCCTTGGCAGACTCGCTGGTGCGCAGCCTCCCGCAGGACAGTGTGGGGTATTCAATTTCCCTTCTCCCTCTTTTTCTCTCTCTTTTTTTTTTTCCTCATTTCTCTTTCTTCTTTCCATCCTTCCTCTCTTATCTGTGATTCTGGTTGATGACTCTGCCTCACCCTCACACATCACCCTAGGTGTACGGGCATTAGTTAGTTTGCACCACTGCAAGACTGTGTTTGGAAAACAAGAATTTGTCATATTTTTTGGGGGGGTACTTTCCCATAACTTAATACAGTGGTGGTATATAATAAGTACTTAACACTTTATTTTTAAATTTGCTGTAGGGTGTGAGTACTCACCAGAGAGGGAGAAAGAGAAGAGAAGTAAGAAAGCAGCTCCCAGAGGGAATAGCCACACTGCAATCTGTTCTCCCCCATTCTCCTTAGAGGGTGTGTGTATGAGCACACACAGGCCCACAGTATTTTCAATCCATCAGGTCAGAGACTCAATCTGTGTAGTGACCCATGTGGGATCCAGCTGCCTCAACACTATGGCACTGGCTGGTCCCATTTTTTTTTTTTTTTTTTTAAATATGCTACTAGGGACTTGTCCATTTACTTGGCTTTCCAGCTGCTCTGAAGTGCTTCTCTGTATCTCTATGTTCACTATTACAGCCCTGGGAAGCCACCATCCTATCTTAAAAAGACTTTTGTTTCATGTGCCTAAGAGGTCTTTCCACTTCATTTGTGCCCCCTCAGGCTGACCTCCAGAGAACCTAGAGGGTATTTCTAATGAATAAGTCAAACCACATGATTCCAGTGGCTCTCTATTACAGGTATTCAGACTTTATTGTGGCCTAGAAAGTCTGATCTGACGTGGCCACCACCTTCCCGTATCGGCTCCTCCGAGCATCCTTCTGGCTTGCATGCTCTGGAAACACTGGTGTTCTTTGTCTCTTAAACATGCCCATCGTGTTTGAAGCTTACCGACTTCATCCTTGCTCTTTTTTCTTCTGGAAGGACTGTATGGCTCTTCCTGCTGTTGTGATGTCAATTCCAAAGTTACCTCCTCAGAAGGTCCTTCACTGTCCATTGTAAGCAGCCCCAAGGACCCCTCTCTTCCATTTTCCTCCTTTTATCATCTGCGTGCACTGACCACTAGCTAAAATTAATTGACTTTGAGTTTGAGTTTGTTTGATTCCTTTCTCTTGAATGCAGGCTCCATATGGGCCGGGGCTCTGGCTTATCCTCTACCCTATCTCCAGTACATAGAATAGATCTGGGCATAAAGAAGCTGCTTTATGACTGACCTGTGGTTCTTCAATGTCTCATTCGCATCTGCCATTAGCCTCCTTTCTTGTCCCCAGTGTTCTTTTGTGTTCTCCGTCTTGTTTCTCCCTATAGTTTTGGTAATAATTAGTAATCAATTATTTACTTTTTTCTTTTCTGTTTTCTTCTTTTTAAGTTTGCTAGAGGATATGTACACTTGCCAGAAACAGAGACAGAGAGAGATGGAAAGTGAGAAAGTACCCTCTAAGGGGAATGACTACACTGCAATTCCTTCTCCTACATTCTCCTCTTGGGCTTTACTCGTCTGCTCTTAGTGAGCTCTTTTGCTTTCTGATTCATTGTTTTCAGACTACACAACTGAACAATAAGCCGAACCACAGGACCAAAGTCCTTGGCTGTTGATCTAGTGAGGATTAGGGAATAAATGTATTTCTCAAGTACTTGTGAGGTTGCGTGGCCTAAGCCCTGATCATGACTGAGGATGGAGATGCATCCCAGCCTCTTTTACAACCTTCCAGCCTCTGCCTTGGTATCCCTTTTGTTTGGTCCAGTTGAGAGAAAGTGAGATCCAGCTACTACTGTTAAGGAGCCCTTTATTCCAGGCTTTCGTTGAGACCTAGAACAGGAAAGCGCACTGACTTAGAGTCCATAAAGACATGTTAGTAGACCTCTCTGGTGACATGACCCCCTCTTTCATTCCTAATGTTGAGGTCTAAATAAAAGTACAGGATACAGGTAGATCATTAAGTATGTATTTAGGGATTTTGGAATATAGCAGCTTGCTGCATTATTTTCCTTATCACTCTAAATGTTAAGTGCCCATCTACTGAAGACAAATTTGAACTATTTTATTTGAACAAAAACTGAGTGACGAATTTGAAAAATCCATCTTTCTATATACACTCTTTGTGCTGAAATTAATTCCTACCTTAACATCTGGTTTTCTAAAATGTCTTTATTAGTCACAAAGGTAATTATAAATCCATTTCCAGGCAGCAGATACCAAAATAGAAGCTAAAGAGAATAAGAACTTGATGAGAAAAGCACGCACTTCTCCATTTCAAATAGCTTGCTGAAGAAAGAAAGAAAACAGACTCATTGTTTGCATTTCTTCTTAAAACTGTAAAGGGACACACATATGGACTCCAGGTCTTTTAGTGTTTGTGTTTTGTCAGCTTATGAAATGATTCATGCAATGGGAAATTATAACTACCATTAAAAAAACTAAATATATATTTATTTACTTATTCACACTTGTATTTATATACACACATATACATTTCACATATGTGATATATCTATACTTACATTTATGTATACATACATACATCATATATGTGCATATGGACAAATTGTATGAAGCATGATAAGTCATCAGATGGCAATACTGTTGGTATTTTTAATTTTTAATTTTTAAAATTTGCTATAGGGCATGTGTACTAGCCAGAGAGAGAGAGAAGGCACCCTCGAGTGGAGATGACCATGCCACAATTCCTTCTCAGTTCTTTTTCTGAGAATTTAGGCAAGCACACACATACATCCAATGTATTTTTTCAACTACCATGTCACCTGGTTGGCCCATATTGTTCTTATTTAAATCAGTTTCTTCTGTTTATTTTTTTTCTCTTACAAAGTTGGAAATCTAGCCTTGGAACTGAATTTTATCATGTGATGTCTATGTAACTCCAGTCTAAAATTTACTTTGTAGAAAAAAACGAGCAATTTAAAATTGTTATTCATTACCATGAATTTATCTTGTAGGAAGTGAAAAAATATTTGGCCATGAACTTTTCAAAGCCATCAACAATTTGTACATATTATATACAGCCTGGACATAGCATTTAGTGCCCTCTAGCATTTTTTCCTGTAGTAACATTCTCCCTATTGTCTCTACCCAAGAAGACCTCTGTAGTTAGATTGAGTCATCACTGAATTCACCAGTAGGTGCTTTTATTTCAGGCAATTAATTTAAGAGGGGTTGGAATCATGTAATAGCTCAATAGATACATGTATTTACAAGAGTCTTTTTCTTCTGCCTCATGTAACTTTTTGCATACTCATGTGTGTGTTAAATGTTGTCTTTTGTCAACAGAAACAGGAGAGAGAATATGTGACTGTGTAGGAGGAAAGGTTATTTGCACTTGTTCAAGGACTAGAGAGTGAAAAGGTAAGAATTGGTGAGGACTGGAATTAAGACTGGAAAAGTAAAAGATCCTCAACTAAAAGAGAGATCTGAATTCCAGGGTAAAAATTTGTAGGCCTTATCATGTTAAATATAGTTGATTCTCATTATTCATTGATACTGTAGTTGCAAATTTGCCTACTAGTTAAAAGTTATTTGAAACCCTAAAAGCAATACTCAGAGTACTTTCACTGCCATATGAGAACATCATAGTGTAAAAAATTTGAGTCACCCGACAGGCATGATCCCAGCTAAAGCAGAAGAAGGTGATGTTCTATCTTATTGTTGTAGCCCTCATACTGAAAATCAGGACCCTTCTCAAGGGAGATCTAAAGCCTGATATTTTTTTTTTTTTTTTTTTTTACATTTTCATGCTTTTTGTTTGTAATTTCATGATTTAAAATGGTCGCTCATAGTAGTGCTGAAGTGATGCGTAGATTTCCTATGAACTAGAAAGTTGTAATGTGAGTGTGTGCATGTGTGTGGTATGTACATTTGGAGTGTACACCTGTGCTACTGTTGGGAAAATTACTGGACCCATTTGGGAAATTACTGGGTCCACTACAGATTGTAACAACTCTATGTCATAGAACTTTTAGGAGCGGCTCCTAATCTAAATTCTAACCAAAAAATATAGGCAGAATTCTCTTGCATCCCCATCAAAATGTACACAAAATGTACATGAAACCTTTCAGAGATTTCCCATCTCATCGAAAAAATGTTACAGCCAATTCTTATTAGTCACGGTAAGCTATAGTAGTCCCAACCCTGTTTCAACAAAAGATAGGTTAACAAGAGCAACGTGTAACAAATTTATTTAATCAAAGTTTTATGTGACATGGGAGCCTTCAGCAACGAAGACACAAAGACCCGGGGATAACTGGGTATTTTTATGCTTAAATTTCTTGAAATGCACAGCTATGGAGAAATGTGATTAGACAAACGGGTATGACCTAATGGTGATAGATCAAGTGTGGAGACCCAGCAAGGCCTGTCTATTCAGAGCCTTCTCCCTCTGTAGCATTCTTTTCCTTGGGCTTGGGGCATGACCCCTCTGGAATGAAGGTGTTCATCAGAGAAGGAGAAGGAAGAGAAAGTCCTTTTTACAGGAAGAGTTCTGCTTCTATGTAGCACTTAGGGAGAAGGAGTTCTAGTTTCTATGACTTGCTTCAAGGGAGAGAGAGGAATGAGAGACCAGAGGCCAAAGGTCTAAGAGGCTTTGATTTTTAGCCTGATTCTGAAGCCTTTCAATCTCCTTTGTTTCAAAGAACTCAGCACACCAAAGCACCTGCCTTGGGATAGCATGTTCTGAGCCCAACAGGAGAAGATTTATGCATTAGGTAAGCTTTATCCAAGCAAGAGTTACAGTGCTGTTGTCTGTGAGTTCAATGTTAATGACTCAGCAATGTGTATTAAATAAGGTATCTTTAAAAAGCACAGACACAGACATACACAAACACACAAGCTTATGTATTGATCAGCTGGTGAAAATGTGACCAGAGAGGCTTGCAAGAATGTAACCTTGTGGGGCCAGCCGGTGGCATGGTAATTAAGGAGGCTGGATCACACATGGCCAACTGTGTGATTCAAGTCCTGGATCCAGTGGCTTGAAAAACACTGGATTGGGACCAGCAGAAGGCATAATCGTTATGTCTCTGGACTCCCACATGGTGGACTGTGGTTCAAGTCTCAGACCTGGTGGCTTAAAACTCATGCTGGGCACATGTATATCGTGGCCAAAATCACGAGAGGAGAATGGAGGAGAAGCAATTGTGGCGTGGCCATCCCCCCTGGGGAGGTGATTTCTCACTTTCTGTCTCTCTGTCCTTCTCTGTCTCTCTAGTAAGTGCATGTGCCCTCGATAAAAAAAAGTCTCTCTAAAAGAAAAGAAAGAAGAACACACTGGGTATGTGTGCATGTATGCCCAAAATCCTGAAAGAAGAAAGAAGAAAGAAATGTTTTTCTGTCTCTCTTCAGGAGTACACAAACCCTCTGGCAAAAATTAGGAAACAAACAAATGAAAGCATATAATGTAACCTCGCATTTCATCTAGGAGAAATGGCTCAGTATTCATTAATTCAGTGTTTCTGGTGACTTTTAAAAAAATGACTACCATATCTAATGAGAATTGCCTGTAACTTTTTCTAAACGTAAGGGGAAGTCACAGAAAGGTTTAATGTAGAAAGCATGTTGTATAGCATCATTTGCATGTCTGTGAACAGTTTCATGATGAGGCAAGAGCTATTTGCCTATATATTTTGAACAGAATTTAGACTACCTGTGTACAAATGCCCCTCCCTACCACACACACACACATATCACACACACCCTTGGTCATTCAGCTAGAAATAGCTGCTTTATTATTTCATTCTACAAGTATTTGTAAGCAACTTCTGTGTCTCATACAAAGTTTTCAGCACTGAAGGTTGAAGAATGGACATAAAAAAATGTCCTTCTACCTATGGCTCTTATAATCTAGCGTGGTTATTCTCTAACTTGAATGTATCTTAGTATTTTCTGAGAAGATATTAAAAATTCTGATGCTGAGGATAGACCCACAATCCAATTATTTGGAAATAAGACCAAGGCATCAAGTATTTTTTAAAATGTCCCAAATGATTTCAATATATGAACAAGATCAAGAATAGCTGTTTTAGTAAAATAACAGCTACTTAAATGGTGCTTAGTCTATGTCAAAAATATTTTTTTTAAATATAAACACAACTTTATTGAGGTGCAATTGATGTACAAAAACACTGTACATGTTTAATGTATACAATTTGATGAGTTTGGACATATGCACACACCCACTATAAGAGTACTACAATCAAATTAATAAACGTATTCATCAACTCCACGTGTTCTCAGGTTGTTCTTTATGTTTCCTTCCTTCTCTGTTCCTTCCTTCTTTCCTTCCTTTTATCTTTCCTTTTTCCTTTCTTTCTTTTTTTTCTTTCTTTCCCTTTTTCTCTTTCTGCATCCCTTCCTGTTTATCCCTTATTTTCTCTTTCTTTTGGTAAGAACACTCCATATAATATCTGCCCTCATAACAGAACCGTAAGTGTACATTATTGAGTTGTTCATTACAGGCAGTGTGTTGTGCAGCGGATGTCTAGAACAGGTCCATCCCACGTAACTGAGCCTTTGTACTCATTGAGCAGCAACTCCTCATTTTTCCCTTTCCTCTAATCACTCCCTCATTCAGCTCCGACTATTTTAGATAATTCCTATGAGGGCAGTTGTATAGTACTTGTCCTCTGTGATTGGTTTATTTCCCTTATCATTGTGTCCTCCAAGTGCATTCATGTTGTCATAATTGGTAGAATATTTTTTTTGAGGCTGAGTAATGTTTCGTGTGTATGTATGCCACATTTTCTTTACCATTTATCTGTTGATGGACATTTAGAACAATTTAAGCACTTTACAAAGAGTGTCTCTTTTAATCCCCACGGTAAACTTCTGAGCTTGGTATTATGATATCCCCATGGAACAGATGAAGAATTTGACACAAAGAGAAATTGATTAAATTAAATTGCTGGTAGTCGCAGTGCCAGTAAGTATCAGAGTGACATTCGGGGGGTTAGGATTCAGAGGTTCAGCTCTTTACCCCACGTTACCTCTGTCCTGAGTTGACTGGTCCAGGCATGGGTCCCTGACTCAAGTCAAGTATTCTTCTTTACGAATTGTTAAAGAGCAGGAGTAATGGGGAGGAGAAGCCAGGAAGCTGTCAGAGGGAAAACATGCTTCTTTGTGAAGAAAGAGCTTCTGTACTGAAGACGAAGCTGTTAGGAATTACAAATCATGGCTGATGAACTCTGGAAGCACCCAGGCTTTATTTTAGCTAGTTCTATGTAAGGCCCAACCAGATTCCTGATCTTCCTGTGGCTTGGCCATATGAACTGTAATTGAATTCTGTTCATCATCAAATTGCCATTTTTGTCTGAGCTAGCTTAAGATGGGAGTTATTTGTGAATAAAGGTATTGGTAATACATAGCCCACCGTCTATATTCCATTAATACCACATTTATTGTTTCAAATAGCAATGTTGAATGAGTTTATCATTATCTCTACACATTCAACTCCATCACGACCTCAGAAAGCTCTCATTTCTGATGTTGAGAAAGTTGCCTCCATCTGCAACAAAAGAAGCCATGTCTTCGGTAGTAGTTGCTTCCTTTTGTGGAACTGAAATCTCTCAGGAGCAACTGATCATACTCATGGGAAGCTGGCCTTCCATAATGCCATCCTCTTAGTAAATATTTTAGCCCTTACTGAATCCAGAAGCATGAGAAATCTTTTTAATAGCCTAGTTTTGACTCCATATATGGTGAGAACATACACAGCATATTTCTGCATGGGATGTTGTGGTCATTTTAACTTTGGGTGAAAACCTCTCTGCATGTTAATTCCAGAATACAAATTGACTGACACCAAGTCAACCATAGATAGCAAGTTAATCCTTGTACATTAGAGCCATTGTGTGTATCATGGAGTTTGCTTACCTTCCAAATTGCAGAATGTTTGAACTTATTTCCTGGTGTTACTTAAAAACGATTTTTAGGGAACAGCAGTTAGCATAATGGCTATGTCACTGGACTCCCACATAGTCGACCGTGGTTCGAGTCCCGGACCTGGTGGCTTAAACTCATGCCAGGCGCGTGTGCGTGCGTGCCCAAGATCCTGAGAGGAGAATGGAGGAGAAGGGATTGTGGTGTGGCCATCCCCCCTGGGGGGTGATTTCTCGCTTTCTGTCTCTTTGTCTCTTTCTCTCTGTCTGGCGAGTGCACACACCCTATAGCAAAATTCTTCTCACCCCCCCCCCAAAAAAAAAAGGTTTTTACAATGCTTGTGTCCATTAAAAAAAAAATAGAGAAATATTCACATGTTGAAAGATTCACTTTGTAGGCTAAATAAGGTGTTGAATGTATAAAAGAAAATGAAATAAAAAACGTAAATAAAAATAAAATAAAATAAACATTAGAAAAAAGAGAGGAAAATACAAAAAGAAAACCCCCCAAAAAAAACAAAACAAAAAAATAAGATTAGGTCAATTCTATTTTTTTTTTTTTTTTGGAGAAGTTTTTGCTATAGGGCACATGTGCTCTCCAGAAAGACAGAGAGAGACAGAGAGACAGAAAGCGAGAAATCACCCCCCCCAGGGTGGATGGCCACACCACAATCCCTTCTCCTCCATTCTCCTCTTGGGATCTTGGGCACGCACACACACGTGCCCGGTGTGAGTTTAAGTCACCGGGTCCAGGACTTGAACCGCGGTCGACTACATGGGAATCCAGCAACATAGCCATTATGCTAACTGCTGGTCCCTAGATTAGGTCAATTCTAGATGACCCTGATTTCAATAAACAGTAAATAGGGAAGAGTTGAGCAAAACTTTGTAAGAACGTGCATTTAGCAGTTCAAGTATACTTGGCACTTACTGTAGCCTCTGTCATAGTGTGAATAACTACCAAGGCCCAGAAGACTCATGACAAATAATGAAGCACTGTATCCATAGGCATTTATAAAACTATCCACTGTTAGCATCATTTTAGCTGCAACCTACTAACCCCTGGTGTTGAATAATATTCACTTCCTCATCTCTTTTCTTTTTCTGTAGACCTCTCCCCCAGTACACTACAATTTGATTTAGATTTAAGGCATTGTCAGTTTTCAACTGCTAACATTTTATGACCTTGATTCCCCAGTGGGGCTTATCCTTGAATTTTACAGATCTGTGCAGGCCGCAGTGAATTAAAGCACAAATTTTCTCTTACTGAATTAGCATACTAGGAATCCCTGCATACCAGCAGGTGGCAGCAAAAATAAATAAATAAGTTATGTAATAAATTCAAAAGATGCAGCAAAATGATGTGCTTTAACTAAATGTTCTTGTAGTTTTCCCACCTGAAAGTCTTTTCATTTCAGCCCATTCTTCCTGATTTGCAAGTGTAGCAGGATATTGTTGAAGAATTTGCATTTAATTTAACTTCTTTGGAAGAATCAGAAAGGAAGAAACCAAGTTTTATTTATTCTTTGCATTGTTTTCCCTGTCTTGATGTTTGCCTCCAAGGAGGTCTTTGACAAGCCTTCTGTCAGAAGTTTATTTGAAAACAATTCCTCTTCACTCATTAAGATGATTATAGTGGGTGACTCAGAAGGAGTAGAAGACAGAGGAGATTGAAACGCATAGAAAAGGGTGATTCCCCAGGACTTGGGCAGGAGCAATGGGGCGTGAGTTTCCTCTCCACATATGGCTGTGTGTGGGCAGAACACGTGAACTCAGGGTTGGACAGGTATCAGCCTGATTGGGGAATGAATAACTGTGGAGAGCACCTCAGATATTTTCTTCGATACAAGGGTCTTCATCCGAACCTATAGTAGGTGGAGTCCCGGAATAATGATAACTAAAATGGAATGTCTTGATAACTTGATATGATGTAATCTCAGTCTTACACTTAATTCAAGTCAGAAAAAATAATGTTTAATGACATTTTAGACTTCTAGGTTTGCATGATATTGAGCTTTTGTTCTACAGAAATACCTCCTCTCTTAATGGGAAGAAGTGTGATTTTTGTTCCAACAACATTCTTTCTTGATAAAAAATGGGAAGCCCTGCATCGTGTGACCCAAACTCACACCCTTGAGGTGGCCACTGAAGGAACAGGTACCCTTACCAGCCATTGAGTGCCTGGGAAATCAGCCCTTCTATTTTAGAATTGCGACAAATGAAAGATGGGAAAATGGGTGTGAATCCCAAGACATTATTCCTAAACCATCCTTACCTGCAAGCCCAGAGCATAGAACCAGAAACTCAGGCACAGGTTTTACAGTTTTCTACGTAAGTCCTTAAAAACTAAACGTATAGTAACTATCTAAACTTAACTCCCACATCTGTCCCTAAGTTTTATGAAGTCTTTTCATGTCACTAATAGTCCCTAAAACTTTCAAAACAACCTACCAGTTTCCAGTACAAGAATTCCTCAAGTCTGTGGCTGATTACTATCCATATAAACAGGTATGAAATGATAAAATGACACAGAAAAGTTACAAATATAACTAGACGGCCATTGTGACAGTTCCTATATTCAGCAAATTAAGGTCTTTCAGTTATAAGAAGGCCTTTCTCATTGAAGGTGCAATGTATCAAATTCCTTGTTTGAGGTCTTCCCTGAATACAATGTTTTTATTATCATTATTGAAAGTCCTTTAGATGAAGTGACTAGTGCAAATTAAAAATAAAGATATGTACAAGTAAGGATTAAAGATAAATGAACCATTTTGGGCTGTAAGAGATACAGGAAATAAGAATTACATAAGCCTTTTATGAACTCTGAAAACCTATACAAAATCTTATTGTAAATGTATGAAGATCATGAGAGAACTTCAGAAAGTTTGTGGAGAAAAAGAACTAAAGTAAAAGTTTACTTTGCCACAAAAAAAAAAAAAAAAAATGACATCCGTGCAGTTTTTTCATAGTGCATTTTCCCTAACCTTTTTGAAGACCTTTTGTGTACTCTGAACAACACTCTGAAGTTTAGCCTGTAGAGGGCAGTCAAGGAGTACTTCATAGAATTCAACACATCCAGGCCCTTCATAGTTCTTGAAGAATTCCTTCAAGTAAGTTTCTGTAACTCTATAAAGTCCTATGCATTTACGTTTCTGTGTTCTGGATTCATACAGATTTCTAGATTAAAACCATTCTCTTCTTACAAAGTGTTGGTTTCCTGTAAATTATTCAGAATGTGAAGTTTGTCAAGTATTATTAACTGGGTCATCTTAATTTAATGTGGCCTAAATTGTTTTGTAAAAGACTCACTGAAAAGAGAGAGAGAAATTTTCTCTGCATCTGTGAAAGTCCAAATAAAATTTGGAAATGTGGAAGGAAGGAGGATGCACAAACAAGAGTTACCAGATAAAGAGAGAGAAGTAAACCTCATGTTTAGAATCATATCAGACCAAGATCAATGACTTGGTCTTAATTTCTCAGTTACTCAAAATACTGACCCTCTCTCTGAGAAACTGGGGAATAAAAATTTCCTTTTGGGGAGAGGTTCTGGCACTTGCAGAGGCGACATGTACAGAAATAGGCATGTTTGCAGCCCTGCAGCTTGTAGTCTTTCCTAATTCAAGTCCAGTCTGGCCCCAGGAAGTGGATAATCAGTGAAAGATCTGAAGTAATAACCTCTAATGTGGATGCTGTGAAGTTTCGTTTTTAAAATGCAAATGATCTCAAAAGTGACATTTTCTGATAAAAAAGAAATTGTTCTCATTTTGTAGTTGAAACAGAATTCAAGCAACATATTGGCATTCTATTCAATCTAGCAAACAACTTGACCCTGTACTCCAGCCCCTATACCCATCAGGGATGGAAGAAAGCAAAAGAATGTGAGCAGAATAAGCAAATGCTATTGTGGCAGCTGAGGGGGCTTTTCTCTCCTGCCCTGATGGAATGTGATACTCTTGACCACTTTCTGTTCCAGTGGTTCCCAAAGTGTGTACCCCATCCCCAACCAGTAGCTTCAGGATCTCCCAGACAGTGGGCAAAAATGCAAATCAGAAACTTTTCAGGTGGACCCCAGTAATCAGTGATTGGTGCTTTAACAAGCCCTCCAGGTGAGTCTGCTGGGCAGTCAAGGTTAACCACCTGGTCACTCACCTAGAGCATGTCATTTACCTGAGACGGCGGAGGAAAACAGTAGGCATGCTCAGCTCAGTTGCCCTTCTGTTGAGGAGCTGTGGGTAAGGACGTAACTTCTCAACTGCTTCTGTAAGTACAGGCCTTTTCCCTAATCTAGGGATTTAAACATCTTTAAAAGTTATTATTATTATTTTGCTAGCGAGCATGTGCACTTGTCAGTGAGATGCGGGGGGGGGTGGGGGAGAGATAAAGGAGAGAGAGGGAGAGAAGGCACCCCTTAGGATTGATGACCATGCTGCAATCCCAGCCCTTGCTCATCCATTCTCCTCTCGGGATTTTGAGCATGCACACACATGTGCCTGGTATATTTTCAACCAGAGATTTGATTCTAGAGTTCTATATCACATTTGTCTACATATGTGAGTCACATATTCCAACCTAGCTCCCTCAGGACTAAAGCATTTTGGATTCTATGAACTTTATTCCTTACCTGATGAATTTACAGGAGAGGACAGTTTTTTTTTTTTTTTGTTTTTTTTTTTTTTTTTTTTTTTTTGTCATAGGGCATATGTGTTTGCTGGAGAGAAAGAGAAGGAAAGTGAGAAATCACCTCCCAATGGGGATTGGCCATGCCATAAACCCTTCTCTTCCATTCTCCATTCAGGATTTTGGACACACACACACAAGCACACACACAAGCACACACACACACACAATACACAGACACACACATGCCCAGCATGATTTTTTAAGTTGCCAGATCCAGGACTCGAACTATAGTTGGCTATGTGGGAGTCCAGTGCCTTAACTACCACAGCACCTGTTGGCCCCATAGGAGGAGGTTTAAAACAGCATAAATCTCAATGACTACCATCTCTAAAGAGCCTATCTCTTTGAAATATAAAAACTGTTTTTTTGTTGTTGCTTTGTTTCTTGCTGAAGCTTTCCCATATTTACTTTTCTTGATCTTGGAAATTGCATTCTGGTCATAGAACAAAATTAGACATTTTATAAGCTGTTTACATATCATTTACTTTAAGACAGGGATTTCTCAGAACGTTTTAGGAAAACTTAGAGAGGATAGATCTATTTAACAGTCATGCGACTATCTTGTAAATTCATTAGTCAGAGTGTTGTAGGGGTTTCTTTTGGAAAGTTTGTATTCTAAAGCAAGCACAGGCTTTACCTGTAGTTGAAAATCAAAATTTCTGTCCTACTTCTTGTTTCTTAACCGAGTCTTGCTCATTCCTTACTGTCTGGTTTGAATTTCCTTTCTTTGTCTGACTCAGTCACCAGAGACTGTCCTCCTAAGTGCCTGGTCTCTTTGCGTGGTACTTCCAATACTCTTCTTAATTCTCCATGTCCCCTTTTCTCAAATGCATTGTGAATACACAGCATCCTGCTCTCCTCAGTATTCTCAACACTGCAGTAGATGATACATGCATATGTGTGGATTATAATATCATTCTTTACACTTTTCAACATTTTTATTTGAGTAGTTAAGATATCCAAATTTCAGTCATAAAAACTTTATATAGTCTAGTCATATAAATTTAATTCATTCACTGATTTAAACTTTGAATCTGACATGTTAAAAAGTCACAACATTTGGGCCAGCAGGTGGTGTGACTGACTACAGTCTGAGTCCCACATCTGGTGGCTTGAAACTCATGCTGGGCACGTGTGTGTGTGTGTGTGTGCCCAAAATCCCAAGAGGAGAATGGAAGAAAGGGATTGTGGCATGGCCACTCTCCTAAGGGATGATTTCTTACATTCCTTTGCTCTTTCTCTCTCTATTGCTCCAGCAAGTACATGTACCCTATACCAACACCCCCCCCCCCCAAAAAAAAAAGCACAAAAAGAAAGTGAATTGGTGGTTATCTAGGGCTGGGATGTTGAGAGAAAATGAACTTGGGGTTTGTTTTTGGTGAGGGGAGGGTGATGAAAATATTTAAATTATGCTGATGGTTATATAACTTTCTGAATATACTATAAATGATTGAATTGCACATTGTAAATGAATGATTTTTAGGGTATATGAAATATATCTCAACAAAGCTGTTATTAAAACATCTAATACTATAAAGGCTCAAGTGATACAGATGCAAAAATGGTGAGTCAGTTTCAGTATTTTAATTTTTATGCTTGATGATATATGATAACTAATAGAACATAAAGGAAAGTTTGAAGCCATGAAAATGTTTATGAAAAACTCATTATAGTCTTTTCTCCTTATTTTTTGTTTGCCAAAGTGATACAAGATATGTATATATCAATTTCTGGATAGGTTTTGCCTCTAAGTTTCAAATTATTCTTATATCTATTAGGCAAAGTTCCTTCAAAATGGATTTGTCATTTGATTTGGAAGACTTGGTGATATGCTTTAAAATATGCAAAATAAATGGGGCAGTAGCATGGTGTGTTAGTAATAACCACAAAGTTCTACTTTGCTATGAACGAAGGTTAAGATTTATTGCTTACTATTCTCATTTTACAGGTGAGGCATGGAGATGTTAAGCCAAGGTCGAGCTGTTCATGAGTGGCAAAGCCATTTGTGAACAGACTACATCCAGAGCCTGAGGTCTTAAAAAACAGGCCTTTCTGCCTCCAACGAATAGATCTTTTTATGAAAGAGCTTTCTTAGTCGCCATTTTCCCGCAGGAACAGGAAAATAATACAATACTGATGTGTCTGAGTGTATAGACATTTTTTAAAAAATGAAGATTATGACAAAATACTGGATTGAAGTAGTTTCAAATCCTAGCTACTTAGTAGGCCTGACCAATACAAGCCTGTTCCTAATTGGTAAACCTTGAGAAGCAGACTGTCCGCTTAGAGGATTTAGTGAGGATTAATAACAATAGTTTGTGTAAAAGTGTCTGCCACCCTGTAGAGACCCAGTAAATATTTGATTTATTAAATTAAAACCAGGTGCATATTTTGCAATCAGACATGTCCTCTTTTATGTATGTATAATGCTTTATGGCAGAAATTCAAAGTGCTTTATGAATGAATATTGCCTTATTACTCAAAGCCAGCTGCAAACTCTTGACAAATATTGGTAAAGTTTGCAAAGTTTGGGGAAACAGTATTGTTTCCTCAAAGGACAAATCCTAAGTACAAGCATGAACTTATCTGTATTTTTTTTTTTTATATGGCTCGGTGGTATTACTTGTATTAGAGCTACAATTTTCATTTCTGACTTAGTTTAGTCAGAACTACAACATGCTCTCCTTGGTGTCTGATATTCTTTACATATGGAAGATAAAGCCAGCTGTGAATTAAACGGATGAGGTCCATCCTAAAGTTGAGCCTTTCAGGAGAAAGGAAGAGAGGATGACAATAAGCAAGTGGAATAAACAAATGAACTAGAGGACTCCTGGTGGTTGAGTGCTAATGGGGTAACTGAAAGGGCTTGGGTTAGAATGAGATTAAACCAGACTTCAGGGTTCATTTTGCTGATTCTAAAAGACAACGTGACACTTCCAAACCTACTGATCTTGTTATAAAATGCCAGTTATATTGCAAAGAGAGTTTCAAACAGAGAAAGTTCTTTAGGATTAGAGGACTGTGTAAGAACGATAAGCAGTTTCTGAATGGTGCTTTAAAAGGTGGACAGTACCCTGCATTGTCTGCATCGAAGAAAGACTTCATTTGGTTTTTGTTATAGGAGAAGGTGTGAACTCAGCAGGACTGTCTCAAATGTACCTGTGGGACCGCAGCTTCCACCTTCAAGCAAAACCTTTTTTTAGAGAGATTTTTGCTATATGGTGAGTTTGCTTGCCAAAGAGAGAGAGATAGAGAGACAGAAAGTGATGAATCACACCCCAGGGCGATGACCATGCCACAATTTCTTCCCTTCCATTCTCCTCTTGGGATTTTGGGCACAAACGCACACATACCAGTTTCCTGTGTGGGTTTTAATCTACCGGATCCGGGACTCATACTGTGGTTGACTATGTGAGATTCCAGTGATGTAACAATTATACCATCTCCTAGTCCCTTAAGCAAAACCTAAGCAACTGAGAATGTTTAATTCAACAGCAAACTCATTTCTCTGATCTTGCTAGGTAAAGGGCATGTGCCTAATGGCAAAAACCTTAAAAAAAAAAAAAAAAGCTTAACTTTTATCCTCTTTTTTTTTTTTTCTGGATAATTAAATATATATATAGCACATGTGCTGCTAGAGAGATGTAGAGAAAGATAGAGGGAAAGTGAGAAATTGAGAAATCATCCCAGTGGATTGGTCATACCATAGTCCTTCCTCCTCATTCTCCTCTCTGGAATTTGGGCATACAAGCCGGTACATCTGCCTGGCATATTTTGCAAGTTGTCAGGGTCTGCACTATGCCCCCAGCCAAGTGGTATCCAGTCACCTGAACTATCACACTACCTGACTGGCCTTGGAGAGAGTTCTTCCAGCTAATTAATCATTTCTTTATCTGTTCATCTTAAAACTGCAGGTCTAGCCAGGGTGGATGTAAAGTGATCCTTTTAGTCCAATGCACTTCGGGGACACGGTGGGAGGATGATGTCATGTGAACTTAAAAGGCAAATTCATATTTGTGCTTATGTTGTCCTGAAGGCTTGGTTAACTTCAAATGATATTTTTTTTCTTTTTTTTGCATGTATAGTTTATACTATACTAAACTATATAGTTATTTTATGTAGTTATTTTTTATATAGTTATTTTTCAGTAATAATCTAATTAAGAGGGAATGAATCTATGGAATCAGATAAAATTTGGTCCCCAGAGATGAAAGGTCAGCACACACTTTTTATCGCCCAACCTCCTCCCAATTTTTTTTTTTTTTTTTTTTACAAAAACATGATAAGTAGTCAGAAAGTAAGCTTTTGCAAAACAGATCTCTAGGAATATTTGTTTGTAGCCTAGAAAAAGAACACTTTCCTGAATTTATCACATGGGTTTATTTTCACGTCAGAGGAAAGTATAATCTCTTTACTTTTTATGTTACTTTCCATTTTCAGGTTGTTGTTGTTTTAAAGTCATTAAATCAATTGTATAAAGAGTCAAATCCCACTGAATGGAATGTAAAAGTTTTCAGATTGCTGATTTTTGAAAAAGTGTGTTCATGTTACAAAGTAGGGTTTTATAGGCTGGTGGACTTGGAATTGCCATTTTGTAAACTAAAAGATATAGAATATATGGAATTGCCATTTTGTAGGTCAAAAGTATAGAATATTAACAATTTTGTATGGTTCAAATTAGTTAGAAAATCCAAGGGAAATTATTCAATTGTATTCGGTTTTTGTAAAGACAGACATTTGAAATTGACCTCATGAAGAAAAATAAATGGAAGTAACTGTACAATACGTTTAGGGTAAAAAATAAATGGTCTTCTCTCTCTGCAGCAGTTTAGGAAATAGGGATAGCCTATTCTCGGGGAATCTGGAGGGTGAAATGAAGAGAATGGTGATCAGTGAGTTATTTCAAATTGAAGTCTCAATTTCTGGATAACCTCAGTTTTGTTTATAAGGAGGTAGTACTATGTTTTGCAAACAAGTGATTTATACATAGTCGTTGAGCCAATCTAAAGGAGAATTTTTTTCTTTTAATTTATTTATTGTCAACTTAGCTGTGTTCTCTGTCATGAGAAAATGTTATTGGATGCTGAGTGTAACAGAAGTTATGGTAACTAAGGTAGACACCGCATGATGGATCCATCTAAAGATTGCTGAGGTCATATAACCACCATTGTTGCTAAATCAGGTACTGAACTGATGTTAAAGCTTTGGTAGCCTCTAAAGTATATTCTACCTCTGAGCAGGAAACCCTGGCTAGTTCATCATTGTCTCTCCTAGTAAGGCCTTCCAATAAACTGGGTTCTCAGTGGTCATTGAGTTGAAATAAAGATTAAACAGAAATCATTGTAGAGAACATAGATGAGACAGTTCTCAGTAAAAGAGTATGGCCCAATCACTGCTGTGCCACAGAAGCACAAGTGTCCTGCAAGGGCTGGTGGCCACACGGTGGCTGTAGGTTCAGATCCCCCTGGTGGCCAGATTCACACTTGGGCACAGGCTCAGCCATTCAGTATCATGAGGAGCAGACGGCTGGAGAAGGGGTTGTAGTAAGAAGAGACGTTGTTGAGGGTTCTTCTTTCTGTCTTTTTCTCTCACATGTGCTCACAAGCTCTCTGTTATTAAAATAAATAAATTATAATAAAAAAGGGAGCATGTACTACATATACCACAAGAGTAAAATAAACATAGAAGAAATTAGTATTTGAAATGTAAAGATCATCTTCTCTAGCAGATTGAATAAAAAACATTCAATCTGAGATTTACCAGACGATTGTATTCTTTTTTCTTTTAGAGAGAGATATTTGCTACAGGGCACGTGCGATCTCCAAAGAGACAGAGAGACAGCAAGAAATCAACCCCCAAAGAACATAGCCACAGCACAATCCCTTCTCCTCCATTCTCCTCTCAGGATTTTGAGCCTGCATGCACACGTGCCCAGTGTGAGTTTTAAGACACCAGGTCCGAGACTTGAACCGTGGTCTACTATGTGGGAGTCCAGTGATGTAACCATTATGCCATTGGCTGGTCCCCAGACTATTGTACTCTTAAGGGTTAGTTGGCATCTTACGTTGTCTGAGGATTTCTAGATAACTAATGACTGTATTGAAACCTCACCTAATGCATGCAGTGTGAAAAGATGTGAACTAAGGTGATGTGTTATCATTCTTGTTGCTGTCAAGAGGCACAGAGGAAGCCTTTTTAGTTTGGTTACAGTTGCTGTTTAGTTCCACCTATTGTTGGCATGACATATGTGAACCTAGTCTTTCTTGGCAATTCTCTTTGCTGTTAAGTAGTCCTGGCTTTTTCTCATTCTCCCCTTTCTCTAACGTGGTTTTAACTTGTACTAAAATGCTATGTAAGCACTGTCTTTAATTAATTGAGCTTACAGCTTGCATCTGGAAAGTATAATAGAACATCTGCTTTGCATAGAGCCACCTAAGGATTATTAAAATCTGGTATTTTAAGTCTTTATATTGTAAGTATCATGTGTTAGCCATAGTCAAGTACAAATAATTTGAAAAAAAAAAAAAAAGAAGTAAGCAAATGGCTGTCGTTCAGTACTTTAAAAGAAATAATCAAGACATAAGATTACGTTTTCTCTCTCTCTCTCTCTTTCCAATTAAGGGAGCTTATTCTTCTTGATTTGCCTTGGGTAGAGTGAGAAGAGTGGAAAGGCAATGGAAGTGATTCGAGCGTGTTGATTCTCTACAGAGCACAGTAATATGTGATGTATTTGTAGGAACTATAGGCAGATGGAGAGAGCATTGTCATTATCATCTAATTGGAAACACTCATTTTTCTTTTTTGTAAAATTTTGCTATCAGGCATATGTTCTTCCTGGAGGGCATGGTGAGAAAGCACCCTCCAAGGGTGATGGTCACATCTCAATCTCTTTCTCCCCTATTCTCTTGAAATTTTGGTTGCACGTGCACATGTGCCTGGCATGTGTTTTTCATGCTGCCATGTTAGGGACTCAAGTCATGCAGTTAGCTATGTGGGATCCAGGTGCCTTGACCACCATGCCGCTGGCTGTCTGGAAACATTTTGTAATCTTGCATTACATTTGGGTTCATCTTTGACCCCAGAGTCAATTTGACACTGTGCAATTATTAAATATGTTGCATGACAATGTCTATTTTACAAATTTACATTTCTGCCTCATCCAATTTTCTCATTCTTGTTTGATACAATCCTTTGCAAAGTGCAGTTCCAATACATTTTACCATCATGGAATTTCTTTCTTACTTTCAATTTGAGTCCGTAACTGTCAGTGAGTGGTACAAAGCATAAATATTCTTGCTTTTCCTCCCAAGTCACAGTATTCAGTAGTAACTTTTATTTGTAACTTGGTACATACGCACACAGACACACAAATACACCTTTCCTATATTTATCTTCATTATAGAAGTTATCAGGGCTTAAAATATTCCCTGTATAGCCTTCTAGAATTGTTCATGGTAAGTGGAATTGTAATTATATTTTATTAGTAGTAAAAGGAACTGGCCCATCTCCAGTGGCATGGGTGGTGGGGCACCTCTGCCTGATACTGTAGCCATAAAGAAGGCCTGGTGTTTGATTTTGGGTTAATCAAGCATGCCAGGTGTCACTCATGGGTGCACCCATGTTTCTGGCTTGTAGGCTGGGGTGGATTGTGGTGTGACAAGACCCTGTCAGGAACTTCTGTCTCTCATTCTTTCTCCTTTCACCCCAAACTCTCTCTCATTAAATAAGTAAGTTTCTTTTTTTTTTTTCTTTTAAGATACTTTGTTAATGACCAATGCATGTAGTAATGAGTATTGACTTAACTATTATTAGACAAAAAGACCCATCTGAGTTTGGTGTGATTTACAAGTACCTAAAATTAAAGAGCCAGGTCTGGATGATGACAATATGGTATTAAAACCACAACACATTGTGGCAGACTTGTATGGGAAGGTTCTGAATTCTCATCCTGATATCAGCCTGAGTACACTGGGTTCATGTGAGCTGGTGATTGGGTTTCAAGACCCTGTGGAGGATACGTCTCTCTGTTTTTGTCTCTTTAGCCTCTGGAAGAAATAAATAAACTTTAAAAAAATTAAAGACCTAAATGGGAAGGGTAATTATTTCATGGATATGCCCATTTCTGGCTCTTTAGTGACTTTGCAAATACATAGATTGCTCAGAATAGACTTATTTGTGCTATATCACCAAAGCAGGTGATGTGTAGACAATGGTTAAATAATACCATCTTTGCATAGAAAGGAGATTGATTTTTTTAAAGAGATTTTTGCTATAGGGTATATGTGTTTACTGGAGAGACAAGAGAGAGAGAAAGAGAGAGAGAAAGTAAGATATCACCCCCAGAGGGATGACCATGCCACAATCCCTTCTCCTTCATTTTCCTCTCTGGATTTTGGGCATGCACACATACGCAGCCAGCATGAATTTCAAGCCACTAGGTCTTGGGCTCGAACTGCAATCGACCATGTGGGAGTCCAGCACCATAACCACTATACCACCTGCTGGCCTAGGAGATCAACTTTGAAAGCACAGAAACTGCAAATGAATTTGGTAAATAACAATCCCGACATCATGTGAGTAGCAGCTAATATTTCCTTAGCTCCTATAACGTACCAGGTATTCTATTAAGTGCTTGCTCAGTGGTTCATGTCACAATCCTATGTATCAAGTGTAGTTAGTATCCCATCTTTTTAGGCTAGAAAAGCCAAGGCAGAGTGAGCTTACATGACTTGTTCAAGGGCAGGATGCAGTGCACAGGTTGTTCCATTATTGTGGTAAAGAGAGATTCCTGGAGGTTATATTATCTATTTTTTCAAAATTTATATCCATTTAAATAGCAGGGAAAATGCTCACAAATTAGAAATTTCAACCTGCAATTGAGTTTTACTTCTACTATAAAAGTTTAGTACAGCATGCACAGGATCTAAAGCAGACACCAGAGTAGAACTCTAAGAATATGTAAAGGCAATCCTCTATGACCTGGGACTTAGGATGTGACTCCTACCACCCTAGTCATTTGCAAAGTATCCTGTTTAAACTTTTCTTTTTTCTGGCTTAAAATTTGCTTTAACATTAACCAACTTAGTTCACAAAGTTATGAATCTACCATACATTTAAGTTCAGATAGAAAGAAAGAAGAAAGGAGAGAAAGAAAGGCAGACATACTGACGTATTATGCCTTTTGATCTAACTCTTTCCAAAATAGGAACTTGATATGATGTATATTTTGACATATTTTGTCTTTGTCACACTGAGAAGAAAAGAAAGCCATTTGCCCACCAAAATCCATTTTTCTCTGGTTACTGATTCTCAGCAGGTTGAGGCCATGTGGCAGACCAGGGTTTGAGTCTCAGTCTAGCCTTAAAAACTGGGCATGACGTGACCTGTACCTGTAATCCCAGCTACTTAAGAGGCTGAAGCAGGAGGATAGTGACTGACATAGACCTTATCTAAAAACATCTCTCTCACACACAATAGCCATTTGTCTAAAATTATGTTCAAGCTTTTAGTTTTTTTAATTATTCACTTAGTTTTATTGTTATTATTTCTTAATTTGCTATAGGGCACATGCACTCACCAGAAAGAGACAAGGAGAGAAAAGAGGGGGGGAGTTAGAAAACAAGCTTCCAAGTGTGGGAGTCAAACTGTGGTGGGCCTTGTGGGAGTCCAGTTCCCTAAACATCACTCTACCTGCTGACCCCTGTATTCCAATTTTGAATGGAAAATATTTTATTGCCTGATTAAAGACATAGTCTGGGGACCAGCAGTTAGTGTAATGGCTATGTCGCTGGACTCCCACGTAATCGACCATGGTTCGAGTCCCAGACCTGGTGGCTTAAACTCACGCCGGGCGCGTGTGTGTGCGTGCCCAAGATCCCGAGAGAAGAATGGAGGAGAAGGGATTGTGGCGTGGCCATCCCCCCGGGGGGGTGATTTCTTGCTTTCTGTCTCTCTCTGTCTGGCGAAGCGCACGTGCCCTATAGCAAAAACCTCTCCAAAAAAAAAAAAAAAGACATAGTCTGATTTCTGACACACAGTGAATGCTTACCTGGCTTCTGTTTTCTAGGACCTTGGAAATCCTGAGATTGAAGAGGTACTGTCCATGTGCATAACCACCCCACCCACATGGGCTCCATTGAAGTTATTGATTTTGGGGTTCAAGGGTACATAATAGGAACCCCAAATAACAGTGACTTATGCAGGTTAGAAGCTTAAAGTGGTACAAGAATAGCTTCACATGTAGGTAGAGGAAGAGATGGGTTTGAAACTCTTGTGTGGGACTAGGAAATGGTGTATTGGTTATATTGTTGGACTCCCATGCAGTTGACTATGGTTTGAGTCCCTGACCTGGTGGCTTAATATTTATGCTGGGTGCATGTGCATGCGTGCCTAAAATTTTGAGAGGAGAAGGGGTTGTGGTGTGCCATCCCTCAGGGGGTGATTTCTTGCTTTCTGTCTCCTGTCTCTCTCTGTGTCTCTGACAAGTGCTTGTACCCTATAACAAACAAACAAACAAACAAAAAGAAACCCACGTGAACCTGAGATTCCACAGCCTAAATTCTTTCACTCTGCAGGCTTCCAGAGGAAAGTGTATCACACAGTGTCTTTTGGTGTTAACATCTCCATGAACATAAGCAGAGATAACTCATAGGGATGTTGTCAGAGTAAAGTGAGGACATTGAATATCTGCTACAATGCCCGACACATAGCATGTTTTACTCTCTTTTCCAACCCAGCTTCTTTTAGTTGGGTCCTGAAGTAAATTTATCAGACAGAGAAGTGCAGTTCAGAGAGGTTCACAATTGGAATATTATCCCTAAATTATTTTGAGGACTAGCATGAAGACTCCTGTTGGTAATAAGTCTGAAGAGAAGAAGTGATTAAGAAATGTCTTTAAATGGTGATTTTTGGTCCGTTAACACTAACCACACAAATAATTCATGTGCTTGTAAATTTCAAATTAAAAAAATAAAATTTTTTCCCTCTGAATTTATTGCTTTGACTTCTTATAGTGGTGGGTGCCTCCAAATAGAGAACATGATAACATTAGCATTTTGGACATGGTTGATAATGGCACTTATCAAATGAAATAAAATTTAGTGTATTTCAGGCATGTGCTGGGTACTTTTCCTTGTGTTAATGCATCAGGTTCATTGATGTCATTGTGTAGAGTCTATGTTGCTTTGTCTTTTTTTTAGGTTTTGCCATAGGGCATGTACAGTCGCCAGAGTCAGAAAGAAACAGTGAAAGGGAAAGTAGGACATCATCCCTCAGGGGGAATGGCCATGCTGCCATTCCTTCTCCTCCATTCTCATCCTGGGATTTTTGGTATACACACACACACACACACCTGGCTTGATTTTCAAGCGACTAGGTCTGGGACTTGAACTGTGGTCACATGTGAGAATCCAGTGCCTTCACCACCACTCCACCTACTGGCTACTGTTCCTACCTTTTAAAAACTCATGATAAAATATGCTTGATATCAGACCTACAGTATGTATGACTTTATTTTTCTGGCCCTTTTCTTTATTCTGCCATTAGTACCATTATTTATGAATTTATTATTGTATCAATTACAGAGATTTTTAAATCCTAGAGTGTTAGACAATTCAGTTTTATTTTTTTCTAGTTTTGATCCTCCCAGCTTCTACTTATCCCAGAAAGAGTTTTCTAAAATATAAATTTTTTTATTTGAAACGTTTTGATAATTTCCATTGCCTCAAGAATAAAACTGTTATGACTTATAATTTCCCCTGCAATCTGGCTTCTTCCCTGTCCAACCATATCTTTATCTCTGAAAGCATCTTCTCCCATACTTCGCCATGTACCTCCATCAAATCTGAATTCTTTGGCATTCTGAGGACAAGTCACAATATTTTATGCCTTCGTTTTTACATACAATGAATCATCTGCTGGTAGCATTTTCTGACTAAAAGGACAGAATTGGAAATATAGAGTTTGGTGGGATGAAATTCGATTCATAAAATCTTAAAAATGATCATTTTTACCTTTAGTTTTTTATTATATCAATAATCGTAGTAGCCTACAAAGCAATTTTGCAGTCCTCTGTGTCTTTGAACATATTTAATATTTTCTCTTTCTTTCTTTAGTGAGTGAAAGAGAGAGAGACAGAGATAAAATAATGGAGTCTCAAGGCCATGAGCCATCCCCAGTCTCAACAATTTTGTTCAGGGCACACACTACAGGTATGCTCAGAGAACTCTGGTCACAAATTGGGAGTCTTCCCATGTAAGTCAGCCTCTCAGAGAATTGCGTTTTATCACCGTGCTGCTTTCCATTTCCTTTAAGCAGTTTTTGCTTGTTCTTTTCCAAAAATGTTCTGCTTTTTTGTTTCTAACTAAAAAAAGACCAATTTATTTTTTTGAATGAACTACAGAAATACAAAATACTTCTTGGCTCTTCAGAATGAAAGTTTGAGAAAAAAGTCCTCAACTTATTCAACTAGTAATATATATATATATATTTTTTAATGCCAGAACCTTAGGACACAGTATTTATTGTGCTAGAAGTATTACCAGTCCCTTCCCCATGCGTGTCTTTTTCCTATTTCACTTGTCCTCCAGTTTCAGCTTAAAAATCAGAACTCTTAAGAGGCTTCCATTGGGACCAGCTGGTGATGTGGTGGTTAAGATCCTGGACTCCCACATAGCTGACTATTGTTTGAGTCCTGGACCTAATGGTCTTCTCTCTCTCTGTTTGTCTCTCTTTGGTGGGCACAGGTGCCTTATAGCAAAATTTAAAAAGTGATATTAAGTAAAAATTTAATAGATTAAAAAAATGGTTCTCTTGACAGCTTGCAGTTAAATTTGTCTTTGCATATACAACATTTTGTAGATCATATTTTTTTATACCATTCACCACAAATTACAATGACATGCTAAAAAAATTTTTTTTAAAGGTTTTTGCTGAAGGGCACATACACTTGACAGAGAGAGACAGAAAGAGAAAGTGAGAAGAAAAGTGAGAAATCATACCCTTGGGGGGATGGCCACACTGCAATCCCTTCTCCTCTAGGGATTTTGGAGACACATGCACATGTGTCAGGCATGATTTTCGAGCCTCTGGGTCCAGTACACAAACCATGATCAGCCATGTGGAAGTCCAGCGCCTTAACCACTATGCTACCTGAAGGCCCCACGATAATATATTTCAAAATTGTGTATGATATTATGGTTAAGTGTGTAGGGGCCCAAGTGCCTGAGCTCAAACCCTAGCTCTGACACTTATAGGTTGTATGACCTCGGGATGATAACTTCTTTGTTCCTGTTTCTTCCGGAATGAATTAGAGCTAGTAATAATAATGACCTCATGGAATTACGAGAATCGAATTGATAATATATTTTAAAATTTTGCACAATACCCCAGCACATAATAAACAGTACAATTTTTATCTATTTTATATTTGTACTTAATCATTGAATGTTTGTCGTTCTCATTAGGTAATAAGCTCATTGTGGGGTCAGGGTCATGTCTGTGAACCACTGCACCCAGAAGATAATGGGTAGAAAGACATCATTTGAGTGCATGAACTACTAGCATGACAATTTAAAACAGCTTACTGTCTTTGGATATATAAACATTTTGTTATTTTAATTAGGACCTAAAATTTGTACTTTTTATTGTCTGCTGTCATGTTAAAAAAACATACAAAACTATGAAAATAAATATTCTTGGAAATGGCATATTAATTTTAAGCAGAGAAAATGTGAAGAACTAGCTCCCTGATGCAGTTAGGGAAGTAGCTATTTGTGTTGAATTTTAGTCAAGATTTTTCTCTATACCATTTTAGTTTACCACTTTCTGACAAAAATATCTTATTCAGGTGTCTCTTTTTAATATGCATTAAAAAATATTTAGAATTACGTCTTTTGATTTTGGCAGAAAAGTATTTTGACAAGAATCTTAATTGATAGAAATGGTGTCCATAACATGGAATTGCTATTTAAAACTCTTATGTTGAATTTGTAACAAAAAGGCAAATATATGTATACACATATATATGTATATATATATTTAATATTTAATTATTACGTCATTAATCATGAAACTTATTTTGACCTACTCACGATTGTGGCAGTGGCATCGGATAGGTCCTTTTTCTTATTATAAAAATGTAATGGAGGGCAGCCACAGTGGTGCAGGGGTAATGCAGTGCTCGTTAGTAATGTCCCAGGTTTGCATCCAAGGTTTCCCTGCACATGCTGAACATGTGTGTGTGTGCGTGCACCTGTGATCTTGGCTGACTGAGCGTCGGGATGGGTGGCGCCAAGAATTATCTTTTTGGGGTACTTCTCTTTGTCTCATGGAAGAAATAAACTTTTAAGAATTGCAATGAAAATTCTACACTTATCATTAGAGTAAAATATGTCTATTTATAAAGTGTAGATACGTGTTTGTGTGTGTATTATTTTTGTAATTCTCCCATAAAAGAAAAGTGAAGGTAGCATTTTACTGGGGCTTCTGTCATTTTCTGTTCAATCTAAATGGAAACAATGAAATCCTGGATTATTATGTAGAACCATATGCCAGTTCTTAATGAATGCTCAACTTACATTCTCATCCTATTGTTCTTCTAATCAGTTATTTTCACATTAAGTTAAGCTTTATTTTTTTGTATGATTTATATCATTTTAAAAATAAACCACATGAAATTTGAAGCAATATCACTTTGACAATTTACATTACATCACAAACTCAATTTTATGCCAAATCTGATCTATACAAACTGTAGCTCTGTTCAGCCAGTATTTGGTCTAGTTTGAATTTAATACCCAACTGGCTTAAATCTGACAGACTTAATTTTATTAATTCAAGAAAGTTTGCTCTGTTTTCCATATGTGCCAGGAATGATCATGGTTCATTGAAAAGACTGAAGGGAAGATTGATGAATAAACCTTGATTAAGTATTGAAATGAAGGGCCACAAGTGATAGGAACTGATATCTTAAATGTCACAGATTTTGTACCAATAAAAGCATCTAGTAAAAATGTTTTTACACTTTTTGCAAGTTATTATAGTTTAAACAGCAGGTCATAATTATAAGGAAGTGTGTTGTGGTCACTTGTATCTAATAGTGTGAAAAATATCCAAGGATTGGTTTTAATTATCTAAGTATCCCCTATATGACAATGCCTGGATTTATTAAATAATGGCTGGGCTATCACATTCATTTTTATTTTATGGATCTTACTATGCATTGAGATAGGCGTTATCTTAGTCACCTTGGGGTGCCATAACAAAGCCCCATAGGTTGGGGGATTTGAAGACTGAAATTTATGTTCTCAAGGCTAGAAGTTCAAGATCAAAGTCCCAGCAGGGACTTCTTTGGAAGCTTCTCTCTTTGGCTCACAGATGGGTGTCCTCTTGCTGTCTCTTCACAAAGTGGTCTTTCTGTGCATGTGTGTCCCAGGGCTGTGTGTGTGTGTGTGTGTGTGTGTGTGTGTGTGTGTTCAGATTTCCTCTTCCTGTGATGAAGGCTCACTTTAATGGGCTCACTTTAACTTAATTATAATTTTAAAGTCTTTATCTCCAGATATAGTCACATTTTGAAGTATTAAGGGCTAGAGCTGCAAACTATGAATGAATATTGGGGAAATAAAATTTAGTAAATACTCAGAGATGTTGATTTCCCAATACTGACATTTTGAAACTCCAGTGGTAAAATCTACATTATGGCACAGATTTTTCAAATATGTTAGCATTTTCTTTTTGAAAGTTTATTCATTTATTGAATGAGAGAGAGGAGAGAGAGAGTAAGTGACAGCACTCTCAATAGGGTCCTGACACCATGATTCACTCGGTCCTTAGCCAGCCCCAGAGTAGGGGTATATGTGTTTCCAGTGCATTCAGGGAGGTTTCCAGATTTGAAATGAGAATGTTCCATGCAAGATTGCATTTTAGAGTTGTTTTAGGGCTGCCCCAGCATCTCTCCTCCAGCCTTTAGCCTCTTAACCTATAAAAATGTTACCTTCAAGTAGCTAATTTTTCTGTACTGTGTGTTTAAGATTGGATAAAAGATCAAAAGAGCATATATAATTATCTTTTTGCCAAGGTAGTAAATGGAGCAAAGGCCAATTAGGCCATCTATCTCCTTAAAATCTTTTTAATAATCTTCTTTTTCTCTAACTAGTTTCTAGGGATTCAAGGGTCCATGCTGGTCTATATGCCTAGGACCTAGCAGTTCCCAAAACAAACTAAGTATTAAATAAGTATTTATTTGTTGAATGAATAAGTTAATCATTGTTTCTAACAATATGTGGTTGTAAATCACAAAATAAATATAGAATCTTCTTCATAAGTGACCAATAAGCTATTATTACAAATATGATCTATTGAATGGCTTTTAAAAATATTATCTATATATCCATGTTTAAATTATAGCAACTTATATAAAGGTTAAATCTAAAGAAATTTAAAGAATTATTCATTTTGGATATTTGTTTCATTCATGGTAAATTATGCCATTAATACTCTTCTCACTCAGGACTTGAACTTGAATGTGGTTTTTCTGAGTGGAAATAAGTGGTCCAGCTCATTATAGAGATACAGATGAAAATATGGGCAATTTTAGGCAATTTAGGGAACATAAGATTACCTTAGCTATTTATGTGTAAGAACAACATATCCTTAGGGAAAATACAAATAATCTCAGTCCCCTAATAAATGTTTGGGTTCAATGAGAGTACTGGATACTGTCTTTGAGAAGAAATCTAGAATGTGAATGTAACTAAGAAAGCAAACTTCTAGCTGTTGTAGAAATTACAGGGTAAACAGAAAGGGGTAGGAAAAGTGAAAAACAAGGAATGAGATGTTGACATATACGTTCAAGATGCTTTAGGGGAAAGTATGCATTTTCCTGGAAAACATTACCATATGATGAAGGTGATGCATAAGGCTAGGATAATGTCTATATTTGTTTTCTAGGGCTGCCTAACAAAATACTACTTTATTTTCTCATACTTCTGAAACCTAGAAGTCAAGGATCAAAGTATTAGCAGGTTTGATTTCTTTCTTTCTTTCTTGTTTTTTGGAGAGGTTTTTGCTTAACGGCGTGTGTGCGCTCGCCAGAAAGAGACAGAGAGACAAAAAGTGAGAAATCACCCCCTCCCCCCCAGGGGGGATGACCACGCCACAATCCCTTCTCCTCCATTCTCCTCTTGGGATCTTGGGCATGAATGCACATGTGCCTGGCATGAGTTGAAGCCACCGGGTTTAGGGCTCGAACCGTGGTTGACTACATGGGAGTCCAGCAACACAACCATTACACCAATTGCTGGTCCCAGGTTTGATTTCTTTTGAGACCTTTCATTGGCTTGCAGATGACCATCTTCTCACTGTCTCCTCTTGGCCTTTCTTATGTACATCCTTGTTATCTTCGTGTCCAAATTAGCTCTTCTTATGAGGACATTAGTCAGATTGGATTAGAGCCCACCCAATGGTCTCATTTTATCTTAATCACCTTTTTGAAGGCCCTGAGTCTCCATTCTGAGGTACTGGGAGCTAGAATTTCAATATACGAATTTTAAGGGGACATAAGTCAGCCCATAACAAAATCATTAGTATGAATAGACCAGCTTGATTTCATGCTTACAAATGACTACATCTTTTAGCATTTTACATACATTTCTTGTTGGGACAAATGGGATTGGTCAAGTTTCGTTGAGGCTACACACCTGAATATTCATTTTTCTTATTGATACTAGGATATTCCATAGGTATTTCCAACTTAATCTGTCCTCACTTTGAGTCATATGACTTTCCAAAATTTGTACCTCTTCTTGTGTTTTCTGGTTTTATTCTGATACCAGTATCTATCTATTAACTCAAACCTGAGTTTTATCCCATTGATTCTTTCTATTAATCATCTCCTTCTCCTTCATAACATTTGGTTGACTCTGCCTTTATAATCTCTTTTGCATCTCTCTCCCTGTCCATTTATTATTTGATTGCTTTAGTTAGTCTTCTATTTCTTGTCTTGATTGTTGTCATAACCTTTCTTAGACTTCTAACCCATCCACCCCATCTTCTATAAACAGCTATTGGAAAATTTTTTCTAAAATGTAAATATGACCATTTAATTATTTTCTTTAACTTCTACAATGACTCTAATTGCCAAAGTTCAGCCCTGTTAAGAAGGCTTACTGGACCTCTGTTTAGTGTTAAGTCATTCTAATTTAATCATCAAATATAACATCTCCAGCAAGAGCACTTTCCTTGAATAGGTCATTATATTTCTTTCTTTTTAGTTCTGGATGTGATTCTATCTCTTCCTAAAATGACCTTCTCTTCCTAGTTCTTCCTCTCCCATCAGGCTGACTTGGGGAACACCCAGTCACCTCACTTTGTTAGGACACTAGCTCCTCGGCCACCAGGGAAGCTTTGCTTTGTTTCCCCTAGAGACCTACACCATCTCTATTCCAGCATTTATGAGGCTAAGCAATTATTTGTTTTTCTGTCTGTCTCACTTATGCACCAGAGAGCCCCTCAAGAAAGAGACAGCTTCCTGATAATCTGTTAATCTTTATGTTTCTAGTGACTATAATGGCATTAAGAACATCATCCCTGGAGTCTGACTGCCGGCGTTTCATTTCAGCCCAACATTTTATTGGAATGTTAAAACTTGACACAAAATAAACAATAAATACTACTTCTGCTAATTTTTTATTGACAAAAACAGAAATTAATACATTTTAAGAGAAAACAATGGACTAAACTTATTTTCCAAAGAGTATAAATATATCATTACCAAAAGGCAACCAAACAGAAAATTCTTAGCTGTCTTTCTTGAAAATCATAGTTAGAAAGAGTGTCTGATTGTGGAGGTTAAATGTTAGGATTATGAATACTTTATACTTACCATTTTGTCATCTTAATTTTGCATTTACTTTCCCTTAGCTTTCTTTTTAAACAGAATCATATTAGCATATTTTCTAGGGCAAACTAGCACATTATAAATCCCCATTGCAAGTTTAAACATGATTTAGTGAGGATAAGCAAGATTGTTCTTAGGGAAAAGCCTAATAACACTATCATTTAAGTGCCTCCTATCTACTAGTATTTTATAATTTACTCTTGGAATTATTCCCAAATATCATTATACTATCATTATAAACATATCAATTAAGAAGATATATAATCTTTGCTATCAGTTTTTTTGGCGTCAGACATTTTATATTTATTCTACGGAAAATATTCATTGTATTTCATCCATCCTTTTTTTTTTTTTCCTTCAAAAGAAAAATGCATTTTAAAGTCTTTGGGTCTTTATGTTAGAAATACTACCCCTTTCATAAGCAAAACATGAAGATAATAATTTAAACATCACGGAAATGGGACATAATTGGCATTTGATACATATTTGTCAGAAGGGATCAGATATTACTTGCCTTTTAAATATTGATGTCATAATCTATAAATCATACAAATAAGAATAGTTTCAGATTGTTTTTAATGAGGAAGAATTTCAAATCACCAAAGGAGATCAACAGAATCTTTCTCTCGGTAGTTCAATTTAGATCTCAGAATATTGTTCATTTCTATATTTTGGGTTCATGTTACAGATCATAAATCAAATTTTCTCTAATCCTTTAAGTGTCAAACAATTCTGTGAAAATAAGCCAACCACTTCCCTCTTTTACATAATGGGATGTGACTTCAGATAAACATTGAACATAGATAGAAAATAATGTTTCATTGAAAAAATACAAAGAGTTGAGCATGTAATATCTTTATAAATTTGTTTACACTCAGAATGCAGCCAAAGAAGAAGGCATACAACTCCTTCATAAATAAAAACAAACATGTTGGTAAACAAACATACAAAAACCAAAGCATACCCCTTTCTTAATGTAATAAAAATATAGTGTTGAAAGTAGTATAACAGGACCAACCCTGTAGCCTAGTGGTTAAGGGTGCCAAATCCCACATGCCTGCCAAAGTTCAAATCCTGGCCCCAGCAGCTTGAAAAACACTTTGAATGTGTAGGCCCAAATTCCTATAGGATAGAAAATGGAGGAGAGGGGATTGTGGACTGCCTGGGAGGTACTTTCTCCCTCTATCTCTTTCTGTTTCCCTCTGGAAAGTGCACATACCTTCTGGCAGTTAAAAAAAAATGAAATCTTTTAGTTTATATGTCTATAGTTCTCAGGCAACTTTGTATAAAAAGAAACATCACTGACATGTGGATGGCAAAGTAACTTTCATATCTAAATTACTTTTATTTAAAAAATTTAAGTTATCTCTCTTAGATTAATTATCTATGTTCCTGATTTTAGATTAAAGCCTAGGATTAAATATATTAAATTAAATGCCTAAGCATACCTTCTGATAATCTGTACATTGATTTGCAAATACAAAAGCTTACACACAAGCCTGATTGTGCTCTCAGATTTGGCACTTTCTTACAGTTGGATTAACATATTTTGGAAGAAAGATAGTTACTTCAGACCATTATCAAATTCTATTACATGCTTTTCTGTAAGAAATTGAGATGTTAAAAATACTTATGCTTTTGATTTTATCTTATTAAAATAATACACCATTAAGAAAGATGCAAAGAGACCAAGAAATGCTTTGGAACTTTTTTCCTCTCTTAGTCTAATAATAGAAAGGAGTCAGGCCAGGGATGGAATATACTATGCCATGAAACACGACCCTTGCCAATATATTCCAACCAAAGTTCTTCGAGGAGGTAAATACATATTTGGACTAAAGAAATCAATATTCCTAATTTACTTAGACTTTTACAACATTTTTGACAAGATTTCCACACCAAAGATTGACAAAAACAAAACAAAATCAAGTTGCCATTGGATTTAAAGAGATGTTTGCTTTAAATGTAAAATTGGCTAAACTATGTGAATAAATGTTAGAGATAATGGGGAATGCCTGAATGTAAATATGGACCTCAAATATCTCATGGGATCCTAAAAAGGCAAACAAAGGTAAATTGAAGGGAATTTACTGAAACGTCAACTAACCAAACAAAAATATCCCCACATACTTGTGTAAGGGAGCGTCAGAAAAATAACTGTTTTAAGTTAGACCCATATCCTAAGCATTTATTGCTTAATGATTGGCATGATGGAAGTTGCTCCTCACTGGGCTCTCTGTCACCAGCTAGAAGGTTTTTTTTTTTTTTTTTTTTTTTTTTTTTTTTTTTAAATTTAATACTTTTACTCTGTCCCCATGACAAATAAGCACTGAAGACATTTTAGTCTAATATTCCAATTATATTTTCTACTACAGGAGGAGTTCTTGGAAGATACAGTTTTATGATCTTTTTACATCTCCAGCACCTTGAACAGTATCTAGAACACAATAAGAGCATACGCACTACACAAAAGTTTAATGAATAATCAAAGGAGATAAGAACCTCGTGTATAGCTTGCTTCACATTGGACCATATAGTGATCAATATTTCTTTATGATGATATAGTGATTAATATTTCTTTATGATGAAAAGGTGTTTGTCCTGGCAGCTCAATTTAAAAACAAAACAAACAAACAAACAAAAAATAAGAAAAAAAAATAAAAATTTTGATGGCCAGATAGTGGTACACGGTAATGCAACTGGACTCATGGGAAATGCCTTTGACTCATATCCTGGGATCTCCCTGAGCATGCCAAGCACATGTGTGTGTGCCTGTGATCTGGAATAGCGGAGACTTCATGTGGATCACAGTGTGAAGACTCTTGTGAGAGTGCCTATCTCTCTGTCTCAAAAGAAAGAATTATAAATATGTAAATATCTGGCTATATCTATACCTACCTAGCTATCTATTATCTATCTACCTATTAAGTTTATTTCAGAAGCAGTAGCTTTTCTATTAATTTAAAAATATTTTTGAGGTCTATTCTTTGATAAAGTCCTCTGATAAGTTTTAAGGGAGAAAAAAAGAGCTATTTCTATCTCATTGTACTCTGGTAGTTGGGCAGAAGTATAAGGTGGAAGGCAAGTCTGAGATAAGAGAGAATCCATGACCCTACCTTCTCTTCTCCATTGTCCACTGCGTAAGTGAATTGTAAGGAAGGAAACTAAAAAGGTGTCAGAAGAGGAGTTTCATGAAATCTATAGACTCTCAAGTTTAAATTTTTTGGTTAGTCACAAATTTAACATGAATAATAAGCTAAATTAAAATCAAACAGAGAGCAAATAGCACTAGAGAAACCTAATATAAGTGTTTACCTTGGTCTATTTTATAATCTTTGCTGACTGTAAATAAGCCTTTTGAGGGCAAACATTTTGGTAGTCTTACCAGTTTTTGTTTTGTTTTGTTTTGTTTTACATCCTGAGTCCTAGCATCATGCTCAACACATGAAAGATATTATTATATATACATTCAATTATCAAGTTAATAAGTTTTTAAAATATTTAGAACTGAGGAATGAAATAATTCCTAAAATGTGGACAAACTGAACTGTCTATAATGAGAATTGACTAAAGGATAGTAAAACACACACACACAAAATTACTAAATAAGTTTTTAATTTTTCCCAATCATTTATTTGCAAAATGGTTATTTGGAACTCATAATTTTCCATAGACATATATTACAAACAGAGATTGGCAAGCTCCCCAAATTCTTCTTTACCAAAAATGTAACAAGCACAGAATTGGTTGATCATATCTAACAATGTTTTATAAAGACTACTCAAGTTAAGTTTCAATTTGAATGCCACTGCCCATGATTTAAATTCCTTTTTTAAGTTTTTTCTTTAAATTTTAATTTCTTTTATACATTCAATCATTATACATCATTACAGGTTATAAAGTGAATTTACCCAACATGAATATACTTCACACCAGTCCGGTAGAAAATACACATTATCATCAACAGATAATCATCTGCCTCTGTGTTCTATGAATGTCCTACCTCTCTATTTTTCTCCTTGATTTCTTTCCTCTCACTCTTAAAGGGGTATTTTGAGGAGTTCATCTATATAAGTATAAAAATGCATTACAAGCCACTAGGGAAATACAAACTGAAACTACAATGTGATTTAAAAGTACTCCTATTAGAATGACTAAAATACAACAAAAAGGGATAATACTAAATGCAAGTGAGAGTGTGAAGAAAGAAGATACTCCTGTATTCTTACATTGGAGAAAGAGGGAGCTTTAAAAGCAAAGGAGGAATTCACTTAATAGAGTTAGGTTCTAATCACATCTCAGTCTTTTGACTAAGATCAAGTGTTGCATTGAGTTCCTAATCAGATGGAATTGCTGCCTCATATAGTTTATGACGTGAGAGGAATATTTCTTTATTTCTTGTTTGTTCGTTTGTTTTTAGTTTGCTAGAGGGCATGTGAACATTCTGGAGAGAGGAAAAGGAGGAAAGGACCCCCTCCTGGGAGTGATCATGCTTCAACCTCTTGTCCTCCATTTCTTCCTCCTTTTGGGATTTTAGAAGTACACACACAAACACAAATGCCCAGAGTATTTCTCAAGTTTCTAGGACTGGGTCTTGAACCATGTGGTTGGCCTTGTGGGATTAAACTTTTAGAGGGCAAAAATTTTGGTAGTCTTACTTGACATTTTTTATCCTGGGTCTTAGCATCATGCTTAGTGTGTAGAAGATATCACTATATAAGTATCATGTTATTGAACAAATTGCATTTAATTATAAATTTATTTTTAAATATTTATAGATAAATTTATAAATAAATTAATTAAATCTGAGTGTGCTTAATAGTTGAAGACATTCAGAGCCAAAGCTAGTCGTCATTGGTTATTTATTTCTCTTTTCTTCTACGGCATGTAAGAAAGCCAGATTCTCATAGGTTTTCCAACTCTGTCCTTTACAAACAGAGGTGAAAAGATTGTAGCCTTAACCACCAGGCCATGGGTTGGCCTGGGAGGAACAGTTCATGAATATTTTATATCCCTTTGCTTATTGCAACATTTTAAGATTTTGACAAGATTAAAAAAAAAAAAAGTCTGGAATTAGGCCAATAGTTGAAAACAAATTGTATTCATCTTATGGTGAGAGATAGTGTTGGGTTGGAAAGCAAAAATATTTAGGTATAGCTGAGTAGAATATTCAATGAAGTGAGTTTACTGTTTTATAATTTGGATTTTTCTATACAGCATTTTATTGAGCTGGGCATATTTAAACAGTGTGATTCTAAGAATTCTAATGTACTATTACTAAGCTGATCCCATATGGAAAAGTTTTGATGCAATTTGGACAAACGAGATTCTGATGTAGTGGTTCATATTGACCATTATACCTTACTGAATGAAGTTTCTCTCAATCAAGTACAGAAACCTACTAACTCTACCATCACACAAATTTTAATTGGACTTTCTTGAGATACAATGTCATTAATCAATTCAGTAGCTGCTCAGGCAGCCTTTGGGTAAAGAAGATATTCCCAGTCCTAGGAAGATGAGAAACACTTGGGCCAGACAAGTTTTTCAATGGTCTAAGTTCTGCTTGTTCATTTAGAGAAGAATTTTCTAATTACTTGCTTCTTACTGAGTATAATATTTAAACATCATTTTTTATAAATATGGAATTTTTATAAGTCAAAAACATGGTCTTTTATTCATACAAACTCTCAATCACAATACAAAAAAAACCTTAGGGCTTAAGAAATCAAGTTTCACTATTAAGTATTTCGGAATCATAAAAGGTGTGCATAGCCTTGTGGGTCACCAACTTTTTTCATTTACTAAGAACCTGAGTGCATTTAATAATTGCAGACATTTAAAGCCAAAACTAGCCATCATTGGTTATTTACTTCTCTTTTCCTTTATAGCAAGGGAGAAAGCCAGATTCCCATAGCTGTTCCAATCCTCCTCCTCACAAATGGAGAGAAAGCTTCTGCCAAAGCCGATTTTTTGCAGCTCTCCCTGCTTCGTAACTGCCAGTTTTCCTAGTACAGAATCACAACTAATACATCATCCTTGAACTTTAAATTTCTGATGAACTCTGACATTTAAAATAGCCTAGGAACCAGAGGGATAAGAAAGCAGTAGATTCTCCTTTGTTAACAATTGATGCTTTATTTCAGCCTCCTTTGCAGTTCAAAGCAGCTTGCTGGCATCTGTCCATCTGAGTCACAAAAGGGAGAAACCGAGGGTGGTCTTCCAGTAGGTTGAAGGAAAGGCAGGCTTACATATATTGAGACCATCCTGCAAAGAAAGACTTTCTATAGGGCCAGCCAGGTTGCACAGTGGTTCATGGTGTGCATATGAAGCCAGATCCTACATGGCTCAATGAGGTTAAAATCCTAGCCCCGGTGGCTTCAGAAACATGTTGAGCACATGAGCCTACATGCCCCAAATCCTGACAGGATAGAGAAATGGGGGAATAAAGGATTGCAGTATGACTATGTCCCATGGGGGAGGGAGAAGTTCTCTCTCTCTCTCTCTCTCTCTTGACTCTGTGATGAGCACATGCACCTTATGGCAATAATTTAAAGCATATAAAACTTTCCATATTTATGAGGACATGAAGGTTACTGATTAATTTCAAGATTTTCAGTGGATTTCTGTCTCTCTGTCTCTGTCTGTCTATCTGGAGAGCACATGCGCCCTATAGCAAAAACCTCACCAAAAAAATAAATAAAAAATAAAATAATGGGGGCCAGCAGTTAACATAATGGCTATGTCGCTGAACTTCCATGTAGCCTACCGTGGTTTGAGTCCTGGACCCGGCGGCTAAACTCACGCTGGGTGCGTGTGCGTGCGTGCCCAGGATCCCAAGAGGAGAATGGAGGAGAAGGGATTGTAGGGTGGCCATCCCCGCTGGGGGGTGATTTCTCGCTTTCTGTCTCTCTGTCTCTCTCTGTCTTTCTGGTGAGCGCACGCACCCTATATCAAAAACTTCTCCGAAATAAATAAATAAATAAATAAATAAATAAATAAAATTTAAAAAAAGATTTTCAGTGGAGATATAGAGAATGAATGCAATTTTCAGTGATCAAAAGGAATGAAGTGCTTAAAATATAAAAAAGAACCTTTATGTTTTTCAGCTCTCATTTCTAGCAGAAGCTATCTTCTTCCCAGTAAATTCCAGCTTAGTTTTTTAATTTAACCTGAATTTTTAACTTAGAGCAATTGAAACTTTGCTTTTCAAAACTCTCTCAAGAAATTATGCTAGATGGATATTGGAGAAGTAAATGTCTTAATAAAACTACTCAGATAAAAAGTTTTATTATGCTAAGGATGAGCTTCAAGATACTCCCTGTGTGTGTTAAAAATATGCCTATTGATCCAGGAACAAAGACTATCTTTCCATTTTATTGGAAAAGCTGCTATCGTTTTGTTAACACCGTTCCAGACTGTTTGGGCCACCCAAAGTAAGACCTTCCAATCTCTCCTTGTCTGTAGAGAACACCCCTGAGATAAGAACAGATCTGTTTTATCAATTATCTTTCTGGGAACTGATAACAAGAAAACTTAACTTATCATAGTAAGGTGCAATTGTAGCAGTTGTTTTGCAATAGTATATAAATATGAAAATATAAAAAGTTAAATTATTAAAATATTAAAATAACAGAAATGGCAAACAACGGCATATGTGTGTGTGTGTGTGTGTGTGTGTGTATACACACACACATATTTCTCGTCTGTTGTTGGAAAACATCTTTTGACACAAATATAGTTGAATTGGAGTTAATACTGAATTCTATTCCTACAGGTAATATAAAAGACAGGGTACCTTAAAGGCATGCCATTTTTCTTCACTTTCCACTTAACTCCTTTGACACATCTCAACCAAGGAATTTAAACTTTTGCATGTGTGTATAACCAGTCATAATGTCAATCTCATTTTAGAGCAGATATTTTAGAGCCAGGTTACCTCATTTGAAACCTTCAGCAGGCATTAAACTAGACATGAGGAAGGATTTCAAAACGTACTTAGAAAAAAATGAAATTAAAGTAGAAATTAATTTTTGTGCAAAATCTTTTGAAATCCATGCAGTTTTTTATTATGATATGCATTTTCGATGAACTTTTTGAAGATTTCTTGTGTACTCTAGGGCCAATTATCTAACTTTTGCTTCCTTTGTTTCCTCACAGAGTTGGTTTTGAGGAACAAATGAGTTAATATCCAGACACAACTTAGAACATATTAAAACTGGCACATGGTAAAGACTAAACTTCAGTTCTTAAGTTTAGATGGATGTGTTATTTTTAGTTGAGGAAACTGAAAACTGAAGTTGATGTGACTAAAGATGATCTTGGAATAAGTTTTTTTCACCTCTTTTACTGCATAGATGATTTATGCTCTGTAAATTTTCCTCTAGCTATCCTAATGCCAACTATTACCAGCATTCATTTGAAAGATGAATATACCCTGAGCCCAGAAATTAGTGTATTTCCATTCAGTTTTATCTCAGTCCTGTGACAGCTTGTAACTTCGTTATTTCATGTGGTCTAAACATGCCTTGGAAATTCTTCACTTGGGGTTGACTAATTCAGTATTTCATGTCCATTTGAGGAATACTACATAAGATAGAGATTAATTTCTCTCCTTTTAATTGCAATGCTTCTTATTCTGCTTGATGCATTTCATCATTCTTTTTAAAGAAATATAATTCTGCTAAGATGATTTGGAAAGGATCTATGTTACTTTGCCATTCCTTAAGTTAATAGAGTACAATATCCATAATGTCAGAAATACTAACATTAGGAAAATATATTATAGAGATAGATTATCTTGTATTTTTTCTTTAAATTCTTACCACTTTTCCCCTCCACTAAGTAGGTAAAATAAATCTGTTCATATAGTGTTTTTTCTATCCACTTCTCAATCCCACGCCTCTGGACCACTAACTAAACTTTGCAAGTACTGGTTCTTTAAGAAAGAAAAATGTTATAATTCAGCCACAGAAGTGAGCAGTAGGCACTTTTAATCTGAGCAAAACAATTTACAGCAGAGAATGCAATTCCAAGAACAATGTCTAAGCTCCTGAGAACCCTGACTATGCTGTCAGACACCTATCTTTAAATTGCCTCTTACCAAATGATGCCTGTGGCTCTGTCACCCAGGCCAGCCCCATAAGTCTCATTCACACTCCTTCTAATTGGCAGGCTCCCACTCTGGGCACCTCCATGGCCCTTGTAACATTTTTTAGGCAGATAACTTGACACTGCAAATTTGGCTGGGAGCCTGCTACTGTGGGATTTCTTTACATCTGCCCTCAATGGTCACATCTGCTCATACCCTTGAAGTCCCAGCCTAAACATTTTGCAAACTGCATTCCAGGGCAGAAAGCCGTGGTTGCTTGAGGGCTGTTCAGTTCCATCATCCGTTCAAAGAAGAAACATTTGGTTACTGGAGACGGAGAGTGAAAAGGTGTTTTCCATGGACAAGAAGAGAACTCAAAGACAATCTACATAATCAGCTTTTGAGAGTTTGAGGAAGCTTTGAGTACATAGCGTTTGGTTTCTGACAAGAATGTGGCAGCAAGCTCAGGAAACCTGATAACAGCTTTTGTGACCTTTGGATCTGGAAACAGTTTCACTGATTGAAGTCATATAAGTTCAGCTAAATTTGAATGTGTTGTAAATATTTATCTGGCAGCCTGACATACAGTTGTTCCCGAAATTATGGGATAGGGTCTTATCTTTCCTAGCGTATAATTTTTGAAATGCTCCTCTGGATGGTGTTTAAGATTATAAATATAACTGAGTTACTGTTTTGTGCTAAGCTTTTCTCAGGCTTCGAGCCTGTTTAAAAGAATTGAGGGTGTTCTCTGGCAGCTTTGTTTTCATATGTATATTGGAGACTGCAATGAAAGTCTTCTTAGTGACCGAGCCTTCATAAAACAAACACGCAGCTCTAGCCAGAGCAATAGATTTTCCCTCACATTTCCAGAGACACTGGTATACAAGAGCTTTGCCTAATGAGGATTTGATGTGAGAAAACTGTTAGTGTGCAACGTCCTTTCCCAGTGAATTATTGAGTTCGGTCGAAGCAGAAAAGGAGACCAGTTAGTCTTCAATGAATTAGCCCTTTGTCTCTTCCAAAGCTACTCAGAGCTCACCTGCCCTAAGACACTGTAGCGTATTATACATCAGCAGCACAAACGGATCAGAGCAAGTTTCCCGAAGGGCCTTCTATCACGTATCCCAGTCCTGTCTCATAAATCTGAGACCAAATCTGATGAGATGCAGCCACTGTTGATGGCCTAGGCCGTGTTCTCACTGCTGTGGTTATGTCATTTAGAACAGCTCATTTGATTATTTAATTTTACCCTACAATTCCAAACATTTTTACCAGCTGGGACTACTCTTCAGTTTATTAGAAATTCTCAATTTGACCTAGAGGTGCCATTAGAGAACTTTATATGTACTCCAGAAGACAGATGCGGCACGAATACAGATGTAAAACTATTGCATTAGACGAGATACTATATAAATATATAGGTTTCTATATAAATAGCAAAACCTTTGTCATACTGTTGATTCTACGTGCAGTGTTTTTATTCAACAATCGTTCATTAAAGATCCGGACTGATTCTGGTGATATGAAGGTAAGTTAGCCATGGACCTGACTTTCAATTAACTCGATCTTACAGAGAAAGGAGATTGAGGAGGATGTTCACTCCAATTTACTAGATATATTAGTGAAGTGTGTTTGAGAACCAACCCAGTAATTATCTCATCAAATGTCTTAGGAGTAATCAGAAATTTTAATCTTATTATGAAGTTATTTTTGGCAAGATGAAATGCATTATGCAATATACTCAAAAATAGAATACTTGCATTTAGAGACCTTTATCCTGTTTGCTTTAAGATTGAATGAAAGTGATTAGTATTTTAAACTCAGGGTAAGTTAACATCAGATACAAAACAAGGAATATAGCCCAAGGCAGGGAGGGCTGTTAGGTGGCATTTGTTTTTGTAGTAGTCTCTGCCATGCCTGCTACAAATACATAACTCAGCCATGATTGTGTTAATGACTATATCTGGATTTGCCCTCAGACTCCCTGCTCTAGACAGGCTTCTACAGAGCCACTACTAATCAATCCTAGCAGAGATACTACATAAAGATTATTATACCATCCAGATATGAGTATTCTCAGATTCTAACATGAAGACCTTTTATTTGCTGGCTATAAGCAAATATTTTATAGCTTCTGCCTTTTTCCAACTCTATTTTTCAAGTATTTCAATTTTGTCATCAGAAAATATGTTGAGTAAAAGCAAAATGGGTAACAAGTGTGTAAGTAGGTTTTCAATGAAATAAGTCAATATTGCTACAAAACTAACTTGGGGTAAATTCTCTATATAACATTATTGAGGAGTTCAAAATGTCTACACTGGGGCCTGCAGGTCGGCTGCGGCTGCTGGTCACTGTTCCGTAGGATGAGATTTGTTAAAGTCATCAAGAATAAGGCCTACTTTAAGAGATACCAAGTGAAATTTAGAAGATGACGAGAGGGTAAAACTGATTATTATGCTCAGAAACACTTGGTGATCCAGGATAAAAATAAGTACAACACACCCAAATACAGGATGATAGTTCGTGTAACTAACAGAGATATCATTTGTCAGATTGCTTATGCCCGTATAGAAGGGGATATGATAGTCTGCGCAACTTATGCACATGAACTACCAAAATACTGTGTGAAGGTTGGCCTGACAAATTATGCTGCAGCATATTGTACTGGCCTGCTGCTGGCCCGCAGGCTTCTCAATAGGTTTGACATGGACAAGATCTATGAAGGTCAAGTGGAAGTGACCGGAGATGAGTACAATGTAGACAGCATCGATGGTCAACCTGGTGCCTTCCCCTGCTATTTGGATGCAGGCCTTGCCAGAACCACCACTGGCAATAAAGTTTTTGGGGTCCTGAAGGGAGCGGTGGATGGAGGCTTATCTATCCATCAAGTACCAAATGATTCCCTGGTTATGATCCTGAAAGCAAGGAATTTAATGCAGAAGTCCATCGGAAGCACTTCATGGGCCAGGACGTTGCAGACTGCATGTGTTACCTAATGGAAGAAGGTGAAGATGCCTACAAGAAACAGTTCTCTCAGTACATAAAGAACAATGTAACTCCAGACATGATGGAGGAGATGTATAAGAAAGCTCACCCTGCTATATGAGAGAACCCAGTCTATGAAAAGAAACCCAAGAAAGAAGTTAAAAAGAAAAGGTGGAATCGTCCCAAGATGTCCCTTGCCCAGAAGAAAGATCGGGTAGCCCAGAAGAAGGCAAGCTTCCTCAGAGCTCAGGAGCGGGCTGCTGAGAGCTAAACCAAACAATTTTCTATGACTTTATTCAAGATAAAAGATAATAAATCACAAGAAAGCAAAAAAAATAAATAAATAAAATAAAAAGTCTACACTGACTCCAAACCATAGTGTTCATGTGTCTAAGTTAACAATAAACAAATCTCATGGAATTTCAGTATTTCCTTGTATATTAATCTAGAATCAGTTCAGAGTATATAAAAGCTCTGTTGTTGGTTTAAGCAATTATTTTATTTACAATATGATGTGATTTTATATAACTCTACAAACTCAAATTTTAATGACTTAAGTGACATTTTACTTCTTTTTCATGAAAATCCTCATAGATCTTGGCCACTCTGTAGTGAAGCTGTGCTCCCTATGTGGTTCAGCATGGTTTTCTCCACAAACTGAAAGGCAAAGAGCAGAGAACTGGAAATTAAACAGTTTCACCTTGAAAGTGTATACATTACTTCTGCTTACTGATTGGCTAAAGAAATCACAAGTTGTACTTAAGTACAAGAGGATAGACAAATATAATCTTTCTATTGTATCCTTGCTAGAGAAAAAAAGCAGACTCTTAGTAAATAGTAGTAATATCTGCCATAGTGTTTTAAGCTTTTCTTGGTCACTTCAACTTGTATCCTAAGAAGCATATCATATAAAGAATCTTAGAATCTGAGATCCAGGGACCAATAGGTGGTGTGGTGGTTAAGGAGTGGGATTTTCACATTGATGACTAAGGTTCAAGCCTGGTAGCTTGAAAACCACAACAAATAAATAGATAAGTAAAATAAATAGTGTTTTAAAAAATTGAGATCCAGATAATGAAGGAAACTCTATTTGTTTTGAATAGTCAAAAACATCATTAGTTGTTGTTAAGCAGCTAACAGACTATCTGGGAAGGGCAGAGAGTAAAGCTTGGAAGCTCAAAGGCAAACAGTGGTCAACCAGGGAGAACTACACTTATCACCCCTACCAGGACATGAGGCAGACCCTTAGCTATCTGTGCTGAGGCTTGAATATGACCTTCTACATCTCCATCACTGTTGCCTCCTCAGGATAAGAGCATCATCTATGCCCTTGCCAGAAAGTGAGTTCTAGGTAGAAGTGTTGTGCAGGTAACTGGAGCTGAGATCACATGGAGCTGAGGCCATGTGACTGTTTTTTTTTTTTTTTTTTTTTTTAACCGAAGTTCATGTGTGCTCTCTGTAGAGAGTCATAGAGAGGGAAAGTGAGAAGTCACTCCCATTCATCACCGCCAGGGAGATGACCACACTGCAATCCCTTATCCTCCATTCTCGTCTTAGGATTTCAGGCATGCAGATACATGTGACCAGTGTGATTTTCAAGCCACCGGACCCAGGGTTCCAACCATAGTCAGCCATGTGGGAGTCTAACTCCTTGATCACTATGCCACCCGCTGGCAGCCATGTGACCTTCTTAATGTGTAAGAGAGTACAGGAAAGTAACCTTAGACATCTCTTTTAAAGGAAAGATGCTCAAAAGATATTGCACATCCACTATCATGACAACCATCTATCATGATACACTCTCCTGAAGATACTACTCACCATTTCTTATTCTGGTATTGCAAATCTTTTTAATATGTGAAGAGAGATATGACATTTTGTTTAAACTACTGTAAACTTAGGTTTTCTTTGTTGTTATTGTTATTTTTGTTTAGAATGTATTTTAGCTATTTATTAATATATATATATTAGTTTATTTATTTACATTTAATCACTGTGTATCACTATAGCATACCACATGAATTTTCCCATCATGAAGGCGCTGTATATCAGTCCAATCAAAGACATTACCATAGACATTATAATCAAGAGATTTTTTTCCATTTTGAGTCCCTGAATGTTGTGCTTCTTTTCTCTTCCCCTTGATTCCCTCCCATTCACTCTCCCTCATTTCTCACCTTCCTCCCCCTGTTGTCTTCGGTATCATCATTGCTCTCCATGCTTTTATACCTTGCAATCATTTTCTTATTCATTTGTGAATAGTGGTCTTTTCTTTTCTATTATACCTTTAATACCTCATAATGAGAACAAAACGTTGTATTTTGCTATCTCATTCAAAGATTAACCATAAGCTCATGTGGAATATCTAGTTTATACACAAGGTAGACATTCAAAAGCATTTGGTAAGGAGGAACCAGCAGTTAGTGTAATGGCTATGTCGCTAGATTCCCACGTAGTTGACCGCGGTTCGCATCCCGGTGGCTTAAAACTCACGCCGGGCGCATGTGCGTGCGTGCCCAAGATCCCGAGAGGAGAATGGAGAAGGGATTGCGGCGTGACCATCCCCCCTGGGGGGTGATTTCTCGCTTTCTATCTCTCTGTCTCCCTCTGTCTGTCTGGCGAGTGCACGTGCCCTATAGCAAAAACCTCTCCAGAAAAAAAAGCATTTGGTGAGGGATATTTGAAAATAAATCAGTGGGAGTTGTTGACCAATCCACAAATTCCTTTGTATTCATGTTAATAACATTAAGGACCTTTACTGAGCACTTACTTTATTCTAGGTACTCTGCTAAGTGCTTTACCAATTTTATTTTATTTAATTCATTCTACAGCCCTATGAAGTATATGCATCTGTTATTCCAATTTTATGAAGAAATGGAGGCTTGGACAGAGAAAGCAACATGTCCTAGGTTATACATTGGATAATAAGTTTAAACCTAAGCCGAGTGAACTCCAGAATTTAATCGCAACCCTTTATCACTTCTATCTCCACTTTAATTATAACTTGGATAGACTATAGAAGAGAGTCACCTCAAGATCTAAGAAGAAAAACTGATGGAGCTGAAATAATTTGCCTTTTAAAAAGAAAACTGGCATTTATAAGACACAGAAATGGATTATTATCTAAGCCAGCACTGGAGGACGTCTATGAAACACTAAAGGTAAGGTGGACTTCTCTAATTTTGATATTATTTCACATTTCAAAATAAAATTTTCATTAAAAAATCAGAATATGTGCATATTAAAATGTAAATTTACTGCCATTGTGATTACTGAAATATAAGCTTCATAATGAGAGGAAGTTGACCTTCAGATATACTAAAAACAGAAATTAAAGAACATATTGCCTTTAATCAAACTGATACAAACCACTGAAAAGTAAAAAAACAGTTTTTCTTTTTTTTTTCTCAGTCTTAAGTATGATTTTTACCAGGTGAAAAAGAAATATGCCTTAGAGACCTAGGTAATTTACTTCACACAATAAAATGAGCTCATGCTTTATTTCTCTCCTGACCAATCAATACTTTCTGCACATTGTGATTATGGTCCTATATTGATCACATTGTGATAGCTTTAACTGTTCAATTTTTTAAAAAATCAAATTTCTTTTAGGAATATTTTATTTTATTTGTTCTTATTAAGTTTTAATTTGACCAGAGAGAGAGAGAGAGAAAGGGAAATTTAGAAAGATAGCCATCAGGTCAAGGACTCAGACCTTGGTTGGCCATGTGAGTCCAGAGCCTCAACTACCACACCGTCTGTCAGCCCCAACTGTTCAACTTTTGCAAGACACAGTCACAGTAGTATATAAAGATTGAGAGCTCCAGGTATCCTAAGAGTTCTTGGTCTTGAGTTCTTTACCGAGAGCAGACTTGAAGATAATACCTTGCTCTGGACTCATGATTGCCTGGCATGAAGACACCAAGCAAACAGCACCATCCATTGAAGATGACATCATATTGTAGAAATTTTTCTGGATAGCCTCTGAATTTCTACCCCTAGACCCTCAGTTGTCACATCACTGACCTGTGTTTAAAAGCCCTGTTTGCCCCTCAATTGTGAAGAAGATACTTTAAGAGTCCTGGACTCTACCATTCTCTTGGTTGAAATCTTCTATTATAAAGGCTTCCTTTAAGCAAATTTTCCCTGTTTTAGAAATTTGCTTACTATGCAATGAGTGGTCAGACTGAGTCCCTACATTTGTCCAGTAACAGAACTACTAGAAACATGAAACGATTTACCATGCAATACTAGGGTGGGGGAAACAAAAACATAGAGTCTGACTTATGCAGGGATGAGAATAAGAAGCTAGATTTTGTAAAAGAGAATAACACAATACAATGACTAATTTTTAAAACCTATTTGAAAAGCATATGTTAGATTGAAGTTTAGTGTGTATAGGTATTAGTTGTATCCACTCATGGTGGTTCTTGTACGAACATTCAATGAAATTATTAGTAGCAGACAAAGAACTAGCCTAAATTCTACATTAGTATATAAACCTCTCTACTAAGAGGACATTTAAGCCAATACTAAACAATCAATGTGATGAGAGTTAACAATTTATTCAAGGCTGCTACTTTGGTTCTATCATTCTAATGCACCAGACTTTGATTTAACAGCATTCTGGATGATATCTTGCAGTGATAGGATTTTAGAAAATTTATGAGCATTTATGAGAACTTTAAGGATTTTCCTTGAGTTAATCATGATGGAAAATTTATCACCTAACATTTGTCACTAAGATATATAGAAAAAGCCCCACATATGAGCATATGTAAACTACTAATCATTTTATAGAGTTCTCTATTTGGAGAATCCCATGTTCAGCAGAATCTTATCTGTCTTTGATAAATTTCATTGGATTTAGAACTATTTGATGAGAAATTCCAATTATGTTTTGAAGTCAAATAAGTACCCTCACCTTTAGAAGATAAATCAAATCTCTAATAGCTGTAAAGAATGTTCATAAATGGTGCCTGCTGAATTGCAATGTGCCAGAATATTTCTGAGGGAAACAGGAGGAGGGGTTGAACATTTCTTGGTTGTCAGGCCCTTTGAGTTCAAACACAAATGTGAATTCTGTTGAGCTGTGAATGCCTGGGCACATCACTTAACCTTTCTGTGTTTCCATTTTTCTTATCTGCACAATAAGGCTAATAATACTGATTGACCTCATAATGTTTAATTAGACCATTGGGAAGCTCTTTGAAAATGCTAAGTATCCTTTGTTGGCACTTAGCTTCATGAAAGGTTTGTGTTTTTAACACACTGTGGTTTGAGGATGTGTTGGTACAACTGCCAACTTCTTGTTTCCTCATCATATCTTTCAGAGCTCCCTTTGAAGTCAATAGGAATTAGGGTGATTGAAGGCACTTAGGGGAGGCTTCGGGTATGAGAGTGTGCTCTCTGGCATGTTTATAGTAGGACTCTCTTTATAAAGAAAATGCCATGCTTCTTAATGAAAAAGAAGCTTGATGGTTTCTCAGTGGTTTATGGGTGGGTAAATTAATGATCGTTCATGGAGCTTAAGCCCCAGAGGAGGAGATTTTTGGCAAAGATATTAAAAAATTTAAATTATTTGAAAAAATTAATACATACACTTTTGAGAAACATTAGGCTCCTTTAGGGAAGGATTAGGCCATTTACTTTCTGTACAGATCCCAATACATTCTTGCTAAATAAATGCATGGTGAGTGAGCAAAAAATGACTATATTGGTAGCATATATGATAATTATTATATTACACAATATTAATGAAGCATCTAAAATACATTTCTATTACATTTTATGTGCTCCTTTTATGTGGTTTTCTTCCTCTGTTATAGCATTAACCAGAATGCTTTGTGGTACCATTTACAGAAATGTGTTGTATGACATATTCTATTCAAAGAAAGGAATTTTTTATTTTTTTATATTTTTAAATTTACATTTAATCACTGTACATATATACCATGTACAACATGGTTTTTCCCAGCATGAATACAGTGCATATTAGTCAAAGACATTATCATATACATTATCGTCAGCAGATAACTTTCCATTTTTGTGTTTATTGAATGTGTTGTTTGTTTTTTCCCTGATCCCTTTCCCATATCACCCATCCCCTATTACCCACCCCTCTAACTGTCTCTTTCATCTATAGTTGCCCTCGCTGCAATTATACCTTCAAAGGAAGGGATTCTATTACAAGTTAAAAATCATGTATCTATGGAAACTTTACCATACGACCATGCCACATTTTCTAAATTATTTCAACAGCTTTCTAATCGATTTCCTTGCTTCTTATCTTTTCCCAGATCCACTTGACAACCCACCACTAACTAATCTTAAACACCGTTTTCATTACTTCACTTGTTTCAGTAGCTTTCAGTGGCTTCCTATTTGCTGGTGCATCATGCCCATCTCTAAAACTGTGATTTAAAAGCCATCTGTTATGAATTAAGTTGTGTCTCTGCTCTGCAAATTTCATATGTTGATGTCTTAACCCTCAGTATCTCAGAATATGACTTTATTTGAAGATAGCACCTTCAGAGAGGTAATTAGGATGAGAGGAGGTCATTAATATGGACCTAATCTGACTGGCATCCTTGTAAGAAGAGGAAATTTGTACACCAAACAGCACAGAGAGACTATGTGAAAACACAGCAGAATATGACAATTTTCAAAAAAACAGAAACAGAACAAGACCAAAAAAAAAAATAAACTTACTAACATCTTGATTTTGGACTTCTAGTTTCCAGAACTAGGAAATTAATTTCTATTGTTTGAGCTACCCAAACGCTGACATTTTGTTATGAAAGCTCTGGCAAATTAACTTATCATATACAACAATGCAAGTTCTACATGCTTTTACTACCTTATTTTTCTAATGAAAACTTGAATTTTAGTTAAATTGACTACATCAGAACCATTATTTTCTCAATTTATCTTGTCTCTGTATCATTGGTCTATTATAGAAGGCCCCATAATTCTCCATTATTCAAAGGGTAGACCACCACTTAAGAGACAGAACTATTTTTACAGACCATAAAATCAGAGAGTGCCATTTCTCCCCTTCAGAATGAGGAAACTATACACGCATTTCATAATCAAAGGCCTATAGGCTTTCAAATAAGATGGTACATATGGAGACATTTGGAATACTGGGAAACATCATCTCTTGTTTTTTCAAGCTGTTCCGCCACAAGTAATAAAGATCTTCAGTGTACATGCTCAGCTCCACTCTAATCTAGAGCCCAAATCTTACTGTGTTTTAGACTTGCATACATCTAAAGTTAGCTTTGCTGACTGGAGCTCTTTAATGGAGTAAACTCCTTGGGCACCTGCATCTCTTCTTTAGAATTCCTAGAGATGATGGCCCTACCCACATTGCTTGGCTTCAACCTTATATTTTTCTTTCATATTCAAGGTCTTTGCTCGATGTCAGTTCCAATTTCCAATAACCCATTTAGTGCTGGGCATTCTCTGGCACTCTATTCCATGCTTGTCAGCACCTCTGCCAAGGGGTTAGACTCTGTCCTTGGACACTCACCAAGTACTGAGGCTTTGCTGTAAATGGGAGCATTCATCCCCAAGAACATGACAGTCCCTGACATGCTTCTGCCTTTTGGTATATTTGTCATCCATAAGAGCAGAAGTGCTGTGTTGGAGGACTAGCCTAATTAAACAGTCTTGCCAGTCCTTCAAGACATTGTGATTTAGACCTTGACTCTACTCCTCTAGAACGTTCAGAGGTCCTTTTGTACTCGTTCTGACTTGTGCATCGACTGCTTTTGCATAGTCACAAAACAAACACTTCAAGACTGAACCCAGGGGCCAGCAAGTGGCGTGGTGGATAAGGTGCTGGACTCCCACGTGGCCGATGGTGGTGGAGTCCCTGATTCAGCCACTTAAAACTCACACTGGGCAGGTGTGTGAGTGTGCCCAAAATACTGAGAGGAGAATGAAGAAGAAGGGACTGTGGCATGGCCATTATTCCCCCTAGAGGGTGATTTTCACTTTCTCTCTTTGTCTCTGTCTCTCCAGAGAGCACATGCACCTTATAGCAAAACTTTCTCTCAAAAGAAAAAAAAAAGATAGCGCTTATATATTGTCCTATGAAAAGATAAGTGAATCTCCTTATTTTATTATGGAAAAATAAAAGTTTAGCTGAATTCTTATTTTTTCTAAGAATTGTTCCCTGACTAATCTCTCATAAATATTTCATTTCTTTGAACTCCAAAAATCCTTTTCAGTTTATATTCCAAAATTTAGCCTTTAATTATGCAATTGACCTCTTACATTTGTTTTGTCAAGTATTTCATGTGAACTAATATTCTTTTGACAACTAGCTTATGAACATTTTAATTGAATGTATATTCTGAACATAACAAAATATAAAACCTTAAATGAGTTTCAAGAGTAAAAATACTCATTATTTTCTTGCACAGTGTTACTTATTCTTATTATGAAGACAAGTTCCAACTTTAGGCCACAGGATACATTTTGTCATATCTTTTCTAGGATGCTTTTGTCATTTATGAGTTTAAAATTTAATGTAATTAATTTTGTCAGTGGTTTTCACTTTCTACTTATGCTAGGAAAAACCTTCATTTCCATAAACTCAGTTGAATATTTAAATGCATTTACTTTTGGTTCTTATGTTTTATTACTTTAATCCTTTAACTCATACAGAACATTATTAAATTTGTGAATGCATGCACATCCTGAATATACAAAGGAAAACACTGGTGAGAGATATCAAAATGTTTTGATTATGTGATTATGTCCATAGAGTTATTATATTATTTTCTTTCTGTATTTTAATATATATTGTTATTCTTTAATATGCAATTTTTCTCATAATTTATTAAAAAATAAATGAAGTAACTAAGGAAAGACATTTGGAACTCTTCCTATTTCTGTCCTCTCTTGTATTGTTACATTTTAAAATGTTTTCCCCAAGGTTCTAGTTCACTGACTCTCTCTCTCTATATATATATGTGTATATATACACACACATACATTTCCTTGTGTCTTTACTAACTTTTCTTAAGGTGGATCAAGATAAATGTCATGGTTAATTAATAATTGTGTATAGAGGTTAAAAAAATAAAGACAGTAAAATTTCAAAAGTTAATTTATTCTGCTTTGTCAGGATAGATTCTGCTCTGGTGAAAGGAAAAAAGAATTCACCCTCAAAACTCTATGGTTTAAAACAATCAAGGTTATTTCTGGTTCACATTACCTGTCAATCTTGAGGCAGCAGGGGGCTCAACACATCACAGTTACTACAAGGCCTGGCTTGACAGAAAGGCCACCATCTCAAACTTTATGGGTCACTTTGCTAAAAGAGAAGAGCTCAGGAGGATCTCTCTTATCAGTAGTTCAATACATAACCTAGACTGTGACTTCCACTCACAGTTCATTGGTTAGGATGAGTCACATGGTCCTCAAACAAGTGAAATATGAAGGATAATCCTATTATGAGTCAAAAGGCAGAGAATTAGAAATACTTGGTGAATAGCACAAATCACTGTCTAAAATAATAAAGATTTAGCTAAGAAGAGTTCTCGTATAAATTCTTAATACTTCTAATTACATCTTGATTTAAAGGAAACATCGAGTAAATTTTAAAATTAGAACATTTGCTTTTTTCTTTGTGTTACAAGAAAATAGAGATATATTGAGTTTCCTTAAATTGAAGCAGTATCAGGCATGCTAGGTGGAGCAGCAGTATGCTGCTCAAGTGAAGCTGAATCCATACGGAAGATCGATGGTTTGGTTTCTCCCTCATTCAGTACATGATGGGTGTATGCACCCATGATCTTGGCTAGTTGGGAAGGTTGCAGGAGGGGTCACAGTGTGAAACTGTTAAGGGTGCTTGACTTTCTTTTCCTTTCTCTCTCTCTCTGCCTCTCACTCTAGTGAAAGAAATAAACTTAGAAAAATAAAACAAAATAAGGACCAGCAGTTGGCATAATGGCTATGTCGCTGAACTCCCATGTAGTCGACAGTGGTTTGAGTCCTGGACCCGGTGACTTAAACTCATGGCAGGCGTGCGTGTGTGCGTGCCCAAGAACCTGAGAGGAGAATGGAGGTGAAGGGACTGTGGCGTGACCATCCCCCTGGGGGTGATTTCTTGTTTTCTGTCTCTCTGTCTCTCTCTGTCTTTCTGGCAAGCACATGCGCCCTATAGCAAAAACCTTTCAAAATGAATAAATAAATAAATAAATGGAAAACAAAATAAAATAAAGCAGTATGAAGTCCTGGCTGCTGTGGCCTTCATCCTGAGAGGATACTATACTCCATAGGCTCAGGCCATGTAGAAGAACTAGGTTCATTTCCTGATCCAACCTGAAGACCAAGCATGGTGGTACATATCTGCAATCACAGTGACTAGAGAGACTGAGCCAGGAAGACTGTGGGCATGAGGCTGATTTGGGTTACCTGGAGAGCCCAACTAAAAATAAACAAATGCAGAAAAATGATATTAAAGTAAAACTAAAGATCTAATTAGTAATGAACATTATAGTTTGTAAATACAGATATTACATATTCTGTTTACTTACAGTGAGAAAGTGATTAGGAATAGTATCTTTTTAAAAAATTATATATTATATTTTCTTTTAATTTCTTTTATACATTCAATCACTATACATCACTTATCTTATAAAGTTAATTATCCAACATGAATTCATTTCATACCAGTCCATTATCAACTGATAATAATCCATTTCTGTGTCCCCTTAATGTCTTGCCTTTCTATTTTTTTCCTTATTGCCTTTCTTCATACTCTCCTCCTTCTCCCACCCTCTTCCCACCCTGTGCCCAGCATCTATAATCATTTTCCATGTTTCTATATCCTCTAATCTTTCAGTTTCAGCCATAGAGTGTGAACAGTTAGTATATATTAAGTAAGACATATAATGTCTCTCCTTCATAGCTTGGCTTGCTTAACTCAGCAGTAAATTTTCCATATTCATCCACTTTCTATCAAAAGCCAGGGTCTTACTGTTTTTTATGGCTGAGTAGTATTCCATAGAGTATATGTGCCACATTTTTTCAATCCATTCTTCTGTTGGTGGACATTTGGGTTGGTTCCATGTCTTAGCAATTGTGAATAATGCTGCACTAAGCATAGATGTACAAGCACTTTTTTGACTAAGTGTTCTTCTGTCCTTTAGGTAGATACTCAGAAGTGGGATTACTGGATCATATAGTAGTTCTATTTATAGATCTTTGAGGAATCTCCACATTGTTCTTCATGGTGGCTGGACCAATTTACATTCCCACTAGCAGTGTAGGAGAGTTCCCCTATCACTACATCGCCACCAGTACTTACCCTTTATATATTTTTAAACCTTAAATCATTCTGAATGAGGTTAGGTGGTATCTCATTGTGGTTTTGATTTGCATCTCCCTTACGATTAAGGGATATTGAGCATTTTTTCATATGCCTTTTTGGCTTGACAGAAAGGCCACCGTTTCAAACTTTATGGATTACTTTGCTAAAAGAGAAGAGCAAAGGATGATTGTATGTTTTCCTTGGAGAGGATTAGTATCTCGACAATTATTTTCAATTTTTAATTTTGTTAAATAATTTCAGTAAAGAGGAGGAAAAATGTATTTGAAAGATAAGAAGATTGTTATATAAGCCATTTGTTAGGAAAAGCAACAATATCATTTAAACTTTGGAACAGAAATTATGATAGAATGTTCTTATATTTAATGATAGGAGTACCCAGTAATTTACATAATTTCATGAAGAGATAAAAGAGAAAATTAAAATTGTTGGAAGCAACAAGAAAAGTATTAAAAATCAACAAATCCATGCTAAAATTAAAGACAAAGCTAGCTTGTGAATCACTTGAACTATATAGATGGATTTTAGTCAACTTTTGAAGGGTAGTTTCTTTCTTTAATGTTTCTTTATTTATTTCTTGAGAGACAGACAGAGTGAGAAAGACAGCACCTCCAATAGAAATTGATGCAATAATCAATAAGTCAGCCCCAGATCATTGGTGTGACCATAGGCACAAATATTACGAGCATACTCAGAGAAGTCTCCAGACACAAACCCAGAACCTTCTCATGTGAATTAGCCTAGTGTCAGGGTTTTTTTGTTTGTTTGTTTCCCTGCACCACTGTCTGGCTCCAGAAAGCTAGTCTTGGTATTTTCCCACAGTATACCGGGAACATCTTAGATAAAAATGTTTATAAAAAGGAACCCAAAATCTCTTTCCAATCACTTTCTGTTGAAGGATTTTCAATGATCTTTTCAAAATAAAACAAATTTTGTGCCAATAGGTTTAATAAAACATAATAAATAACCGTATCATTTGGTTCTTTTCCTACTAAGTAGATATCTTCACCCAGTCGTCAGTCTCTGAAAGTATTTTTCAAGGGAAAAGAATCACATAAAATCATTCATAAGGTTTACCCTGTCAAAAATGCTATCATTAAACCACTAATGTATGTCTGTTGGGGAACCCTTCTCTTGAGATCTGCTGCTGTTCATAAACCTCTTGATCTGTGATCTCATATTTTATATTTTCAGCAGAATATCTCCTGTGTATTACAGTTCCCTGTTTGCGTGGAGGTGCTCCATTTCTCTCCATTTAAGTATAATCAATGCCAAACTTCCTCATGTATTCATTTTTCTCTCTTTAACAATAGGAAAGATATGTAGGTATCAGTTTACATTGCTATGCTAACAGAAGGCATTCAAAAAGGGTGCATACTTGATCCAAAAAAAAAAAAAAACCCAACTTATTGAGGAATGCTTGCATTCAGATTTACCTACTTGTTAGTTGACAAATGAAAATAACTATTGATAGAATAGAACTTTGTATTATACATTATTTCTGAAACTTTATATAAGAAAATAATTCAAATATGAACGGTAACAGCCATTTGGCAGGCAAGATTTTCTTTTTCTTATATTATGAGATTGGAAGATGAATGAGGTTTCCAGGAGTTCCAAGAGATAGTTCCAGATGTCAGGAGCTGCAGCAAAGATGACTGTGACAAGGAAAATGGCAAAAGCGCATGACGGCATTAGAAGTTTCAGGCCTTGAATACACTGTAAAAGGTGAAAACAGTATGACTTTGATACAGCAGAAACATGAGACTGCAGTGTAGAGAATATTAAAAAGAAGAGAAGTCCTCCTAAAGTGGATTTTAGAATTATTGGGAAACCAGGTCTTCATACATCTGAAAAATGTGACAAAATTTTTATAAGGATTCAGAAGCCCTGAGGCTCCTGGGTTGTGTAAGCCTTTGAAGAGGATCTTTGGACTAATACAAGAGAGTCTTTCAGAAAATTCAGCAGAGGTGAGGATGACAAAAAAAGTAAATAAAGTCATGCAAAACTGCCTCAATGACTAGTCTTATCTATAGTGCATGATGCAGGAAAAAAAAAATATTATCACAGAACTACCAGGTACAAAGAATATTGTGCTGAAGGTAAAAGAAACAAAAATACTCACAATGGTATCTATGAAGGTAAAGAAGAAAGACCAAAAAATGAAGAAAATAGAACTAACTAGAAATTACTATCCAGATTTTAATACATTGTAGAAACATAAAGAAGAACTATCAAGGGCTAGAATAACGATTGATGCTGCAATATATTCGCAGTACTTACTTACTAAAAACTAATTTTTTAAACTGGTTCTCTCTCTTTCATCTTTCTTTCTTTCATTTTTTTAATACCAGAAAGTATATGTGCTTATGAGAGAGAGAGAGAAAACAGCCCTAATGGGCCTATGGTCACACCACAATGTTTGTTCCTCTGTTTCTCCATTCTGTCAAAAATTTTGGCATATGTTTTCAAGCTGCCAGGGTTGGGATTTGAATCGCAGCTGGCTTTGTGAGATCCAGCTTTCTATGCACAGTACTTAACTGCTGTGCTATGGATCCAGCCCTGAAAAACAGTTTTAAAGTTATAACTGTGATAATGTATAAGGCCTGAAGGAAAAAATAAAAATCATTAGGAAGAAGGCATCCTTTTACATTTTAACCAGTGCAGGCTGTTGTTAAACAGTGAAATCAATGCTGAAATTGGATCAAGAAGAAAGTGATTCACATCCTAGCGCTGACAAAAAACAGATGTGTTATGTTATTATGGATAAGTCACCCTCTGAGTGTTCATTTCCTCATCTAAAATGAGAGTTATAATTGAGGTATAGACCGCTATTATCTATTGATATCGATTGTGTCTTTCAAAATCATAATTTTTAGCAGGCAAATACTTTGTTTTAAAGATTGCACTTTCGGGAACCAGCAGTTAGCGTAATGGCTATGTCGCTGGACTCCCACGTAGTCGACCGCGGTTTGCGTCTCGGACCCGGTGGCTTACAACTCACGCCGGGCGCGTGTGCGTGCGTGCCCAAGATCCCGAGAGGAGAATGGAGGAGAAGGGATTGCGGCGTGACCATCCCCCCTGGGGGGTGATTTCTCGCTTTCTGTCTCTATGTCTCTCTCTGTCTGTCTGGCGAGCGCACGCGCCCTATAGCGAAAAACCTCTCAAAAAAAAAAAAAAAAAAAAAAAAAAAAAAAAAAAAAAAAAAAAAAAAAAGATTGCACTTTCTATTTTCCCCTGTAGATAGATGTGACTATATGATTAAGTTAGGAATACAATTAGAAACGTCAAGCAGCAGATTTAAGGAAACTTCTTTGAAAGGTAATGGATAAGAGCCCATTGTTGGCTTTATTTTTTTTCCCCCATACTGCTTTCTGAAATGAGGATACAATGGTTAGAGAGGCCTAGCTGTGCTCTCTCTCTCTCTTTGTTAGTTTTTGCCATAGGGTGTGTGCACTCACCAGAGAGTCAGAGAAGGAAAGTGAGAAATCACCCCCAAAGGTTGCCCATGCCACAATTCCTTCTCTTCCATTCTTCTCTTGGGATATTTGGGCATGCATGCACACACTTCTGACATAATTTTCAAGCAGCCAGATCTGAGACTCAAACTGTCATAGACCATGTGGGAATCTAGCAACTTAACCACCATGCCACCTGCTGGCTCCCAGCTACTCTGACAAAGAACTCAGGCCCATACCTTTAGGATGACAGAACGGTGTACTGAAGAAGCCAAATTTCTTGAGATCTTGGTGAAGCCGAGCCTGTATATCAGCTTTTGGGGTTTTGTGTAACAGATAATAGATTTCTATCTATCTTATTAAATTCTGGTATTCATAGCTGATCCTAATCCTGATAATATGCTTACTTTATAATTTATTAGAAGTCTTACAATATTGAGTACAAACACTACCAAAATTCTGGTATGTAACAGGAACATAATTCATCATAGCAGATTGAACACACCTGTATTAAACACAAGTTAACATGAATTTAGATAATCAGCCATAGTCCCAGACTGGTAGTGTAGTCTTTACCAAACTGAATTGCTCTATTAGGATCCGAGTGGCCAACCTCTGTTCAGATCCCCTAGTCTTTTTGAAAACATGCAGGGCGTCTGCATGCTGCCCAAGATCCTGAGGAACTGAAGGGCTGAGGAAGAGGAATTGTGACATGCTGAGACTCTGTTTAGATTGCCTCTCTCTCTTTTGTGCATCCATTCTTTATATGAATAAAGTAAAATAAACTTAAAAAATAGATTATCTTCAATATAAAGCACACTGGCTGGTCAAATCTAAAATTTTTAAAAAATATGTATTTATCATTATCATTATTATTATTTTTTTAAATTGGTTGTGCACACACCAGTGAGAGACAAGAGACAGAGGGGATGAGAAAGTAAGCCACCATGTCTAGCACTCAGACCATGGTCGGCCATGTGAAAATCCAGCACCTCAGCCATCACACCACCCGCTGACCCCCTAATTTTTTTTAAAAAGTTTTTTTTAGGGACCAGCAGTTAGCATAATGGCTATGTCGCTGGGCTCCCACGTAGTTGACCGTGGTTCGCGTCCCGGACCCGGCTGCTTAAACTCACGCCGGGTGCGTGTGCGTGCGTGCCCAAGATCCCCAGAGGAGAATGGAGGAGAAGGGATTGCGGCATGGCCGTCCCCCTGGGGGGGGTGATTTCTCACTTTCTGTCTCTCTGTCTCTCTCTGTCTGTCTGGTGAGCGCACGCGCCCTATAGCAAAAACCTCTCCAAAAAAAAAAAAAAGTTTTTTTAAGACTGTTTGAAATGGGACCAGCAGATGGCGTAATGGTTACATTACTGTACTCCCATGTAGTGGACCACAGTTTGAGTGAGTTCTGGACTTGATGACTTAAAAACTCATGCTTTGGGACCAGCAGATGGCGTAATGGCTATGTTGCTGGACTCCCATGTAGTCGACCACTGCTTGCGTCCCGGACCCAGTGGCTTAAACTCACACTGGGTGTGTGTGTGTGCGTGCCCAAGATCCCGAGAGGAGAATGGAGAAGAAGGGATTGCGGCTTGGCCATTTCCACTGGGGGGGCTTTCTGTCTCTCTCTGTCTTTCTGGTAAGTGTACATGCCCTATAACAAACAAACAAAGAAACCAAAACCTCTCCAAAAAAAAAAAAAAAAAAAGACCGCTTGAAATTTTGAAGAAAGTGTAACAAAAGAAGTAGAGAAAAAATGAAGTGAAGAGATGAGATAACTTACAAAGAGGTCAACTGTCATCTCCTTTATAAAACTTTCTTTATTCACCTAGATAGAACTAACATCCTTTGCTTTTGTGCCCACCAAATATTTAAACCCCAAATCATATTTTACTATCCCATTTTGCAACTCTGTGACCATGTCATTCTTAGAGAGCAATATGGAACACCTTCTCTGTCCCAGACAGCTGTATCTTGTTCTCACAGGCAGGGCTCACTGTGTATGTAGATGCCTCTGTTCTCCACTTAGGACTTGGCAAAATTCTCAAAAGCATTAATTAAGTTCATTTACAAACAAATTTCTTTAATTGTAATGCTAACCTAGATGAAGTATATGGTCAAGGACCCACGCTGGGCATGTATTAAGTACTAAGTAAAAGTTTTTGCTTGGGTGCTTGATAGATTAATTATTATATATATATATTATATATATATAATATATATATATTCTTTTTTTTCTCCCAATAAGGAAGCACTGGAGTGCAGAACACTGTGCTTTTAAATCTGCTTTACTGTTCCGTGATTGCAATCTCACTATCTTTTGTCTTCAAACCCTTTTCATCTAATCTGTAGTTCACAACTATCCCTGCTTCTCCATTCCTATTGATAGTGTACAAGACTGTCCTCATGACTCTAGTTTCAATATACTAGATCTGTTTATTCTAGTTTTCGTTCATTTTATACATATTGTGGAATGAACTTTCAGACATGCAAGTATACTAACTCTCCTTCTTTCCTGAAATGGATGATTTCTTTTAGCAAACACTACTGGTGGCATATACTCTCTCCTTTCTTACTAAAGGAAAAATTCTTTTGTTGAACCATTATGAGTCAGCAATGTGCTAAAAGGAAATGAGTCCAGTTCTTCTCCAGGGAATTAATTCACAAACTATTCAAGTCATTAGTTAGTATATTAGATTTGGCTGCATATAACAGATAACTAAAAAAAAAAAAAAGTGACTTAAATAAAATAGAATGCCATTTGTTTTTCACGGTAATTTCCAAGAGTTGGAAATTTGGAGCAAGCATGGCAGCTCTTTGTTTAGAAAATCTTCAAAAACTCAAGCTCCTTCTATTTTGAGCTTTCCTTGGAGGGTTCCATCTTTAAAGTCATTTCATGTCCTCAAATGTTTACTCAAGTTTAAGCTATTGCACTGACATTAAGTCATCAGAAAGATGAAGGGACAGGAAGAAGGATGAAGAAACATTCCCATTATATTTTAAGAAAGGTTTCTAGAACCTTCTACTTAATTCGTTTTATATAACCTGCTCATTGACTAGAATAAGTCATAGGATAAAAATTTGTTGCAAAGAAAGTTTGGAAAATATATTCTTTTTTCTAGGTTATAATATACTTAGCCAAAAGTGAAGTTCTTTCATTGGAAAGATGAGCAAAAAGGTAAAGAAAGATTGAAAGAAACACCAACATTCTTTATTACTTATGGTAACAGCACTCTCATTTGCCAAACAGTAGTTTGGGGTATGTATCCCAGTTCCACCAGTAAGACCTATGAAGTATGACAAAAGCTTCTGGGCAAGAACTTCACCTTTATTTTAAGACAGATTTTTGCTATAGGACACAAGTGCTCTCTGGAGAGATAGAAACAGACAGACAGAAAACAAAAAAGTACCTCCCCAAGGGGCATGACCAAGCCAAAATCCCTTCTCCTCCATTCTCTTCTCAGAATTTTGGGTACATGGGCACACATGCCCAGCGTGAGTTTTAAGCCATCGGGACCAGGACTTAAACCACAGTTGACCATGTGGGAGTTCAGCGACATAACCATTATATCATCTGCTGGTCCCAAGAACTTTACCTTTGATTAAGAGAGAGAGAGAGAGAGAGAGAGAGAGAGAGAGAGAGAGAGAGAGAGAGAGAAAGAAAGAAAGAAAGAAAGAAAGAAAGAAAGAAAGAAAGAAAGAAAGAAGAAGAGAAGAGAAGAGAAGAGAAGAGAAGAGAAGAGAAGAGAAGAGAAGAGAAGAAGAGGGGTGCTTAGTTATATTCCCTTTCCTTGTCTTTTTGATGTGAAGCCTGGTGGATACAGGTCAAACTACACCTAATAATGGAAAGCTTAGAGAAGCCCTGAGAATTTAACCATAGACAATTCTGAGCACTACTGAATTTTTGAATCTGCTTCATAGCCACCTACACGCAGTCCTCTTAGTAGGTGTATACAAATAAGCATCAATGTTGCTTAGGTCATCTTTATTGGCTATTTCATTACTTGCTGCTGAAGGACGGAAATTGTTACACTCCTTATTGGAAGAATAAAATCTAAGCAGTTAATCTATTTCTCCATTTATTGGGAATAATTTTATATATGCTTATTAAAGATGTTAAGACATTAGGACACAGAAAAAGATTTTCCTTTTGGGAATATAGCATTATATATTTGGTGAAAAAATGTATGGGGAAAAAACTGAACTCCATTGACACAGTAGATAAAATACTTTATGATCTGCTTGCTACTTGTATTTCAATCTAAATTTTCTTTCATTCTCCTCTTTCCCTTCCCCATATGTAGTATGATTAGGTCTTATTTTCTTTGTACATTATGCTGGGTCATGTCTTTACACATTGGTCTTCAACCTAGTCTGCATGCCAAACACTTATTGCTGTTTTAAGAGATCACTCATTTTTTTTTATAGAATTGTTTATTTAATTTTAGTTATTGTTATTATTTTAAAATTTGCTATAGGGCACATGAGCTCACCAGTGAGAGACATAGAGAGAGATGGGGAAAGTGAGAGAGCACGCTGGCAAATCTGGGTCTTGAACTGTGGTCAACCAGCACCTTAACCATTATACAACTTGCTGACCCCAAAGTCAGTTATTTTTAATTCACTTACCTCAGGTAGAGTTTGATCACTTGCATGTATCAAGAACCAGACTATAGTTAAGTTAAGCAAATAGGGATTTGTTTTTCTCACATGATAAGAAATTAGATGTAAGTAGTTCATGGTCTGACTATCTATTCATGGAAGTCGTCAACAATGAACACACTTCTAGAGCCCTAATCCATTCTATTCATTCCATCTTGTGAAAAGGTTTAGTTCACAATGTCTCAGGATAACTAAACTTTCAGATATTGAATCTGCATGCTAGGGTGGGAAAAAGTGAAATAAAAGGAAAGATTATATACTAGGTGAGCCTGCCTATATTTTCGAAAATATAACCTCTCTCCACCTAGTAGATTTCTGTCTACATTCTCATCAACCAGAACGAGTAGCCAGAGAACTTGGAAGATGAACATATTACTAACCTAGTAAGTTTAGGATTCTGTAAGAAAGAATAGAAAAGAAAATGACTTCTGCATATATATATAACCAAGTTATCTACCTATGTATCCACTGCACATTTTATCTTCATTACAGCATTAGACATAAAAGGTTGTTTGGGTCTATATGTGACTCTCTATGGAACTATTTCTCAAAAGCAATGTTTCAGTCAGAGCCTAGAAGGAAAAGGAGAGCATATGATAAAAGGGGCATATGAAGCAAGTATAAAGAAGAAACTGTTGACAAAGATGTGGACAGGAAAATGGGAATTAATCAGAGATGGTGAGACACCAGGGATTAAGAACAGAGGGTGGCAGTTATTATCCCTGTGCTTCAAGGGACAAGAAAATCAGCTTCTAACAAAACCAGTGAGAGCAGAAACAGAAGGATCTGTAGATCTGGGCAGGGATTCAGCCCCAGCCAATTTGCAGCCTGTGACATAAGGGTCAGAGAGAGTAAACACCCTTACCTCTCCTCTTATTTCTGGCAGTACCTCCCATTGGGCAAACCAACAGGAAACCAGAGAATGAATGTAACCCTGTTGATCTGGTCCTTAGAGGTCAGCCTCTTAGAGCTCATAACAAATGAAGAGGGGCAGAGATGAATTTTGATGTGCAGAGAAAAACCAGAACAGGTTATCCTGGATCATTTCCATGGTCCAGAATCTAGTACAGTGCCTGGAATATTATAAATTCTCTGTAAGTGTTATGAGTACTATTGAATATATTAAGAAGAAATACTTTGTCATTGACATGTGTCTTGACTAAAAATTTATACAACTTTAAATATGAGTTGAGAGATGTGGTTTGACCCTTAAAAAGCAAAGACTTGTGGAGTATTCCAAATCACCAAATATCTTTGAGGTTGAATGTGTTCACATGATTCTATGTTCAAGGAATGAACTAAGCATAACTTGTGAAGCTCATACTCTCTCAGAAACAAAGAGATCTTTCTCTGGTAGGCAGTCTTCAAGGAAAATCATGATAAATACTTTTAGTGCAGGAGTGCCAAACCCACATGAGTTCATAGCTGGGTGGCACTAGATGTTTTCTCTCCTTTATCCATGTTTGCAAAATTCTTTGCAGAAATCATATATTTCATGTTGGTTGCTTCAGTAAGAATGCCAAAAGAATGATTGCCCTTTTCATCTTTTAGGATTTTGGCAATTTCATCTACCAAGAGTGTACTTCTAAAATTTTCTGTGAGTAGCTATTTAAGATTGAGGTGAACTGAGGGAGAGAATAATGGACCTTTTTATAAATATAAAACTAAGGACCTCTGTGAATGACTATAGATTTTACAATACAGGGAAAGCCAATTTGGTTGAAATCAAGTTTTGATGAATTCCCCGAATTGTTGTACCAAAGTCTAGGTTTCAGTCAGGTAAGAGGAGAAGGAAAAAAGAAATCTGCCTTCTTTCTGAGATGGACTAGAAAGATGACATAGCTGAGTGAGTATTTATGAAATTGCATGCTACAGGGCATGTAGCAGAGACCGACATGAAGTCCTTTTTCCCCCTCCCTAATAAAATCTCTTAAATCTGCCTTTCTGAGAAATGTGTTTGGTGCAAGTAGATCCTCCCAGAGGGATGCAAAGAAATCTTGGGTACTGGGCACTGCTGACTTTCAGCCAGCGTAGACATGTGAGATACAAACGTTTTTCTGAACAGGATATGAAGGCTTTGCTGTATATTCATTCTTCAACCATGAGGTAAAGAGATTCACACCTGACGAGTTTTCTGAAACTTTAAACCAAGAGCTATGGTCCAAATTCTGACTTAGAAGTCTGAAAGAGCTTCTTTAGTATAATATAGGGTTATGAATAATTAAGATGTGTTTTGGTGACTTCTTTTTCTTTTTTTTAAAGACTTATTTACCTTTATGTATTTATTTTAATTTTAGAGGGGAGAGAGAGTGAGAGAGAGAGAGAGAGAGAGAGAGAGAGAGAGAGAGAGAGAGAAGGAAAGTAAGGAAGCAAGCCACCAGGTATAGGACTCGAACTGTGGTCAGTCATGTGAGAGTCCAGCGCCCTCAACCACCAGGCCACTTGCCAGCCCCATGGTGACTTATTTTTCAATGTTCCAGTTACAGCTCGGTGTGGTTATGAGAACATGGGGAGCACCCAGCCTTCATAGCTACAAGAGAGCAGAATTAGGGACCAGCAGTTAGCGTAATGGCTATGTCGCTGGACTCCCATGTAGTCGACCGCGGTTCGAGTTCCGGACCCGGCAGCTTAAAACTCATGCCAGGCGCATGTTCGTGCGTGCCCAAGATCCCAAGAGGAGAAAGGAGGAGAAGGGACTGTGGCGTGGCCATCCCCTCTGGGGGGGTGATTTCTCGCTTTCTGTCTCTCTGTCTTTCTCTGACTGGCGAACGCACGCGCCCTATAGCAAAAACCTCTCAAAAAAAAAAAAAATAAATAAAATAAATAAATAAAGGGAGAGAGCAGAATTAGTGCCCAATTGTGTATTTGAATGAGAGTCCTATTTCTCAAAAAAACACAAAAAAACCCTACATCTTTTTGAGATTTTTGAATATGAAACACACTAAATGTGATATGTAAAACTAAAAAAAAATTATAAATATTTTACACAGTCTTTTATGTACATGCATTATAATTTCTCTTACATATATATGTTTTACTTCTGTTATTACCAAATTAATTCCATAAAAATAGTATAGGGAAATATGTTTATTTTAAAACTGATGTAATATGTTGATATTATGACTGTATATCACCATTTGTGAAACAGTAGAATGCTTCTAACAATGATGTTATATTCCTTGAATTTTAAAAAAACAAAATGCCCCAAAGGTTTGTTTTTTAAATATAGAACATCACAAGTAAGAAAAACATATCCATTAGCTTTTACTGGTGTCTACTAACCATTCCTGTGCAGCTGTCCATAAAATTTGAGAGTCCAAGTAATGGGTTCAGGTTCAGATTTTCAAAGGAGAAATATATTCTTACTATTAAGTGCTGAGGTGTATAGTAAATTACATATCAGTTTCTAGAAGAATCAGTCAGGATTCCAAACAAAAAGAAAGTGTCTTTAACAAAGATCTAGGGTAAAAGGAGGTCTTTACTTTGTACATTAAACTGCTAGGTTATGTCATCCTTTAAAACATGTGCAGAAAACTGCTACATTGGTCTCTAGACAAAGCAGACAGAATTCAAGAAATAAGAGTCTACATAAGAAAGGGCTATGTTTTAGCATAAAGACGGGTGTGTCCAATTAATTAGTTTTGTTTAATGTAGATCTTTTGTTTAATGTGACTAAAGGGGATAGATGTGACTAACGTAGCACAAGTTAAAAACTATCTTAGCCTCTTGAAATTTAACTTAAAACAAGAGGTATTTATGTTATTTCCTTTGAGGGTGTTATGTTTGAATAAATTTTTTCACCATGATTAACCTGTCATTATTTAGGAAATTTTGTTTTTTCAATGAATGTTGTTTCATTTCATAAAGTTTAAATGTCTCAATATAATAAACACATGATACCCTATGACAGGTTTTCTTTTTTTCTTTCTTTTTTCTTTTTGAGAATCTGGTTCTCTTTGGAATACTTCCCAGGATCTTCTGGAAAACATATTTTTTACATCTAGGAACTTCTCTAAAAATTAAACAGTTGTAAATATAAAATATATGTCACATGCTAGTTCATTGTTTTTATGTCAGGAAAGTTATTTAATCGAGGGCTCTGCTGATTATTTAGTTTATTGCTTTATATCAACATAAGTTCTGAACACTTATTAATGGAAAGTAGATCCAACTGGATGACCCTTTTAATATTTGCAGCTCAAATCTGGTGTACAGTCACCAGAGCCAAAGATACAAATCTGCTAATTGTAACAGGTCTACCCCTGTTTCTGTCTCAATTGGACAAGTTGGTTGAGGCTAGTAACTTCTTACTTTCCATCTGGAAGTCAATCAAACAACATCTTTATCTTATATTTGGCATTCTGTCTTTCCATCTCTATTTTCCTAACTAGCAATGGGAGTAAAAACTTTCACATAAGTATATGAATCCATGTGACTTTTCCTGAGGTAAGAGCACTGAATGAAGTCAAGTTCAGCAAACTCAAAAGTCAGAATAATTTAGATTGAGGTGGGACATTCATGCCTAGACAAGTGTAAGAGAATAGTAATAATAAAAAAAATGGTAGTGTTGGGGGAGCAGCCAGTGGCATGGTAGTTAAGACAGCTGGATCCTACATGACCAACTTCATGGTTTGAGTCCATCTTAAAAAAAAAACATGCTAGTTGTGTGTGTGTGTGTGTGTGTGTGTGTGTGTGTGTATGTGTATACATACCCAAAACTCAAGAGGAGAAAGAAAAGATTGTAGTGTGGCCATCCCCCTGGAAGGTGATTTGTCACTTTTTCTCTCCCTCTCTCCTCTCCTTCCTAGTGAATGCATGAATATCCTATAGAAAAGAGTGAGAGAGAAACAATTTGCTGCACTCAGTACAACACAGAACACTTCACCTCTAGTTGCCAAAATGTGTGAGGACTTCTTCCAATCAACAATTGGTTCTCCAGGGGATACCAATGGGGTGACCTGTAATTCAATTTAGTTCTAACTTAAGAGAATCTCACATTCCACAGATTAGAGCTCAGTCCCACCAGACTGTTTTTTCCTCCAGAAGCCAATTGCAAGTCCTAACTGGACTTCTGACCAACTGGCTATAAATTAAGGGTTCCCTCATCTCTTCTTTGGGTTTGGTTAATTTGCTAAAACAACTCACAGAACTTAGATTTTCTTATTCAAACTGATATTCAAATGTAAAGCCAGTAGTCTAACAATAATTTTGCCAGAACACAGTATATAACTTTCTGTGTATATAACAGGAAGTTATATACTTTGACAGTAGAGAAAAAATTGTATCAACAAAAATTAGGAGTGGAAGGAGAAAAGAAGTTTATGTAAATTATTTCTTCTTCTTATTTTAAATAATCATGATGTGGGCCAATTAATAAAAGTTCACATATATTTACTTATTTATTTTATTTAAGTTTATTTATTTGTTTATTTTAATTTGACCAGAGAGTGTGACAGACATAGTGAAAGAGAGACAGAGAGGGAAAGTAAGAAAGCAAGCCGCCAGGTCAGGGACTCGAACTGAAGTCGACCATTTGGGATTCCAATACCTTTAACCACCATGCCACCTGCCAGCCCCAATATCACATATATTTAAAATCACAAATCTAAAAATTAAGAAAGAGTGCAATTGATTAAAATTAAGTGGTGGAGGAGAGAAAAAGGAATGAGAAAGAAAATTGCACACAGTAAAATTGATAGAAACTAAGTAAGTAAGTGAATAAATAATGGCCGACTACAGTGAAGTATGTTGTCATATCAAAAGAGGGCTAAATTCGCTTAAAAGACAAAACGATTTCAGATCAGATGACATTAAAACCCAACTTTATATTTTATACAAGAACCACACCTAAAACAAATGAGTCATAAAGACTGAAAATAAAAAAAAAAAAATGGATAAACATATAACAGGCCAGTGAAAACAAAAGCAAGCAAGAGTTGTAATCTTGATATGTAGCAAATTGTACTTAGGACCCAAGACATTAAATAAAAATGGGATACTGTAATGTTAGTAGTTATATGGGACCAGCAATTGGCATAATGGCTATGCCACTGGACTCCCAAGTAGTTACCACGGTGCAAGTCCCTGACCCAGTGGCTTAAACTCATGCCAGAAACGTGTGTGCATGCGTACCCGAGAGGAGAAAGGAGGAGAAGGGATTGCAGCATGGCCATCCCCCCAGCGGGTGATTTCTTGCTTTCCGTCTCTCTGTCTCTCTTTGTCTTTCTGGTGAGCGCACACACCCTATAGCAAAACAAACAAACAAACAAACAAACAAAAAACTCAAAAATATAGTTATAAATAACTGGACATCAAAAGTAACACTGATATTTACAGATTAAAAAAGGTAGAACAGAGTAAAAAATATATTTTCTTATGTTATGAAATATAAGAATAGTAGAGGAGATCTGTAGTGGGAGATTTTAATTACTATTTCATAATTCAGGACAACGGATCAGAAGGAAATGATTTAGGACACCTATGTAACCACATACTCATACCCAAGCGCACACACACACACACACACACACACACCTACTAAAACTAAAATGTTTTCTATTTCCAGGTGCCTCTTTAATAATAACAAACTAAAAACCATATATCAGGCCAGGTGGAATAGTGGTTTAGGTGCAGGACTCCCAATTGGCTGACCTCAGTTCGAGTCTTAGACCCAGCAACTTGAAACTCACACCAGGCACGTGTGTGCTTGCCCAAAATCCCAAAAGGAAAATGGAGAAGGGATTGTATTGTGGTCATCTACTCTGAGGGTTGGGAGGGTGATTTTTCACTTTCTGTCTCTGTCTTTCTCTGTCTCTCCAGTGAGCTCATGTGCCCTAAAGCAAAAATCCACCACCCCCCAAAAAAAGAAGTAGTAAAAAAAATAAACATCTCACTCAAGGCATTAAGTAATAATAATGTGAGATTAAAATAAATTTTAGATGAAGAAATTAATTACTTAGAAAGAATAAGTAATATTAATATGTATACAAAACTGCTTATATTAGTTAAAAATATCAAATGGATGCAAACATGTCATAAAAGAAACAATAAGGGGGAACAACTATAAGAAAATAAAAAGAGTAAAATCAATTCAAATCTATATAAATCTATGTAGATAGTCCTTTAAATAAATATGATTTACTAAATTGATTCCAGAAGAGAGAAATAGCTCTAAACTATCCCATTGCCATACATTTAGAAACTTACCAGAGTCCCAAATCAGTAAGACATGATGTCTGGGTAAACAGTAAATTAACCTAACCATCAATGAAAAGATAATTCCAGTGTTAATTCAAAAGTTCTAGAGCATACAAAATGAAAGAAAACGTCCAAATGAATTTTAAGTTTTAGGTGTCTCATTAATATAGATGCATTAACAAGATTCAAAAACATTACATAAATAGAAACCTCCAATTTAAACTGTTTTATAAACATCAATGCAAAGTGCACCAGTTCTGTGCACAGTCATGATGAGCTGACCAAGAGAAGCTGAGTCCCACATGACAGCGGCAGTTCAAATCACAGGCCTGGTCAGCCTGCAACACACTGGGTACACACAAAGGGCCCAAGATCTGACTGGCTAGAGGACCAGAGGAAGGGAAAGGGACGTGGTATGACTAGGCCCTGTGGAGAGTGCTGGACTCTCTCTCTGATGTGTGAGCATGTGCGTGCAGGCACACACACACACACACACACACACCCATAAAACAAAGACAGTGTAGCAATACATCTTCCTATACATAGAATCTCTAGAAGTATATATATATATATATATATATATATATATATATATATATATTTTTTTTTTTTTTTTTTTAGAGGTTTTTGCTATAGGGTGGTGCACTTGCCAGACAGACAGAGACAGAGAGACAGAAAGTGGAAAATCACCCCCCAGGGGGATGGCCGTGCTGCAATACCTTCTACTCCATTCTCCCCTTGGGATCTTGGGCATGCACACACACGTGCCTGGCATGAGTTTAAGCCACTGGGTCTGGGATTTGAACATTAGTCAACTACATGGGAGTCCAGTGACATAGCCATTACAGAAACTGTTGGTCCTGAGAAGGATATATTTTCTGTGAGGAGAACTGGGTGGCTAGGAGATACTGGTGTATTACTTTATACTTCATGAACTTCAAATCAAGTGAATGAATTATGCATTACATCGTTGAAAAAAATTTTTTTATTGCCAAAGGGCACACATACTTGTAGAGAGAGAGGGAGAGAAAGCAGTCCCAATGGGGAATGATTACACTACAATTCCCCTCCCTCGATTTCTCTACCCCTTCAGGATTCTGAGCTCACATGTATATGTGTTTGGCATGTGTTTTCAAGCCACTGGGGCTGAAATTTGAACCCTGGTTGGCCATGTGGAATCTGGCTCCCACTGCACAGCACTTAACCATGGTGCTATGGGGGCTGGGCCAATAATTAATTTTTTTTTTTCATTTCCCCCTCAAAAAAAGAGGGGATTATAATCAAGCTTGTATTTTTTCAAGATTCTTATGCATTAGCATAGAAAGTTTCCCACAACTATTTTTTTTTCTGATCAAAATTGATGAGAGATAAGTCCTGTATTTGGTGTAGATCTTGACTGGCTCAGTTGACTTAGGAAATGCTCCATTCTTGTTTCTGAATTATTGCCCTCAATTTGCAGATGAAAAAAAGAAGTAAACAGAAAACCACAAAGCTAAGAGCAGGACATGTATCTTTCCTACAGTGCCGTTATCCTCATTCTGATTGCCACTTAACGCATGAAATCTGAGCAAGTTTCTTGGCACTCTCCTTCAAAAAAAATTATTGTGGTTATTTTCTTCTTTAAATTGGAATAATAAAAAAATCCCTTGGATTAAAAAAATTTAATAGAAATTTATCTCTTTACATAACAAATAGAGATATGAGAAAGAAGCATAGGCACCCACAATGGGGTCTTCACAGTATGATCCACCCCCTGCTCCAGCTAACCCAATCATAGGCATTTATATATGTTCATTGTATACAGGGGGGTCTCTAGAAGGCAACGGGGGACCATCTCATGTGAGTCCGGTCATGTTACCACTAGGCCACCATCTGACACACAGGGGTTTTAAACAAGATTAAATTACATGATACATATAAAATGGCTAACAGTTTCTCTTCATTTTGTAATGGATCTTACCTGCTTATGTAGATAAAGAAGAGTCAGCTTTGGGTCCTGCTGCCATGAATGTGCTGCTAAGATGCTGGACTGTGTATTTAGGAACCATGTGGGAAGCCCAGACTTGACTCTAGTTCCAGTCTAAAGGAAGGACGAGGTGGTGTGTGCCTGTAATTCCAGCAACTCATGAGGCTAAGATCAGAGGTCCAGGGCCAGGAACTTGAGGCTGATCTGGGTAATACAGGAAGACCCTGTCCAAAATAAACAAATAAACAAACAAGGAAATGAGAGAGAGAGAGAGTCAGCTTTTGTATTGGGATATTGAGTTTTAGAAAGATTTATTTGACAAATATTTATTAGACACCTGCTATGTAGTAGGCACTATCTTAGGTCCTGAGGATACAGCTATGAATAAAACAGAAGAGACCTTACAAAATGTAATTCCTTCCGATAAGCACTATCAATCAAGCTTATTATTCTAAAACTTCTATAGTTTTGGGCAGCATAGCATGAAGAAGCACCTCCCCTACTTCTCCAGCCACCTCAGTCATCCTCAAAGAGGAGGGATCAAGGGTCATGGTTCAGATCCCCGTGGTCTACCTGTTTCCTTCAGACGCTGGAGTGTCAATTGCCAAGCTTTCTAAGTAGATGACACTCCGGCTCTGCTTGCCCTGACAGCCAATCTCTGGTTTGCAACTTTAATTTCCCAAGCACATACTTCAAGAACAAATACATCTCTACCATAAAGTAAACCTCATTTCAAATGATAACATGTGGAAACAGAAATTAAATGTACAGCTTCTGGCCATTTGGTGTTTGTAATACTAGACAGAGGCTTTGAAAAGAAAAACCATTATTTGAAACAAATTAATCAGTTGCTGTGGTGCAAAATATCTTCTCTGGTTCAAAAAATATTATATTCTGTAGCTTTCCTAGCATATTTCATTTTGTGCAATTTAAATTACCCTTACATTTAACCAAAGACAAAAAAAGTGCTTTCATCAATATTTTTTTCTTGAGACTCCTTGACATTTGGTTTTAGGAAAGGAGATATGTTTTCTAATTTAGGAAGCATCTGGATTTAGGTCAGTTGTAAAGAAAGTACTCAACTGTGTAACAAGTGTGCATTTTCAACCTATGTATTAAGGAGCAATTTCTGAAACCCAGTATTGATATTGTCTTGAGTTATTATGCATAAAGCTGAACTCGTATTCTGTTTCCTGTGATTCCAGGCATTATCAGATCTGGACGTATGTAGATTCCCAGGGCATAGCTATAGACTCACTCATGAAAAACAAAAAGCAAAACAAACAAACAAACAAAACCCCACAAATGTGATGAGGAAACCCCCCCCCCCCCCAGACCTAAATTCAACAATCTTAAACTCAAGCTTGTCCATGAGTACTTTTTTCTTTTTCTTTTTGTTAAAAGGAGTGAGAAATAATGATTCTGGCATAGAAATTATTAGTCATGGCCATTTCCAAAGGCTGTACTGCCAGCCCTTCTGCCTTAAGTAAATTACTCCATGTGAGTTCTCTGTAAACAATTACAAAGATGCTTATCTTTGGTCAGAGTTTCCCTTCACTGACTCATTTTTGTCACTGAAATGATGTTGTCCACACAGAAACCAGCAGTCTCCTCTCAGGAGGGAAAGGCTTTCAGATCACTATTGAACACTCCAAAAGGAAAAGCTCTCCTAAGGCCTTTGGGTACATATTAAGGTAATATTTTAATGAAGTAAAGTTCTCCTCTTCCTCTTTTTTTCAGGTTTATACAATATAGTTGAGTAACAAGATGAGATTGATCAGCTAAATGAAAAGTCACTGGTCACTAAGTGATATAAAAAGTTTTACTCTGCACTAAGCAGAAATGAACTTTTCAAACTGAAGGCTTCATAAGGTCAAATGATGTCTGAAGATTAAGCAAGAACATCACTCATGTTCTGTTCTAGATTAAGCAAGAATATTTTGAATCTAAGGCAAATGAGAGTAAAATAAGAAATTGGGTGAGACTTCGAGTCAAAGAAAGAGACATTTATTTCAGTAATTATAAAATCATTGTACTCCATCAATTCTGTATTTTGATGACTGAAGTCTTTAGTTGAGTGGCCACAAGTTACAATTTAAAAAGCCGAATCCAGGTCTGGCCCTATAGCCTAGTAGTTAAGGGAGCTGGATCCCAAATGGCTGACCACAGATCGAATCCCAGCCCCGGTGGCTTGAAAAATACTCTGGGTGTGTGTATGTGTGTGCCCAAATCTCAATAGTATGGAGAAATGGAGGAGGAGGGTTTGTAGTGTTACCGTATCCCTTTGTAGTGGTTGTTTTCTTCTGCTCCTCTCTCTGTCTCTCTATCTCCCTCTGAAAATTAAAAAAAAAAAAAATCCCCCCAAAAATAATTTAAAAAACCAGCAAATCTTACTTGTATAGTCAAGATGAGAATAATTCCTCTGTTAGTGACATAAAAATATCATCATTGAAAAGGTTATGAGAGAGTGAATTACCAATGACAGGAATGTAAACTTTGTTTTTTCTTTTTTAAAAAGATTTTGCCTTAGGGTACATACCTTGCCAGAGATGCAGAGAGACAATGAAAGGAAAAGTGAGAAATCACATTTCAGATGGATGGCCATACTGCAATCCCTTCTTCTCCATTCTCCTCCTGGGATTTTGGGTGTATATGCACATGTGCCCAGTGTGATTTTCAACGTAGTGCATCCAGGACTCTAACTTTTGTTATACATGTGGAAGTTCAGCCACCTTAATCACCATGCCACCTGCTGGACCCAGGAATGTTAACTTTTTGACTAAAATTCTAATTCTTGCAGAAGCATTTATAATTCATTTGACTACATCATAACATCCTATTTTACTGAATAAGTTAATCAGATATTCCTGGCTCCTCTAGCACTAGAAATTAGATCCTAGAAACAAAAGATGTTTATGTACTTATTATTATCAGTTTCAAAGACAGTTGTAAAGAAAAGATAATAATGAAGTGATTTAAGTTCATTTATCTAAATAGCAGTACTTACTTTTTGAAGCTCTCTTCCATCAGCACATGAATGGTTGTAAGAATCATTTTATACTTTAAAAATAACAGAACTTTATTTTAATGAAAAATTAGGATAATAGGTAAAGAGCTCTGCACATGTAGCAGTCTATAAAGACCTTATTTGGTAAACCAGACAATAATTAAATCTGAAAGTATAATGGCCACAACCATTTAACTTGCATGTAAAGACCTTAAAAATATAGGGCATCTCCCAAATATACAACCAACTATTTTTTGACAAAGGGCACTTGTCAATTCAGTGAGGAAAATCTGTTTAGCAAATGGTGCTGGAAAAACGTGGTATCAACCTGCAGAAAGATGAAATTGAACCACTCTCTCTCATAATTCACAAAAATCAACTCAGTGAATCAAAGATCTAAACCTAAGACCTCAAACCGTAAAGCTGCTAGTGGATAATGCAGGGAAAGCTCTTAGAGACACTGGAGCAGGCAAGAACTTTTAAAATAAGACCCTTAAAGCACAGTTATCCTAAAATTAGACAATTGGGATTACATCAGGTTAAAAGTCATGATTTTTTTTTATGTTTTCTATGCAAAAATGCATCATGAGTTTTCCAAAGACCCAGTATAAAATGTGGTATTAATAATTATGACTTTGGACTATGGGATAAAGAGTGATTTTATTTGCTGATTTATACTGTATGTAGTAGTTTCTAATACTATGTAGTGTTTAAGGACACAGGCTTAGAGATCTATCTTAGTTTTTTCACAGACTTGAATGATTTAAATAATTTCTCCTAAGCCCCTTTTCCTTTTATGTATAGTGGGGAAAATAATATCTACCATATAGGGTTCTTGTGATGCTTTCATGGGATTTTGTATACATAAGAATACTTACTGTGCCTTTCATATTGTAAGCACACAATAAATGGAAGTATTATTATGTATTTTATTTAAACAGATTATTTACATCTGCAAAGTAAAGTTTTACCATTTTAGGATCCCCAAATTCAAAGGTTACCTAGAGAATAAAATTAATCACTTTAACTCAAGAAAATTACATATATTTTTAAATGACCCTAGACAATTTTATAAACCTACAATGTCAGTGTTTCTATTACTTAGGAAGCATCTATGTTTATATATGTGTGTGTGTTCTTTGCTACTAGATATTATATACAATTAAATTGCTGTCTAAAATTTCTGATTTGTTAGTGTGGATTAAAACATCATCTCTGGGAACCAGCAGTTAGCGTAATGGCTATGTTGCTGGACTCCAATGTAGTCGTCCGCGGTTCTTGTCCCGGACCCGGTGGCTTAAAACTCACGTCGGGCACATGTGCGTGCGTGCCCAGGATCCCGAGAGGAGAATGAAGGAGAAGTGATTGCGGCATGACCATCCCCCCTGGGAGGTGATTTCTCGTTTTCTGTCTCTATGTCTCTCTCTGTCTGTGGCGAGCGCACGCGCCCTATAGCGAAAACCTCTCAAAAAAAAAAAAAACAAAAAACACACACACATCATCTCTGGGGGCCATCAGGTGGCATGGTGGTTAAGGTGCTGGACACTCCCACTTGGCCAACCACAGTTCAAATCCTGGACCTGGTGGCTTGCTTTCTCACTTTCCCTCTCTCTCTGTCTCTCTCTGGTCAAATTAAAATTAAAGAATAAATAAATAAAATTAAATAAAATAATTCTTTAAAAAATCATCTCTGTAAAAATTAAAAAGTAGTTATAGACAAATACAGGTATACAAATCTTTCCAAATATCCAAAACTTTAGAAACTATCTATTTATATGTTTAAAAACAATCATTTGTATCCTGTATTAATTATAAATATTTCATAGGAGTCACCATGAATTATTTATAGCCTCATTGAATATTTGTCAGGTAATAAAAGAAATGTTCCAGTAATTCTAGTTGAATGATTAGAATTTTAGTTTCTGATTGAGTTGATAGTTTGAAAAGAGGAGTTTAGGAGACTGAACCGAGGTTTTCTAACTCTACAATCAGAACGTTTAGAAAGTGTATTGTTTTTCTAGTAGATTTAGCTACCTGGTCATCCAGTGTAGATTGGCCCATGTGTACCTGAAGAAGAAGTTATAAAATTATAAGTTATTCTTTTCTCTTTATCCCCCTCTGCTCGCTTTGTTGGTGGTAGAACAGCACTTCATAGTAGAACTAGAGATGGCAGAAAGGACTTCCCACCCATCATCCATCCATCTTTTTATTCATTCTTTCTCTAAATATTATTTGAGCCTCTTTAAGATGACGTGTACTTTGCTAATATGCTACATCTCTTACAAATACAAAGGAAGAAAGCAACAATAAGAAAGACAAAGTCCCTGGCCTCAGAGACATGCAATTTTAGACAAACCTACCAGAAGAAACATGCAATAAGCAAGTGGACAAAATAAGAAAGAAATGCCACACAAGATATTAATGGTATCATGTAAAGCAGAATAATCACTTGTTGGATCGGGATGATGATGAGGGACCCTTCCTCAGATAGGGTAGTCTGGGAAGCTTCTCTGAGTTGTGACCTGAGGAAGGAGATAGAGCCAGCCAGAAAGAGCTGAGGAGAAAGTCTTCCAGACAGGGAAAACCACAAGGGCTTAGAGAATAATCATGACATAATATTAAGTGAAACAGGAATGCTAAACTGATTTATTCATACAATGGGACTCAGTCAAAAGAGATGAATTTGGATTGATATGCATCAACATGGATAACTCTCAGAAACATAGTGAATGGAAAAAGTCAGCTACAATATGATGCTCTGTGATATAATTTACGAAATATTTAGAAACAGAAAACAAGGGTATATACTTGTTATATGGCACATACACATATGGTGAAGTATAAAAACATATATAATAATGATATAAAGCAACTTTAGGATTTTGCTATTCCTGGGGAAAAAGAGAAAAAGAATGGAGAATTGCACTTCATCTAAAATATTTGTTTTTTTAAAGAAATATGAGATGAAATACTAAAGTCAAGGGGTGATTACATAAATATGTACTCTTTTATAACTTTATGTTTATTGGAAAACTTTAAAGATTAGAAGTCTAATAAAATAGAATACAAATGGTATGAGCCTAATGCTAAAATTCAATTAAAATACAGAGTATGATCTCAATATTTAAAAACTAGAAGTAAATATCTTGAAATGTTAATAGTCATTATCTCTGTGTGGCTGGACTGTGGGTTATTTTTGTTTTTATGGTTCCAAACTGCCTTAGGAAAAATGGCCAACTGAGAGAGAAATGGGCAGCTAGAGGGTATATTATGGAGGAAGATCAATGGTATGTAACCATTCTGAGTTTAGGTTTTCAGGACAGTCCTTTCTAGCCTTATCCTCTAACATGCTTCACCATCTATGTTCTTAAATAAGCTTGTTCATTGGTTGTTATTTAAACAACCTTACTGAGGCAAAATTGATATAAATAAACTGCATATATTTAAGGTGTACAGTTTGACAAAATTTGACACATATGTATCCCCATGAAGTCAGCGCTGCAGTCACTTCTTGAACATGTACACAAGCCCCAAGAGTTTCCTTATGTCCCTTCATAATTCTCTCTGATCTCCCCCCCTCTCCCCTACACCACTCTTCATTTTGTAAATTTTTATACAAGTCGAATCAGTGAATATGTACTCTATTTTGGTCTTGGTTCTTTTATTCATCACAATTATGTTGAGATTCTTCCATGTTATTTGAATGTGTTAATAGCTCATTCCTTTTTATTAATGAATAGTATTCCATTGTATAGAGAAACCACAATTAGTTGATGCATTTAACTGTTGACAGACTTTTGGATTGTTTTCAGTTTAGGGCTATTACAAATAAAGCTGCCTGTACATTCATGTATAAGTCTTTGGACATATTCTTCTTTCCCTTCTTCTCTTGGGCAAATATGATCTATTTTTAAATGTCCAAAGTTGAAGATCTCTCATTTCCCTTGAGATTATTTGGTAATAGAAGAGTTCTCATGGTAAAATACTTTGTTAAATTTGAGCTAAATTTCCATCTCCTCAAATTGATTCATTTGATTAAATTCATCCTCTCACCATTTGTGTTTATACTTGACAAATATCTGTTGGCTATCATAATGCTTTAGTCACCACTTTGCTAAAAAAAGCTTCATCTTCTGGATTCTTGGGGTTTTTTGGATGAGTCCATCTTTTCCATTTTTAAAAAATCTCATGGTTATTCTGATCCTCTGCTATTTAGCTGATCTGTTCATTGATGAAGATTAATTTATTTACAGTTAGAAGCTGTTAGAGTTTTAGTAGCATCTCTTAGTAAGTCCCTTCTCTCTTATGTGTAGAGCACATTTGGGACTAAGTGTAAGAGTCAGAGGCTACAGCTTGAAGTATCATTTATTTTGAGGGATTAATAAAGCTGGTTCTGGAATATACTTTTAAGCTTTCAGGAAAATGGCCTCGTTAGTCTTTTACCCTACAACTAAACTTGCCCCCCCTCCTCAGTATTCATAAGGTGGACAATCACAGCTTCACCCTTTGAGAGACTTTCAAGTGCTAAAATGGGAACAGTACAGCGAACAGTCTTTCAGTTGCCTGGCAAGTCCCGGAAGTGAGTCTCATGGAGCATGTCCAGATATGAGGTCTGTTTCTGAAGCTCCTCAATCAGATATTTAACTTCTTCTGTCTTTGGGGGAAGGAGTGAATAAGAAATAAGGCAAGGAAAATGTTAGTCTAGGTGGAATCCTTCTGCATGGAAATAGGAGGAACTCTGGGTAAATGTCCCTCCCTCTCTCCTCAATAGGAATTGTCTACAATTCATGAACACGGTACATCACCTTGTAGAATCAGGGAATAGATGAGCTCCCGTTATATTAGGTGGTTCCATGCATCTGTGTCCCTTGGAGCCACGGTCCTGCTCATCTCTTCTTTTTCCTTAGCTCTAGTAACACCACTCAACACCACAGAGTGCAAAGTGACTTTCAAGTGATTTTGTTCCTGAATAAAGAGGATATGGCAAAGAACAGAGATAGAGGAATTTGTCCTTGGTTGTCCTGCCAGGAAGGAAAGGGCTAATCTTAACAAAACATTTCTCTGCTTTCAAGTCTTTGCTTTGGCATTGGAGGAACCCACTCACTTCTATATTCATTGAGAATTTCCAAGGAGGAGTATGTTTCTTTTCCTTTTGCACGTGAAGACAGCATTTCAGTTTTGCACAACTCTTTTAAAAGGAGGCAAAAAGATACAAAGGTTTAAGACCTGCCAATTTCAATGATTGAAGCTTTCATGCAGTTTGCCTGCCCAACTAATTGATGTAAATGGACGGCAAGCTGGTTCCACCCTGGAGAGAGGATGCTTGACTGTTAAGACAGTGCTTCTCTGTGTTGGCTGAGCCATCTGACTTTATCTTAATAATGTTCCAGCACTGATAATCTGTAAGGAAGGTTTGTATCCTTCCTAAGATATGCTTCAACAAGAAAGAGGAAAGAATCAGGGTTTTAATCCCTTTCAAAGCTATGATCTTAAAGTTTCCAGATTTTGGTAATAACTATCACACAAAGATAAACATGTGAATTATTTCTATCCTCTGAAGATAACATGAGAAAAGCAGAATTTGAACGGACACATCTATTTGTATCAAAATGAAGTAGAGAGGGTAGAGGAGAAGTGAAATTGCAATCCTTGCATTATGTTATCCATAGTACATGTTATGTAGGTAGAGAAAAAACATTTGACCATTTTGACCTGAAAAGCAATTTTATAAATCATGTTTTTTTTCCATTTTCTTGCATAATGATTGAATTGATACAGATAATTTTTTTTTGTAATTTCCCAAATCTTATTTGATAAAGAAACATTATTTTTGCATTTATGATATCCACCTTTATGGATTAAAATAGTGCCAATTAGTTTCCAAAATAATTATCATCATTGCTATATTTCACTCCCTCTCCTTTTCATACAAACACACACACACACACACACACACACAGGTAAATTGTTGCCACGAGTATAAGATAGCTTTTATTCTATTTACGTTCACCAAAGCATTTTATGTTTTGTTGCCATGGCACACTGTCTCAATCCTGAGTCATGTATTCATGTAAATATGAAGAAGCCCTGCATCATGTCTCCTAATGTCACATTATGCTTTTGCTAAGGAAGAAAAATCACAACTTGATGTATAGTGTTGGGGTTTATTCTTCAATTAAATAAGCTTCATCTAAATGCTTCAGTAAGTTCTAATTGCTCATTTATAAACTGTCTTTGGCAAAAGTGACATCTCAGATGGCAGGTGTTAATGACTTACTAGAAGCAGAAAAAAAAATTCTGATCTTTTTCATGATTTAAATGCAAACAAATCTCAGGTTTTCCCCAGAAAGGGAAATATGATCTGTTTTAATTTTTTTGTACTCACTAATTGTTTTAATTATATTTAAGAAAAATATTGGTTTGGAGGATTCAGAGTCACTTAAGTCATGGGTATTTCCCCAGGCCAATGAAGGCTAGGACTTTAGTTAGGATACAAAATAAGTTTTTTTCTTTTCTGTGCTTCTCTATCTTCTCTAGAGTCTTATTTGTTTCTGGGTACCAGATGATGCTAATTAATCTTGATTCCCAACATGTATCCAAAAAGACCACATGCCACAATTTGAACAGCTTCCTAAACCATGTGGCTATTAAAGAGATTTCCCCAGCACGGATGGGAGACTTCCTGCTTGTTTTTTCTACCAATGGTGTGCTTGCTCTTGTCCTGACAATGACTCTTGACCACAGTAGTGTCACTTTGTCTCTGGGACAAAAACAGACTCAAGGGTGGTGCCAAGATGACTTACTCAACTTTCATTCCATCTGGACAAGTACACGTTTCTTCCCTTTTTGCAGTTAACAGAGGGTCTCTGGAAAAGTTAACCTTGCTTAGCCCAGATGAGACTGAATGGTATCCTTGAACAACTAGTCTGCTCTTCTACTTAATCTGTCATGGGATCCAGAAGCCCTCTGAAAATTGCTCATTTTTCTTCCTTTGTTATCCAGATAATCCCTGGGGTTCAGACAGCTATTTTGGTATAAGGTTGCTATCTCTGAGGCAAAGAATTTACTCCAGTTAAGAGAAAATAAGTGCTCTAACAGAGATGTCATTGGTTCTTTCAGGAGGAGTCATGTCTTCCTCATATTCTCAACAGGAGCCTATCTTTTTTTTTTTTATTATCATCATATTCTTCTTTATATTACATTGAATTACATATAACTTTACATTGTATTACATTACTTTTTCAAAAGGGAATGCCATGCATGTCAGTCAGTACAGAGACATTAATCTCCCGGCTTCAACATTCAATATCTTTTCTATGTTTTCCCCAATCATTATTATTATTCTAATTATTTTTTAAGACAGTCCATCGCTATTTCTCATGTTGCTTGTACAAATACTTTGCCCATCATGAAATACTTCTCAGACAAATCCAGTTGAGAATACTATACATGTCAACATCAACAGTTAATAAGCCATATCTGTTTCTCACTAATGTCCTACCTCTCTATTGTTCATTTGTTATCTTTCTCTATCCTCTTCTCTTCACTTCCCCCATTCCACACTGTCCTATTCTCATTAAGTATCTTCACTGCTTTTATGTCCTCCAATTTTTTTTCACTATCATAGAATGCTGATAGTCGGTATATATTGAGTGGATACATACAATATCTTTCTTTCATATCCTGGCTTACTTCACTCAGCAATATATCCTCCGTATCTGACCACTTTCTATCAAATTCCAGGGCCTTGTTATTTTTTATGGCTGAGTAGTATTCCATAGAGTATATATACCACACTTTTCCAATCCATTCATCAGTTTGTGGACATTTAGGTTGGTTCCATGTCTTGGCAATTGTGAATAATGCTGCAATAAACAGGAGCCTATCTTTACTCCACTGTGCAAGCAATGGGGATTGTTTGACTATTGGAAATGCTGTTCCATATTTACAGGAGGAATTCCAGTAACAACTCAAAGATTGTCATGCTATTCAGAACAGACAAACTCAGATACTATTCCGTATTGTGTGTGAGTTATGAGGGGACCTCAGTTTATGGGAAAATGGAATTAATATATAAGCTTACTTTAGTGCAAAATTTTTTAAAAAGTATATGTATAGTTTTTTATAATATTTATTTTTCATGAACTTTATGAAGATCTCTCATACAGCTATGAAATATTCAGATGGTTTCATTACTTAAAATTATTATAATTTTTGGTCTTACTCAATTTATTTCTTTTAATATCATTATCTTTCCCAATTTCATTTTCCTTCAAAGTCTAAAGTTTAATAACACTATTTTTCATTAACCTTGTTAATAATGTGAGTAAAACTACCACTTACTAATAGCATTCCTTTTACCCTCACTAGTACTACAACTAATTCAAGAAAACATTTATTGCCTTCCCATTATGTACTCAGCTAATTTCTTTATGTATGTAGCCACTTGTTTCTCAGAATAGCTTTTTTAGTTAAGTACTGTTATAACTTTCATTTTACAACTGTAGACGGTAAAACTCGAAGTTCAGCAATTTTCTAATTGCTCTAAAGAGGTAGAACAAAATTTCAGGCCCAGGTATATCTGACTAACTAACTGTATATTCTGAGATTTTAAACAATTAGATGGCACCTGCATTTTAATGTATATATTTTGTAAGTAGATATAGTTTAAATATGGTTGCATGTAGTTAAATATGTCTATTTGTATTTATATATATGAATAATGTTTCTTTTCACCTTGATTCTAGAATTTACTAAATTGGTTTGTTTCTATATTTGCCCTTAGAAAATTAAAACAAACATTTTGTCATTTTTTTCTTATATGAAAATTAGCACAATAATTGCATGCAAAAACCAGAAATTTGTAGGCTTTAAAAAAACAATTTTTCACTTGATTTCAGTTATTTTTCTCTGCTACTATTAGTAGACAAAACATGAAGCATACCATTGAAGAAAGTCACACCCTTAAATTGTTCTTTGAAGAATTCACATGCATCTTTTCTCTTTGCCTTATCCCTTAACATTCCTTTGGTTATCTTATCTAAATATGCTTAATTGCACGTATTTAAAAAGAATTAGCATATGTCAACAGTGCCCTTAAATTATGTCCCTAGCTTGTAGCTCTCAGCATTCTGCTTGGCACATAGCTAGTGATCCACAAAAATTTGTTGCATTTTATTGAACCATAAGCTAAACAGAGAATTAAATCCTAACAAAGTTATAAATAGACAAAAGTCGATCTCTTTTAGAAAAACACCCAAATATTTGTTTATATATGCTTATTGATTTGCAGCACATTTTGAGGAGTGATTTAAGAAATATCCCTAAACAAAAATTTAGAAAGAGTAACCAATTTTAGTTATTTTTGTCCTGCCACTTTGCCTTCAATCAATGTATACACAAACAAGTTTAGAATAGTCAATGTGTCATAAATCTGGCTCACTTGTAAGCATAACTCTCCTTCACTGAAACTTATGAGAAGATGTCAAGAGTTATTTTACTTGAATTTATTTAAAACTCTCTGTAATTCTATTTAATTTAAAGATCAAACATTTGAATACACTTCTTTTCTGTCATATACACACGCCATTTTTCATCTGTGCATACCATTTTCCCCCTTAGCTAAAAGCAGAAATGGAAAAGGCAAAAATACCGTGAGAACAGCGGTTTTCTTGTGGTATTTCCAGCTCGTTGGAAGTGGAGTGTACTGGAAATCACAGGAGACAGGCCTTTCCCAGGGGGCCCTAAGTCCAGCAATGCTAATCCAAAAGGTTTGGTTTATTTAAAGCAATCCTTTTAGGCTCATCTATCACTAGTCTCAAGATCCTGAACAAAACCCTCAGCCGTCCAGGCAATTATATACAAGTTCTGGCAGTCTTCTCCCTCCATGTGAAGTTATTGTCCAAATTCACAAACATTTTCCTTTCAACAAACGTGTAATGGGTTTTCATAACTGTGAAGGATGAGTCTCCCAGTACAGGTCTGTGTTTCATGTTCTGTGTAGAGGTTTGGACCACTTCCTGATAGAAAGAATAGAAAACAAACCCTTTCAAGCCATCAGCATTGAAATTCCTTTCTTCTTTAATTTAGTGATTGGTGATGATGCTAATCATCACCAATACTGGGATAGCATGTGCATAATGACTTGAAACACTGGGAATATGAGCAGTGCCTTTGGTGCTTCCCAGTTACCAATAGTTATTTTGTTTATTTTTTTAAAGTACATTTTTATTTTGGCCAAAGAAAAGAAATTAAAGGCCAAGAACATGTGGATAATTAAGTTTGTTTCACTCAATATTTCCCAAGTACCTACTCTGTGGCATATTCTGAGGATTCTGTATTAAAAAAAAAAAAAAAGTAGCTGAGATTTGTGAAAGTTTTGGTTTTCTGGGAGGGCTTTTAAGACTATGACCCATTTTATGTCATAGAAATTAATAATAACCCTGCAAGGTAAGTGCTCATGTTTACCTTATTTTATAGAGAACATTTGGATGCAAGGAAGCTAGTTAACTTGCTTAAAGTCATACATGTAGAAAATAGTAGTACTTGGATTCAAACCATGCCATCTATCTTTAGAGACTATAGTTTTAATCATATAAAGTCATACTTCATTTTATTGTCCTTCTCTTTATTGCAATTTGCAGGTATCACACAGTTTTTACAAAGGGTAGGTTTGCTGCAACCCTGAATAAAATAAGTTTCTTGGTACCATTACTCCAACAGCATGTGTTCACTTCATGTCTGTGTATCGTATTTTGTAATTCCCATAATGCTTCAAAATTTTCAGTATTATTTTATTTGTTATGGTGATCAGTGATCGCTGATGTTACTTGTAATTATTTTGGGGCACCATAAACACATATAAAGATGGCAAACTTAATTGATAAATGCCATGTGTCTTATGACTGCTCCATGAAGCCAATGATCCCATCTCTCTCCCTCTCCTCAATCTTCTCTGAGACACAGCAGTATTAAAATTAGGGCAATTGGTAACTTGACAGTGGCCTCTAAGTGTACAAGTGAAAGGAAAAATATCACATCTCTCATTTTAAATCAAAAGCTAGAAATGATTGAACTAAGTTAGAAACACATGTGAAAACCAAGATAGACTAATTTGCAACAGTTAGCCAAGTTATGAATGGAAAAAAATAGTTTTTGAAGGAAATTAAAAGTACTACTCCAGTGAACACATGAAGGATAAGAAAGTGAAACAGCTTTATTGCTGATATGAAGAAAGTTTTAGGGGTCCAGAGAGGAACTTCAGCCAGTCATGCCAATCCTTTAAGCGAAAACCTAATCAAGAGCAAAGTCCAAACTCTCTTCAATTCTATGAAAGATGAGAAAGGCGAGAATCCTGTAGAAAAGAAGTTAGAAGCTAGTAGAGGTTGATTCATGACCTAAGGAAAGAAGCCATCTCCATAACATTAAAGGGCAAGGTGACATAGCAAGTGCAGATGTGGAATTGCAGCAAGTTATCCAGAAGAGCTAGCCCAGATAATTAATGAGGGTGACTACACAACTAACAGTTTTTCCATGTAGATTAAATAGCCCTCTATTGGAAAAAGATTCCTTCTGGGACTTTCATAGGTAGAGAGAAGTTAATGTCTGCCTTCAGAGTTTTAAAAGTCTGACTCTTGTTAAGAGGTAATGTAGCTGGGTGACTTTCACATGAAGCCAGTGCTCATTTACTATTCAGAAAATCCTAGGTCCTTTAATAATTGTAGTAAATCTACTCTGTCTACGTTCTATAAATGGAACAACAAAGTCTAAGAGACAGTGCATTTGATTACTGCATAATTTACTGAATATATTAAACCTACTGTCGAGACAACTTCTCAGAAAAAGATTCATTTGAAAATTTTACTGCTCATTAACAATATGCCTGGTCACCCAAAGTGCTGATGGTAGTTTATAAAAGAGATTAATATAATTTTCAGGCCTGCTAACACATTCATTCTGCAGCTCATGCATGAAAGAATCAGTAAGTGTGTACAAGCCTTATTATTTAAGAAACACACTTTGTGAGGTCATAGCTGCCGTAGACTGTGAATGGTCTGATAGACAAGGACAAAATAAATCATGAAAATGTCCTCGAAACAGCCTTACCATTTAGATGCCATTAAGAATATTTATGTCCTCAAACTATAAAACTACTGGTGGAAAATGCTGGCAAAACTCTGGGAGACATTGGGTTAGGCAAAGACTTCTTAAATAAGACTCCCAAAGCACAGGCAATAACTCCTAAAATAGACACGTAAGACTATATCAGATTAAGAAGTTTTTGCACATTAAAGGACGCAGTAACACGTTTGAATTGACAACTCTCAGAATGGGAGAATATTTTTGTAAAATATACCCCAGACAAGGGACTGATAACCAGAATACACAGGGAATTCAAGTGCCTTATGCAGAAAAAAAAAAAAAAAAAAAAAAAGATTAACGTAATTATAAGATAGGAAAATGAGCGGAACAAAAATCTCTCTAAGGAAGACATACAAACAGCCAAAAAGCATATGAGGAAATGCTCAACATCCCTAATCATAAGGGAGATGCAAATTAAAAGCACAATGAGATATTACCTAACCCCTGTCAGAATGGCAGATTAAAAATACAAAAAGTGATAAGTGTTGGCAGGCATGTGGTGAAAAGGGAAGTCTCCTACTCTGTTGGTGGGAACGTAAACTGGTTCAGCCACTGTGAAGAACAACATGGAGGTTTCTCAAAGATCTACAAATAGAACTACCATTTGACCCAGCAATCCCACTTCTGAGTATCTACCCAAAGGACAGGAGAATGCTCAGTCAGAAAAGTGCTTGCACATCAATGTTTATTGCAGTATTACTCCCGATTGCTAAGACATGGAACCAACTCAAATGTCCAGAAACTGATGAATGGATTGAAAAAGTGTGGCACATATACTCTATGGAATACTACTCAGCCATAAAAAACAAGACCCTGGCATTTCATAGAAAGTAGTTGGATATGGAGGATTTATTGCTGAGTGAAGCAAGCCAGAATATGAAAGAAAAATATTGTATGTATCCACTTAATATATACTGACTATTTGCACTTTATGGTAGAGATAGAAATATTGGAGGGCATAAAAGCAGTGAAAATAGTTAGAGAAGATAAGACAGTGTGGAATGCGGTGGGAAAAGAGAAGAATATGGAGAAGAATAGCAAGAAAACAAATAGAGAGGTATGACATTAGTGGACACAGTTATGGTTTATTACCTGTTGATGATGTGTATAGTATTCTCAACTAGACTGGTCTGAGAAGGATTTCATGTTGGGTAAAATCTTTTTACAAGCAAAATGATAAATAGTGATTGAATGTTTAAAAAATAATTGGAATAATAATAATAATAATCTGAAAAAAAATAATGAAAAGCTGTTGGATGATGATTATGGGGATTTTAATGTCTTTGTATTGACTGATATGCATGGTATTCCTTGTGGAAAAAGAAATTTAATTCACTGTAAAGTTATATGTGATTCAATATAATATAAACAAGATTATGATAAATAAATTTTACAAAAAGAACAAAAAGAAAAACAGGTGGAAATGACCTTCACCTAGGGGGAAAAAGAATATTTATGATTCACAGGCAGAGATCAAAATTTGAAAAAAGTTTATTTCAACTCTAATGCATGACTTTGAGGAGTTCAAGACTCAGTGGAGGGAGAGTAGTGGAAATAGCAAGAGAATTGGAATTAAAAGTGTATCCTAGGGGCCAGTAGGTAGTGTGATGGTTAATGTGCTGGACTCCCACATGGCCAACTATGATTTGAGTCCCAGACCTGGCAGCTTGTTCTCACTCTCTCTATCACTCTGGTCAAATTGAAGAAAAAATAATAAACAAACTTAAATAAGTAATTTTTTACAGTGGATCCTAAAGATATGATTGAACTACTGCAGTCTCAAGATAAAATGTTACCAGATAAGAAATTGCTTCTTGTGTACTGTAGGTAAAATGCTACCAAAAAGGGAATCAGCAGATGGCATATTGGTTGCATCACTGAACTTCCACATGGCTGATCGTAGTTCTGGTTCTGGACCCAGTGGCTTGAAACTCAAGACAGATGCATATGCATGCATGCCCACTATCCCAGGAGGAGAATGGAGGAGAAGAGATTGCTGCCTAGCCATCCCTCCTAAGGGGTGATTTCTTACTTTCCCTCTTGCAGTCTCTGTTTTTCCCTCTCTGGTGAATGCATGTGCCTTAAGACAAAAACAAACAAACAAACAAAAACAAAAAAAACTCTAAAAACATGCTACCAAAAATCATTGCATATGACAGAGTAATTTTCCTTGAAAGGAAGTCAAATGATATGACAATCTTCATTGTTTTCTTGTTTTAATAAATTACCACAGCCAACCAAACTTTAAAAAAATAATTATTTATTTAATTTTATTTTTCAACATCATCATTATTTTTAATTTGCTATAGGTCACATGTGCTCAACACAGGGGGAGGGGGAAGAAAGGGTAAGTGAGAAAGCAAGTCACCAGATTGGGACTCAAACCATGGTTGGCTATGTGGGAGTCCAGTACCTTAACTACCATGCCACTTTCTGGCCTTGCCATCCCAGCTTTTAGCAACCATCTTTTTGATTAGTTGGCAGCCATAAAGATCAAGACAAGCTTGGGACCAGCAGTTAGCGTAATGGCTATGTCGCTGGACTCCCACGTAGTCGACCGCGGTTCACGTCCCGGACCCGGTGGCTTAAACTCACGCCGGGTGCGTGTGCGTGCATGCCCAAGATCCCGAGAGGAGAGTGGAGGAGAAGGGATTGCGGCATGGCCATCCCCCCTGGGGGGTGATTTCCTGCTTTCTGTCTCTCTGTCTGTCTGGCGAGCGCATGCGCCCTAAAAGCAAAAACCTCTCCAAAAAAAAAAAAAGATCAAGACAAGCCTTCCACCTACAAAATGATTACGACTCACTAAGCAACGCTTAAATAACCATTAGCATTGTTTAGCAATAAAGTATTTTAAAGTAAGTTACATCATTTTTAGACAATATTATTGCATATTTAGTACAGTATGTATAGTATAAGCATAACTTTCATTGGTACTGGAAAACCAAAATATTCATGTGACTCACTTTATAGTGGTACTTGTTTTTTTGTGGTGGCCTGAAACCAAAACAGTAAAATCTCTGTGGTATGCATGAATTCCCTTCAAATACTGGCATCCCAAGGTAGGAGACACATAGGCAAACTAAACCACAATCTACTATGATATAAATAAACATAGTATAATTGAGATATAAAGCACTACACTGAAGGAGAATACAGAGGAGAGACTCAGGGGACACTTCAAAGAAGAAATGATATTTGGGTAGAGACAGACAGGTGGAAATACAATAGAATTCAGTTGCTAGAACAACTTTGTAAAGGAATAAGATGGGAAAACTCCTATAAAAGAATCACCATGTGAAATATGTACATGGAGACATGGAATAGCAGGCTGATGTTCTAGAGGTTACAAACAATGTAGAATTTCTGAAACACCAGGTATTGATGCGGAGGGAGGTGGTAAGAAGTCAATCTACAGACATAGGCAAGTGCCAGTTCACAGGGGACCTCATTTGACATGCTAAAGTGATTGTATTGTATCCTTTAAATCAGTGTTTCTCAAAGTCCTCCCTCTAAAATTAATTTGGACATGAATAAGTGCTTATCGAGGTGGAGCACTTGGAAATCTTATATTTGCTGGCGGTGCAGCTGCTATGCAAAGTAGTCTGGCATGTCAGTTCCTGAAAAAATTAAAAATAGCTTTACTTTATGATCAGCAATTCTACTTCTGAGAACATAATCAAAAGAATTGAGAATAGGAACTCAAACAGATAACAGTATCTTTTTATCCATATTCATAAACAGCACTATTTACAATAGCCAAAAGGTGAAAATAACCCAACTGTTTATCCATGGATGAACAGATAAACAAAATGTGTTATAGTATATACATACAATGGAATATTATTCAGCCTTAAAAAGGCTTATAGACAGGGGCCAGACAGTAGTGCAATGGTAGAATGCAGCACTCTAGGAGGTAATCCCAACTGGGAAGGTTCCCAATGCAAGCTCAGAGATCTCCGTAAGTATAAAGGCACATGTTTGCCCATGATCCAGGGCATGGATCACAGCATCAAGACCTACTAGTGGTGCCATCTCTCTCTGTCTGCCTCTTTGTCTCTCTCACTTGTGGAAGTAAAAAAAGGCTGATAGTGAGAGAGAGAGGTGACACTATATCTCTCATTTTCTGAAGTCCTCTTGTGGTAAAAGGTTTTAAATATATAGTTATATTTAAATATATCCAAGTTTGCTTTCAATGGCATAACACAATTATTTTTATATAAATTTGTAAATTATTCTTTTAAATTTTTTCTCGCTCAAGAAATTCAATGCTTTGGCATAACTTGTATGCTTCTTTTCGATGTTTCCTATGTTTGAGAAGCTCAGCTGAAGATTTTGGTGGGACAAAAGGCAAGTCAATAGTATTATCATATTTGCCTCTTTTTTCTTTAACTATTTCTTCCTTTTGTGAGAGAAAAAGAGAGTGAATGAGAGAGAGAGAGAGAGGCACTCTAACAAGGTTGTCAGATCTCAATCCATCCCTACTGAACCAGGTCAGATCACAGGCATGCGTGCGCATGTACCCAACGTGCACAGGCAAACCTCTGGATGTGAACACTGGACCTTCCCCTGTAATTCCTGCATCATAGAGTGTGCATTACTCTGTGCCACTAACTGACCCTTATATTTGACTCTTTGAATGACAATTTCTTGGGGGCTGAAACAAGAGGAAAATACCCCACACCAGGCTACAGGTGGTGAGAGCCTCACCAAAGCAATGTCAGTTGTGATGAAGAAAGAAGAAATTTTAGAAAAATTTGCTAGGATAATTGCTATGGACTCATTATCAAATGGATGTTAGGAATAATGAAAAAGACAGGGTGTGGCTATTATCAATTAATGATAAGTCAATCTTATTAACATAATGGAGAATATAAGAAGGAAGACTGTTCTATTGCTCAACTTTTAAGAACTTCATTGTAAGGAAGTTGTGAATCTGAGACCTTATATCTATGACAACTAAGGCTATACAATCTCAACATTTTTCACATTCAACAAAATCTTCCTATTTTCTCTTACATAGCTTTTAGAGTTCATTCCTCTTGGAATTTGAACATAATACATTTGTTTTAGAAATTCAAAGATTTTTATTATATGTTTTTAAATCCAGAAATAATAAACTATTAATTGGGGTGGAGAATTTGAAAGTCATGTGCATGACTGATTATACAGCTACTATGGAAAACAGCATGGCAGGAAATTTCTCAAAAAATTAAAATGAACATTACTTTATGATATAAAATATACATTTGAATTGAAAGCAAGAATTCATGCAGGTTCATTTGTTCATCCGTATTTACAGCAGCATTATTCACAATACATGAGTAAAGGTATCCCAACTGTCCACCTGTGGATGAATGGACAAACAAAATATGATGCAGTATACTCATATAATGGAATATTATTCAACCTTATAAAAGGCTTAAGATCTTAAAACTTTAAAAAGTCTTCTTTTAGATACTTTAAAAAGTGACTAACTAGGGTCAGCATGTGTCATGGTGGTTAACATGCTAGACACCCACATGATGGACTATGGTTCAAGTCCTGGACCTGATAGCTTGAAAATCATGCTGGGCTATATGTGTGTGCCCAGAATCCCAAGAGGAGAGTGGAGAAGAAGAGATTATGACATGTCAATCCACCCTGGAGGATTATTTTTCATTTCTCTCTCTATCTCACTCTCTGGTGACCACAAGTGCCCAATGGCAAAAAAAAAAAAAAAAAAAAAAAAAAAATGACTAAGTTATTTTATTTTTTAAATGTTCTCCTCTCTGAGGCTATGATAAAGTAAAAAAGATAAATTTCCCTGAAGTTGTTTATTAAATGTTTTATCACTTGTCTAACAGTTGATGAGGCTTTCATTAGAATGACTTAACTTTGCATTTATACAGGGGAGGATATAAGGACCATATCTTCCATTGCATGGACATGTAAGGATGGAGAAACTAGGTAGAGTTTAATAGCTAAGAATATTGGCTTCAGAATAATTGGCCTGTGTTGAGTTTCAGACGTATACTTTCTAGTTGTGTGGACTTGGGCTTTATTAGCCTTGTTTTTTCTATACACAAAATGGGCATAGATACTAGTCATCTCAGAGGATTGTTACAGATTTAGAAAGAAAAGCCTTGCAAAATGCCTTGCATATAATTAATGCTTAATTAATGTTGACTATAATTATTACACCATTATCTGACAGTTCACATACACACACACACACACACACACACACACATATATATATATATACACATATTAACATACATATATAACATCTTATTAACAAAATGGAGAATATAAGAAGGATGAGTATTCTATTGTGCAATTTTCAAGAACTTCATTGTAAGGAACTCTTGAGTCCAAGACCCTACATCTAGGACAACTAAGGCTATACAATTTTCAACATTTTTCTCATTCAACAAAATCTTTTTATTTTCTCTGTATATATGTATGTATATATGTGTGTAGGTATATATATATATATATATATATATATATATATATATATATACCACAAGTCAGATTTTATGCCATCATAATGTATTTGATTCTTACAACTTTCAAGAACTTTACTACAGGGGACCAGCATATGGCATAATGTTTATGTTGCTGGACTCCCACATAATTGACTATGATTCAAGTCCTGGACCTGGCAGCTTAAAACTCACACCGGGCATGTGTGCATGTGTGCCCAAAATCCTAAGAGGAGAATGGAGGAGAAGGGATTGCAGCATGACCATCCCCACTGGGGTGGGGTGGGATTTCTTGCTTTCTGTCTCTTTTGTGAGTGCATGTAACCTAAAACAAAAACCTCTTTCTAAAAAACAAACAAACAAACAAAACCCCCCCCCAAAAAACCCCAAACAAATCTTTAGTACAGGAGAGTGTCAGTAAAGAAGCTGTATGACTATGTAGTTACTTATACTAGAAAGTATAAGTTTTTTTATTAAATATTTTTGAAAGATTATTAATTTTATTTAATTTCTTCTTATTATTTACTTTTACCAAAGAGGGAAAGTGAAAAAGCAAACCACCAGGTCTGGGACTTGAATCACAGTCAGCCATGTGGGAGTCCTGTACCTTACTCACCATGCCACCTGCTGGCCTGTGTAGTTTTTATTGATTTCTTTTGATCTATGCAATAACTCTATGACTGAAGATATTTATTCCCTACAGAGATGAGCAAACTCCTAAAAGTCACAAAAATTTTAATGCAAGAACTTGAGACTTTGGCTAAGAACATCTTACTTCCAAATTCAGTGCTGTTTCTGATTTATCATGCTGCCTATGGAAATTGATTCTATCTACTAGCTTTGTACACTGTGAATCTATTAGCTTTGTACACTGTGGAATCTATTAGCTTTCTACTCTGGGAATCTAATAGCTTTGTACACTGGGAATACTTTCTTTTTATTTAGGAAAGTGCTTATTTAAGCACGAAAAGAATCTATTCAATGCTTCTAGTAGTGCACATGTCCATAAATAAAATCTCTCTCTCTCTTGAAGTATGAACAGGAGAGCTTAAAAAGATCACTGGAATAATGTAGCAGGTACTTAATTTATTTCTCTATAAGATTTCAGGAGGATTAAGCACTCTTACTGGAAAAGTGGTGTCGAAAATAATTATAACACCTGACTCAAGAGAGACATTCTTCAGACTTCTTTCTATCTCTGGGGAACTTCCCTGGCAGCCTGCTCTCATCACAAAAAGGTGTTATGAAAGGGGAATTTTTTTTCCCTCTTAGTAGCCAAGTTGTACTGAAATTCCCAGAGTGTAAAAAAATTATGTGTGAAGTTTTTCTTCATTGTTAGAGTTACTGGAAACTCTTTACTAAATGTAAATTGGCTTTTTCCATCTCTTATGCTCTGGTTTGTCACATTAACCTAACTTTATACTACAAATGGAATCTTTCAATGGAATCACACATCATACATAATCATATGTTTAAATTATTATTAACCTTTTAGAATTGCAATTACATAAAAAGTGCTATTCCTTGTGTTTATTATTCAAAATTAGCCATTCTCCCCTAAAATGATTTCTATGCTTCCAACTTACTGAGGAAATTTAATTGCCAAGTTTAAACTACATTCAAACTAAAAGTTTAAGGCAAAGTCCATAGAATTATAAATTTTCATTGGAAGTTGCAACATGCATTTGGAAATGTTTCCATGTATCATGTAGATTCCTGAAGACCTGAATGAATTTCAGATAAGTTCCCAAAGAGGCCTAATTTACAGCAAATGATTAAACTATCTTGTCAATGAGATTTAAAGTGTCTGTAGCTGGATTAAACAGCAAAGCTGTATTTTCATAGCCTGACAGAATGTAATGATTTACACAGCTGTGTCATTTAATTATGGTAGAGGACAGTTGTTTTATTTCATTTTACTTTTGCTTCTTGGCAAAAAAAAAAGAAAGAAAAAGAAAAGAAGCATACAATCACAAAAACAATACACACACACACACACACACACACAAACACACAGAAGACAAAAGAGATTACAGCGTGACCATTGTCCATGGAGGGAGCTTTCTCTCTTTCTCTCTCTCTATTGCTCTCTAGTGAGCAGATGTGTTCTGTGGCAAGAATATTTCTTTTTAAAGAAAGCTTATTAGGAGAGAAATTATGGTTGTATGGTTGAGGTAGTGGCTACACGAATGGAGAGACACAGATGGATTTGGAAGAGATTTGGGGTGTATGAACAGTCAGGTCTTCTGATTGGTTGGATACGCGGTGAGGAAGGAACCCAAGATATATCAAAAGAGATTAAACTATGGCATTGAGAATTGGATATGAACTTAGCTATATGAACTACTTTCTCCTTCTCTTGTGATTGTCCATGTTAGATACTACCAACTATCCATTGTCCACACCTCATCCCATTTTATCTTTTTTGTTTGTCTTGTGTGTACATGCATTTCTATTTCTTAGTTGTCTCTGTTAGAAAAGTAAAACAATTCTACCAACAGAAGTCTCCTCCATACCAATATAGAGGACAGAACACCATCTTCTTCTTATTATTATTATTTTAAATTTACTGGTGCTATGTGCAATCACTAGAGAGAGACAGAAAGAAACAAAGTAAGAATGCACCCCTCATGGGGAATAACCAAGCTGCAATCTCTTGTTCATCTCTCCTTTCAGAGAGATGTGCACACATGCACATGCACCTGATGTGTTGTTCAAGCTGCTGAGTCCAGGACTTGAACTGTGTAGTTGGCCATGTGGGACTCAGTTGCCTTAACCTCCATACTACCAGCTGGCCCAAGAACACAATGTATTACTCGAAAACTATTAATGGGTTTACATGTGTTGAAGGTGACATGAAAGTGACTATGAAGCCTGAATAGAATTTTATACGCATCCATACAGTAAAATTTAAAAAAAAATAGGTTAGTTGGCAGTTTCTGATTGGTTGATCTTATTTTATTTTACTGTTTTCAACCATTGGGTTTCAGTTTGTCTTTTACCCAAGGCACTGGGGCCATCTTAGTGTTATGGTCTCCCAATTATTTATTTATTTTTTTAACAGTTTCTTAGTAAACTGCTATGATGGGTATGTCTCAGGGAGAAGAAAGAGTACAACTGAGGAAAGTTTATTCGGTTCCCTAGTTCATTTTACTTCTACCATTTAAGGGTGTGCACCAGAAAGAAAGGGTGAGAGGAGTGCTTCCCAGGTATATAGAAATTCTTCCACAATTCGACAAACCGTTTCACATTACAGCTAAAGAAGGCAATGTTAGAGGTCTGCCACCTCTAGTGCAGCTTGGCCTTGTAGGGTTCCACCTGATGCCTCCCCTACCTAGAATATTAAGGGAGATTTTGACTGTCTTGCAGGAGCTTCTCTGTAAATGGCTGACCATGTGACACTAAGTGGCAACTGTTGCTTTCATTCTGAGAAGTTATGTGTGGCTGAATAACCCCTAGTGGCTTCTTGGTATGGAAACACTCCTGGCATTTGGGCATTGGCAGAGGTCTGTAGTAATGTATTTATAAGTAAGAGCTTTTACTGATGATATCATAGGGAAACTGAAAAAAGGATTTTATTAGATATCACATAAAAATCTTTCTTAAAATATCTCTTTAAACCTTGTTGTTCTTTGTGTAAAGTCCTGTGCCCATATGGCATCTGTTAAAGCCCTTTTTTCGCTCCTTGCCTTTCCTCAATCTCTTTCTTCTTTGCTTCCCCACCTCTATTGAACAACCTACTTCATTCATTTTTTTCTCAATTTTATTTACTCTTCTTTTGTTTTCTTCAACATGTATCCTCAATAGTCATATATCCCAGTGACATGAATAGTTACTTTTCTGTGATGGCTGAAAAGAAATGATAGAAATCTATAACTTAATATATCTAGCACTTTTCCTGTCAGTTTAAAAACTAGCTATTCTTAACTATGAGAACCTGTATTAAATGTCTCCTGACTCAAGTTATTGAAGTGACAAGGGCCCATGAAAAATTTCAATACTCCTCCCTGGTTTGGTTAGAGGAGGAAATGGCCGAAGTGGTATGTTCACCATCTTCAGCCTTCTTAAAAACCAGTATTAGCCTAGATATTTTTACAATTCTTTCAAGTACCTGTAACTTTTTATTATAAAACTTTTACTTCCAAATCCTGAAGGTACTCAGTCTTTTTAATAGTAACAGACTGGAAGAAGAATGTAAATGACTTTATCATTTATTTTAGGAACTTCCTGATGAGCTTATCAACTCTTCAGCAAAAAGCACCAATTGCCAGTTTACAAGACTTATTGATCCTCTGGCCTCAATATCCTCATCTTGTTGTGCCTGCCAATCCTAAATTTATAACATGATGCTTACCCAATCCTAATCAAGCCTGCACATTGAAGACCCACCCTACGCAGCCTTTGAAATTTCAGTGAACATCTCAACTTTAGCCTCTGACTAAGACTGTCAAGGTACATTCTTCTCTTACTCTACTAAACAGTAGCTCATCTGTGTCTTAACAAAAGGTCATTTTGGCATACTATTTGGGGGAGTTAGCATCTGATATTTGTATAATTAAGACCCAGAGAAAATGCAGTGAACTTGTTATATTTTCTGGAGAGTCCTGAGAATCTGAATTTGTTAAGTATTTGGGATATTCTGATGTGAGTGTTTTATGAACTGTGCCTGAGAAGTACTGGATTTAAACATACTTAAAAATATAAAGGCTCTGGGGACCAGCAGTTAGCGTAATGGCTATGTCGCTGGACTCCCACGTAGTCGACCGCCGTTTGCATCCTGGACCCGGTGGTTTAAACTCACGCTGGGCGCGTGTGCGTGCGTGCCCAAGATCCCGAGAGGAGAATGGAGGAGAAGGGATTGCCACGTGGCTGTCCTCCCTGGGGGGTGATTTCTCACTTTCTGTCTCTCTGTCTCTCTCTGACTGTCTGGCGAACGCACGCGACCTTTAGCGAAAACCTCTCCAAAAAAAAAAAAATATATATATATATATATATATATATAAAGACTGTTTTCTTTTAAGATATCTATATTTTACTAATGATTATATTTAAAACTTCTTATGATAGTCTACAATATTAATTCTTGTGTGTTGGGGTAGTGTTTTACTTCTCTTTGGGAACCTCAAATCACCACCTTTAGTCATTCAGAGCTCAACGCATTGCTACAATCAAAAAATCCAAGAATGTTAAAGATAAAACACTTAATTATTATGGTATTACTTCAGACAATATAGATATGTATATGTATGCTTGTGACAATGTATTTTGTAGGAGGGCACTGAAAAATTCTGGGACCAGCAGTTGGCACAATGGCTATGTCACTGGACTACCATGTAGTCGACCGAGGTTTGAGTCCCAGACCTGGTGGCTTAAACTCATACTGGGTGTGTGTGCATGCATGACCAAGATCCCAAGAGGAGAATGGAGGAAAAGGGATTACAGTGTGGCCAGTCCCCCTGGGGGGTGATTTCTCACTTTCTGTCTCTCTATCTCTCTCTGTCTTTCTGGTGAGCACACGCGCTTTATAGCAAAAACCTCTCCAAAAAAAAAAAAAAAAATTCATGAAAAAATGGAATTATGCACAAATTTATTTTGATGAAAAAATATTTTTTTCCCTTTTAAAGGTTTTGGCCATAAGGTTCATATTCTCACTGGAGAGACAGAGAGAGGCAGTGATAGGGAAAGTGATAAATTACCACCCAGAGGGGATGGCCATGCTGCAATCCCTTCTTTTCCGTTGTCCTCCTGGGATGTGGGTCATGTATGTACACTCACCTGGCTTTAGTTTCAAGCCTCTGGGTCTGGGACTTGAACCATGGTTGGTGATGTGGGAGTCCAGTACCTTAACCACTATGCCATCTGCTTGCTCTGGTGCAAAATGTTTAAAATCCATGCATTGTTTTTCATTACATGCATTTTCCATAAACCCCATATATAAAATCATTTGGACTTCATCCTGGATGAGACGTGCAATGAAGGGAAATTAACTCTTTCTTTAACACAAATACTTGCTGATCCAGTAATGTCCTTTAAAAGGAAGAAAGTAAAACTTTCTCTTGTTAACTTTTTGGCCATTTGTCACATGTTAATCAACCTTTGGAAGGTATACATCAATCACTGTGTGCCCTGGGTTTGACTCTCAACTTGACTTTATCTCTCAGGCTCAGTTTTCTTATCTTTAAAGTGGGAGAAATACTCCCTATAGGAAGGTTGATAGGATTAAACTAGTGGCATACTAAATACACAGTGGACACTTAGTGAGGCTAATTTCAATTCTCTTTCTTACCTTAGTGTCCCTTAACTGATAGGAAAAATAAAGATCAGTTTTTTTTCACAAAGCTGATGCAAATATAGTATGAACATAAATTCACTTTACTAGTCGAAACATTTATACTACCTATCTTTAGATGTACAGGGTTTTTGTTGTTGTTGGAGTGGTGCTAACCTTTTTCATAGCCTTACTTCTTTCCATAAAATCTTTTATTTTGGGTCTTCTAAACTTTGTTTCAATCATCCTGCCCAAAATAACACTAACTGCTAATCTCGTTAATCCAAATTTATCTCATAGCTGTTTACTTAACAATGGGTTTTCATTATTAATGCTCAACATTTTTAAAGAAGGTAAATCTGACATGGTTTGTATTCATGTAAGTTCGATCTCTTTGAAACTAAATAAATCTGTCTTTTTTTTTAAGAAAAAAGTTTTGACTGTACCTGTAAATTAAAAGCCTGTGACGGTTAACATTTATCATTTCAACTTGAGTTGTAGATTGTTTAGGTAATTAAAAGCAGATGGCAGAAGCTGAGAAAAATGTGTAGCCACTGATTAGTGGAAATGAATGAATTTGGAGATATTTAACTTCTAGATAATAGATGGGTCAAATTCAGTTTATACTTAACTGTGTGTCCTTTTAGAGTAATTCCAAACATGATGTTTGATAATATATCAAGAAGTAGATGTTTGTTCTTCATCTTCTTTCATTCCCTGCCCCATGACAGAGTGTTCACTTTCCTTGTACAGCACGTGTGCCAACGCATTAGTTTTGGCTCCACTGGGTTACTTGGTCACCACTGGCCTCTTGATAAGGATTTGCTTTCCCTGTGGAATATCTTCTAGTTATGCACTGTATGTCACTTGGATTTTTCTTTGTGGGACTTTTTAATAGTTTTCAAAGCCATCATTCAGCCAAGGTCAGCCATCCAATAAAATTAATCTGTCAGCCTAACAATTTTCATTCTGCTGCAAACAAAAGGCTTCATTAGGCAAAATTAAGTTGTTCAGCAAATTAGCTGTGTCGTACATATGTTTATGGGCTCATTCTTATCCCCTCTCAGACCTCACAATGAAGGTTTCAATCCCTACTCTCCTGAAATTGTGAAACCAGTTTGAAGGATGGGGATGCCTTTCTGATTTTAATAAACCTGTTTAGGAGTTCTATGTCATAAAGGTGAAGGATTAGCCCTAAATATAACTCCCCCAAAGCATTGAAAACTCATATTTCATAAATGAAACTCACTTCATATATATATATAAAGAATATACATATTTTATTTAAGAATTTTATTAGCTTTTTAGAAAAAACTTTATTTTCTTCTTTGTATGTTTTTTGCTTTGATAAAGAAGTCAGTAGAATTACAACAGCCAGAGAGAACTTAATTAAAATATTGATTCTACCTCTTCTCCATTGAAAACTTTCAATGGCTTTTCATTGCTTTCTGAGCAAAATTTAGAGACTTATACGGACCTATGATTCATTCAAACCATTATAACAATGGTTCTCAATTACATGGGGACATTTGAAAACTGTTGATGTCTTGCATCCCAACCAAGATAAATTCACACAGAATTTCTGAGGATGCAAACTAAGAATCTCCCTAGATGATTCTAATGTACTATAGTATGGAGAATCTTTGCCTGTCATAATTTCTCCTCTTCACTCCTAAAATCTTTTTTTTTTTTTTGCCCCTACTACCCCTTTGACCTTCTTTCCTACTACCTGCCTCCTTGTTTAATCCACCCTAACCACATTTGCCTCCCTGTATACTTCTTTTTTTTTTTTTTTGGAGAGGTTTTCACTATAGGGCGCGTGCGCTCACCAGACAGACAGAGAGAGACATAGAGACAGAAAGCGAAAAATCACCCCCCAGGGAGGATGGTCATGCCGCAATCCCTTCTCCTCCATTCTCCTCTCGGGATCTTGGGCACGCACGCACACGCGCCCGGCGTGAGTTTTAAGCCACTGGGTCCGGGATGCGAACCGGGGTTGACTACGTGGGAGTCCAGCGACATAGCCATTACGCTAACTGCTGGTTCCCCCTGTATACTTCTAAACTTCAAGTTAGTCTTAGTCTTTTTTCTTTTCCAGTCTCCAACCATCTCTTCACTTGACTGGCTCCCTCACTTCTTTTACATCTCTGCCCAAAGGAAACCTTACCATCAAAGTCTTTTTTTTTTTTTTTTTTTTAAGTTTCTCTTTTTTTTTCCACGAGAGAGACACACACAGAGACAGAGATAGAGAAACACTCCCAATATGGTTCACATGCCACAATCTTCTCAGCTTTAAGCTACCGAAATCATGGGCACTTGTGTGTACCTGCAGCCTTGGGATGAGAACCTGGAGCCTATCCATGTGAGTCCAATTACTTTGCTTATCTGCTACCATCTGACCCCAATTAGGTGTTTTCTTTTGTTTTTTTTTTTTTTTTTTTAAAGTTCATTTGTTTATTTCTTCAATGAGAGAGAGGGACAGAGTGAGAGATAGGGATAGAGAGGGAGATAGGCACCCCAACAGGGCACTTCATGCCCTGGTCCACTCCCAGTCTCGGTCAGTTGAGATCACAGGGTGCACATGTGTGCATCCTATGTGTGTACAGGGAGGCCCTACGACATGAACTGGGGACCTTCCTATGTGTGTTAGTGTCACAGAGCATTGCTAAACTGCTGCACTACCTAGCGTTCTGTTGCTGGCCCCTAGTTATTTATTTACTTATGTAATCCCTTTAATTAAACACTCCTCACATCCCATCCCCTATTCCCTAGAGCTCCTTTCCCCTCTCCCTTGATTCTTTTTTTCTTTATATAATTTGCCCACCTCTGGTGTATGTTTTCACTTGTTTGTTTTTAAATTGTCTACCACATGCTACTTGAATGTAAGCTCCGTAAAGGTAAGAACTTTGTCCTGACTCAATAGTAGGCACTCAATATTCATCTGTTGAACCAAAAAGTGAATTTTGATGAGATGGAGAAATATGATGATACGCAAAATGGAACCATCTTCTAATCAAGTCATGTAGGGTGTTTTGTTGTTGTTGCTTTGACTCTGAAGTTAACTGACTATCAGAATTATATGAACCATTTCATTAAACAAACGGCAAAGGGAGGCAGAATTAAAGTTTTAAAGAATTTATTTGAGCAAACAATAATTCATGAATTGGGCACCTCCAACCCAATAGTGGTTTGGAGGCTGTAACAAGGGGACACAGGGGTTGGGCTTTTATAGGATGGACACAGAAATAAGTAAAGGAAATACATGATTGATTATAGTTATACAGTTGCCTTATTTTGTTGATGCTGGTGGAAAGTCCTAGTTATTTAAGTTAGTAGGAAGCTTCTGATTGGTTGAACATAAGTTTTGTTGATCTTTAACTTAGGAGTTTACAAGAAATAGCCCGAGTTAGTTTCACTTATATTTTTACATTGAGCAAGGTTAAGGTCACCCAGGATGCTTAACTGGCTTTGTCTACTCAGAGATCTTTCAGGCCTGGTTTCAATTTTAATTTTTTAAATTATTTTATTTTATTTATTCATTCATTTCTTTTTTTTAAATTTGACCAGAGAGAGACAGAAGGTGAGAGTGAGAGAGAAAGTGAGAAAGCAAGCCACCAGATTCAGGACTCGAACCCTGGTCGGCCATGTGGGAGTGTCCAGCACCTTAACCACCACACCACCTGCTGGTCCCAATTTTAATTTATTTTAACAAAAAAATACAAAATAAAACAGCAGGAAAACTCATGAATATTCTGAACTGTCTTTAGTATTTTCCTGATGTTTAGGTTTCTATTCCCTAGTTATTTCCATGACATTTTAATCTATTTTCCCTCCAACTATTAAAACTCTGCATCAATATTCTTTATCTCCATCCTGTAATCATATCTTGAACATAGGTTTCCTTCTTATACCCATTTTAGTATGTTCTTTTCTACTCTTAATAGTATCATTGAAGCTTACTCTTTAGAATATCTGACAGATTTAAAAGATAAATAACAGTGACTAGCTCCCACCTTAGACCAATTGAATGAGAGAGTCTCTGGGTTAAAGCTCAGGCATTCATTTTAAAAATTTCTCAGAAAGTACTAATGAGCAGCCAGAATTGAGAATTACTGGTAGATGTTGAAAACTTCTCAGATTACAGTTTGAACTTTTGTTTCATTTGGGGCTGGAAGTAATGTAAATGACATAAAAGTTGGCAAGGTAGAATATGGATTATAGAAATGAAAATGAACCAGGGAGAACTAGAGAAAAGTAAAATAGTGAGCTTTTGTACTACTCTGGACAAGCGATGAGAACCTAAATTTAGAACACTGGTGAGGAAAGTGGAGAGACAACAGACTATACAGACACCAGGGAGGATATATCACCGTCTATTGCTTCATTAACTAGCCACCTCAAGGTTTAGGGCTTTACAAAGGCAGCAATGGTTTATTTTGCTCATAAATTTGTAATTTGGCTAGACCTCAGTGAGAATAACTTATCTCTGCTCCATATGATTTTACCTGAAATAGCTCAACGGGTCTGAAGTATATACTATTAAGATCGTTAATTCTCATGGCTATCAAGTTAGTATAAGCTGTCACTTTGAGGTGGCTAGGGCTGAGAGTCTCAAAGCTTAGATATTATGTTAAAAAAGACTTCTCCATGGGCTGCTGGGGCTTTCTTACAGTATGATGGGTGAGTTCTAAGAACAAGCATTTCAAAATAACACAAGGAAGGTGAGCTGCATTGACATCATAAGCTTAACTGCATAAATTCAGAAGTCAAAAAGGATTGCTTCTGTTCTCTTGGCTGAGATGGTACAAAGTCCAACTTAGATTTAAGGGACACGGTCATAGTCTCCATATCCTGATGAGTGAGTGGCAAGGTTTTAGGAGAGAGATGAGATAGGAGATACTGTGGCAGCAATCTTGAGGAACTGTATGTTTCCACAATTTTGATAACTGATTGGAAGAGGATAATGAAAAGTGAAGGGGGAAGGGCAAAGTTCATTTATGAAGAAGAAACCTTAAATCTTTGATTATTAGTATCATTACAAACATATTGTTATTAACTAGGGCTGTGAGAAAATATTGTTTTTATTATATGTTTCTAAAGCCTAGGGAGTGGTTCATTTCATTTGTTTTGTTCAGCATGTAGATTGGACCTTGGAAATGCTTTGGAAAGGTGATGGTAGTTTTCCTAAGAGCATAAGAGTCTTTTGGTACTCAGTCTGTTCTTATTTATTCTTCCTATTAAATTGTTTGGCTGAATGTAACATATCAATTCAAATACCTGGTATGGCTAGTAAAAACAAAATAAAAACAAATATAAATCCAATTACTGAAACTTAAATGTTTGATTTTAAAAGGAAATTTCCATGGTTTTCTTTTTTAAAAATAAAAAGCCAAACTTCCTACTTATTATTATTTTAAAGGATTAATACAAAGAGTTTCCTGACAACTCATCTTCAATTACATGCTTCTGTGTTTTAGAATATGAAATGAGCCCAATGGAATCACCTCTTTGTTTTATGTAAATTTATTAATTGTTAGAAAAAGACAGGACAGGTAGAATAATTTTGAAAAATGACCTTCCTATGGCAGTCCTACAATCAGCATTAATAAATATTATATGATGATGGTGACTGGTGAGTGGTAGCTAGGAGAATCGAGACAAACAGTGTTCTGGGTTCTTTTTTACTCTTTTATCCTCTTTGGTAAACACTCCATAAGAAGGACTCACTCCCAGCTCTGCCTTATCTACGTGAGTTTTTCGTTCCTAAAGTCTCATAAAATAGAAGAATGAAGGAAACAGGAACTGGAAAATCCTTTTAATGTTTTATTGCAATGCTAAGTTTACTACACAATCTGGTTGCATTTTTTTTTTTTTTTTTTTGCCAGAAAGAATTACTCACAATGCTGCCCAGATATGTTGTTTTTGTTAAAATTCAAACTGTGTGAATCATGTCAAAAGAATATAATTACATTTATTAGATATTTTAATATTAGGAAAACAGGTGATGAACAAAGCACCATTGACATATTCATGAATGTAGCAGGTATTTATTAAGTGCCCTCATTGTGAAAAATAGGGTACTAAGTGAAACGAGAAGCTTTGTCTGATTGGGATCAGATTTGGATGTAAGGGTTGATCTTGTAACCATCCTTTTTGTTAGTCCAGGACTCACTTTCACTCAGCCAAGTTTACAAAGCTGCACACTGTTTACTATTTGACTCATCAAGTGATGGGCTTTTATTGCTGCTTTCTCTTTTCTCAGTCTTTTCATTGACTGTCTGAATGCACATCATAAACTCAGCACCATTGGCTTTGAAGACATTTATTAAAACAATGCATTTGAGAGAGAACATTTTTATGAGACCAATAGCTTATAAAATCCTTGATCTATTTACTCCAGATGATTCTAATCCTTGTAGGGAGGACAAGCCTTAATGCTTATATGATAGGATGGGAGAAATTGTAAACTGATCAATTGCAACAGAGGGCACAGTGCTCTCAGTGACTATGAAGCTCACATTTACAACTTTCATCCTTGTAGCTGGGTCAATCCAGCATAAAGTTAAATGCCAATGTTGTTTTGGGTAGCTCTCTTGGAAGAATGGCCTACAATAATGGCAACTGTGAAGATATGCTTTCTGTGTAGCTAAATTTGAGTGTGTGTGTGTGTGTGTGTGTGTGTGTGTACTGCTCATATCAATAAGTATATACCGAAGGAAAAACTAAAGAATGTATCTCTAAAAGATGATAGGAACACAGGAATAATTTTTCTTAGGTAGTATTCTTATGCTTGGAGGAGGTCTCAATATGGTAAAATAGATTTGAGTGAGGAACAAATACATTTATTGCTTTTTCAGTCCATGTCAGAAACTAGGTTGTCATTAGAGAACAAAACATGAATAAGATTAGGTTTACATTCTTGGGTAATTACAGTAGGAGAGAAGAACTTGATTCAGATGCAAAGACAAAGAATACTCTAGCATATATGCTATGGTAATTGCCTGGAGGAAGGAGTTATGCAAGACACCCTGGAGAGGCAGGTGTTAGTACTAGCTCTTGAAGCATGATTACGGGTTTTCCAGGCAGGAAGGATGGAAACCGTGTTCTAGGCAAGGGACCACAAAGACAAGACACTATGGTTGGAAAAAAGATAAATGCACAACCAATATTCCAAACCCCAGCAACCTGTAAGAGAAAGTAGCACAGGATAGATGAGGGTATCATGGAGAACTGGGATAGTGTGAGACATCAGGTAGATTCTGGAAATATTTGAGAGTTCAGAGTTCTTGAAAAATAAAAAAGGAGAAAGTATTTATGGCTATTCAATACCAATAAAGACTATACCATGTCCGTAACAGCCTAGTTGGTGGCAGCCTAGCAGAAGGGTATAAACAGAGTGAAACTGGGCTGCTGTTTTGCATCATGGATGCGTCACTTGATATGGGATCTGAACAAGTGACATAATTCTCTGAGTCTCAGTTTACTCACCAGAAAATGTGGAGGATAGCAAAAGTGTGAGGGCAGTGCTATGAGGACTGTATGAGTTAATGGCCAGGCACATGGAACAGTGTTGACACACGGTATGTGCCATCTACATGTGATTAAAGATGTTGGTTACATCATTGACATGTGCACAGCACAAGGGCCAGATGGATAACATGACACCTACTATATCAGTAAGGCTGTCAGTGATCAGCAGAGCAGAGCCACTATAGGCGATACAGAGTAAGGGAGTTATGATAGCAGTGATGTTGCATACTTTACGTGGATGCTGGTTAAGCTATGCATGTAATTCTTCTACCTTTACATTTGAACTGGGGTCAAAAGTTAGCAGGGACAATTCTTGAGAAGGAAGAATGGACATAAAGTGAAGAGGAGAAAGGAGGGCATGGAAGTTGCATTGGTCTCTCATGCCTTCAAGACTCATTCTCAATGATACAGATGACTTGCAGGAGAAGCTGCGCCCTTCTCTACAGAGCTATACTTGCTCACGACCCAGGATGCAGAGAAGATAAAGGAGATTGGATGGAGCCATGGGACATGCAAGATAAGGTAAGGCCATTGTTAGCAGGGAGAGTCAGAAGTCCATAACAATGTGTATAAGCTGTTGCAACACCTGCCCTGCACCAAACTTCAGAGTGTAAAAATGGCTACTACTTCTGCTTTCTAAATTGTCTACAAATTCTGCTTGAGGCCAATCCTAGCCCAGAATTATCCAGGAAAGGGACATCTGGGAACATGGTTCCAGTTTAGGTCAGCTGACATAGGAGTTGACACACTTTCACACTCAAACTGGTTTCCACACTGAGACAGGGCCCATGCTGTCATATTCCCTTATGTACTTGATTTCAGCAATCAAAGGAGATACTTCCAACTCAAAACAGAGAAATGATTGCTAGTAAGTGCTACAATTTATTTAATATCCACCAAACTGGTTACTCAACAACTTTTTAAAGTTTATTTATTGAGAGAGAGAGACCCCCAAAAGAGTTTCACCATGCCATGACACCCCAACACCAGTTCAAGGATGATGAGTACACCTGTGGGTGCATTCAGGTGGGCCTGGGTTCTAAACTTGGGTTTTCCATATGAATCCAACATTGTGTAGTGGCACCTACCGCTTGCACCACCATGGTTGGTCCTCAATAATTTCTTTTACAAACTCCATTTGTCAAATGATGAAACAAAAGGCTTAGGGAAGTTAAGTGTCAGCAAAGTCTGAATGAGGAAATCCTCTGTAACTAAGCTACCAAGGAGCTGCCATTCCAGAGGCAATTCTGTGTAAGGAGTGTGCTGTGGAGCAGCAGGTCTGAGTTTCTCCCCACCTTCTACACCCTCTTCTCTTACCAGTTCCTTCATCACAGAAAATGTAACCTCCACCCATCTGAGTGTTCCAGTCATAACCTGGAGCTTTCTTTCCCTTTATCTCCAACATCTAATTACTGATCAAATCCTGTTAGCTGTGCTCCAGTACTTATTCTGAATCTATTGCCCTCTGCCTCTACTTCTGTCATTTTTTTCTGAGACACTATGGTCTCTTGCCTGGACTATTACAGTAGCTTCCTACCTGATCTCACCTTTTCTATTCTATATGCAACTCCCCAAATAACTTTCCACACAGAATTTAGGGTGATTCTTTAAAGATGTAGAACACATGTTATGCTGGTACTCCTTTTCAATTGGCCTTCCAGAAGTCTTAGAGTAAAACAAGAAGTCTGTTCTCTGGCCTAAAAGTCCTTTCATGGTGGGGCAATTATCTACTTTTATAACCTTATCATATGCTCCTCTTTTACTTAATATGAATTCCTATTGCTTTCTGTATGTACCAAGCCTGATACCCATGAAGAACTTTGCTCTGGTCAGTGGTCCTCAATCCGGGTTGCTTTTAGAGCCCCTTCCCATGACCATGGGACCTCTAGCAATATCTGGAGGCATTCTGGTTGTCTTGTGATATGCAAGTGGCATCTAGTGGGTTAAGGTCACCAGTACTACTGAGCACCCTAAATGCATAGGACAACCTCTAAACGAGGAATCATCTATCCTTTATTGTTAAAAGCCCCAAGGTCAGAAAATGGGTGCTCACCTCACGAGATCTTATCCTGTATTTTCCTTTGTTTTATTGTCTTAAATTATCACTACCCCGTGATTCTTGGTATGTGTCTGAATTATTGTGCTAATCCTCTATCAGTATATAAAATCCATGAGATTAGAGGCAAGAACTGTATCCGTAGCTCCCAGAACAGTACGTACCACATCATGAGTATTCAACAAATATTTATTGAACAAATCAATAAATGAATGCGTTATACTCCCTGTTCCAGTCCTTGCAACTCCATGACTTTGGCAAGTTACTTAAATTTTCTGATCTGCTTTCTCATATGCAAAATGAGTTTTTGAACAATTATCATCCAGAGTTCTGTGACATAATGACATCATATATACTAAAGGACTTGGCATAAAGCAGGCACTTAATCATGCAACATTATAACAATATAAAATAATAATTAACTGTGCAGAAGAAATATTTGTTTGTTTAAAAATTAACTTTGACTTCCTGTAAAGAAAGAGGAAACAAAGTGGTTAAAGGTATTGAGTCTGGCATCAGATTCTCTGAATGGGAATTTCAGCTGAATCATTTACTGGCTGTGGGACCTTGAACATAGGACTTAACCTCTCTGTGCTTTAGTGCCTTCATCTGAAACCTAGGCTATTAATAGTGAAGCTATCAATGTTTTAGTCAAAATTCATAAAATTCTATTTCAGCAGTTCAGTCTCACGTATTTAATCTAGCTCCTGTTGTGGACTGATCTTCCCAATTAAATTCTAGGATATAATATTCAACTCCAGACTTGTCCCTATGATTAAGTTGGCCATTTTCTCCGTTTTTGAACTCGTATTTCTGTGTGTCTGTATTTAATTTTTCTGGTATACTACTCCCTTCAGAACTTCCAACACCAGAACTGGAGAGCTGGTCTGGTGCTGGTAAATTCTTTCAGGTTTTGTTTATCTGAGAATGTCCTTGTCTTTCCTTCCCATATGAAGGATAGTCTTGCTGGGTACAGTATTCTGAGTTGAAATTTCTTTTACCTTGATACTTTGAATATATTTTCCCATTCTTTCCTCACTCTCATTGTTTCTGATGAGAGGTCTGCTGTTAGCCTGATGGGATATACTTTGTAGGTAACTTGGCATTTATCTCTTGCCAATCTTAGTATCTTGTCTTTGTCTGTGGTTTTGGTCAATCTGGCTATAATATGTCTTGGAGATGATTTTCTTGGGTTGATTCTATTTGGGGTCCTTTGTATTTCTTGGGTCTGGATCTTTGGATGCCTCTCTAGGTTTGGAAAGTTTTCTTACAGGATTTCATGGACTACATTATCAATGCCCTTATGAGTCTCTTTGCCTCCTGGGATACCAATTAGCTGGACATTTGGATGTTTGATGGTATCTAGTATTTCTCATATATTATTCTCATTTTTTTGGGGGGGGAGGGCAATTTTTTCCGTCTTTCTAGGCCAGTGATTCTATATTCTACATCTGAGATTCGATTTTTCTATATGATCTAGTTTGCTTTTAATACTTTCACGGGAGGTTTTGACTTCCTGTATTATAGCCTTCATCTCTAACAGGTCCCTTTGATTCTTTTTTTTATGGTGTGTATTTCTTCTTTCAGATCTTGCAAGAATTTCCTCACCTCCTGGAACTCACCAGTTCCTTTTTCCTGCCTCTTCTGCAGTTCATTGTCTCTGTTTTCTTCCATCTCTGTTAGCTTTGTCACTATGAATATTCTAATTTTTTTTTTTTTTTGGAGAGGTTTTTGCTATAGGGTACGTGTACTCACCAGAAAGACAGAGAGAGACAGAAAGCGAGAAATCATGCCTTTCTCACCGGGGGGATGGCATCCATTCTCCTCTCAGATCTTGGGCATGCACTCACATGCACCTGGCATGAGTTTAAGCCACTGGGTTTGGGACTCAAACAGCAGTCAGCTACATAGGAGTTCAGAAACATAGCCATTACTCCAACTGTTGGTCCCAAATATTGTAAATTCTTTACCTGACATTTTCATGAGTTTCATTGTACTGTCTGAGGATGAAGAGGAGTTATTCTTTTCTCTTGAAGGAGAGGTATTTTCTTGCTTTCCCATATTTCTTGTGACCTGTGATGATTTCTAGTCATCTGATGGATGTTGTGTTTCTTCCCAATTCTTGAAGTTCAATCTGAGTGTTCAGAGACATGCAGGAGAAGGTGATCTGCAATCTCTCTTCCATTCCATTTTTCACTCTTTGTGTATCAGATTCAGTAGGAATTGAGGAATACTCTGACCCTAATCATATTCAGATGTCTGGATGCTGTTCATGTGGACCTGTCTAGACACTCAGTGCATAGAAGCCACTAGAAATGAATCTGGAGGGAGAAATCTCAGAAGTAAATTTTCATTTTTAGTCAATGAAAGCAATATTTCACAGCTTAAGTTAATTGCTGATTTTCTTCTAGGCTTTGTTTTTCAGTTTCAAGGATTTTTTTTCCTGACTTTAGCTGCCGGTAGGTTCATGTACCTACCATTCGAACAGAAGCCTAACCTGTCTCCTGGCTTTAAGTTTTAAGCAAAATTTCTTAGCATTTCTTTGATTTATTAAAGGTAAAACTGCTTTTCATGAAATTAAATATATTAAAAATACCTATTTAATGACTGCAGTAAATTATATAGTATCAGCTAGGTGTTACTTTTTAGTATATTCATTTTACTCAGTTTCATGCCTAAAGTCAGACATGTGTTCACAGATATGTATATATCAGTTAAACTTGCTATTGGAATTAGTTAGATTATTTAAGAAGTTTAGTGAATCAATAAAATTTGTAGGAAAAAATGGATGGAAAACAACTGTATATACCAGAGATAGTGTGGAAGAAGGGTGGGAAATGGAAGAGGATGAGAAATAGGGAATAAATACATAAGCATATATATATATATATATATATATATATATATATATGGATGTGTGTGTGTGTGTATGTGTGTGTATATATATATATATATATATATATATAAAACTAGAAATGGAAAATTATCAATGATGATATGCATGATTAAGCTACTATGCAGTATATTCTGGATGAGAAATTTTGTATTCTGTGATGATGCTCAGTGAATGAATGTAAATTAATTAATTAAAAATAAAAATAATTTAAAAAGATAGTACAACTATCTCTCAGAGAGCTTAGCTTAGGTTCTCCCAAAATACCCAGTCTGCAAAGAAGGATTATGTGTGGGTAGTTCATTTGGAAAAGGAAGGAGACCATGAATGACTAAGTCAACATTTGATGTAGAAGATGAGCATAGGCTCCATGGGGTCCTCCCTGAGAAACTGTGGAAGGGAATTCAGAATTATCTGCTCAAGAACGAGAAGAAGGGAGTTTTTAATCTATTAATTTTGTGGCTCTAGTTATCAAGTATTACCCCAGGGAATGTGGGGTAATACTTTTTACACTTACACGTTTCCAAGTGTGGCTGGGTGGGATTCCTCAGACATTCCACCTAGCAGGGGTTCAGATGTCTGGCCCAAAGCAGGAGAAAGGCAATGTGACTGAGGTAAGGTCCAAAGAGCTTGACCAGCACACAAAAGTCCTATCACAAAGGTGGGCTTAGAAGGAGAGCCAGAGGCATAAGAGACATTGAGGCCATTAGACATTTGTGAGCATTGCATGATCAGTTATCACTTAACAATAGCACATTGGTGGTGCCCTTTCAGTATTATGGGAGACAGTGTGTGGTTATTTTGTATGAAAGTTCCTACTGATCTCCTCCTGAGAAGGATAGCTGGATTTTATATAGTAGAAAGAATACTAGACTGGGATTTGTGATGTTTGATCCTATCATGTCTACTTGACAAACTGTTCTTTAATATTTTTTCCAAATATATTTTAAGTGCCTAGAAAGTTGAAGATACTAAACTTTTGCCGTAGTACTAATGACTAGTAGCAGTATGTCTTGAAGACTTGAAATGTATTGAGGTAGATAAGACAAGCATGTTTATAGCTTAAACACAAGTCAGAAAGTAATACTACATTTAATTTACTATAAAATGTAAATCCCCACCTTACTCCACTTCATATTTTTAGAATTAGTATTATTTTAAAGGATGAAATCTCAGACTTGGTGGAATAAAGTTAATTTCACCAAAGAGTTACCAACACAATTCTATGGAATAAAAAGGAAACTAATTATTTCTACCTGGGGACCTCAGGAGAATGAGGAAGTATGTAGAAAGTAGCAAAAATAGCAGATGTATTAGTTGACATTAGAAAGTGTCCTTCGTTTACTTCTCTCTAAAATGAATGACTTTGACTAGACTGCAAGTCTCTTTATTACTAATTTGAATCCTCATGTGAAAGACCTAGAACCTTGCTGCAGTTGCCAGAGTCCCTGTTTGTTCTTCACACAAAGATCTGCCAGTATTAAGAATTGTTTGGTTATGGGACCCCATGATGGTGCTTCTAGGTGCCCTTGAAGCTGTCAAACTTTTATCATAGCTTTTTTCACACTGTGTCAGACTATTATCAAGTCTATATAGCCATGAGACTCTAAACCGTGTGGGTAGGGACTTTGTCTGGTGAGTGTAGCATTATGCTTACATACCAATGACAGTTTGGTACATCAATAGACCATCCTTGGCTTTGGTTGAGTCAATGTTGAAAGTTAATAAATTCTTTATCAAAAGATCTAAGACCTTGCTTGCCTACCCTGGCAAATGTAAGCATTTACAGAATGCTCTAAAACTAGATGGTAAAGGCACTTTCCCCCCTGCTTTAATGCAATAGCACATTTTCTCCCCTGTAAAATATAAGAACCTTGGTGAGCTTTTTAGAGTAGCTAAACTGTATGTTTAAATCAATTCAGGCCAAACATGACAGGTCAGTGAGTACAGAATTAGTATTAAGTTCACTGAACCAGTCGTCTTGGTAAAAATGTAAAGAGAAGTAACTTCATGGCTGGTCTTTAAAATAATGAGTCTCACAGCTTCCATATTTGGAAAAAGCATTAGGGACATTTCACTGGTTCAGAAACAATATAATGAGACAGCATTAGAGGAGAAAGAAACTGTCACATTTAACTTGTATAAAATGTGCAGAGATAAACCAGCAATTTTCCCCGTTGGTAAAACAAACAAGCAAGAGCTGGTGAACTAGACCCCAGGAGCCCTGCCAAAGTCAAATCGCCCACGGACACTTTTCAGTGTCTTGTTCATTTCAATTTTATTCCATTTTCCCTGTCTTTCCAATACTTCTATCATCTTTAATCATGCATAAAATTAAACTGGGAAGCAATATTTTCTGGTTTACATTTCCATTTGTTTCATTCTCCTCAGAATCTAAAATTATACCTAAGCAAGTATTCATGTCTAGAAGACAATGTTCTAAACTCTTTTTACCATGAATAGGATTCTACATTCTTAGGGAAAATGTTTTAAATGAATCAATGTTATTACCACTCTTCTTTAAATAGTGTTTTCTTTAAAATAAAGCAAGTAGTTTAAAAATATTTAGAGTATTTTTTTTTATTTATTTGTTGCAGGACAGAAAGAGGGAGAGTGATAGAAACATCTCCAATGGGGTATTCACTCCTCTTTACATATCCAGTCTCAGCCAGCCCAGATAATGGGCATGCACACAAAATTCCATTGAGCTCAGGCAGAATACAAACCCAGGACCTTTCCAATGTGGGTCCAGTTGTTTTATGACTATACAACTGCCTGGCCCTATTGGACTGAAATTTTAAATTCAGTAGGTTTTATACAGAAATTTAAATTTCTGATCTCCCTTGAAAAAAATTCAGAAGGTCCTCTAATTCAGAACTCATTCATTCTACATTTGTTCATACAGCCAACAGGAATTTCTTGAGTGCCTACTATGTGCCAAGCATGACATGGAACCTGGCAGCCATTCCTTGAGGAGGTGGGATGGCCACTGTACATGTTCTTCAATGTGCCATAGTCCAAGCCACTTTATAGAGGCCCAACCTCAGTAGTTGGAGTAGTTGTTCATCATTACTCTTGTAGAGTTTATTTTCTCATAATGGAGCAAAAGATATTTTATCGAACGTGACAGAGACATCTAGTTGTCCAGTAATAATTTGTGCTTTTTCTTTAGAGTAGAATTGTCATTGGTCTCCTAACCAGGTACTACACTTTACAACTCTCTTTTGATCCAGATGATGTGACAAATTCTCACAAATGGAATGTGCCAATGAAATGGGTTTTATTCTTGAGAGAGTTTTGGAAAAGAAAAGTCCCTTTTCTCTTTTTTTTCTTTTTTTTTAAATCCTGAATTGGAATATCTAAGCCTTCCATAGTCACAGGATGGAAAAAAATCCATGTGTATTACTAAATGTAATTTTTTCCAAACCAAAGGCCCTCAGTTCTTTAAACTCTTACACATACTTATTACATGTTCAATATCTGGATTGGCTCTTCTAATAGAAGCAGCCCATGAACTTCTGTATACACATTTAATTGTAACTTAATTTTATTGTCATTTTGCATTTGTTTTGAGCCATCCTCATCAGACTATTGAAAGGCATTTGAACTTGCTATCAACCATATATTCCAGATCTTTCTGATAAGCTCAGCCCAATATCTGCTATTTTTACAGCTTAATTTATTAATCCTCTGTCAGTCTGAAGAATTTCTGAAGCTTTATTACATCTCAATTCGTAACAACCTAGAGTTTCTGTCACTTTCATCTCAAGGGAAAATTGATTTGTCTTTTATGAAAACCCATGTGATTACTCTCTAAGAATAAATTAGAATTTATTCTGTTGGGTTGTCAGAAAAGTCATGGTGAATTTTTGCATAGAAAAACATAGGAAAATATATCATAAATTTTCCATCGACCCAGTATAAGAGATTCACGGGCAACCCCAGATTTGTTTGTTTTTAGGTTCCCACATTTTTAAATGTCTGTAATTTCATCTGGATTTCTGAAGCTTTTTGTATCCTATGTGTAACTTGAAGAAAATACCATTTTATTTTATTTTTATTTTGAGAGAGATTTTTGCTGTAGGGTGTATGCACTCACCAGAGAGACAGAGAAAGATAGAGAGACAGAAAGTGAGAAATCACCCCCCCCCCCCAGGGGGATGGCCACACTACAATCCCTTCTCCTCCATTCTCCTCTAGGGATTTTAGGCACACATGCACATGTGCCCAGCATGAGTTTTTAAGCCACCAGGTACAGGACTTGAATCATGGTTAGGAGTCTTAACCATTATGCCATCTGCTGGTTCTCTCATTTTATTTTTCTATATATCTATTAGGATACTTCATGCATGCATTAATTCATAAAAGCTAGCAAAGCAAAAATAAAACTCATTTTATAAATATGTATGCTTTCCTCAAAAATCAGTTTTCTCCCTTATCTAGCTCTGTTTATTCTAGACCAGTTCAGAATGGCAGATGATACTGTATATTTTTTTATTTACTTGTATTTTTATTCATCACTTCATATCTATTATTTGGTTATTTTTGTTATTGATATGATTTAGTCTTTAACATTTTGAAATATTTTGTCTAATTATCAATTTTTCTGTAATTCTTAATCTGCTCAGAAACTTTTGAACTCTCCTTGCTTTACAAATCTAGGCAACTCTTTCACTCAATTTAAATAGACATTTGGGCAAGGAAAGAGTCTGTGAAGATCATCATATTAATTTTCAATATTGACTTCAGGCATTATTTAGATTCTATCTGACAACTGTCTTCAGTAACAATTGTACATTTTTCAAAAATAAATTTTTTATTTAGATGGATTGTTACATCATTTGCCTTAAATTGATTTATCAACTCAGTCAAAATTATCAAAGCATCAGGATTAGCATGTGGCGTGGTGGTTAAGGCACTGGACTCCCATATGGCTGACCACAGTTTGAGTCTGATATGCATAAGCTTGCTTCCCTTCTCTCACTCTGTCTTTCCTTTTATTTCTCGCTATTCAAATTGAACAATAATAATAAATAAGTTAAATAGTTATTTAAAAACTATCAAACATGTATACACACACACACACACACACACACACACACATATATATATATATATATATATATATATATATACACACATACACAGAGTGATGTAAATAGATAGATATGTTTCTTTGTTCAGGAAAAGCACAGCATATAAAAACATTACATTGTCCTCAGGTTGACTTGCTGCTATATTTCAACACCATCACCTTAAATTCAATACATTTCACTATATATTTTTGGAAAGAGTTGAGTCATAGTCATCTAATATAAATGTTTTCTCAGGATATTAAAGAAAAATATTATTTAAAAAATGAAGTGGGTTTTCAATACTTCTATTAAAAACCACAGTTATATCAGAATTTCCTGAATTTGAAGGGCCATGATGGATTATGCCCTTTTCATATGAAAGGAGTTAGAATTTAGGGGTATTTTGGTATGTCAACACTCTTAAAGCTGGTTTAACACAAATCATAGGTTTTTCTTTGCTACTCGTTACTACCTGAATTATTCTAATCCCAGTCATCTATCTATAGATAGGTGGTTATTCTATAAATTTATAACATTTATCATGCCAAACATAAATATAAACATAAACAATACAATAATGAAAGCATGCTAACACATACCAAATGGTTTCTATGAAATATATTCCTGCTAACTCCAAAGACTAATACTGGAGTCCTCAGTTCTACAAACATGACAACTCTTCCCCTTTTCCCTTCCATGGAGTCTCTGCTGCCCTTTCCCTGGTATTGCTTTTACTTAGTCATTGCTCTGATGAATTTTTTTTTTTTTCCCTACATTGTGTGAGCTCACCGGAGAGATAGACACAGAGAGATGGATAGTGAGAAATCTCCCCCCCAGGGGGAATGGCCACATATCAATCCTTTCTTCTCCATTCTCCTCTTGGGATTTTAGGCACACATGCACATATGCCTGGCATGAGTTTTTAAGCTGCTGGGTCTGGGACTTGAACCAAGGTTGACTACGTAGGAGTCCAGCAACATAACCATTACACCATCTGCTGGTTTTGCTCTGGTAAATCTTATTTTTCACAGTAACTATATGGTTAATCCAATAATCCTAATGATTACTAGGATCAAATTCACCCCAATCCTTATATCTCAGAGTGCAAGAGCTGGAATCATTGATATATACCTTCCTTACTTTGTGGCACATATATATCTAGATTAGTTTTACGTAGAGTTTTTTTCAGCTTAACTGCTGTTTGCTTCTTGACCTTGTTTTTTAAAATGAGCAGCATGTAAAATACTCTTCCAGAAGATGAGGCAAATGTTTCAGTGGGAATATAGACAACTGAAAGAGAATTGCTCTTCCATATGGTCAATGCTAGGAAAAGCTCATCGAAACTACCAGTCATCAGCTCACAACATATTCCAGTTCAGAGGGTAACATCCTTTTATAATCCTCAGGATTAGGGGAACAAGTGCTGCAATGATTTCCTTATAAATATTGACATAAAAATTTGGCATGGAATATTTAAACTGTATCTGTGACAAAACACTTGGTATACATACGTGGAGTCCAAATATGAGCTGGAAATATAGTTATAATTTAACAGTACTTACAAACTCAACTGTGTAACTTAGTAGCTGATAAATAAATTATAGATTTAATTTTAGAATCAATTCTTTGGGCCAGAATATTGCTTATTAAAAACAATATATAATGTTTTACATAGCACTGGATATATATTAATCTATTTTAATCTTGTATGTGTGTATATGTATATTTAATATTCTTTAAGCAATAATGTCTGAAATAGTCTTTTGTATGTGTTTTTATGCCAGTTACCAGTCTCTCTTTAAAATACTGATACATAAATCTAGAGTTATATGAAAAATGCTAGTAATAGTGAAAAAAAAGCTCACAAATTCCTAGTGATCTACACTTTGTTTTTTAACATTGAATTTTGCATATGTAGTATCTTTCTATTCTAGCAAAATCCTGGTAATTAAAAATGAATAAATCACCCATTGATGATAACGTGTATAGTATTCTCTACTGGACTGATCTTAGGTGTACTTCATATTAGGTGAACTCTCTCTCTACAAGCTAAATGATGTATAGCTATTGAATGTATAAAAATAATAATTAACAAATAATTAATTTTTAAAATGAATAAATCAATAGTTATTTAATTGGTTTTCCTTCCATATAGGGGAAATCTCTGTAGTATCTTTTCTATTGCTTTATCTATTTACAGTCACATCTTTTTTTTTCTTTTTCTTTTTTTGGAGAGGTTTTTGCTATAGGGTGCATGTGTTCGCCAGAAGGACAGAGAGAAACAGAGAGACAGAAAGCAAGAAATCACTCCCCAGGGGCGATGGCCATGCCGCAATTCCTTCTCCTCCATTCTCCTCTCAGGATCTTGGGCATGCGTGCACACACGCCCAACGTGAGTTTAAGCCACTGAGTCCAGGACTCGAACCGCGGTTGACTACATGGGAGTCCAGTGACATAGCCATTTCACTAACTGCTGGTCCCTTTAGTCACATCTTTAAATGAGAGTTCCTGTAATTTCCCAAAAGAATGTACTCTCTGATGCAAAGTCAAGGAGGAAGAGCATAGAATTTGAGTTGGAATATCTGGGCTCCAGTTACAGATCTGCTTATTAATAAGAGCATTCACTTGAATTTTCTGCAAAAATGAGATTGAATATAATACTTTATAATTTTGTAGAAAGAGCCAAATGAGATATTATATAAGAAAATACATGACCAAATGCTAACAATAAATTAGTACAATAAATTATTCAGCTTACTTTTTTCTGTTACCTACTAAATAGAATTATATCATGCATTCTGAAAAAGATTGATATTGTTCCCCAGAGAGCAAAAATTGGTTATTTGGGAAGGTAAAAAGAATAAGAAGAAACAAAAACTTTTATTCTTTAAATATATTAGACACAAATATAAATTTAACATGTAAAGATATATGTAGAATAGCTGTGTTATTTTTTTTTCATGAGAGAAGCAATTAGAGAAAATTTCTAAAAAGGGTCCTTAGGTGGATAACAATGGAAAACAAGTTGTAAAATATTGCATTATAATGTTATATACCTGGTATACATCTCAGCCCACCAATGTAACATGGATGAAATTTAATTTTCTTGTTTCTTATTCTTGTGTAAGCAAACGTGCTTTTTATTTCAAGATCCCTTTCTGCCAGAGGAACACATGCCATCAGGGTCTGGCGGCCTGCCTGCCCTCATTCCCAGAATCACACCTGTGTTTTGGATAGTTCACGTACTTAGGGTGGGAAGAGCTGCCTCTCTGAATCCCAAGGTTTCTGTGGAGCTGGCTATCACCCCGGGCTCGTGCTCACCTCTTCTGAGTGCACAGATTAAACCTGGCTACTTCCTTGTTACTGTGGATTTGCAAGAAACTTTCTTTTTGAGGCCTGCCTAGTTCTCCTCTTTAGCTAGTTCTGCTCTGTTTATCTTTTGAACATGTTGTGTGCTTTATGCAAACACAGCCAAATATTTCTATGAATTTAAGTTCATCGAAACTATTACCTTCCCTTCCCTTTTTTAATATTTTTATACTTACTGTATTTTTCAATATATTTATTGAAAAAATCATTCATTAGTGAATAGTTTGAAACTGAACAGTTCAACCCATTTTGTTCATAGATCAGCTACACATGTAGTTTATATATCTATATAGATATATAAGTATATTCTTTTTCTGTGATGTATCTTTGCCAGTTTTAATCTTAGCTGGTAAAAGGAATCAATTGCATGTATATTTGACTTAGCAAAAGAGTATAATCTTTAAAATTCAGAAAATAAATATTCTTAAAGACAAAAATTTGTTTTTATTTATTTGTATTTAATCACTGTATATCTTGACAGTGTACAATGTGGTTGTACAATATGTTTCCCAGCATGAATACAGTGCATATCACTCACCACCCCTTTTTTTTTTTTTGGAGAGGTTTTTCCTATAGGGCACATGCGCTCGCCAGAAAGAGACAGAGAGATAGAAAGTGAGAAATCACTCCCCATGGGGGGATGGCCACGCCTCAATCCCTTCTCTGTTCTCCTCTCGGGATCTTGGGCACACACGCACACGTGCCCGGTGTGGGTTTTAAGCCACCGGGTCCGGGACGCGAACTGCGGTCAACTACATGGGAGTCGAGTGACATAGCCATTATGCTAACTACTGGTCCGCACTACCCCTTTTATAACATCACTATCTACTCCACCCTATGTTTCAGCCTATGAATAGAGAGAATAGGGTGGGGTATGTATAGTGTAAGTCCCTTATGGAAGAACATTCTCACAGCTGTTATCCCATTTTAGAAGTATATTTTGGGGCTTATAGGGTGAGAACCTCTTTTCTGATATCAGCGCTTTCTTGTGATAACACTACTTTGAGGAAATGGCTGGCTTATGATATAATTTAATGAAGAAGGGCCACAATGTAAAGTGGAAGTATATAGGTACAATAGGTAAACTCATCCTAATTATAGCAGGATGATGTTCTACCCCATAGACAGTGAGATTATCACACTGGTATGAGGAAAGGTTTATTTTCTGATGACTACATATGGGACACTTTCAACCATTTTCTGGAAACCCCAGAAAGAATTGTTTCCTGTTAAACACACACACACACACACACACACACACACACACAATTTTAAGAATTTCCTTACCCAAATAAACTTGTACATTAGTTTCATTTTTCTATGAATTTTTTGAGCCTCTGCATATATATGCATATATATTTAAGTAAAGGCAACATATAAACTTAATTTGAGATCGATTGCAACCTTCTGGATCCAGCTTCTCTGAGGTAGAGACAAAACACATTTTCTTTTTTCTTACTTTGTTTTTCCTTTTTTTTTTTTTTTTAAATCACAATGAAAATCTTAGTAATATTGTTCTTCTAATCCATGAACATTGAATATCTTTCTGATTATTTCTAAATTTCTCTCAGTTATCCGTGCAAATCTTGAACTTTTTTCATTAAATTTCTCTTTTTATGCTATTGTGTATAAAATGATTTCTTAGTTTCCTTTTCATATTGTTCATTTGTGAAGCTAGCTTTGATTACCCAAGTCCCCTTTGACCGTCTCTTCTTCTAGAATTTCTTATCAAATGTCTGGCTAGTTTACTAACCCATTGCTTGCCTCTAATAGATTGTAATCTCAGACTAGCTGGCCTTTAACACATTTTTTTTTCACCTAATGCATGATATAGCCACTTATGTGGCCACAAGATTGGGGGGGAGATTGTCTCCACTGTGCTTGGGCATGTGTCTGGCATGATTTCAGAGCAACTGGGCCAGAACCACAGTTGGCAGGTGGTTTCTAGATTGACATTGTAGTATGCTACTGACTGCCAGAGGCTGAACCAGGTCCTCGCTCCTATTTTCCACCAAGATCACCACTTTAACTGTCAACACTTCACATCTAGGGGACCCATTCAGCAAAACTAAATAGTTGTTTTTATGGTTTTGCTCAACTTTGTACTTAATTTTCTGTCAGTCTGAAAGTTAGAAACATTTTTAAATATTGTTTCCTGTAAATTAACTTTGATTTTTAAAGTTGACTGTGTTATACTATGTAACTCTTTATTGCATGGGGGGGGTGGGGAGGGGGGGTTATCTTGTTTTTGAGAAACTTACATCAGAACTAGGTAGTTATACTTTTTATCCTTTTTATTAAATCAAAACACTGCAAAGATGTATCTGATTTCATAGATGTACTCATAGATATATTTGTAATATCTGAAGGCCAAATGTAACTGAAAAATAACCAAAAGTGCCTACATGCCAAAGTTACTCACTATAAATTAGGTGAGGTCATTATTAATACAGATTAGGTAGAACTGGCATTTTTAAATGGTTTATTTCTTTTTCCAAAGTTTCAAATTTTCTATTCCACTTGATGTTTATAGAGCTGTCATAATTTCAATATTTATTCTTACAATGAGGATTTCCAGGTTCTTAGCTGCATAATTGATTCATTATATAACTGTCCTCCAAAATCCACATAGATACAGATACTAAGTCAGAACTATTTATACAAGTTTTATTTTACTTCAGTATTTTCATTTTCATTCACTGAGATTAATAAACATTGTATAATCTTTAGACCAAAGTGTTTAATTCTAGAGATCATAATAAATAAAACAATTTGCCTTATTTTTAAAATCATAAAGCCTTTTGAATATAGATATCACATTCTTTTAATAATAGTACTCCTACAGGACTCTATAGTACATTATGCATAGTAAATTAAACATATGTATTTTCTGAGCCATTCAGTCACGCTATGAAAAGGATTGTATGTTCTGTTCTGAAAAATCTGGAAACAAAAGATAAGTTGTAATGTGCCTGTATATTAATATAAATACATAAAAATTAATACTTTCTTTCCCATCTAATCAACAGATTATTATTTAGTGCCTATATCATGCCAGCAGTATGCAGAATGGTAGAACAGTGAAGAATATAATAAACTTATTTCTGTGCTCCAAGATTGTGTCATAGAATTAAAAAAAAAAGAATAAATAAATACAAGTCACTAAAATACCACAAAAACAATTGATAGGGTGAAGCAACAAAAAATAATAGAAAATTCTACTTTGATAGAATGGTCTTCAAAAGATTTTCTACTTTTCCCCCACTGGTTCACTATTTTGCTTTTTAATATTTCTTACAAACTTTATTTAGAATATTTTCTTTTTTGATTCTTTTTTTAGGATTATTTTATTTAACTTTATTTATTCATTTATTTTAAATTTGACCAGAGAGGGACAGAGAGAGAAAGAGAGAGAGGGAAAATAAGAAAGTAAGCCATTAGGTCCAGGACTTGAACCTTAGTTGGCCATGTGATAGTCCAGTGCCTTAACCACTATACCACCTTCTGACCTCTAGAATACTTTCTAACCTACAGAAAATTACAACAATAAAAGAAGTACAAAGCATAATGCTAATATTTCACATCATTCTTTCTAGGATTTTTTTCTTTAATTTATCTATGTCTAGCTCCTACATAATTTGTTGTAGTTGTTGTTTTTGAGTCATTTAAGGATGCATTCATCATGGGCTTTTAACCTTAACTAGTTATGTGAATTTCCCAAGCAAAAAGACTGTTCTTTTGTATTGCTACAGTATAGTTAGCAACTTGAGTGAACTTAATATTGATAAGATGGTTTTATTTAAACTATCACTTATATTCCTTTTTTGTCAATTGACCTAATAATGTCCTATAGAGCATTTCTCCCCTATTTTCAGTATACTATTAGTCTAAACTTAGGTAATTTTTTTTCTGATTGTTATGTCTCTTTAGCTCCCTTTAACTCGGGACATTTCCACAGAATACAGTCCTGTCTACAGCACCCCCACCCACCCATTTTTAAAAAGAACATTCCTCACTTTGAGTTTGTCTGATGTTTCCTTGTGATTGGATTCATGTTAGGTCTTCCCTGCTTTAATATTATTCAGGCAATGCTGTATCCTTTACAGCAGAGTTCATAATTCTGGGCTGCAGACCAGTGCCAAATGTGGCCTGTTGGGGACTAGGCTGTGGATTGTACCAGTCTGTGCCCCACTGTCCCCCCACCACCACTAGCAGACTGTGAAGTGGTGGGTGGGCAGCAAGTGATCTAGAAAGGCTTCCTCTGTGTTTGCAACCACTCCCCATCACTGCGTTGTCACCTAGGCACCACCCCGTGTCAGATCAGTGGTGAGAATGGGTTCTCATGGGAGTGCAAATCCTGCTGTTGTGTGATTGTTCAATTGTGTACTACAGTGTGGTCATCGTGGAAATAAGGTACACCGTGGATGTGGGGTGCTTGGGTCATCCTGGAACCAACCCTTGGGTCCATGGAGGGATTGTCTTCCATGAGACTGGACCTTGGTTCTGGGAAGGTTGTGAACCACTGCTTTACAGACTATCTCCTTCAGAGGTATATAATGTACACCTGTACCTCACTGGTGAGGCTAGTTTTGGTTAGTTGGTTGAGTTGTTAAACAATTACTTTTCTACTTTTAATTACCATTTCCCCCTTTGTAACTAACCTGCAGTCTACAGGAAGACTTTTAAGATCATGCATATATTCTTTTCAGCAAAATAGTCCCCAGAATTTAATATCCTTTGACATTTCTTTCCAAGTTCATTCAACTGATAATTGCAAAATAATAATTTTCTTTCTTTTGTCTCTTTTTTAGAGGTTTTTGCATTAGGGCATGTGTGCTCACCAGAGAGATAGAGATACAGAGATAGAGAGGGAAAGTGAGAAATCACTCCCCCCAGGAGGTATGGCCACACCACAATCTATTCTTTATTCTTCTCCTGGGATCTTGGGCATGCACATATGTGCACCTGGTGTGAGTTTCAAGCTACCAGGTCCAGGACTTGAACCACGATCTGCTATGTGGGAGTCCAGTGATGTAGGTGCTATGCCATCTGTCTGCTGGCCCAGGCAAAGTAATATTTTTCTATGTTCATTGTTCTCTACATATTCTGCAATCAGCATTTGTCATCCTCCCATAAGTAAAGCCCTTTTTTCCTTCCCAAATATTTATCTATCTAGTATTGGTAAGGACTCAGAAATTCCTATTTTTCAATGGTTTGTATACATAATTATTTTAATGCTCTAATTGTCTTAGATTTGACCAAAGGGAGCCTCTTCAGTCTGGCTTCTCTGTCCCTGTGTTTTTATGACAAACCCAGCTTTATCTTTTCTCTTTTCTTTTTCTTTAATCTCCTTCCTTTCTCTCTTTCTCTTCCTCCTTCCTTCCCTTCCATCCTCCTCTCTCCCTTCCTTCCTTCTTTTCTTTTTGTGTACATCCTTACTTACTAGCATAACAGGATGTTTCGGGCTCATCTTATTACTACCCTGCTCTAGCCCTCAAGTCAGCCATTCCTTTAGAAACCTGATCCTAACTGCAATGGGCATGTGACTTCCAGCTTTCCACAGTCCAGTATGAGACTGGGTTATCAAAAACATTTCTTTTTAAAGATTTTTGTTATCGGGTGTGTGTGCTTGCCAGAGAGACAGAGAGAGACAGAGTGACAGAAAGCAAGAAATCACCCCCTACAGGGAGGTGGCCATGCTGCAATCCTTTCTCCTCCATTCTCCTCTCAGGATTTTGGGCACGCACACACATGTGCCCAGCATGAATTTTGAGTCACAGGGTCTGGGACGTGAACCATGGTCAATTGCATGGGAGTTCAGTGAGGTAACCATGATGCCATCTGTGGTCCCATCAAGAACTTTTAAGGCATAAAAGCAAAAAAGGAACTCACATAGTATTTATTAAATAATTATTCATTTCTATATATGTCTATTTCTCTTAAAGTTATTTTCAAAATGATTATTATTTTAGAAACCTCAGAGTGAAGGAGCCTAGTAAAAACAGAGAAAAAATTTACATATGTTAAAAATATTTCTAAGAGACCTGAACTTTCTGTGTCTTCTTAGCTTTGTGACCATTGTCTCTTTCGCTCATTTTATCCCTGGTGCCTGGAACAGTGCCTGCAGAAGAAAGGGTCTGAATAAGTATTTCCTTTGTGAATGATCAACAGCATGAGGAGGTTGGAATAAATGATTTATACATGTCCCAGCTGCTGGAGTAAAACTAAGGCTCTTTGACTTCAGGTCCATATGTTTTCCATTATACGATGTCAGTCATCTGAAGGCAACTTTATCTGTATCTGTGCCTTGATATTGGCAGAGATGAGGATCTACAAACAAGTATCATTAATGTGAGCCTTCCGTTGCATGTCCTAGCATTAGTTTATATACACACACTCTAATAAGTTGGAGGCCGAAATGGTCTGTGAACCATTTCAATATTTTAAGAAAAATGTGATCTTAAGCCTTTTTATATTTCTCAACCTCTTGTGTATTCACACCCTCCGGGTGACTATAGTTTGGAGGAAAGAAAAGAGATTGGAAATTCCTTTGGAACCCTGGGAGCAGGAATGGTTTTTGTTCTTCAGTGGCTGTGAATAATGATAGAGAAAAAGAAGGCGGCTGCCAGTTTGGACCAGAGAAAAGTCACTGGAATGCCCCAGGCCAGCAGTGGCTCTTTCAGAGATGTTAATTTAGAGGCAACTTGATTAAATAACCATGTTAAAAACATTTCAAAATATTTTTTGTTAGGATGGGGCAAATTATCATAATAGAATATTGACTACTAATTGTTTAAACATCGTTTTTGTCAGGCTAGAGTAAATGTGAGAAATTCTAGGGAGAATTTTTTACACATTGTAATATCTAGCTTGTACTATTCCTGTCTAATTTCCATCTTTGAGAAGAAAAGTCCTGCAAAACATAGGTATATATTACAAGGGCACACCAAAAGGTTTGTGGAAAAATAGAATTAACATACTAGTTTATTTTGATTAAAAAAAATTGAAATCCATGCATAGCTTCTTCAAAGTATGTATTTTTATGAACTTTAGAAGACTTCTTGTACTCTTACCCTTTTTTTTTTAAAGAGATTTTTTGCTATATGGTGCATGCACTTGCTGGAGAGACAGAAAGACAGATAGAAAGTGAGAAATCACCCCCCCCCCCCAGGGGGGATGGCCACACCACAATCCTTTCTCCCCTATTGTCCTCTCAGGATCTTGGGCACACAAGAACATGAACTTGTTCCTGGTTTGAGTTTGAAGTCACTGGGTCTGGGACTAGAACTACAGTCTACTACATGGGAGTCCAGCAATGTAACCATTATGCTGCCTGCTGTTCCTCTCTTACCTTTTTATAAAGTTTACTTAGAGTGAAAGAGATGGTCACCCTCAATAAGTCTTCATACTCTCATCCTCGCCCATCCCTGTAGACAGTCAGGATTATGGGTGCACCCTTTTAGATTGGGACCACATGCCCAGAGCCTTCCCATATGGCACCCTATTGCTGTGTCATGGTGGCTGGCTCATCTGTTTTTTTGTAATGATAAAAATTGAATGCCATGAATATCAATATATTACTGCCAATTTGAAATTATTTAATTATCACAACAAAACTACGAGGCAGGCATCATGCCCCATTAATAGATAAGAGACATAGGCCACAGAAAGCTCAGGGGGTTTGTCCAGTAAACATATTTGATAAGTGGCAGAACCAGAACTCATCTCTAGACCTGGTTCTTGACTTCTCATGGCCAGAGAGTATTCATGTGCTTAAAAAGTTAGAATAAGAACCCAAAATGTGTTTATTAAACATATATCATTATTTTAGATCTATGGAAGCCCACATTCATATTCTCTGTGTGCTTATCATTGACTATAAATTACACACAAACACACACACGTGCGTGTGTGAGACAGGGGAAGAAAGGAGAAATACTGAATAGAAATAGGATAATTATGGTAGATACCTAGGAAAATGATATTTTATAACCTGATTATCTGATGTTGTAAAAATAAAAAATTCATGAATGATAAGATATCCTTGATTCTCAGTACACTTTATGCTAACTCAAATCTTCCTATTTCCTGCTTAAATTCTGAAATGACTTCTCTGGTAGGCAAAATACTGCATCTTCACCTTCCAAACACATCCACATTCTGATTCCAGAATCCTATAAATCTGTTACATTACATGGCAGAAGAACAATTACCTATATGATTAAATCAAAGATTTTGAGATGAGGTTATCCTGAATTATCTGGGTGGACCCAGTGTGATCACTAAGGTCCTGATAAATAAAAGTGGGAAGGCAAAGAGTCACAGTGACAGAAGGCAGATGTGATGTTGAAATAGAGGAATTTTTCCAATGTAGCAAATGTGGGTAACCTGTAAAAGCTGAAAAAGATAAGGAAACATAAGCCTTTTGAGGAACTCAGTCCCGATAACTTGTTTTGGACTTCTGAACTTGAAAACTATAACATAATAAATCTGTGTTGTTTTAAGTCACTAAGTTTGCAGTCATTTGTCCAGACAGCAATGAGAGACTAATATACTTTCAGACTACAATTGGAATAAAACCCGAGGTCCTGAGTTTTCCATCCAAGACCCTTCAAAACTGGGCCCTGGGAACCAGCAGTTAGCGTAATGGCTATGTCGCTGGACTCCCACGTAGTCGACCGCGGTTCGCGTCTCGGACCCGGTGGCTTACAACTCACGCCGGGCGCGTGTGCGTGTGTGCCCAAGATCCCGAGAGGAGAATGGAGGAGAAGGGATTGCGGCGTGACCATCCCCCCTGGGGGGTGATTTCTCGCTTTCTGTCTCTATGTCTCTCTCTGTCTGTCTGGTGAGCGCACGCACCCTATAGCGAAAAAAACCTCTCCAAAAAAAAACTGGGCCCTGACATCTCCGACCTCACACCTATATACTTCGCTGCTTTTCAGCAGTAGCCTATTCCACATGGTCTTACATAAGTCTTGCTTTCTCTGGCCTCCAGTCTTGCTCTTCTCTGCTTTGGGGTGTCCCATCTTCTCCATGCGGTAATGTTCTCTCATACATCAGCTCTTACCTGAACCCCTGTATACCCACACCACAGTCAGGCTAATACGCACCTTCAGCTCAGGCTTCATTTCTACAGACAGCCCTCCCACTGCCATCCATATTTCCAAATGAAGTATCTCTTCTCTATGTTCTTTGATTCCACCTTGACCCAATTTATCTCTTTGACGGCATGAATCACACTACATGAAACAACCTACTTATAATACCATCATCATCGCTGGGGTATGAGCTCCAGGAAAGCAGGAACCAGAGGAGCTCAGGGTTTTATCCCAAGGCCCTACATGGTGGTGCCCGTAAATAGTCAGTCCTTTGAAAATGTTTGCTAAATTCATATGCTTGAGAAGTCTTCACACTGGAAAGGTTAACTGGGTTATTTATAAAAAAGGAAAAGCCTTCTCTAAATCAGTTCTGAGAAAAACAGCCATATGTAAATCAATTGTTTGATTGATAGCCTATAAAGTTCTCTCTTTCCTAGTACACGTTTACTGTCTTGATAGACATGTTAAGCTTTTATAAAAGGAAATCTACAACATACCGATTCATAAGATTATCTCTATTCTATAGCTCTTTATATCTGAAATTTAAGTATGTCATAACTGTTGTGTTCATATATTTGCAATATATTTAAGAAACTATATGACACTTCTTCCGTAGAGTTCTCTTTTTTGTTTTTGTTTGTTTAGTTTGTAATATAGCACATGCACTGTGCAGGGAGAGACAGGGAGGGAAAAAGAAAGTGAAAATACCTCTCAGGGGGGATGATGACACCACACTCCATTCTCTTCCACTCTCCTCTCAGAAATTTGGGCATACATGCATATGTGCCCAGTCTATTTTTCAAGCCCTCTGGTCAAGGAATTGAACCATGCAGTCAGCCATTTGGGATCCAGCCACTTGAACCATCAGGCCACCTGGCTGACCCTCATATAGCATTTTAAGTTTTTTAATGATTGTTTTCACTTTATGTAGACAGATCATGGATTGTTCCAAGGGGAGTTGGAGCTCTTGTTCTAACCCAGTATTAGTGATGAGTACTTAAATAGGCTGAGAACTCTTGAGAAGCTCAAATCAACAGAAGAATTTCTACAAAAGGATAGGGCTAGGATTTGCAGGTGAAAACTTGTGATCCTCAATCTTTGCTGCTATAGAAAAAATAAGAGTTAAAAAAAAAACCCCACACACAGAAATTTTAAAAATATTTTTCTGTCTGCACAATTTAAATTAAATTACATTAAGCCTGTAGTTTCAGCTGGTAAGAACGATTATATTAAACAGATGTACCCTGAAAGCAGGGACAATTTTATTTATCAGCCCTGCTTATCTGAGCCTGAGTTAGGTCTTCCAATGTTTGAAAAGCTTTGATGCCTCAGGGTGATGTTTGCCAAAGTGGTGTCTATAATGAGCAGCCAAATTCTCTGTATTTCAGGCACTTTCTTTAAACTCCTTTTGAACAAGATTGTCAAGTGTTGCATGCTGTTTGTCAGTTAACACTTGGGGAGTGAAATTCACAAAGGGCACTTTATGTACCTTCACAACAAGGATATCTTTGCCAACACTTCAGAGCTATTTTAAGTTTTGGAGTTGTAAGTATCTCACTCTTCTTAGAGGTGATAGTACCCGACCCAGGACGCCTGGGTTTTAAGTGAGTTTGCACTTTCAAGACCTTTTGGCACATAATGAGATTTCAATGACATTAGATATCCAAATAATTGTGCTTTTTCTTTATGTATCTTCTTTTATCTAAAAGGTTGTATGGCAATGACAATGACAAAAAGTGATTAATGCCATCTATTGATTGCTTATTAATTACCCAGTCTTGTAATCATTTATCTGCATGATCTCATTAAATACACACTAGAATCTAGGAGATGGCTACTATTATTTGTCCTGTCTACAGATGAGAAAATTGAGACTCAGAAAGTTTAAGAAAAATGCGTAAGGGAAGATAACACAAGTAGTGAAACTGAATTTGAACCCAGAATTGCACTACTTCAGAGCCCTTAATTAATTTATTTTTTTCATATTCTTTTTTTTTTTTTTTTTTTTTTTTTTTTGAAGGCTTCTTCTTTTTTTTTTTTTTTTTTTATTAATTACTTTATTTATTTTTATATACTTTCAATCATATTGTTTGGCTTACAATGAGACCATTTCGATATGTGAACATTTCTCCCCAGACCCGTTGATCGAAATATCTTCAACAGATAACACCACACCTCCCCATCCCGTCAATGCTCTACCTCTGTATCCCTTCTCCATTCTTAGAGGACTAAACTGTGAAAGAAATAAAAGGTATGTGTGTAAGGCATGGTAGAAGCAAAGATCACCATCTTTGGGTACCAGTTAAATCCTTTCTTTTTCAGTATCACCCAAGGAATAAATTATGTGTATGTATGTATTATGTGTGTTTTCCATTTTCCAACTATCTTGCACATGCACAAGCATGTTATGAGTACTGAGAGATCTTCTGTGTTTTTTTCCTGAGGTCTTGAGATGCTTATGTCTCTGTCAACTTTTGTAATCCATCATGTGGGCAGTATCTGAAAGTCTCAGTTTCTGCAGATTGGAACCAGGGAATTTAATAGGCAGTTCCTTTCCCCTCTCATTGCAAGTTGACCACAGATTCATTTTGTGCATTGGTGCTTTTGAGAATAATGGAAAAACAAAGAAAAGCCAAGAATGAAGGTGGGAATCTAAAGAATGGGGAAATAAGCATCAAGTTCATTTTGTACATAATTGTGGATTAGCCTAACTCTCCAAAGCCTCCCCATTCCCCCTGCTTTTCATTCATCATTGTCATTAATGTCTCTCTTCATTTGCTAAACAGATGAGTAACAAGAGAGTCAATAGACTTAAACCTGAACAAAGAGGCCACTTTCTCTCAAATCTTCAGTGTTCCTTTCAGACTAGGTTTGGTTAATGATGGGCGGTCTGGTCTGATTATCTGAAGCCTAAGTATTTCTACATCCAGTCATTGCTTTCAGCCAAAGAAGGCAATGCCTGTGAAGGGGTAGAGAGCCAGTTAACTGCCTGGGAGAGAATTAACCTGCCAGAGTAAAAGGTGGACATGGCAAACTTCATCTTTCATGTTCAGGACTGGGCTATGCACCTTCTTATTCTATTTGAAAGATGATTTTTTTGTGTCTTTAAAGCTTAACTTCACATCCTAGAGACTCTTATGTCCTCTTCAGCACCTGACCTATCTTGTCTGTGACCATCTTGTCCATGTTATTTCTTTGCAAAATTGCTGTACTCTGCTTTCTCTTTCAAACTTGATACCTAATTAATCTTGAATTTTAGTCTGATCAGGAATTTTTCTTTTCTCTCTCTCTCTCTCTCTCTTTTTTTTGGACAGGGTCTCACTATGCCAAGATCCACGTGCCTCCGTTTCCCAAGTGGAACTACTGGTGAGTGCCACCATGCTTGACTTTTATGGTGGGCCAGGAATTAAACCCAGTCTTCCTTGTGGCCTCAGCTCCTCAAGTGACATGCCTCTGCAACTAGGCCTGCTAGAATATTTCAGTGCTCAAAAAGTTCACCTTTATCTAAACAATAAAACTCAGATTTTCTATATTAATTTTCATAACTATGACCTGGCCCTTTTGTACCTTCTTAAACATTTTCTGTCTTCTCTCTCCACAATTTTTCCCCTCAGTTCCCTTTGCATATATACCTGAAAACGTCTGTCCCTACAATAACGTGTAAGTTCCTCAAGGACAGGAATTTTGTCTGTTTTGCTTGTCACTCTATCTTCATCACCAGCAACAGTGACTGGCTCCTGGTAGGTGCTGGAAAAATATATGCTAAATTGATTTAATGATACAGGGTCCTTTCCCACATTCCCCTAGATCAGTAAACTTCACTTCTTTCTTTTGTTCTCTATGAATATATGTTCAACTTTGTTCAGAATCTGTTAACAAATCACTTCTTTTGTTATGTAATATCAGATTCACTGGAATGAATCTCTTTCTGAGTTGTAGCAATTCTTTATACTCCAACAATTCTTTTTTTTCTTGTTATTTAATTTTATCTATCATTTTTAAAAAAAATTTGCTCCAGGGCATGTGTACACACCAGAGGGAGACAGAGAGAGATAAAGAAAATGAGAAAGCAAGCCAACATGTCTGGAGTTCAACCTGCGGTTGGCCATGTGGGAGTCCAGTGCCTCAACCACATGCCACCCGCTGGCCCTTCCAACTATTTTTAGTCACATCTTTTTTTCATTTTATCTTAACGATTTAGAAGATATGTTTATTTTGACTAAACTTTAAGCTATTTGGGTAGAATGCGCATCTCTCCATGTACCCAGCCACTCCCCTAAGTAATGACACTATGATCTTGCAGGTAAGACACTTGCTCTTGGTTAATAATATTGGCCCAGCCTCCATGGAGTGGTCAGTAGTGTACTGCGCTATAGAGTAGACACATGCTGACTGCAGTTCAAGTCCTCAGCTCAGTTGGCCTGAAACACTCTAGCAGTGTGCCTGCGTACCCAGGATGCCACAGAACTGGAGAACTAGAAGGAAGGGATCATGGTGTGACTAAGTCTTGTGGAGGGTACTTTCCTCTGTCGCTTTTTCTCTCTCCTTCTCTCTTGTGTGTATTCCTTTGCTCTACTATGAATTTAAAATTTTATTTTAAATTTCATAGTGTCAAATAATATAACATCTTTGCAGTCAAATATATATCTTTTAGTGCATTTTCCTTGTATTCCAGTCAACTCGCCTTTTAATAAAGAACAGTTGTTAAATTGTTACTAAATCATTAAATATATTGACAATGGGTTATTCTTCAGCATTTTTAGAAATAAAAACTTATTTAGATCCAAGCTATAGAATGCACAACACCAAAAGTGAACTTGCTATAGGGCATGTGTGCTCACCAGAGAGAGACAGAGAGAGAGAAAGAAAGCCACCAGATCTGGGACCTGAACCACAGTTGAACTTTGAATGGGAATGTGTCATTGTAGGTTCATCCCTTGGAACAAATATACCACTCTGGTGTGCAATTATAATAGTGAGGGAGGCTATGCATGAATGGAGGTAGATTATGTGAGAGGTCTCTGTACCTTGTACTCAGTGTACTTGATGAACCTAAAACTGTTCTAAAAAATAGTGTATTAAAAAAAAAATGGGACCAGCATAAGTGGAGGCTAAGGTGTTGGATCCTGTATGACTGACCATGCAGTTCAAGAGTCTTAAAAAACATGCCAGGCACATGTGCATATGTGTCCAAAGGGCCAAGAGGAGAGTGAAGGAAAAGGTATAAGGTATGGCCATCTCCCCTGGGGGGTGCTTTCTCACTTTCCCTCTCTGTCTCCAGTGAGCACAGTGCCTTATAACAAAAACGAACAAATAAAATCAAAAGAACAAAGAAACAACCCAACAAGAAAAACATTTGTTTACTGCCCTCTTAATACCCCACTGCTGCTATGTAATTTTAAGACATGCATACAGTTGGGGCCAGCAGGTGGCATGGTGGTTAAGGCACTGGATTCCCACATGACCAACTGTGGTTCAGGTCCCAGACCTGGTGGCTTTCTTTCTCTCTCTCTGTCTCTCTCTGGTGAGCACACATGCCCTATAGGAAGTTTTAAAAACAACAATTAATAAAATTAGATAAATAATCCTTTAAAAATACATACACATACACCTTTATTTAGGGAAAATATTAACAATAAAATAAAATTATCATAACAATGATTAGTATTGTTGACACTTAGGCACATGCCACTCAATAGTCCAAAAACTTCTAGTATAGGGCAAATAGATTCCTCTTTTAAGATAAAACTTAGAAAGGTTAATTAACTTGTTCATGTTAACAGCTATTAACTGGGGATCTGGACCCAAAATCTGCAGCTTGCCTTGGGAGCTTTACATCTGAAGCACACACCTGCTTTCTGGAAGCCATCTAGGAAGTTGTCTGAGATTTTGTGCATCTACTTTGTCCTACAATACCAAAATCTTTTTTATAATTGTAAAGCAAAGAGGAGCTGAGGATGAGAAGGTAGTAAAGTATAGTTTTGCCCTTAGTTTAAAGTTCCTTTATATTCCCAGGAATAGAAAAAAACAACACTTGTCCTTATTTGGCTGAAGTTAAGTCTCATATTTATTCATTTCCTGAGCATTTACAAATAAGTGTATAGCACAATACCAATCTTTAGCACAGTTTTTATTTTTTTTCTGTGTGCTACATCTCCATGTTACATATTTAAATCTTTTTACTGTTTATAGGTATAATCTTTTAGGGGAAAACCAAGATCAAAACCAAAATAAATGAAGAGATCAGTTTCCAGCACTTAGAAAAAGCAGGCACTTTTGCCTGTTAAAGTGCAATAGAGGCCTTCTAAATTACAGCTCTGACTCCTGACTTGGTTATTGTCCTCTAAGGCATGCTGCTCCAGGGAAGAGCATGCCTTTCTGCAGGCTCCTCTCTCTGTTCCCACCACACAAGGTAATAATCTATGCAGAGGAATCTTGGCTTTGGCCAAAGGTTCTTTCCAAGATGTATCGATTGTAATCAATTGAAGATTTCTGAAAATAAGATCCGCATGTAGCCTTTAATGAGTTGAAGTCTAGTTTCATGGTCTTGAAAGTAAATTACAATAAGGGTTTCAGCACTAGATTGCCAAAAAGAAACTGTAGAGTAGTCAGTGCCTGCATGGTTCTCTCCCTTTCTCCATTTTCTTTAACTGCTCTACATGGGGGTATAATTATGTTTATTCATGCATTGATATTTGATTTCTCCTGGGTTTGGAGATGACATTGCTTCCACAAAATCTCCCTTCTGCAATAGGAACTATATGGATTGCAAACAACAGAAAAAGGAAATCGGCAGGAGCCTATGGGCTCAGAGACACTTATGCGTAAGCACCTGTTTTTCCTGAGATACTACCAGTACTGCTGGTGAAAAAGGAGAATACTGCTTCCTAAACACCATAGAAGAGGATTGGTTCGGATTCTCTTTGAGGAAAAGAGGTTAGATTTTAGACCTTCTGAGGTTGTTTCAGTTCCAGAGGAAAAAAGTTATACATTAGTAGAGATATTAATAGAGAGATACCACTGCTGCCTTAAAAAACACTATCACTCTTGGTTTTATGGCTAAGGTTAAATGTAGTAAAATATGCCACTGTTGGGCCAGCCAATGGTTAAAGTAGCTGGATCCCACATGGACAACTGTGGGGTTCAAGTCTCAGACCCAGTGACTTGAAAAACACACCAGGCACATGTACATGTATGCCCAAAATTCCAAAAGGAGAAATGGAATAGAAGGGATTGTGGTGTTGCTATCTCTTATGGGAAGTGCCCTCTCGCTTTCCTTCTCTTTCTCTCTCTCTGTCTCTGTCTCTTTCCTGTGAACGCACATGCCCTCTAGCAAATAAAAAACAAAAATTCTACTGTCTAAATTGAGTCATTGCATTGCCCAAATGTTATCTATGGGTTATTGGGAAAGTTATGATGCATTTTTGCATAGAAAAATGTGTCATGACTTTCCAAATGATCTAATAGTTTTCAAATCTCAGTGTAAACAGATAGGGGTGACAAATAGATTTAAACATTCTCTTAATGAGTGCAGAAACTTGACAACCAAATGGAAGAAAGACAGAGTCTATTGTTAAATCTTTAAATTAATCTAAATTCTCCACATTTAAACTATTTACTATCTTTAGTGGTTTCTATACATTCCAGAAATTAAAAAACAAAAAACAAAACAGGCCTCTTGCTCTGTTTATGGCTTTTCTCACTCATCCGGAGCCAGAAAAGACTGAAAGTACTGCAAAGTCCTATTCTTGTAATACAATTCCTAGAGAATAATGGATACTTTAGCCAAACATAGACATGCTCACTTGAACTGTTTCAAATGTATTGATGCTTTGTATATAAAAGTCAAATCTAGTTTCAAATGATCATCGTTTTGCAAGTCAGCCATATACCAAAAAACTTCTGTTTTATTAGTAAACTTGAGCTTTGCCATTCACGTACTGATTTATGCATTCATTAATTTTTGTGATAACTATGTATCGACAATTTATGTTGATCTTGCTGCTGAACAATAAATAGTGAGCACAATAGAAGTGTTTCCTGTTCTTGTGGAGCTTAGAGCCTATTGAAGAAACAGGCAAGAAACCAAAACAAAGAAATGAAATGTAATTACAGAGAGCCAGAAAATCAAAAGACAAGAGGCGTATAAACACTGGGCATCGTGTGAAGGTAGATGTAGAAGCATTTCCTCCTATTTCTATAAGAGAACACGGGTATCCATTACCTAGAGTGAACATTTTTTAATCCATCTCTGCAATATTGTGAATATAACTCACCATTTTACTGGCATCTTTATTCTCTCCATCAGTTTTCCTGAGCGCTTAGGGAATTGACCTTCCCTATTTTCCAACATGATCAAGAGAATTCTCACTCAGCAACAAGATATAAAAGTCAAATCAAAATGTCCTTTTGTCCTGACAGGCTGAAGTCACTTTGACCAGCTACCCGGTTTTCATGTTGAGTGCTGCATGCATCTCTGCAAATTGTCCTTCTCCATTCACCTCTTTGTGGTCCACTTTGTCACCTGCCATCATCTGCTTACTTCCCAGAGATTTTGCTCCCACCAGCTTTTCCTGCTAATCAATTTTTTTTTTTTCTGTTTCTAAACATATATCTCAATGTCTGGCATGATCTTTACACTTTTCTCAGTCACCTTCCTCAGCTAAACCTGTCTACGTGGCAGACAAGCACTTCGGGACCTCATATCTACTCTTTCTCATGCCACTGACATATTCTTTTTTTGGCATACAAATGTCAACAGGTAGGATCAAATGGAAAGAGGCATGAAAGGTTAATTCCCCAATATCAGCCTCAACTATAGGAAACGTATTTGCAGAGTAACAGCTAAGTGGAACTCCTTGAATGACTGCAGTCTGTGACAACTATTAAACAAGGACATTTCTGTCACAGTGAAGACAAAGTTAGGTCGTTTCAATGTCGTGGGTCACTGGATGAAGAGCTTTTCATCCTTACACAGCAAACGGAGGTTACATACTGGAAAGGTTTAGCCAAAGGAAGAGTGGTTGTTGCAAAAATTTAAAAGACAATTTTTTTTTTTCAAACACAGTTATTACTCTTAATCAAATCCCTTTTCAGATATGGTAAATATCAGTTTGTCATCATCACATAGAAAGAAAAACAGAAATTATAAACATATCAATGTAGAAAAAAATAGAACTAGTGATTACATTGTTCAAAATATCATGTAATTAGTGACTTTGCTTCCAGATTGGAGGCTACATAATGGATTTTATATCAATAGATCTTTTTTAAAAGGTTATGAAGTTATAAAGAAGAGATTATTTTTATAACCAATTGCCAGTTCATGGCCAAGACCCCTATAATAAGAGATTATATTAACCAGAGAATAACACAAAAATGTGTGTAATGTATGTTTTACTTGACACAGGAGCCTTCAGTAATGAAGAATCAAACAGGGAAAACCATATATTTTTACAGACAGTTGTACAGAAGTATAATTGGAGGAAAAAATACTAAGACCTGAGGGTAATAAACTGGGGGCACTTAGTAAGCTCTGTTAGTTCAGACTTTCTCTGTGCCTTTGTGCCCTCATTTTTTATTTATTTATTTTTTTGAGAGGTTTATGCTATAGGGCGCACGCACTCACCAGAAAGACAGAGAGAGACAGAGAGACAGAAAGTGAGAAATTCCCCTCAACCCCAGGGTGGATGGCCACACTGCAATCTCTTCTCCTTCATTCTCCTCTCGGGATCTTGAGCATGCATGCACACGCACCCGGCATGAGTTTAAGCCACCGGGTCTGGGACTCTAACTGTAGTCAACTACATGGGAGATCAGCCACATAGCTATTACGTCAACTGCTGGTCCCCGGTGCCCTCATTTCTTTCCTGTTGCTGTAGAGGAGACCACTCTAGAATGAGAGTCTGGTAACCTACTTTAGAGAAATGTCAGAGAATTCTTTTATGGCCTACTTCTGGAGAAAACAGCTAGAGAGATCAAAGGGGTTTTCCTGCTTCTGCTGTTTTGTTAAATGCCAAAGTGTCATATTTTGGGGAAGTATGTCATAAACCCAATTAAAGTGTAACTGTCACTTTTTACTCTAAGGTTCTTCCAGAATGGCTTTCATCCAAATTTCTCCTTTGCACGCTATATTTTCAACAAGATTAATTTTGCAAGGTAAATTACTTCAGTTAAGCACAGAGATCTTTCTTTTAAAAAATTCTTATTTTGCGGGACCAGCAGGTGGTGTAACGGTTATGTCCCTATACTACCACATGGCCAATCATGGTTCCAGTCCCAGACCCCATGACTTAAAAATCACACTGGGCTCCTGTGCATCTGTGACCAAGATCCTGAGAGGAGAATGGAAAAGGGATAGTGGTGCCACCATCCCCCTGGGGAGTGATTTCACTCTTTTCCTTCTCACTATCTCTGTCTCTCTCTCTCTTCCTAGTGAGTGCACACACCAGAAGGAAAAATAAAAACCTGTTAAAAACAATTCTTATTTTTTAACTGCCAAGGAGTGATGCATTCATCAGAGAAAGTGAAAAAGAGAGAAAGAGAGAGAAAGCATTCCCTAACAGGGTGTGATCACACGACGGTTCTTTTTCTCACATTTCCTACATTGGAATTTGGGACACATGCTCGTATGTACCCAGCATGTTCTTCAAGCTATCAGGCCAGGATTTGCACCATGGTTGGCTATGTGGGCTCTGGCTTCCTGTGCATAGGGCTTAACTACTATGCTATGGGGCCAACTTAAAGAACTCTTTTTTTTTTTTTTTTTTTTTTTAGGTTTTTGCCATAGGGAATTTATACTTTGCCAGAGAGAGGCAGAGAAAGAGAAAGTGAGAAATTACTCCCTAGGGCGGAGGCCCACATTGTAATTGTTTCTTCTCCGTTCTCCTCTCAGAATTCTGGGCATGCACACACATGTGGCCAGTGTGATTTTTCAAGCCACCAGGTCCAGGACTCTAACTATGGTCAGTTATGTGGGAATCCAGCATGTCAGCCACCACACTACCTGCCGTCCCCTGGAGAATAACTTTTTAAATAATAGAGTCCTAAGAATTTATTTGTGTAATGACTAATTTATACCCATTCTCACAAAAAAATAACTTGAAGTGACTTATAAAAATACATCCAAATCAAGAAGACATAAAGTGTATTAATGAGAAAAAGGGGGACAAGAAAACAAACATAGGCATAATGCTGAATAAGGAATAAAGTTAGAACTCACAATAATGGATTGGATCCAAGTTTCCCAGTAGCAATGACCTCATGAGAGAGAATAATCAGGGACTTAATCTGCAGATTTTAGTAGCTCAGGAAAACACAGTTATTTGTGGATTATTGTCTCAAGACTACTTCTCTAAGCACCTGTGAAAAAGAGACAGTGTGGTAGTGAGAACAACATACTCAACCAAATTAGTTAAAAAGAACATAGAGATTTTTACATATTATTTTCTTTCAGCATGCTGTATCAGTTTCTTGCTGACATAATGTTTATGTTGTTAACAAATTACTGCAAACATAGCGGCTTAAAACAACGTTTATTCATTGTCAGATATTATTATCTGACGACTCTGGAGGTTGAAAGTCTGACATGAGTCCCATGATGCTGCAATCAAGGTGTCAGCAGAACTGCAATCCTCAGAGGCTTTAGTGGAGAATCCTTGTCTTTTCCAGCTTCTCCAGTTGGATTCATTTCTTGGTTACTGGCCTATCAGGCTGAACTCTGCTTCTGTTGTTAGATCTCTGACTCTCGCCATCCTGTTTGTTTTATAAGGACCGCGGTAGTTACAGTAGGCCCATTGGGATGATTCCCCCATCTTGTCTGCATGCCCTCCTTGTTATGTAGACTAACGTATTCCAGGAATTAGGATGGCTGTCTTTGGAGCAGTGCTATTCAGCCCAGCACACATGCCGTAATGTAGGGAGATCATTAAATGTCTAATTTAAACAGCTCTTTTGTTTTATCTTAAAAAAAGGACTGTCAAGAGAAAAAGGTAAATTGTGTAGGCTCAAGGGAATTCTCAATTCATATGATTTATATCAATGAATATTTTGACTAGCATTGGAAGGCAAAGAGTTTAGGCTTTGCTCTCTAATAATATCTGGAATGTAGATATTCTGTGTTGCTGATTAAATATCATCTAAATATTAAAATTTTGCCCTTGCACAGAAAACAGGTGATATCGGGAACCAGCAGTTAGCGTAATGGCTATGTCGCTGGACTCCCACGTAGTCGACCGCGGTTCGCGTCCCGGACCCAGTGGCTTCAAACTCACGCCGGGCGCGTGTGCGTGCGTGCCCAAGATCCCGAGAGGAGAATGGAGGAGAAGGAATTGCGGCGTGACCATCCTCCCTGGGGGGTGATTTCTTGCTTTCCGTCTCCATGTCTCTCTCTCTCTCTCTGTCTGGCGAGCACACGTGCCCTTTAGCAAAAACCTCTCCAAAAAAGAAAAAAAAAAAAGAAAACGGGTGATAGCTTTTTTATTTTTAAAAATTCTGCCAGAAGGTGTGTACATTCACTGGAGAGAGACAGAGAGAGAGGTCCCTCTCTGAGCTGTAGTCTCACCACAATCCCTTCTCCTCCAACTTGCCTACTTTTGGGGCTTTTGGCACATACTGCACATATGCCCAATTTGTTTTTAAGATGCTGGATCTGGGACTTGAGCCCTGTGGTTGGTCATGTAGGATCCAACTGCCTTAATCACTATGCTACCAGCTGACCACAGGTAATATATTTTAATGAAAGTTGAGTTTCAGCCAGGTTCTCAATAGAAGCTCTCCCCCATTGGAACAGTGATGCCTGGTCAGAGCTATTCATTATTCATCATATAGTTCCAGCCTTGTTGAACACAGGAAAAATGTGCGATGAGACTAGACAATGGAAACCCTAAAGTACTGTACATAGTGCATACCAGATATCATTTCAGTGTGTATATTTTTCTCAGCAGATGCAAATGACCTGTTATAGTCATCAAAATTCTCAGTAAATCAAGTTAATTGATGCAACAATTTAGCAGAAGATTGTCCTTGGCAAACTTTTGGCAGAACATGCTCCTTCCATATAATAACAAACTTATTTAAAAACTTCTTTTTAGGTTTTGATATAAGATGCATGTGTTTTCTGGAAAGAGATAGAGACAGAGAGAAGGAAAGTAAGAAATCACTCCCTGGGGGGATGGCCACCCTGCAATCCCTCTCCTTCAGAATCCTCTCTGGATTTTGTGCATGTATGCACAGGTGCTCAGCATGATTTTGAAGTCTTCAGGTCTATGGCTTGAATTCCAGATGGCCATATGGGAATCCAGTTCCTTAAGCCTCCACACCTCTTACTGGGCCCTCATTTAAAGACTTTCATAAAACAATATTTATGAATATTTTTTCAATATGATGGCTTGATATGAGTCATTCACCTGGTCACTACTTAGACTAATTAAACGGAAGGAACACCTACCTACTAAGCCAACTCTGATTAGAAGACATTAAAAAACCTTGTCATCAGCATATAGGGAAATGCTCTCATCACTCTTCTACAGTAAAGCAGAAAATAGTGAGGCCAACTGAAATGATGTCAACTCTTCAACACAAGAGGAAAACTGAGGAGAGTTCAGAGTACATTCATATTTTACCACCATGAAAGGAAAATCTGTTCTTATAGGTCTGTTTTTCATTTTGATATTAAGCTGTAGGTAACTACTCTGCGTTTATAGTGCTTATCTTAAGCCCTATCATTGTTTTAGAGTCAAAGGCCAAGAAAACACTCATAAAACCTGCAAATAATTTTCTATAGATTAACCTGCACGGTGATAAAGAGTGTAACAATGGTTAGAAGCAGTAGCTGTGCTTAAACTGTTGGTTCATATGGAGAGCATTGGCTTAAGAAACTCAGACTTGAAATTTATCAAAGTGAAAACAGGCTTGACATTTCATGAGGAATGGGATCGTTTTAGAGAAAATGCCAAACAACCGAAGATATTTGCTGTAGTTTGGCATGTTAGCTTATTTCTGCTGGCTGAGCAGATGTCCAGAGGGCTGTACGTCCCCTTCTTGCAGATACCTCCTATCTCTAGAAGTAATTCATGTGAGGGTCTCACATCTTTGACATTCAGGAAAAGGAACATTTACTTAAGGGGCAGAATGGGAAAACTCCTTACTGACCACTGCATGCCCCTGAGAGTAGGCATCCTTTTTCCTAGTCTCACACATTCGGTAATTTGGAGGTAGAACTGGGAGAGTGTTAACTTTTGGCCAAGGTTTCTGTTCTGGCAGCTCTCAGAAGGTTGTGCAGACGACAGGTGGTTGGTTCCAACTGTTGAAAAATGTATAAACTGAAAGTGTAAGGCTCTTTTCACATTTAGTCCATTTGGGCCCTTAGATAAATTCTGAGACAACAGGAAAAGTCCTACTGAAAAACATTTATTGCGTTAACTGACACATTAATCTGTCTATTCCATTAATGTGCATATTAGCTTGATACAGCTGTTGTAACAAAGTATTGAGTTAGAAAAAATGCTTCATGACTTTTCCAGCAACCCAATGCAATAGGCTGGGCGACTTACACAACAGAAACTGATTTCCCTGTAGTTCTGGAGGCTAGAAATTCAAGGTCAGGATATCAGCAGAGCTGGTTTCAAGGTGAGGCCTCTCCTCTTGGTTTGTATATGAATGTCTTGCCCCTTTGTTTTCACATGGTGTTTTCTCTGTGCATGTCTGTGTTCTAATCTTGTTTTCTTACAAGGGCCCGCTCAAATAATCTCATTTTACCTGCAAATAATTTTCTATAGATGAACCTACATGGTGACAAAGAGTCTAACAAAGTGTAATAAAGAATGCCTCTTTAAAGACTATCTTCAAATACAGCCACATTCGAGGTATGAATGGTTAGAACTTATACTCATGGATTTTGGAGGTAAGGAGTGTAAAATTCAATTCATAACAGTGGTAAATTACTAAATGAGTTGATTATAGGTACTCATAAGAAGGAAAGTGTTTAAGAGAGGAAGCAGGTCTTGAATTTTTGTGTAAGGCTGTTGAGCACTTCTACCCTTCTCCTCATAAAGTAATGCATTGAATCCCCGTTCCTAAGCCTGGCCACAGTCCATCACGGCCACTGTGTTGGTCTATTGGTCAATTGAGATTCCAGAATTTTTTAAGCTACAACTAGTAGGGGTAGACACATGTTTACTACATAATCCATGCTATGAAGACATGAAATTTCCTTTTGAAAGAAGTCATAAAATGCAGTCCAGAAGAGGAAACAGTGGGAAGAGAGAGAGGGAGCAAACATCTTATGGGTTTAGCACTGTCTGTTATCTCAGAGACAGGTTCCACACCTGTCTGTGAAATTTCTTGTCTGCTACTAAAAATCTCCCTTCTGGCATACCCTAGTTCAACTTGTGTATGTGTTATTTGTAATGGAAGTGTCTTGATACTGACATGTGATTGGATGTCTCCTTGTATGACAACTGATGTGTATAGCAGTCATACCTACATAAATTGTCTCCAAGAAAGTAAATCATATTTTTATTTATTATTATTATTATACACTCAATTGCTATATGTTTAGATTTTAAAGAGACTTTACACAGCATGATATACACTTCAGTCCAGTTGAGAATACTATACACATCCTCATCAACAAATAATAAACCATATCTGTGTCCCTCAAATATCTTACCTCTCTATTTTCCCCCAAATTTCTTTTTCTGCACTCTTCCCCTCCCACACTTTCTTTCCACCTTGTCTCTAGTGTCCATAACAATTTTTAATGCTTTTATGTCCTCCAGTCTTTCAGTCTCTACTATAGAGTGCAGACAGTCAATATATATTAAGTGGAGACATACAATGTTTCTCTCTCATAGCCTGATTTGCTTCACTCGGCAACTAATCTTCCATATTTGTCCACTTTCTATCAAATTCCAGGACCTTGTTTTTTTACGGCTGAATAATATTCCATGTAGTATATGTGCTGTACTTTTTTAATTCATTCATCCGTTTGTGGACATTTGGGTTGGTTCTATGGCTTAGCAATCATGAATAATGCTGCAATAAATAAAGTTGTGCAAGCGGTTTTCTGACTGAGCATTCTCCCGTCCTTTGGGCAGATACCAAGGAGTGGAACTGCTGGATCATAAGGTAGTTCTATTTGAAGGTCTTTGAGGAACCTCCATATTGTTCTCCACAGAGGCTGGACCAATTTACATTCCCACCAACAATGTAGGACTGTTCCCCTTTCACCACATTGCCTCCAGCACTTATCATTTTTTGTTTTTTTAATCTTTGCCATTCTGACTGGAGTTAGGTGGTATCTCATTGTGGCTTTGATCTGCATCTCTCTTATGATGAGGGATATTGAGCATTTTTTCACATGCTTTTTGGCTGTTCATATGTCTTAGAGAGTTGTTTATTCAGCTAATTTTTCCATCTTCCAATTGGGTTAATCATTTTCTTCTGGGTAAGCCACTTGAATTCTCTGTGCATTCTGATTATCAGTCCCTTATCTGAGGCACAGTTAACAACAATTCTCTTCTGGAAGTAATGCATATTTTTAACATATGCAAAGTTTCTACTTCCTATTTTTCCTGATGTAGGCCATTGGGGCGCTTTAAGAACCAAGCTTAATTTTCTGTGATGGTAGATATAATAACAACAGGTCCCATGAAATATTAGCTTTATCTGGTATATTGCTATCCAGCACACAAACCTTAGATGATGGGACAAATTGTATGCATTTACCACCCTCTATAAAACCTTCCTGCCATAAACTATGAAACAAACAAAATTTATAAACACAATTTTAGAGACAGCTTAGCTCACAGGTTGCTGTTGTTTTGTAGTTATTGATTTCTTAAGCAGAAGAAAACATAATTTGTCTTTCTTCAGGGGACATACCAGTGATCACACCACATGAATTTTATATTCTCATCTCTTTTGGTAAAATATTAGTGTTTTACTTGTCATACTTTCTCTCTGTCTTTCCTTATGTTATATCAATTCCTATAGCATTTGGATAAATGTTAGTTTCATATATGTGTACATATAAGCCTAGACATATATATATATATATATATATATATATATATATATATATATATATATAAACTATATGAATGTGATAAATTTATTTACATCTAAGTTTATTACCATCATTTATGCAGTTGGTCTATTTTTATAGATCATAGATCAGTAAAGTTTTCTGTTCAGGATCAAATAAAGAGCTAAATTTGCAACTCAGACAGTCTCTATGATGATTCACCTCTACAGACACTATTCATTTCTGCTGTTGTAGCAAGAAATAAAAATTGCAGTGTTGCAATAAAACTTTATGTATAAAAACAGGCAGTGGTAGGCCATATTTGGCCTATGGCTCCCAGTTCTCTGACCTCCCTACTGTAGATTGTCACCTTTATCATAATATTTTAATTCTGTACCTTTAATTCCATATTCCTTTTGACCACAGGACATATTCACCTAGATGTTTCATCATTATCTCAGTTTTAATATGGTCAAAATTTAATGAACCCTCTTCAAATTCTAGTCCCCTTTTAAATTTTCCTTTCCTTTACTTAAACTTTATGTACTTATTGACTTTTCCCTATGCACAATTAGTCTATACATCCTATTGGGTTTTTAATTTATTCCTTCATTTTTATTCCCACAGTCCCTACCTTAGCCCAGTTTCCTATTTTTTCACAAATAGATCGATATAAAGATGTCATAATTGTTTTTCTTAATTTATTCTCTTCAGATCCATTTCATACATATCTTCATAAAAGATCACTGTCATCCCCTCTTGCTCAAACACTTTCTCTGACTTCTTTTTTTCTAAATTTTTTTGAGAGATATTTGCTCTAGGGGGCATAAAGAAACAGAGAAACAGAAAGTAATAAATCACCTCCCCAAGGGGAGGATGCCATGCCACAATCCCTTATTCTCCATTCTCCTCTCAGGATTTTGGGCACACATGCACACATGCGCAGCATTAGTTTTAAGCTGCCAGGTCTGGGACTCGAACCATGTTTGACCACATGGGAGACTAGTGACATAACTATTACACCCTCTGCTGGTCCCTGACTTCTTATTTATAGAGATTAAAATCTAAACTCTTTTGTCTAGTGGATACTGACTTTATTATCTGACTCTTATTCATTCATTATATAAGTCTCTATTGATTACCCACTATATTCTAATTATATGACATATCATAGACAGAGATGAAGAATATTAAGTTGGCCTTCATAGAGCTTATGATATTTTAGTAAAGACAGAGCAAAATTATTTACAAAATACTGTGAGGAATGCAATAATGGATATGCAGAAAATGGTGTGTTCATTTAACAGGGAGACCTAATGTAGTTTAGGGCTAAGAGTAATCTCCCTTTGGAAGTAATGTTTAAGCTGAAATGGGAAGAGTGTGTAAGTATTACATTGGGAAGAAGTGGGATTGGGAAAGCAGAAAAAGATCTGTCTCAAACACATGGGAGCAGAACATACCATGGAATATGAGCAATGGAATACATGTTCATGGATGTATTAGAAGTATGGTGAGAAAAGAAGCAGAGACCTAGACAGGGGTTAGGTGTTAGAAGATCTTGAATTAAAAAAAGAAAATGATTGAAGGATTAAGTGGAAATGCTCCTTTCATCTATTCATTTTTGGATGATCATTTTAACTATAATGTCAAAAATGAAAATAAATCTGGAATAATAAACAGGATGTTGGCTCAGTGATGCACAGAGATTAGGATACCAGCGGGTGTGGAGTGGTGAAGTGGGTACAGAATTTGTGATTGACTCATTGTGGCAATGTGAGGAAGAAAGCAGTGAGGGAACATTCCTCCCTCAGCAAAGAAACTCATTTCTTCTTGGAGACCTTTCCATGGAAAGGTCATTCCACCACAAATTCAAATCCTGCCTTTTTTTGAGAGATTTTTGCTATAGGGAGTGTACATTTGCTAGAGAGACAAAAAGCAAGAAATCACCCCACCACCCCAAGGGGATGGCCATGCCATAATTCTTACCCCTCCATTTTCCTCTAAGGACTTTGGGCATGCATGCACACATACCTGTTGTGAGTTTTGTCACCAGGTTTGGGACTTAAACTGTGGTCGACCACGTGGGAGTCCAGTGTCCCAACCACTATGCCACCTGCTAGTCCTGTAAATCCTCATTTTTTAAGACCAAGCTCACATCTTACCAAGCTCACATCTTACTTACTCATAATTCCCTCCTTTACTGCTCAAGTTCATTTCACTGTGAAATGGTACCCTTACTTTGAACTCCCAGAGTATCTGTTCTCGATGTTTCTCCTTTTGGCATTTACACAATTATCTTACATTATTATTTATTTTATGCATAAACCAGAGTGTAGGATATCGTAGGAAATGTGGAGGATATCTTGTTCTTCTTTCACTTCCTATTAAGTCTCTGGCATTGTCTATGTACCTAGTCGATATATGTTAAATGATTACAAAGAAATAGATAAATGAGCAATGAATCAATCATACTCAGATTTAAGAAAGTACATAGCAGGAAATGTCAGAAGCAGATAATGTCATTCCACTATCTAATATTATCTTTTTTTTCTCAGCTTTATCAGTTAATAACAATGCCCACACAATGTCTCTCATTGGTTCATTAGCACTTAATTCTTATTACATTGTCTACATTTTGCTTTATCCATTTATTCCATTTATTATCAGTCCATGACTATGTCTCTCATATTTCATTGTAATATTTAATTTTATATTCATTTCAAATTCTATTACTTAACATATGGAGCTATCTCTTTGACCTTCTATTCACCCAGATATTTCTTTAAACTCTGCCAAAGATCTACTTTGAATTGATGTCTTTTCCCAATGAGATTTGAGCCCTGGAATATATGTCTTCAGTCAGGAGTCAATTCTGAAATAGTTTAACTGAATCTAGGCAATGCAGGCTTGTTCCCATTGCCTCACTGAACAATGTCAGAGGTGAGAGTTGAAAGTTGTGAGCAGATGGTAATGAGGTAATACTTTAGGGTGTAAGAATCACTATAAACTAGAGCATATGTCAAAGTACAAATGATTTCTGCTTCCAGGGAGTGTTTCTCAGCCTTGTGTTACAGAATTTAAATATGTTTAGTCTCATTTCCCAGCATAGCTGGAAGATTGGGCCATAATTATTGATTCTAAATGGCTCATTTAAGAAACTCACCAGTGAACTTTATAGGTGGAGCTTAGTTAACAAATTATAATTACTGTGATCATAGGACCAATATATCTAGCCTAAACTAGAAGTAGGCCTGATACGTAACTATAACTATCTATGTCTATTTATCTATCTATTTAATTTTTTACACCTGTGAAAAATATTCTATAGAGAATCTTAAAAATTGTATATTAAAACATTATAGATAAAATTTTAAAATACATTAAAAAAATATTGCTGTGTCCCATCGGTTTCTTAAAATTTATATGGAAACCAAATTATAAGAATTAGTTCTCAATTTACAAGCTATGGGAGTTATAGATTAAAGCTGTGCAGTGGCATAGCAGTAAAAGTTGGCACTCTGTGAGGTTGACCCATGTGGGAAGTTTCTGGGATTGTGTGCGGAGAATCTCTCTGAGTATGCCAGGCATGCACATGCCCACAGTCTGGGGCTGACTGAGGCTTGGTTGAATTACAGTGTCAAGACTCTGTTGGGATGTTATCTCTCATTCGCTGTCTCTCTCTGTTTCTCTCACTCGTGGAAGAAAGAAAGAAAGTAAAAAAAAAAAGAAAAGATTCATAGATCATAGGTTTGGGAAGAATCTTCACTCTTATTTCAACGGTCTGTTTCTATTACTGCAATCTAGATTTGTTAATGGTTCATTCTCTCACTCTCTATTGCCAGAGGGCACATACACTTTCCAGAGAGAGACTTCCCTTCTTCTCTTGATAGCTGTGCCTTTGCATATTTGATAAAAATTTTTTTAGAGGTTTTTGCTATAAGCCGTGTGTGCTCACCAGAGAGACAGAGAGAGACAGAGAAACAGAAAGCGAGAAATCACCCCCCAGGGGGGGATGGCCACGCCACAATTCCTTCTCCTCCATCCTCCTCTTGGGATCTTGGGCACGCACGCACACGCGCCCGGAGTGAGTTTAAGCCACTGGGTCTGGGGCTCGAACCACAGTTGACTACATGGGAGTCCAGCGACATAGCCGTTACGCTAACTGCTGGTCCCAATAAAATATTTCTTTTCTGCATCATTATTCTACTAATATTTGCCAACTAGTGCTTAGTTCCTTTCTTTTTCAACACCTGAGTCTTAGTCATAGAAGCTGATTAAAGGCCTCTATCAGGATATTTTTTAACAGGAGCTGTTCAATAAGAAAAGAAAAGAGAAAAATACCCTTTTGTTTTCTGGGGTTACATCTAGTGGAACAGAGCCTGGAAGTCACAGTATCCTTTTAGAGTCTTTTGTCAGAAGGTTGGTTTGAGAGACAGAAGTTGAAAAACAAGGAACTAATTTAGAGATCAGTGAAAGTTCAGATGGTATCTCATTTCCTGCTTCCAGTTTTCCTACCTTTCCTATTATTTGCTTACACAACTCAATGAATTCTTTTTTGACCTAAGCTAGTTTAAGTTAGGTTTTTGTCACTAGCGACCAAAAAAATATTGACCAGAAATTCAAGAACATTTCAATAAACACCTGAATATAAAGAAGCAGTTGTTGCATAGGCATTTTCACAGCTGAACTAGGAAATCAGCACGGGTGTTGTTGTGGAAATGGTAGGCTCATTTGAGGGGTTTTCTGAATCTCAAATATATTAGACATCTGCAGCCAGTGAGCCTATGTTCTGAGTATCTGTAGCAGTCAAAGTTTAATCAGAGAAGCAGAACCACTAGGAAATAGGTGTGTGTGTGTGTGTGTGTGTGTGTGTGTGTTCACCATTTTGTTGCAGGGATTTAACCTAATGCAGTTACCAGAGTTGATTAAGCAGGCTCTGTAAAGTTGTTATCTTCATGTCCGATGATCAAACTTTAAGTCTTAAAGAAAAGTAGTTAGGAAGGAAAGGTGCATATGAAGTCAAAAGAGCAAGAACAAATGGGAAACCCAAAGACACACAGCGGGGGTGGCATAAACAAACCTATGAGTTCAAACTGAAATCCCTGACAGTTCTCGTTCTCTCTGACCTGGATGGTAGTGGGTCTTCTGGCCAAACTTAAGGCTCCTTATTGAGCGAGCTAAAAATACACCCCTGGCCCAGTAGTCTTAATACTGAAAGACAATATGAAGTACAAGAATTGCGTGTTTGGCCACTCCATCAGGTCCAGTAGGTGAGCTGGAAAATAAACATGAGTGAGCAGCGTAGCGATCGCTGCTTTGCTTCCACCTCCAAAATCTCCCACAAGAATCTCTCGTTTCTCTTTTGTACCCTCTAATAAAATATAGAGGGAAAGGAATTCTACGCCAGGTACGTCAGCCCAGCTGTGTTGATGCATTACAGAGCCACTACAGCATTGAAATAATTGAAATGTTATATTCTAAAGAAGCTAAAAATGCACCTGGTGTCTGTCTGTATGTGCATGTTACAAAGTGGGTGGAATGTCTCCCATACTGAGAGTAGGAAATGGGTGTTAATGAAAGAAAAAGGCATCTTAATGAAGCAGAGAGCTGAGCTGTCACTTGCTTTCATACCAGAATATCATATTGCAGGGTGATTTTTGTGTGTCTGCATACACCTTATTTATTGATGCTTTTATGAATTATTTCTTAAATGTTATAAATTCCATGGTTTGTTTTTGGAAAGGTTTTTGCTATAGGGCGCATGTGCTCGCCAGACAGACAGAGAGAGACATAGAGACAGAAAGCGAGAAATCACCCCCCAGAGGGGATAGCCATGCTGCAATCCCTTCTCCTCCATTCTCCTCTCGGGATCTTGGGCACGCACGCACACACGCCTGGCGTGACTTTTAAGCCACCAGATCCGGGACACGAACCGTGGTCGACTACGTGGGAGTCCAGTGACATAGCCATTACGCTAACTGCTGGTTCCCAATACAATGTATTTTTGTAAGACAGAGAGAGAAGGTAAGTTCAGAATTCCCTAAAGAGGTATATTTCACCTTCTACCGATTGTTAGAGTTCCCCATGCTATTCTCTTCTGAGTAGTATAAATAGAATTTTGACTATAGTGTTTTTGTTTGATCCTGAGATGGGTACTTTTGGCCACAATTTGGGTTTTTATAACATTTTAAGACTATTTTAGTTTGCTGTAGGTTTGATAAAACATGCAGCCTGAAGGAGTTTTCCGTTAATTTATAAGCCTTGCACTTATGGAATGAAATTCAATACATATATTTCTGATGTTTATACTTAAATCATTAACATGTTGTATACACAAGTACTCTTTCTGCCTTTAAAACAAGCCATTTTCTCTTCAAAGAGAAAGCTTTGTTTTCCCAAGAGTAAATGAACTTGGAGATCAATGATTTATTTGAAAATTGAACTCCATGAAATTGTGATAGTTTTTTCCCAGTACATACTTTTTATGTCAGAGCTGCCAATCTACTTGTTTACTTTTTTTTTTCATTTAATTTACTTGTTTCATTTTTGGATGGGGAGTCTTTGTCCATATTCATTTAGTAAGGATTAGTATATTATCATCCTACCAAAACCTTTATTAGATTTGCTGTTTACTTAAATCATCAGCATTTATTTCTGTTTGCTTTTTAATTCCAAGATAATTTATCATTGCACAGAGTATTTTAAATTCATTCTAAAATTTAAATTATGTTTTAAAAGTGTTAATCTAGGGACCAGCAGTTAGTGTAATGGCTATGTCGCTGGACTCCCACATAGTTGACTGCGGTTTGATTCCTGGACCCGGTGGCTTAAATTTACGCCGGGCGCGTGTGTGTGTGTGTGCCCAAGATCCCGAGAGGAGAATGGAGGAGAAGGGATTGCAGCGTGGCCATCCCTTCTGGGGGGTGATTTCTTGCTTTCTATCTCTGTCTCTCTCTGTCTGGCGAGCGCATGCGCCCAATAGCAAAAACCTCTCCCCCCCAAAAAAAGTGTTAAATCTATTGATTAAATTATAGTATTTAAATGATACTATCTGAATTTCCCATGAAAAGTTTATGTAGTTTTCTTGTTCATAATTTTTTCAGAGAATTTTCTTTTTTAGATTTTTTTTTTTTTTTAATTTGACCAGAGAGAGATAGAGCAAGAGAGAGGGAAAGTGAGAAAGCAAGCCACTAGGTCCAGGACTCAAATAGGAGTTGGTCATGTGGGAATCCAGCACCCCTATCCACCACGCCACCTGCTGGGCCCCAGAAATTTTTTTATTCTATTGCTATAGTTTCAGTGGAAAATGAAAAAGATCAAATGTTATTTTTCCTGAAGCTTTTTAATCTTCATACTGAGCTTAAGATTATATTATTATAATGTACCATTTTCTGAACCAAGAAAAGAAAAAACCCAAGAATTCATAAAATAAAAACTACAAACATAGTACCATAAAACAGCATATCTAATATAAGTTTAGGTACTTTTTTTTTTTCTTCTTTCACATATACACATATATACACACATATGCATTCACAATGTTTACACGCACACATACATGTAGTTATATACACATATACACAGGTGTATATATACAAATGTATACTTAGTTATGCAAATATAAATTCTCTAATAATTACACATATTTAAAAAATTATTACACACTCAGATAAATCATTTACCTAATTAAAAATATGTTAAGTCCGTCTTTTCTCCAGATGTTTGAAGTAGCACCATTATCCTATGTCTTTCCATAAACATATGGATATATTTCTGGATTTTAATATGTCTACATATTAGTTTACATATATCCAGTGCCAAACTAGTTAAAATGTTATAGTTTTATAATTAATATTATCTGGCAGATCCCTTACCCCTTATTACTTTTCAGATCTCCTCACTTCTTTTTTTTTGGAAAAGTTTTTGATATAGGGCGCGTGCACTTGCTGGAAAGACAGAGAGACAGAAAGCCAGAAATCACCCCCACCCCACAGGGGGGATGGCCACACTGCAATCCCTTCTTCTCCATTCTCCTCTCAGGATCTTGGGTACGCATGCACACGCACCCAGCGTGAGTTTAAGCCACCGGGTCTGGGACCGGAACCATGGTTGACTACATGGGAGTCCAGCAACATAGCCATTACACCAACTGCTGTTCCCAGATCTTCTCACTTATTCTTAAATGTTATTAAAAAACATTTTTAAAATAAGCTTTTTATATTTTTAGAAAAATTTACTGTTAGTAATTTTGATATTAAACTGAGTTTATAGATTAATTTAGAAACAAATAACATTTCTAATATTGGATCCTCTCTTGATTTTCTTAAAAAAATTTTAGAGATATTTCTGCTATAGAGCATGTGTACTCACTGGAGAGACAGAAAGTCAGATAGGGAGAAATCATTGTGGGGGATAGTCACACTGCAATTGTTTTTCCTCCTTTCCACTCTGGGAATTTTGGGCATGAATGCACATGTGCCCGTCATGAGTTTCAAGCCACTGAGTCCAGGACTTGAACTGTAGTCACCCACGTGGGAGTCCAGTGCCTTAACCACTATTCTACCTGCTGGCTCCCTCTCTTCATATTTTAAAATTGTCTTTATGTAGCCCCTGAACATTTTGTATTACATTTATTCATAGTAATTTTATCTTTTTGTTTTTATCTTAAAAGATGTTTTTCTCCCATTTTATTTTCTAACTTTTCAAAAATGTATTCTTACGTGCATGGTTACCATACTAAGCAGTAAATAAAATAAATACTGATTTCCATTGTTTTCATACACATCTTTATTACCACAAGTTTTAAAACACATGCATGTTACAAACCTTCTGAATGTTAAATATTTTGTGGACACTAATTGAATAATTGGGTTTTGTTTTCAGTTACTGTCTGAGAAATGTAGATTCATTGTTAGTATTTTTTTAGTGGGGTACAGTGGATTACAATACTAGATTCTCATTACAATTTAAGGTAATACTTCATTCACTATAAATGTAATAAGGACTAAAAATTTTGAAAACTATACTAAATCTATTTTTTCTCAAAAAATATAGGAGCCCTCTTAACCTCCTTGCCATTTAGACTATATTAGAAAAAAGTTATGTCATCAAGAATTACATTATGAGCTATCTTGTCAAGATATTTAAATTAATAATGTCAAATGTGTAAATGGGAAGGGACAGTTAGCACATAAAATTCTATTGATACTTTTCTTTGAATCCTAATCTTTTTTAAAAAATAATTTATATATTTGAACTGCACTAATCTGCTTTTTATACTCAGAAGTATTTTTCCTGCTCAATTAAAGATATTATATTTTTATTTTAAAAATTGTATTGAAGATTGTCATACAATCCATAATAGGACCAGAATTTAATTACATTTTGTATACACTAACATTTATCTTAGCAAAAATTAATTTTGTTTTACGTTTCTTCAAAATGAGTCCCATTAATTATTCTTTCACATTGTTGTAATTTGCTCTTGGTTGTGGCTATGCATTAATTATTCTTTCACATTGTTGTAATTTGCTCTTGGTTGTGGCTATGCATTAAAATGAAAATATATTTTAAAAACAAACATTTAAGACCACAAAAATGGCTAGCTAAAATCAGTTGTGAAAGTAGGTCAAGGCTTGAGAAGAAAAGAAAAATGAATAAAATATTATGAAATAGACATAAAGTTTTCATTTTCTTGTGCCTCAGGGTATAAGACAAATATGACAATGTTGATTTTAGATTTTCATCTTGCATTTTTGGAAATGTTTTAGGAATCAGTGAAGAAAAAACTCTCTAATTCTCTTCTGATACATTAAAAGGAATAAAGACATACAAAGTTAACATAGCAAATAGAGAAAATCAGTTAGGAAGATAATTGTTCAGTTTGTCTTGTTTTCATATTTCATTTCTCTTTCATTAACAATGAGTTACTTTTAAAATAAATTAATCCTTTAGCCTTGAATTTTTCTTTTCCTCCAAAAAAAGTATGACCACACTGTGTTTTCATACTGTCATAGAATAAAGTCAGAAACCTATCAATAAGTGAATTATTTGAATTATACTTCAAAACTCAATAGGAATACAGAAGCAGCTATTATTTTTAAAAGAACAGAGGAAAGCACAGATTCTCTAATTCAAAGCACATGGAGATAGGAAAAGAGCTACAAAACTCTTGACAATCTAAGTCCTCTTAAACTTGAGACCTATATGCAAATAAATTAGCACAAGATAACTAAGGAAATCTAAATTAATCATAATTAGCAATTAGAGATCATATACCTTTTGACAACTTTGTCAATACAAAAGCTACAAGTTCACTGTCTAAACAAAGAAAAACTTAAACATTAGCCCATGTTGCTTTTGTGTTTTTTCCCCTGAACTTTTGTTGACCACGGTTAGAGTCCTGGACCTGGTGGCTTGAAACTCATGCCACACACATGTGCATGCATGCCCAAAATCCCCAGAAGAGAATGGAGGAGAAAAAAATTGCGTGTGGCCATACCCCCAGGAGGGTGATTTCTCACTTTCTGTCTCTCTGTCTCTGTCTCACTTGTAGAACACACACTCCTTATGGCAAAAATCTCTTGAAAAATAAAGAGAGAGAAAAAAGAAAGAGAGAGAGAGAAGAAAGTGAGAAATTATCCCCCCTGGGAGATGGCCACACCATAATACCCTCTCTTTCATTCTTTTTTTTGGGATTTTGGGCATGCATGCACATATACCAGATCTGTTTTTCAAGCCACTGGGTCCAGAACTCAAATTGCAAAGTTAGCCCTGTGGGATCCAGCCCCTGTAACCACTGTGCTACAGGCTGACTCGCCATTTTTTTTTTTTTTTTAGGAAATTATTAAGATTATTATTTAGGGCCAGCCTGGAGGGTGTTTCTTACTTTCTCATTCTCTGTCTTCCTCTGTCTCTCCCCTGCCAGAGCATGTGCCCTGTTGCAAATAAAAAAAAAAAAAATAAATAAAGAAGAAGAAGAAAGCGAAAAAGATATTATTTATTTAAATTGTAATGTATGCTGGATGTAAAGAGTATTTTCTCTGCTGTGTTCTAGAGTCATCTTTTTTTTAATACTTTTTCCGCTATAGGTTGCGTGTGCTCACCAGAAAGAGAGACAGAGAGACAGAAAGTGAGAAATCACACCCCCGGGGGGATGGCCACACTGCAATCCCTTCTCCTCCATTCTCCTCTTGGGATCTTGGGCACGCATGCACATGCATCTGGCGTGAGTTTAAGCCACCGGGTCTGGGACTTGAACCGTGGTTGACTACATGGGAGTCCAGCAACATAGCCATTATACCAACTGCTGGTCCCTCTAGAGTCATCTTTTGAAGTACAATAAGTGATCTAAGTTCTTTTAATAGCTATCTGTTTTAAATAAAAAATACATATGCTGGATTTGGAAATTGATGTTAAAATTGCAAGGGAAGCTTTATTTGTTTCTCCAGTTTGTGTTTGTTTGTGTGTTTGTTCTTAAATCTTGTTATGCGTAACAACATAGTATATATATCTGTGAGAAAAGGAAATTCAGGAGTGACAAGATAAGACAAGTAGACAGGGCCTATGATAGGGAGCTGTTTACTGAACCAAGCATCTTTTTCTTTATCCTGTGACTTCAAAGAACATATAAGAGAACTCAGGCTACAAACAGAACCCTGAGTTTTCAGAGGGATCTCTAGTTCAGAGAAGAGTTTATCATGAGTTTAAACAAACATTGAGTTAGTCGGCTCTACTTAAACTATATATCTTCATCTAAACTACTTGACAACGCTTTAAACTTCATACTTTTTTAAAAAGAATTAATTTACTTAACTTTATTTATTTACTTATTCATTCGTTTATTTCAATTTGACCAGAGAGGTACAGAGTGACAGAGAGAGAGAGACAAAGTGAGAAAGCAAGCTGCCAGATTCGGGACTTGAACCACGGTCAGCCATGTGAGAATCCAGTGCCTTTAATCACCACGCCGCCTGCCGGCCCCTAAATTTCATACTTTATAAAGAAGGAAAAACACATGAGTGACAAACCATTATAGATGGAATGAAAATAATGCAGATGTATGGAAATAAGTTCATGTAATGTTATAAAGATGAAGATCAGATAGCAAACTGAACATAGGCTGCCTGTTACTTTCCTTGCATCTAATCTTGGATACATAAAAAGAGAGTTGGGTAGCTGGTAGGACTCTGAACAATGTAAAATTGAAATAAAATTTAGCCCCAAATGGAAAAGCCAACACCAAAATAAATGAAACTAATGGAAAAGGTCGAGCAGGGTGGAGTTGTAATATTTCTCAAACTGTCTTAGATATTTCAGTACATTTATTCTTCTGTCAATTTTTTTTTTCTTTTTTTGGAGATGTTTTTGCTGTAGGGCGTGTGCGCTCGCCAGACAGACAGAGAGAGACAGAGAGATAGAAAGCAGGAAATCACCCCCCAGGGGGGATGGCCACTGCGCAATCCCTTCTCCTCCATTCTCCTCTCGGGATCTTGGGCACGCACGCACACACACGCGCTGGGCGTGAGTTTAAGCCGCCAGGTCCGGGACTCGAACCGCGGTCGACTACGTGGGAGTCCAGCGACATAGCCATTACGCTAACTGCTGGTCCCTCTTCTGTCAATTTTTACATTAGGTGGAAGCAGGCCAGCTTGAGGTGTAACATGATTGCAGTCATTTTGAGAGTGGCCAGGAGATGGCGTAGTGATTAGGTCACTGGAATCCCACCTGGTCGACTATGGTTGGAGTCTAGGACCCAGTGGCGTGAAGATCACACTGGTCACGTGTGCTTGTCTGCCCAAGATCCCAGGAAGAGAATGAAGGAGAAAGGATTGCGGTATGGCCATCCTCGCTGAGAGGTAACTTTTGCTTTCCCTCTTTAAAAAAAATAATAAAATTTTAAAAAGTAAAGCTTCTCAGGAGAGCAATCTGACCAGATCCTGAGTCAAGGGGAGGTCTGTTTTAGGAATGGTCAGATGAAAAACCAGGGATGGGTATTTAAAGAGAAATAGAAATCAAGAAAATTGCTCAAAGGAACATGATTGACTTGGATCGATTGCAAGGAGGAATGATTTAGATGTGTTGTATCGATAAATACTAAGTGCTAAGTTTTTAGAGACAATTTGGAGGTGTTCATTTATTGCCTCCTTGCAACTCAGCTGTAGAAATAAACTCCTCTCCAGCCTCTGCCTCTTAATTCATTAGCCATTGAGTAGAAGCAGCCAGACTTAATTTTCTGAATACCAGGTCACCAACTTTCTTCTCAAATTCTGTTTGGATTTTAATTGAAATTATGTTAAAATGTACAGATATTTCAGACTGAATTGGCAGCTTTGTAATTATACAAGGTTCCACTTGAATGTGGTGTATCTTTTCATTTAATTATGCATTCTTTTTGGCCTTTTAATAAAATTGGCTCTTTCTGAATCTACATTTTGCTATTACAGACTGCATCTATATCTTTTATTATATTTCTAGTTTATTGTGGAGGTAGAGAACTACTATAGATGTTTTTATGTTGGTCTTGTATCAGCCACTTATAGCAGTTCTAAGAATTTGTTGATTCTCCAGAATTTTCTGTGTAAATGATAGCATTTGCAAGTATAAATAATGCCTTTTTCCAACTGTTTTTTTCTGATTGCTTTGCCCTTGACTTGGTTTATGGTGCTGATTTATGGTAATAATATTTACCTTTGTATCCAATATTAAAAAAAAAGTTTCTAAAATTTCCCCATTAAGTGCTATGTTGCTACAAAGTTTGAGAGAAATATTGTATTAGTTTAAGGACACTGATTCCCAATAATTATTCTAGGCGCCTTTAACATAACTGGTGTTCAAGGAGACTTCTATAATTATATGTTATGTTTTCTTTTTAGTTTATTAATGAAGTAAATTACTTTATTGATCAATATTCTGCTATAGAAGAACACTGGCACTTTTGGTTTAAATCCTAATTGGCCACAATGTAAATGAATGTTATTACTTGATTATTTATTTGGAAATTTTGTGTCTGTGACAATATGTGAAGTTGGCATGTAATTTTCAGATTTTTTTTGCCATCATCAACTGATTTTAACACAAGATTAAGTTATTCTAATAATCTAAGTCTGACAACTTTTCCTTCCTGTGCTTATTTTCTTAAATATCTTATATGACATAAAAATTATTCATTTTTTGTAAAGCCTTACTGTTCCTAAAGTGGTGCTTTATTGCAGGGATGGGGTGGTTGTGGTGAACAGGTTTTTTTTTCCCCATTTTCTTTTTTTTAAAAAAATAATTATTTATTTAATTTTATTTATTCATTCATTTAATTTGACTAGAGAGAGATACTCAGAGAAAGAGAGAGGGAGAAGGAAAGTGAGAAAGCAAGCCACCAGGTCTGGGACTCGAATCATGGCCAGTCATGTGGGAGTATCCAATGCCTTAACCACCACACCACCTGCTGGTCCCTTTTTTGGCCATTTTCATTTCTTAGTTATTCTTGCTATATTCAAATTATTTTCATTTCTTAGTGATTATTGTTTTGCTCAAATTATCATTATTTTCCAAAATTGTATTTATTTAATCCATATTTTTAAATTATCATGTAACTTTCAAAATAGTGTTACCTTATCCTTGAGTTTGTTTTTCCACAGTTATTTCCCCTTTCAAATAACTACCTTAAGTTTTAATAAACTGTGTTTATATGTTTCTATTCTTTTGTCTAGTTATTTTATTTCTTCATTTCTAGTATTTTATTTCTTCTTATTTCCTGTTTATTTGGATTTACTGGCTCTCTTTTCCTAGTTTATTGACTTGAATACACTTTCCATTTATTTTCAATATTCTTTGTTTTACAATAAATATGTGCAAAACTCTTTTCCTATAAGTACTACTTTATTATAGTCTACATTTTTACATGTATTATTTTCATTAAGCTCTAAGTATTCAGTTGTAATATTACTGTTAAACATGGAATGTTCTATGGTATGTTTTAGTTTTTCTAGGCATATAGAACTTTGATTTTTTTATAATTTTATAATTATTCCTAATTTATAACATGGACCATAGACATGTTTGTGATGCTGTTGAGAATCTATTGTGGCTTTTTAGAATAGGTTTTTTTTTATAATTTTGTAACTATGCTTAAAAATTTCATGCTCTGTATTCATTTTTTTTATGTTCTTTTTCTCTATGAAATAAATTGATCAATGCTGGTATAATACTATTAATACTGTTACAATGGTAATTGGTGGCAATCAACTTTCCTACACATGAAGTTTTGAGGGATAGATTTAAATCATAGCAGCTGTATTCTCTATTTGTCTGAAATGTATCAAGTTCTATGTAGTCCCATACCACAGCACACTTTTAACTTCTAGTTGCACCTTCTCTGAACACACAACAAAACTAAACCTCACATATTGATATCAATCCTATCTAGTTACACATTAGTGCAAGCTTACTAAGCATATAAATTGTTAAATATCATTTAATTGCAAAAAAGACCTTATCAAATTCTGTTTTCACTTTAATTTCCAAATAGCTTTTTCCCAGATTATTTTTCTTACTAATGCAATAAATCCTATAAAAATTATTTCAAGCTGTGTCCTTGTGTAGTACACTTGCTAGAGTGTCTTTATTTTACCTTGTATATAAAACTCTAGACTCCATTTTTTCTTTCCTGGCACATAATAGGTGATAAGTAAATATTTGTTGACAGATGAGTGAGTGAGTATGAAAATAAGTTTTCTCAGAAAACTAGTGAAACCAGAGTGTTTAAGTGAACCAAAAATACACAGAAAAACAACATAGCCCAGTGCTCTTTTCTTAATTACATTAAAAACTTCAAAAAAGCAAACAGAGTAATTTATTGGTTTTTATTCACCACAAGTTTCACAGAAAAATAAAGTGGTATATTTATATTTAGATAAGAGTGTTGTAAATAACTGGCAATAATCCTAAATTTTGACTTGTAAAGTTATGGTGGTTTTAATTTATCTTCTCTTAAAATAACAGAGAAAGAATGAATAGAAAAAAGAAGAACATTTAACTGACCTTCTCTGGTAGGATCTTAGAATATTTTAGAATTGTAAACTCCATTTACACCAAACCAATTTTATGTTGCATCTAACTGGAACTAGTTTCACATTTAGCACCTCCCTCCCAGGTCCTCCCATAGGTCTATTCACATTGCCTTTGAATTTCTTGTTTGTATTATGTGTCTCCTTTTTTAGACCACAAATTCTTTGTGGAGATCTCTATTATTTTCCCATTCAACAAACTTTGATTGAGTTTTTGCCATGCTCTAGGCATTATTTCTTCTCTATTTGTAGATCTTCGCCAGCAATGATATACTGACTCAATAAGACTCAAATGAGTAAGTGAATGTTGGATCAGCTGGTGGCATAATGGTTACAGTGCTAGATTCCAACATGGCTGACCACCATTAGAGTTGTGTCTCTGGTGACTTGAAAAATCACACCAGGAGGATGTGCATGCATACCCAAAATTCCAAGAGAAGAATGAAGGGGAAGAGATTGCATTCATGGTACTACCTCTTGCCCAAGACCACATGATTGCCTTTTTGCATTTTTATTACTTTCCCTGTTGATAGTGCCTAGATTTGACTGAAATTTAGCCAGAAAGCCCATCTGTCCTTTCAGGGCCTGGAATTCCCTTGTTAGAATAATTCTGTAGTGTTGAGAGAGTCAGACATTACAGGCAAAGACACAATTGATAATTTTTCAACTCCATTGTACCCTAGAACCTCACCTGATAGAACACTGGTTTATTCTTTGTATTTTCTATAATTAAATATACTTTGTTCTTTGTTCTTAGAGCACTAGAGGAAAGGGAAAGGCACAAACCTGAAAGTACTTCTAATTTTAAATTTATTCTTCTACTTGTCCATCCATTTAAGGTCCTAGACACTTTCAGTGCCCCAACCTAATTTTTCTTTTTTGAACGTTGGACTCCTTTTTTCCTTTTTTCTTTTTTTTTTTTTTTTTTTTAAGAGTTTTTTTTTTGCTATAGGGCACGTGCACTCGCCAGAAAGACAGAGAGAGACAGAGAGATAGAAAGTGAGAAATCACCCCCCAGGGGGGATGGCCATGCTGCAATCCCTTCTCCTCCATTCTCTTCTCGGGATCTTGGGCACGCACATGCTCCCAGTGTGAGTTTTAAGCCACCAGGTCCAAGACGTGAACCGTGGTCGACTACGTGGGAGTCCACCAACATAGCCATTACGCTAACTGCTGGTTCCCAAGACTCCTTTTTTCTTGATACTGATAGTTTATTTATTTTTTAGAATTATTTATTTATTACCATTATTCTTTTCCAATCTGTTATAGAGCACATGCATTCCCTAGAGAGAGAGAAAAAGTGAGAAAGCAAACTGCCAGGGGACTTGAATTGTGGTTGGCCATGCGGGAATTCAGTGCCCCAACCACCACGATATTTACTGGCCACCTGATGATTTATTTTAAGGTGACCAGACTAGTGAGAACTGTTAAACCTATCAAAGGACTTTTCTCTATTAAGAATAACTTATATGGGATATATACATATAATAATCACTAATTAGACATCTATTTAAAAGACTAGTTTTCAACATCTCGTTTGTTATATCAATTTTTGGGGGGAGTTTTTTGTGGCTTTTTTTTTGGTGGTGGTGGTGGTTTTGTTGTTGTTATAGGTTATGTACACTCTCTGGAGAGACAGAAAGTGAGAAATTACTTCCCAGGGGACACGACCTCTCTAAAATCCTTTCTCACCCACTCTCCTCTTGGGATCTTGGGCACATATGCACACATGCCTGGTGTGAGTTTTAAGCCATGGGGTCCGAGACTCAATCCATGGTCGACTACATTGGAGTCCAGCGATGTAACCATTATGCCATCTGCTGATCCCTGTTATATTAATTTTTGTAGGAAAACACTTTATTTTATCATCAAACATGAAAACTGAAGTATCCTAAAATCAGAGTGTATCTTTTTTTTTTATCTTTTTTTTTTTTTTTTTTTTTTAAGACGTATATTCCTTCATGGGACCAGCAGTTAGCATAATGGCTATGTCGCTGAACTCCCATGTAGTGGACCACGGTTCGTGTCCCAGACCCGGTGGCTTAAAACTCACGCCGGGCACGTGTGCGTGTGTGCCCAAGATCCCGAGAGGAGAACGGAGGAGAAGGGATTGCGGCATGGCCGTCCCTCCTAGGAGGTGATTTCTCACTTTCTGTCTCTCTGTCTCTCTGACGAGCACACAGGCCCTATAGCAAAAACCTCTCAAAAAAAAAAAAAAAAAAAAAAAAAAAGAAGTATATTCCTTCTTTTATTCATGAAAGAGAGAAACAGAGAGGAAGAGAAAAGGGTAAGGGTACTTCAAACAAAGTTCCTATGCTGTGTCCTCTGCTTCACTCATCCCAGGTTACAGGCATACACATGCACCTGAAGTGTACAAGGAGGTCTCAGGGCATGAATTGGGACCTTCCCATGTGGATCTAATTACATTACTGTTGTATCACTATTTGGCTCCTTGGGGTGATTTTAGTTTGATTATAATTTGTCTACACATGAGACACAAGGTGTATAACCGAGACAATTATCTGAATAATTAAGGCTAAACGGTAATTCTGTCGTAAGGACACAATTATACAATTAGTGAATCACAAAATTAAATAGCAAAGCAGCATTTTTACAATGATATTTTGATGACTGAGGTGTAGACAAATCATAAACATTACAATTAAATTTCCCCTGAAAGAACCTTATTCTTTTTTTTTTTTTTTTTTTTTTTTTTTTTTGAAGAGCTTTTTTTCTATAGGGCACGTGTGCTTGCCAGAAAGACAGAGAGAGACAGAAAGATAGAAATCACCCCCCCAGGGGGAATGGCCACGCCACAATCCCTTCTCTTCCATTCTCCTCTTGGGATCTCAGGCATGCACACACACACACACACCCGGCGTGAGTTTAAGCCACCGGGTCTGGGACTCGAACCGCAGTCAACTACATGGGAATCCAGCAACATCACCATTATGTTAACTGCTGGTCCCAAAGAACCTTATTCTTGAAATCTATGGACAAATATACATGGTACAGTATATTCTGAGTTATATTAAAATCAGAGTTGTGAGACAGTTTGTGAAGACAAAAACTAGGTCTCCACATGTTAACAAATGTGAAACTGAGACAATTAGCTGGAAGTTTGAAAACACAAATATATTTATCAGAAATCCATGATTATTATCTAGTCATTTACTCATGCTTTCAATGAATATTGTTTGGACATCTACTATGCGTTAGGTATTGTGCTCACTTACATGTTTACAAAGACATACAAGACAGTCTTGCCTAAACCTCTTTGGGCTTATAGGCTACCAAAAAACTTGATGAGTAATAACAAATGCTATTTTTCAACTCTTCATAGTGAAGAGGAGAGTTTTACTCTACCATAAGGATAAAAAGTATGCAATTATCATCTGGTCTCCTTTTCTATTCTTTCTAAATTTTAGAAATTCTAAAATTTTAGGAATGCCTCAATGTATTTTTTTCTGTTGAAACGAATTCATGGCTTAGTGATTAAGGGAGCTGGCTACCACATAGCCAACTGTGGTTTCAGTCCTGGCCCTATTGGCATAAAGAATACACTGAGCATGTGTGCCCTCAAATCCAGACAGGATGAGAAAAATGGTAGAGGATGTATTGTGGTACAGCTATGTCCCCTTGAGGGGAGCTTTCTCCCTCTCTCCCATTTCTCTCTCTCTCTCTCTCTCTCTCTCTCTCTCTCTCTCTGGGGACCACTTGCACTCTCTGGGGCTAAAAAAAAGAATGAAAAGATGTGGGGAGCTAAAGAAGGGATGTGAGGAATGTGCAGGATGTGACAACCGGAATATCAGGGTCTTAATCCAGACATGGCCTTGGGTGGCTGTATTGTTACGAGCAGAATGTCTTGAGATTGTTTTGAACTGAATGTCCCAAAGTATTGTTATAACAACCTGGTAAATTCAGTAAGGACTTAAAACCTTACATCACAGAAGTCTCTGGAGTGTGTATAAATACGAGTAATAAAGTATATTCGGTGCTGACCAGTATTGATTGGCAGTTCTCCCATTTCTATCCTGTATTCTTGTCTTTCTTTAATCCTCACCACCCCCAAATCAGGAACTGTTTGCCGTTGGCAGGTTCAACAAAAAGAGTAAGAATTGAGGGACAAGAGAAGAATAAGGAGTGACTGGTAGGATTGCCATGTTACTCAGCTATTCTTGTTAGCAGTTCCAGGGAAAGCTTGCCAGCCATGTGAACAGCACCACAACCTAGTTGATTGACTTCATTCAGGATTGAGGTGTTTGCAAGGACAGTGCTAAGGAAAGACTTTCGAAGTGATGAATCATGGGAGTTGTAGAAACAGAAGTGGTGGCTAACACAAGAGAAAGTAGAAAGATCTATGAATTGGAAGTCTTATGAAATCGAATAAATTTATGGGAAGAGTGGAGAGCTGTATCTCAGAATAGATGGAGGCATTTCTAATTTCAGCAGTAGCATTTCTGGGTGGGTCTATAATATTGTTAACAAATGAAAAGAATAAGAAGATAAATTCAAGATACTGTGTTCAGGGTTTGAAGACTCATTTAAAAGTTATAACATTACTTAGAGTAATAGAAATAAATGATTTGAATGGATTTAAATCTGATATCAAATTAGGGCAAGTGACTAGGAAGATGGTAGGAGATAAGGTCAGGAAGAGGTAAAGAATATTTAGTCCACTGGCAAAATCTTCAAAGGAATATATTATTGATTGATTGATTGATATGAAGATGTGGCAGTCATGAGTTGAATATTGCTTGGAAATCCTGACATATGTGGTATGTGGGAGAAAGAGCACCTAGAATCAAAAAAGACATTGGGAACCAGCAGTTAGCATAATGGCTATGTCGCTGAACTCCCACGTAGTCGACCGTGGTTCACGTCCCATACCCGGTGGCTTAAAACTCACGCAGGGCACGTGTGTGCATGCGTGCTCAAGATCCCGAGAGGAGAATGGAGGAGAAGGGATTGTGGCGTGGCCATCCCCTCTGGGGGGTGATTTCTCGTTTTCTGTCTCTATGTCTCTCTCTGTCTGGCGAGTGCACGCGCCCTATAGCGAAAACCTCTCCAAAAAAGAAAGAAAGAAAGAAAAAGACATTGAGAATTTATGGAAAGAAAGAGCGTCCAGTTAAGTCAATCTGAGAGTAATGGTTAGGAGAAAGGCAAGGGGTATAGAGGTATTGGTTTAACCATAGACAAAGAAGCCTTCAGAATGGATGTGGGGTCTTTGTAATTTGGGCATTAAAATAGACTAAGTTCCCAATTTACTTTAATAGCAGGAGAATAAAACCAGAAGAGCCCTCCAACTTGAAATATCCAACAAATTGCCTTAATTTACTTCATTTCATAGGTATAGAAGTTGTATGAATATCCCATTCTCAGTATAGCATCTGATTTTCAAATGTCTTGGGTTTCATAAAATCCAAAGTGCATATTGCCAAGAAAATATCATCTGAGATTTGAGGCTTATTTATTTTGGGAGAAATATAATCCTTGTATTTATGTTTCACTTACACTTAAATGCAAATACTGTTGAGAGAAACCCTTAGTACATCCAAGATAGTTCTTGTCATTCATGTATCATTTTAAAAGAAGTTTTCTTTAAGTTATGTAACTATGAAGATTAGGCCATATCTAACTGTAAAGTTAAGAGATAATGGCTTCTCAATTTAGGGAGTGACATAACCCATTGAATTATGGATGTACAGAACTAGAAAGCACTTTGGGGATCATCTAATACTCATTATAAAAAAAGAAGGAGAGGGCTGGAGGGTCACCATACATATTTGCCATCATACTCAACATGGTGAAGAATCTGAGCAAATAAATTTGGTGTTGTTTAATTAATGATTCACTTTGAGCACATGAGCACTTAGTACTAGATCTGATAGACGCCAAATAATGTTCATTTAATGAATAGATCAATGTCACTGGGACTCCACCTATCAGATAAATGTGCTGTAGTTTGCCATTTGGCACGTTTATTAATCATCTACACATGAGGGGTTCTGTGATGGGCTTTGTACCAAATTGCCTTATCAGACACCATGATTAGGCTCAAAAAACTTTTAACTCAAAAATAACAAAGTGAATAAAGTGATCAAATATCAAAGAGACTTATTAGATTAATATATAAAGTCATAACTATTATTTCATATGGCTATTTGTATGAGAATGTCTTTGGATAAAACTGTGCACAGCACATTTAAGAAGCGAAATACCTCTTCATTTCATGTGTATAGAAAATATTTATGGAGCAGAAAGATTTAAGGAGCTCTTCAATTAAACAACACTGCTAGTGAAAACATTTTGTGGTATCATTGAGAAGACTGAGAAAAGACTTACAGCAGGAGGTAGAATTTAAATGAATTGAATTGTTGAGAAGGTTTCCTACCTTGAAGCAGTGTGGTGAGGGAGTCTTAGGCGTGACAATGTAAAAATGAGCTGATGGAAAGAAGAAATATTTCAAGAACTCTAGGAAAAGTACTAGAACTTTTACAAAAAGATTGTAATGTCGTGGTTCTGAGTATGTGAGGTTTAGCTGTGTGACCTTAAACAAGGCACTTAAACATTTTAAACTTTGATGTCTTGAGACAATCTTCATATGCAAATAATTATAATACCTCCCTCCTAAATCTTCTGTGAGGATTAAGTTTAATGATGTCCACTCACTCTGCATATAGATCAAGTTAAACCTGGAGATGAGATGTTCAGTGAGATACTGAATTCTTCTGCGTTTTGTCCTTAATTAAGTGGTGATATTACTATTTCTTTTTAAAACTTAAATAACTACTAGAGAGAAAAAAGAGAAACAGACACTCTCCATAGGGTCTTCATCCCGCCATCTTCCACCCAGCCCTGATGCAAGCCAAGAGAATGGCCATGACCCAAGTACTGAGGTAGACTCAGGATGCAAACTCAAAACCCTCCCACATAGTCTCTAGCATCATGCAGAAGCACCCAACCACAGCACCACTGCAGTTGGGCCTACAATTCTTTTATAATCACAGATTGTTTCTAAGTTTATTTATTTCTTCTTAAAAGAGAGACAGAAAAAAAGAGAGAAAAGACAGAGATAGGCAGCCCCAATAGAGTCTCCATGCTATAACCCACTCTCAGCCTCAGCCTGCCCAAATCATAGGTGTGTGTGCATCTGGTGTGCTTAGGAAGGTCCTGGGACCTGAACCCAGGATTTTCCCCACATGAATCAAATTGTATATTACTCCTGTGCAGATGTCTATTCAATCCCTTTAATCATAGATCTTTACCAAAAAATTTTCATACATACTAATTCTCTACATACTTTTATTTTTCTGGAAGCAATTTTCTTGTATGAATCGTTTTTAGTCAGCCCACCTAGAATGTTCTTAAGACAAAGTATGCAGGAGTTAGGTGTGAGGATCATATTAGAATAGGATTTGTCCTGGTTCATTTCCTTGACAGGAAGTGCTAGATTGGCAGATTGTAGATCAGAATAAGGCTATTCTGATTATCTATTTGGACATTTGTGATGCAGTGGGAAAAACACTTGAAGTGCACTTCGATTCTGCCACTTATTAGTTGTGAGACTTGGATAAATTATTTAATATTTCTGAGCCTCCACTTCTTAAACTATAAAGTAAAAATAATAATTAAAACCTCAGAAGCTACAGAAATTATTTGACACTATATATTACAAAGCACCGTCCCTCCTGCCTGATATTTAATAAACGCTTAATATCTATCCCTGCTCTCTCTCTTTCTCCTATTATTAGAGTCTCAAGATAAATTAATCTACACTTAAAAAAATTAGCCAAAAGAATGCTGGAGAAAAAATTTGTCCTAATCTTCAAAGGAAAAGGAAAATGAAGTTCATGAAGAAACAACTCACAAAAGACAATCAACTATGCTTATTTCATGTGAAATGACAATAGACCATGTACATTCTGGAAAGTTTAGACATTGAAAGCCTTGAGTTGATAGGTGTATCACTTTGGAATGACCATCAAAATATCATCATAATTGGGAATACTGACAGTCAAGCTAAATAGTGGAAAATCAACTTCTCTTCCAGTCCTGTAATTTGTGAAATGATTAAGACAGAGAAATGGAGAGAAATAAAATTTTAGAATGATATGGGCTTGGAAACAAAACACAATAAATAATCAAATTTCATAATGTCATGAAACATTCATAAGATATTATTGGAGTCTTTTAGATTTCTGCAGTGCCTTCTTACTGCCGACCTAAATATGTCCATCCTGTTGTCAAATGACTTCTTTCAAAATAGAGGCTACTTGGAGAGCTAACCTTTAACAATATGATTCATTCAGGTGGGTTTGTCCCCTTCCCTTACTCACCATCTTATTTCTACTTTATAGGGTTTTGCCTTGCTGATAGGCCTGCAGCAAAAACCGCTTCTCTTACTAGCTGATTAATTGATAAATGACAGGTGAGTTTTTTGTTTGTTTGTTTTAATGAAACAGCATATTGACTTCTTAAATATAATTATGACAGGATCATAAATTTTAATTTTAACAGTTGGCAAGATAATTTGTGTTACATGTCTGGATAACTAAAATATAATGGTTTATGAAAAATAAGATTTCTTTTTTGGACAATTCAACTTTCATGTCAAAAATTAATAGAACATACAGTTTGAGGTAGTGAATTCTTCCTTTTGCAGCCCAGAAATCTCATTGATTTACATATCGGTGTTCACTGATTATAATCATATTAATAAAGGTAAAATTAAAACACAGTACACATACATGGTTATGTATCTTTTGTTAATATGAAAATGCTTCTAAAATGAAACTAGCAAATTTGTAGAGAAAAGGAACATACACCACACTGTTTGTCTACCACGTGGGTGCAAAATCCACCCAAAGCATGTCCAGTAAATAGACTCTATATTTCCCATAGACACTAAATTATCAACTCCTTGAAGAAAGGATTTCTGGCCCACTTCTTTGCATACATTATGTAGAGTGCAAACATTTATGTGCTAGCATTAGAGTTCCAAACACCAGCAGGGAAAATTGTTATTATAATTGTTAATTGACATATAATAATTGTACATGTTTAAGGGATACAGTGTGATTTTTCAATTCATGAGTACAATATTAATAATAAAATTAGAAAAAAAATAAGTTTTGCCAGAGTGTGTGTGAGGTTGCTGGGGAGAGACAAAGGGAGAGAGAGAGACAGAGAGAGAGAGAAAGCCCCTCCGGGACCAGCAGGTGGTGTGGTGGTTAAGCGCTGGACACTCCCACATGGCTGACTATGGTTTGAGTCCTGGACCTGCTGGCTTGCTTTCTCACTTTCTCTCTCTGTTTCTCTCTCTCTCTGCTCAAATAAAAAAAAAATAATAAAAATAAATACAATTAAATAAATAATTATTTTTAAAAAAGAGAGAAAGAAAGCGCCTCCCAAAGGGATGATCACACCACAGTCCTTTTTCTTCCATCTCATCTTCCTTTTTAGATTTTAGCATAGGGCTGGTGTTTCTCAAGCTGCAGGTTTGGGAGTCGAACCATGCTATTGGTCATGTGGGATCTAGTTGCTTTAACCACCACACAACAGGCTAGCCTGGCACTGTATTAAGTACATAAGAGTTCAATTTAATCTTAACAGTAGCCTAGTTAAATTCCTTTTGCCAGTGAGGAAATTGAGGCACAAAGAAGTTAGTAAAATCTCAGAGCCATCACATACCTAGTTAAGTGATTGCTCTGGGACTGAACCTAGGCAGCCTGGCTCCACAATATGTCATTGTAACTGCTTCAGCATACAGGATCAGAGAGTAGATAGCTAAGGCAATAAAGAAAGTCATATATATAAACAATACATATATTAATACCAACTATCGATATAATAACCTATCAGTACATTAGTAATTAAATATTAATATATATTTTAATAATATATTTACATTTATACTATATACTTATAATATATATTAGTAATAGTTACATATATAGCATCTCAATTAATAGCATGGGGGTTTTCATAAAAGCATATTGTATAATGCACTGGGCAATAGCTCTAACACCACAGTACATACAGAAATGAAATGCTGTTTAACTGAGCAGTTCTTATATTAACACTTCAGACAAGCTGCGAATGTCATATCCACACAGTTTGCTCTTTGAGCTTACATTGTAAAATAATACAGGAACAGTCTAGATGTTAAGATACCAAATTAGTTAAACTGTCTCTCTTACGTATCAGATGGCAGAAAACTGCACAGGTGTTAAATTTCATTCAATTTTCAAGCAAACCTTCTTCTAAAAACCTTAATTACAGATATTCTATATTGCTGACTACCATGAGAACCAGGTAAGAGAGAGGCAGAAGAAATTTTCTGGAGGAACTTGAACAACCAGACTATTACCTATCACGCACAAAAAAATAGGTCAACTCCTTCTGGTATGGAAATCAGAAATGTCCTTTCTTAATGGTTGTTAATCATCTGTTCACTTCTTTCAACAAGTCTTTCTAGGCCAGGTCTTACGCCAGCAGTCAGATATACAGACATAAATATGACTTAATTGTAAAGTACTTCCAACATTATCAAAGGCCAGCAATGATTTTTCTTAAAAGGATTTGAATTGTTTAAAGACTTACATTAGTTACAAGTTAAGAACTGAGACTTTTACATCTCAGCATGTGGCTTTAGCAAAGGGTTTCTCAATCTCAACACTCAAGATATTTGTGATGGATAACTCTGAGTTGGGGGGTGCCACCCCGTGCATTGTAAGAGGCTTAGCTGCATCCTTGGCCTCTACCCATTAGATGCCTGTAGTGTCATCACCCCTGGTTCTGACAACCAGGAATATCTCTGGGTATCCCTAGCATTTGAAAACCACTACTTTAACCTGCAAATATTTTAGAGCAAGTGTTGATATGTTTATTCCAAAACAAAACCACATGAAACCAAAAAAAGAAAAAAACTTTGGGATAACTTGAGACAAGCTTCATATTTTATAAACTACATAATATTGGGCCCCGTCAGATGAGACAGCCATAATGTACATGTCTAGGGAATGAAAACATGTAATTTACTATTTAGAGTTCTTTTATATTGGCTATTTAAAATATTAGAAAATGCTTACCCAAATACAGAAGTCAGGGCCTTTCTTCAGAGCGAATTTTTCTCCTGGAAATACCATTCCGTCCCCAATACCAGCCCCACCCTAGCCTGTGTTGGTTACCATCAATGCTTAAAACTTTTTTTAATTGCAAGAGAGAACATGCACTCACTAGAGAGAGGCAAAGAGATAGAGAGAGACAGAGAGGGAAAGGGAGAAAACATGGCATGTTATCACTATCTTTTCTCCATTTCTTCACCCTGTGGGGGTTTGGGGAACTCAGACAAATGCCCAGCATGCTTTTTTAAGCCACCACATTGGAATTTGAATCATAAGCAACCATACTGGATCCAGCTCCCTTAACCATTGTACTTTGGGCCTGCCCCATACCTGAAAACTTTTAGATCTTAACTGTTAACCTTCTTAATTATTGTCTTAATTTATAAATAAAACCGATCCAAGGAGATACAGATAAAGTCTCACACACTTGGTATCTGATTATGCTCTGCTATGACTACTCATTACATATCTTTTCCTATTTTCTAAAGCTAAAAGTGAAACCTAGTAAGATATCTACAAACTCTTCGTAGCACATAGTGAACAATGAACAATTATTACATTTTTTTTTGTTTAGTCATTTATTGTTCACCTTTCTCTGAAAAGAATTTATGGTGGACTTTAGAGTTAAAAAAGTTAACATAAGCATATAAATAAAAAGAACAAGGGGGACCAACATATGGCACAATGGCTACGTTGCTGGACTCCCATGTAATTAACCACAGTTTGAGTTACGGATCCGGTGGCTTAAGACTCACGCCAGGTGCGTGTGCGTGTGCATCTGTGCCCAAAATCCTGAGAGGAGAACAGAAGAGAAGGGATTGTAGCATGGTCATCCCCCCTGCGGGGGTGATTTCTTGTTTTCTGTCTCTCTATCTCTCTCTGTCTCTCTGGGGAGCACACACACCTTCTAGCAAAACTCTCTCTTTTTTTAAAAAAAGGAATGAGTTATATAAAATAAAGGGAATGTAAAGTTATGAGAATTTAATTGAACTCTGACAAGAGGTTAGTGCTCAAGTTCATATTCTCTCAGTTGCTGAGGTTAGACAGCAAATTAGACTTTTTTTTTCTTTTTTTTTTGGAGAGGTTTTTGCTATAGGGCGCGTGCGCTCGCCAGACAGACAGAGAGAGACATAGAGACAGAAAGCGAGAAATCACCCCCCAGGGGGGATGGTCACGCCGCAATCCCTTCTCCTCCATTCTCCTCTCGGGATTTTGGGCACGCACGCACACGCGCCTGGCGTGAGTTTAAGCCACCAGGTCCGGGAGGCGAACCGCGGTCGACTACGTGGGAGTCTAGCGACATAGCCATTACGCTAACTGCTGGTCCCGCAAATTAGACTTTTACCAGACATGGCAAAGTAAACCTTAGCTAGTTACATGATTCAGTGTCTCAGGCACAAATTAGCTGTTCCAGAGAAATTAAACTATTTCTGGTATATGGTCAGAGAGAAATCTTACTTGCAGATTAACCCAAAAGAGACAAGAAAGGAATCACAAGCCACAGCTTCAACTACATTCACATAATTGGCTTTGAACAACACTGTTTTGGGAATCTTGTCAACATGATGCACTGGTTTAACATGGAAGGTTTGACTCAATAAAAGATTTTCAATGGGGTGTTAAGCCATGAGGTGTAAACTCTGACTTTAATGAATCCAGATTCAAATAAGGATTGGAGAACTGCAAGCTCTACTTTATCTTAGAAATTCATTATTACTCGTACTTATTTTAGCTGTTGTTTTAAGTCAAAAATGTCTGTGAGGTGGCAATTACATTTTCTAAAAAATATCTGGAATGTGGCTGCTACCCTAGTCATCTTCACAGTCATATTCTTAAGAGTTGGCTATGCTGGTAGGAGCACTAATGTCTTTTTACAAAAATTCAGTGTCCTGCTAAGGCAATATGCCTGAATCTATAGGCATCTCATATCTATATGGCATTCGGCTATAGTAAACCCCTTTGAAGAAAAAGAAAACAAAACGAAACTCTTCTAAAAGGCCAGCAGGTAGAGTACTGGTTGAGGCGTTGTAGTCCCACATGGTTGACAACAATTTGAGTCCCAAACCTGGCGACTTGCTTTCTCAGTTTCTCTGCCTCACCCTGACTCTCTCCAGTGAGGACACATGCAGATTAAGGTAATATAGCAAATTAAAATAATAATAATAATAATAAATAAAATTAAATACATAATTCTAAAAAAAAAGGAAAAAAAAAAAAAAGAAATTCTTCTAAAAATATTACCAGAGGGACCAGCAGTTAGCAGTAACCTTCCAGGGGTTTACACTGTCACCAGTAAATCTTCTCCAGTAACCAGACACCGTGATTTGGACTCAAAGGAGATTTACTCTTAACATGCGGAAAATTATTTTCAGTCAATCATCACTTCTCTTATTGGTGTTACATTTATGTTTTGTGTCCTCTGGTGAACTGAAATACCTTCACTGTTTCCTGTGAAATGAGAAATGAGATATCTCCTCTGAATCATTATCTGTTTTGTCAGAAAGCAGAACAGGGCACAAAAGGATGAACAAATCTCTTTATCTCACTAGAGAAACCTAGTCTTCCTACCTTTATGAGAACTGCCTTTCTCTTGCTTGTTCTAGTTTTCTTTTCTTTTTCTTATTTTTTTTCTTTCTTTCTCTCTTTTTTTATTTCCTTCTCTTTCTTCCTTTCTTCCCTTTCTTTCTTTTCCTCTCTTTCTTTCTTTTTTCCTCTCTCTCTCTTTCAGCTTTTGCCTTCAGGTATGTGGTCTCACCAGGTAGAGAGAAATAGACCACCCCTTCCCCCTGGAGGAGGATGGCCATACTGCAATCCTTTCTCTTCAATTCTCCTCCTGGCACCTTGGGCATGCTTGCACAAATGCCCAGTGTGAGTTTCAAGCCACCAGGCCTGGAACTTGAACTGTGGTTGATCTTGTGGGAGTCCAGAAACATAACCACTAGCCTTCTGCTGGCCCACTTGTTCTAGTTTTCTTGTTTTTTTCTAACTGCTTGTCCTATGTCTCTCATATACACGTTATATCTCTATCATACATCTCAACATTGGATCAAATGATCTGTTAAGCCATCTTCGAATTTTCATAAAATTGGTGTTTTCTTCTGCTGTCCCAACCTGCCCGTAACTATATCAGTGTTATTATACCATTAATTGTAGATTCTAAAATACTCAAATAGCTCTCTTTTATCCTTTTCCCACCCCCAGCCCCACAAGAGTATTATAAAATTCTGCCATTTTTTTCAATAAAAGTGTTTTCCTTCTTTTCTCTATCCTCATTACCTCACTTCCAGTGTTTGCCCTTTAATACCGTTGTAAACCCTTACAACTAAATTTGAAATTTTACTTTTTTTCTGCTCTACCAGTCTGTTTCTTTATACAATAAATTTTCCCTGAAAATATAACAGTGAAACGTTTATTCTTGGTGGCCCTCCGTCCCTAGTTGCTCCATGACTTCCAGTAGCCAAAGAAATCTCCTTGAAAGTACATTGAGGGAAAATTGTTGTTATTATTCCTGGTACATATCCCAAAGTGCCAGGGTCTATTTCAGAAGTAACCTTAGGCTCAGTGCCCTCCAGGAAGAGTTGGCACTGCCTAATTCAAGACAGTATACAAGATCATTTGGTTAAGTAAATGATATGATCGGAAGGTGTGGAGGAAAAGAGAAATGGAAGGAAAGAAATGTGATACAAATGTGTCCCAAGTCCACTAAATTTGAACAAAACAAGTTATATTAAAAAGCAAATTTTTAAAATATAATATTAAAATTCTAATACAAGCTTTAAAATAACTTATTTTTAATTTTTATGCACTTTTGTGCCCTAGGACATGTGTGCTTATTGTACAGAGAGAGAGACAGATATATAGAGAGAAAGTGAGATATCACCCCCCCCAGGAGTGATGGCCAAGCCACAATCACTTGTCCTCCATTCTCATTTCAGGATTTGGATGCATATGCTCATGTGTCTGGCATGTTTTTCAAGCCATAGACCTAGGACTTGAACCATGGACTTGATCATGTGAGATTCAGTGTTTTAACCACCATACCACCTGATGGCCCTGAAAGAACTTCTAATAAAATAAATTTTGATTGGCCTTTTGAGTCAGTCCGCAATATAGGTCCCATTCATTAAATGGCTGTAGTAACTCTTCACAGTCAAACATGCAGAATAAGATTATCTGGCTAATTTATTTATACTACTGCATTTTACCTACATTATAGATTGAAATAATTTTTCTATATGTTTTCCTGAGAGCCTAAGCAATAATCAAAACATTGTATACCTCCACCTGAAAATTGTTCTTCATGTATTAATTAATTAATTTTAAAAACTTTTTTGTTTTATATAAATTTGCTATAGGGCACATGTACTTGCCAGAGAGAAAGAGAGAGGAAAAGTGAGAAAATACCTCTCTGGGGAGGGTGGGGGGATGGCCACACCACAATCTCTTCTCCTCCGTTATCTTGTGATTTGGGGCAGGCATGCACATGTATGTACCCAGTGTGTTTTTCAAGCAGTCAGGTCCAGGACTTGAACTGTGTATCTGGCAAAGTGGGATCTAATTGCCCTACTCACCATGCCACTGACTAGTCTAATAAACTTCTTAAGTAATATTTTTATACCAGTAAGACCACTACCAATATGTTGCTGTCACAGCCCTGAAGGAGATGATAATCCTAAAATAAGTGGCAACTATATAAACTGATAATTATCATTCGATGTGGAATTTGTGTTAAAGGGGCATTAGCATGCAGTGCTCTAAGGTACTAAGGAGAAGGTCTGCCTGAAGGAGAACTGGAACTTGTCTTTCAGAATTAGCAGACATCTATCACAAGTGACAAGATGTAGAGGGCCCAGGAACAGCACATGCCTGAAGCCACAGAGTTCTGAAAGGCAGGGTCTCATTTAGGAATAATCAAAGAATTTCAATGAAGACAGATGATGAAAGTGATGCAAGGTGCAGAAAATCTTGTCAGAGCCTCAACTGAACAGGTAATATGTTAAGAGTTTAAAATGGTTCTAGAAAGAATTTGGTGATGTTTCTGCAGGAGAGTGATTGGATCCAATTTATGCTGTAGAAATTCTAGGAGCAGAAAGAACCATTAGAAGTCTCAGGAAATGCCCATATGAGAGACAATGCTGTCCTTATTTATGGCCCTGGCCACAGAAATATCATTTAAGAGATATTGTGATGTAGAAATTACAGGACTTGATGGCCAAATGGAGACACAGTAGCAAAGGGCAGTTTGGATGCTAGAAGAATAAGAAAAAGATTTAAATGTGCTGCAGAGATTTGTGTTTTAGGAACTTGGAAAATTCTTATTCATAAATGAGCTGACTTGGAGTAATGAGTAATGAATAGGTGACATTTGAAGTGGAATTATAGTTGGAAGCCCAGAAACCTACACTATTTTTTAAAAACTCTTCCAAGTATTAGTCTCTCCTTTCACTTGTCCAATATCTTCGGGCCTAAAAGAGAGATTTTGTGATTTTTTTTTTGGTCTCTAAGGCACCTTCTAGACAGTAGACCACCATATCATATTCGCATCTCTTTGAAATCCAAACTACGCAGATTGGCAATCCTGGCCTTGAATTGCTTTTCTACTCCATGCAGACAATTTTATATCATGTTTGTTTTCATGATATAGGTCTTGTTATGACCTATATCTTATATGATACAAGATTTTAGCATCTATCGTAAATACATAAGTAATTAAATATACAAAATTTCTTCTTTCTAAACTCTGGGGTTTGCCTCTTCTTTCCTAGGCTTTTAATTTTGTATCAGTCAGGGTTCAACCTGAGAAGTGGAAACCGTAAGCATTATATAATATAATATAAACATACATGCCATCTGTGTGTGTGTGTGTGTGTGTGTGTGTGTGTGTGTGTGTTCATGCGCGTCAACTACAAGGGATTTTCTTACATAATGTGGGAACTGGTTAAATAGCACCTATAAGACTGTCTCTATGTCTAATGCTGACTTAGAGCCACAGGGCAGGCAGACAGAAAAGGAAGCTTACTGGCTGATTGGAGCCCCATAAGGAAGGACTGACTTTATACTTAGAAAATGTCTTGATTGGGACTAGTTTCCTCTGAAGTGCTCAATAGTCCTATAAACTTCCCGTTACTCCCATGGGCAAAAGCACTCTGGAATCTATACCTGTGACCTCTGTTCTGTGTCTCAGAAATGAAATTTGAATATCTACCAGCATCTCATACTCAACCTCTTGTACAATCTACCTGTCATAGTAATGCAGTTACCTACAAAAATATAAGGCAGGATTTTATTCCATTGATTACATTCATTTGTATTTTTCTACTATTGTTTATAGAAAGGTTATGTGATGAACATAAAAATTGAAGTCACAGAGAATTAGATTTGAATCTAAGCTTACTTAACATTTGTATCTCCCCTCCTCATCCCAAAATTATAGGTTGGAATTCTAACCTACAGTGTGATGGTATTAGGGTGTAGGATTTGGGGAAAGCAATCTGGTCATAAAGATGGAACCCTCATGAATGGAATTAGTGCCCTAATAAAAGGGATTGCAGAGAGTTCTCTTGACATCTTTCTGCCATATAAGGATACAATCAGAAGTCAGAAGTCTACAGCTCAGAAAAGGATCCTGACCCATTAGGACCTGAAATGCTGGCACCCTGATAATTCAGAAATAAATATCAATAAATGGCCTCAGAAATAAATATCAATGTTTATAAGAATAAATATCAGTAGTTTATAAGCCACCCAGCGTGTTGTGAAAGTAGCTTGAACTAAGATAATAGCTTCCCTGCTAGCTTGCATACAATTTGGGAAAAGTTACTTAACTTTCTTAAGATTTTGTATTTTCATCTAAAGCAGAGCATAAATAAAACTTCCTTTTGTATTTGTTGTAAGGAAGTTGTCATTATTTCTCACACAGTGAATTACTCATTGCAACTGCACCATATATGCTAAGTAGGCCATTATTATGACAGTCAAGATCCTCCATGACCTATTCTCAACATGTTCTCTCAGTCATGTCCAGCTGTGAGCTCCAGCCACAGTATCTATACTGCCGTGCATATAAGCCTTTGTTTCTTCATTCTTCAATAACCATGCCTACTCTGAGCTGGGAACCATGATAAAATTGCCAATAATGAGCTCATTTATTCATTTATTTATTTGTTTAAAACATTGATCAAGCATATACCACGTGCTAACTACTTATTAGATGTTCAAGATAAAATACTGAACAAAACAAAGCATGTTTGCTTAATATATTTCATTTTAATTGGGAAAAAAATAAAAAGTAAATATAATCAATCAGTAAATTTTATAGTATCATAGAAGACTGTTAAGTACTGTAAGAGGAGAGAGCAGAAGAGAGAATAGAGTCAGATCAGGAGTGAAGGGAAGAAAGTCTCTTACTCATCAAGAATCTCAATATAACAACTTATCTTTTGCATCCTAAAATAGTGTATAGTGATTTATTTGAACATAAAGGGCACTCAATGAAGAACTGGGGGCCAGCAGGTGGTGCGGTAGTTAAGGTACTGAACTCCCATGTGGCCAACTGCAGTTAGAGTCTCGGATCTGGAGGCTTGAAATTCATTCCAGGTGGTGTGAGGATGTCCAAAATTCCAAGAGGAGAATGGAGTAGAAGGGATTGTGGCATGGTCATCCCCCCTGAGGTGGGGTGATTTCTCACTTTCTGCCTCTCTCTCTCACTCTCTCTTTTTCTCTCTGGTGAGCACATGTGGCGTATGGCAAAAATCTCAAAAGAAAAGGAAGGAAAGAAAAGAAAGAAGAAAGAAGAAAAATGAAAAGCAAAAGAGAAAAAGATGGAAAGAAAAGAGAAAGAATAAAGGAAGGAAGGAAGGAAGGAAGGAAGGAAGGAAGGAAGAAAAAGAAAGAAAGAAAGAAAGAAAGAAAGAAAGAAAGAAAGAAAGAAAGAGAGAAAGAAAGAAAGAGAGAAAGAAAGAAAGAAGAAAGAAAGAAAGAGAAAGAAAGAAAGAGAGAAAAAATAAAGAAAGAAAGAAAGAAAGAAAGAAAGAAAGAAAGAAAGAAAGAAAGAGGAGGAATGAAAGATGGAAGGAAGGGAAGAAAAGAAAAGAAGAAAAAAGATAGGAAAAAAGATGGAAAAAGGAAAGAAGAAAGAAAGAGAAAGAGAAAGAAAAGGAAAGAGAGAAAGGAGAAAGAAAGAAAGAAAAAGAAAAGAACAACTGAATTCAATGGGAATGAAAGGGAAAACAAGGTCTAATTTCCTTTCTTTCCCAGTGAATATATTTTTATTGAGCACCTACTATGTAAAGTAGACGCTGATCCCAGTGCTGGCTTTTTTATGTTTATTTTTTAACTAAACAATTTGACAACTTATTTTTAATGACCCTTCATAAATTGGATTTTCCTTGATATTCTCTAGCAGAGTTCTTGGAGTTGCCCATTCTATTGGGTACATTCATCTCTCCACAATGTTAATTCCTCAGGTGGCGTATAATGAAATAAGTACAGGAATGGGGTAGGAATCCTGTGCTAATTGGAACTGAGAGCTCATATAACTATGAAAAGTCTTTTTTTCTCTGCTGCATTGTATTATTATGTAAAAAATACTTGGGGGTCAGTACAAAAAAATTGAAAATTTTAAAGTCAAGCAGCCTTAAGAATACAAATGTGTTTGATTTCAAGAAGATTGTTGCATATACTACACAGCATTTCTCAGACTTAGTCAACCATAGAACTCCCTTCGCACTCATATGTGGAGGGGTTACAGTTCAGGTAAATGCACATTTGGAAATAATGTTCTAGAAAACAAATAGTAATACAGGCAGAAGTGCTTAGACTGTAAATAGGATGACTATATAATTTATCACCCAAAGCAGATGTTTTCAAAATTGAAATGGGACACTATTAATAATTAAGCCAGGAAAATAGCCATAAACCCAGCTTGTCCCCTGGAAACTGGAACTTATGGTCAGTCTAACTATAAACCACTCTATCTACAAGTTCATTGTACATTGCTATCTTTTCCCACCTTTTTCTTTTTTTTTTCTTTTCTTTTTTTTTTTTTTTTCATTTCTTTCTTCAGCTTCTTTAGAAACTTTGGGCAGCTTCTTTAGAAAGTTTGTATAAATCCTGTGAAAAAAATAATACCTATGTACTCCTTTTGAATAAAGATCTCTTGACCTCTTTAATAATATAACATGTCATAAGGGAGAACATTTAAATTTTAAGGAAATTTATGTTTAACATTTAAAGCAAATTAAGGAACTATCATCTTTGAAGGTACTAAGTTACTGAGAGTTTTTAACTTAAGGAATTGTTTTGGTTACCTTTCTAAAGATATTGTAAAAGAGGAGTTAGTTTTAGACATATCAAAGTATTTGTGACTAGCTATTTATTTGATGTAGGGGCCACTATTAATACTTATGAAGTATTTTTTTAAAAATTATAATAATTAAATAATAAGAGTATAATGTCCATGAACTTTGAAGGATTAAATTCTGCTTTTTCTTGAATTGATGAGGATTCATTTATATATTTAATTTTGGACATTTCATAGTTAAAATCTGCACTAAACTAAGAAATGGATAAAAATTCCAGTCTTTTGCAACAAATACTATTTCTAGTCTTCACATAAAAAAGCAAAGTCAACCAATACCTTGCTATTCCCAAAATGGAACTCAGCAGGCCTTATACTAACTTCAGCTTTCCTTCAGCAAACAATTTTTTTTAACACATCATCTAAATTCAGTATCATTGGACATTCAGAAAAGAAGAACATTATTCAGAAATTCTCCATAAACTAAATGGGGAAATATTTTTGTAGATTTTTGGATAAATATTTTATGATTCTAGGAAGAGAATAGTTCTAATTTTGTTAAAGAACATTTTGTTCTTACATCTTCCAACTTCAATAAATAGAGAAAGCCCAGTGTAAAGATGTGAAGTGTCTAAATACTCACCAGAACATAATTATTTTACTGAGATAGTAACATTAGGAGCATTAAAAGAAATTCATTATTAAGATGAAATCTCTAAGCAGCCTTGGTGGATTATTGCATCGTAGTTTTTCTGAAGCAATGTAAACATCATAATTTGCATTTTCTCTGTTTCCTTCCATCTGATAGTCTGATTGTCTACCAAAATAAGCAACTGACCTTGACATATACAGACAGAGGACATGGTTACCCTGGCAACAGGCACCATGGACCACATGTGACCCCTCTCCATTGACGGTGCTTCTTTTTTAAAACATAAAACAAAACAAATAAGAAATCAGCTGTATCTTACTTAAAATAAAATCTCTGCTTTATAATGCTGACAAAAAAAATATATAACCTCAACTTATTTCAGCCTTTTTATTTGGCAAACCATTTTACAGTGAACTTGAGATTGATTGTATTTCATCACTGTACGTAATAACAATCAATGAGGTGACTCTTGAATACTAGAACTCTTGTGGCTTTCACAGTCAGAAGATCCAGTAGAGGGAGCCCAAACATTATCATTTTTTAAGTATCAGTTTTAAAAATAATAATAAAATTTTATTTTAAAATTTCTGATACTAGAACTCTTGATACTTTTGAATTCTGTAAATACTACCCAGCACAGTGTAAATATTCTGTCAATCTGCTATCATCACTGTTTTACTCTATGTACCAGTATTTCATACCTCATGTTTATGTAACTGAACAGTTTTTAGAATTTTTTGTGCAACTACTTCAATAACATCCAATGAGATTGATATAACCCTTATTTCATATTTCCCAAAGATTTTAGCTGTAGTCATCCCAGCTTCCCCAAAGTTTTTGACTTCAGATAATCAGAGCACACCCTTGGAAAGTACTGTGGAACTGTTATTTAACAGAGTACAAAAAACATGAGGATGCCCTAGCAGGTTCCATAAAAAGAAAAAGTGGTTTACCCAGCATTGTTTTCATGTCAAGAGAGACGTCTTTGAAAATGACATGCCTTCCATAGGAAGCGGTGGGATTCCAGGACCTGCCTTGCTCCCAGAGGACACATTGAGATTCTCACTATTGTTCATCAACTGAGAAATAATCATTTGCTCATTTATTTCTTCAAAAATATTGGTTGGTGTCCTTCTTTATTCTAGTCGCTATTCTAGTTTGGGGAACCCAAGCACAATACAAAATAAACCATTTATAGAATTCTTTTGTTTTTATTTTTTTGTTTTTGCTTTCTTGAGTTTATTTTTAAAATTTTATTTAATATCATCATAATCTTGTTTAAATTACATTGAATCATGTATATCTTTACAGTGTATTACATTTTTTTTCCCAGAGGAATACCATGCATATCAGTCAAGACAAAGACATTACTATCCACATCATGTTCATCAAATAGCTTGTCATCATTTTTTTCCAGATTATTATTATTCTCATTATTTTTTAAACATTTAATCACTGTATATCATTTTGCTTGCAAAAAGAATTTACCCAACATGAAATACTTCTCAGACTAGTCCAGTTGAGAATACTATGCATGTCCTTATCAAGGTAATAAACCATTTCTGTGTCCCACCAATGCCATGCCTCTCTGTTTGATCTCTTGCTATCCTTCTCTATACTCTTCCCTTATCCTGCCCCATCTACACCATTTATTGAGTTCTTATAATGCAATAGGTTTTATGCTATATTCTCTTGCCTAAATTTTACAACAACCAATTTTCAGATAAAAAAATTATATCTAAGAGAGTATAAATATATTGCCTATGGTCCCAAATGTAATAACTGATAGAGCTTGAATTTGCTTGCAAATTGCTTTCCAATTTTTTGTTTGTTTATATTGCTATAGAATATATGCACTTGGGGGAGAGTAATCCCTTCTTCTCCATTCTTCTCTCAGGATTTTGATCATGCACACATGCCCAACATGTTTTTTAAGCTACTGCATCCAAGACTGGAACCATGCAGTTCACCATGTGGGATCCAGCCCTTAACCATGATGCCACTGCTTGGCCTACTTGAAAATCTTTAAGACCACAACATGCATTTGATAACTACTGTGAAATAGATATTGCCTTCCTAAATTCATGGGATTCCCAGGCCATTGGCTTTACACTTATATTGAAACCATAATTTTCTGCCCTTACTGCAAAAAATTCTGGAGAGGAAAACCAAGTGGATAATATTTGTATACCATGAACTAATCACCAGTATGCATATGTGTCTTGTTTAATCTTTACGGCAGCCCCAGGGCATACATATTATTCACACTTTACCAGTGAAGAAGGTAAGGCCCAAGAGATTATATAATTTACCCAAGATGATACCATGAACCCAGGATATGAATCTAGATCTTTCTGGGGTTTGTTTTATTTTTGGCTAGAAGACACAAGTGCGTACCAGAGATAGAGAATGAGAGAGGGAGAAAGTACCCTCCCACACATGGGGTATTGTCATACTCCAATTCCTTCCCTATTTCTCCATCCTGTTGGGATTTTGAGTATGTATATACATGTTTGGTGTGTTTCCTTTAGGGAGATAGTGCTGGGATTTGAACAGCAATTGCTCATATGGGATTCAGTTCCTTTAACCACTTGGCCAAGGGCCAGCCCTGGATTTTTCTGATTTTAAAACTTTTATGGTCATACTGTCTCTACATATTTATCTCAATCAATTCCTCAAATATAAAAAGTTCCTCAAATAGTTATTTGGACTTAGCTCACAGTAAAAAATATTTGTAAGGATACGTTTAAAGTCTCCACTCAAATATTCATTCACAGTTCAATTTCTTGAGTTATACATATGTTTATATTAACTGTCAAGTAAAAACATGGTTTGTCTTGCATGTCTCTGATAATACAAACATTATGAATTGAAGCAAAGAATCACAGTTATTAAAAACTATGATGAGACAGCATACTTATTTAATGTAAGCCTGTTGTTTTGTGAATAAGAAAACTAAAACACAGAGAAATTGACTTGCTTGGATTCCCATTGGTAGATAGCGTCAACCCAGAACCACCACTTTAACCCAGGAAAGTAAAATTCTCCTTTCCTGTATTTTTTGTTTGTTTGCTTTAAAAAAAAATTAAAAAAAAAAAGATAAATTTTGTTTGAAACAGATCTGATCTTTAAGTCACTTTGGGTCATAATGTGGTAGGTATTGAGAGTTTAACAAGCTAAAGTCATATTCATGAAAACAATGCCAAATCTTATCCATGGCATTAAAATTAAAATTAAGATAATTTTATATTCAAAGCTGAAAAAGAAAATTGATTCACAACTCAAGATTTAATAAAATGTGTTTCAAAATCCTTTTAGGATCAAATGAATGAGTCAAAGATAATAAATTTTTTAGAGTATTTATTTGGGTAAAACAGCAAGTTGAACCACACAATGAATATTAAAATATTAAATTCATAGGACAGTGGGATTATATCATTAGCTCACTAAAGTAAACCACTAATGGTTCCTGTAGATGTATAAGTGAATATTGTGTATTTTTATTAATTCTCTGCAACAATGTTTAAAGGCTCCCTTCTGTCATTGGCAGGTGGACTATTTCTGAGTGTTTCAAAACATGCACATGTGCTTGAGTGCACCACAGTTCTTAAAGAAATCCATGATGTTTTGCCCTATGTTCAGCGTCACAGTGGTGATGTTCACAAGTGAGGGTAGGCTGGAGGGAAGGTTCTGATGACAGTCTGACAGTCACAGTTTTGAAAAAGTTAAGTCTCTTTTGGGGCTAAGTGGATAGATAGGTTAGTTTTTAGTGGCCCTGCTTTCATAAAGGTCCTCTAATCCTATCATCCTCTTCAGATGTCCATGATATGATCTCAATAATGACAGCACATGTGTTGAAGAGTTTGACCAAGCCTTAACTTTGCTATGGGTTGAGCATATACCTCATAAATGTTCAGAATTGGCCTGTGGCAGAGAAAAATTAGTCAACCACCAGGTTATCATGGTATCCTAGAAGTCATTCAAAATAAATTGCAGAGGCCATCAGTTTTAGCTGAACTTCCAGGCAAGACCCATTGAAAAATACCCAGAAACACAAAACTTTAACAACAAAACTTAAGAAAAATATTTCCACTCTGTTGTCATTCCTTTTTGTTTATTTCCAATAGCTTTGTTCCTGATATTTGTAGACTTTCAGTAATTGTTTGGTTGAAGAATAAAACTTAGCTGCCAGTATTTACCCAGTATTTTATGGGTGCCAAGCAGTGTAATGCGAACTTCCAAATTCATTATCACATTTAAGCCACATGATAATTCTATGAGGTACCACTGTGGAAACTGAGACGTTTATAACATAACCAAGGTCACCTAGTGAGTGACTGAGGCAGGATTAGAAGTGAGATCTCTATTTCTCAGTGAAGGTGCTTTTAACCACCATGCAGATTTAAGTTGGAGTGTGTTCACTGAAGCCTAAATGGTTAGCGTGTTCTCTGGTTCTATTCACATACACTTTATATTTCTTAAATGTCAATAATTTAACATGGCCATAGTGTTGCTATAAATTTTCCTGGCTTATGTAAGTATTTTATTTGATTTGCTGTAAATGCCTCCTTAAAGAACATAGGAACCCAGAACTTAAATGTAATTTCAGGTCACTAGTTAACCTAGCTCAAAATTCCTGTGAAAATATTGTTTTCCACAAGGGAAAAGATACATTTAGGACATAGGAATCAGTGTACAACATGTCAATTCTTGTCATGAAACCCAGAGCCAGCCTTTTCTGTGCATAAATGGATTTTGGATCCTGTATATTATAGCAGGCAGCCCTTCACCTTGGTACCTGGTTACTACCTTACTAACATTGGAATGTTGGGACAGCTAAAAATGACTTTTTTGCAATGAATAGTACTTTAAACAAAACTTAAACCCAAAGTGGGATTTGAAGTTTACCTCTGAGCTCGTGGAAATGTGAATAAGGTCTAAGACCAGGTCAAAGTGGTCAAATAACTTGGATTTCCATCTGATATATTTTTTCCTTGCTAATTAAAAAAGGAGATTATTTTCTCTTGCCAGTGAGTGGCCTTTGGGTTGGGAATATTGTATAACCCAAGTAACCATCTTAATAAATTAGCCAGGAAATACACTGTTTAAGCAATCTTGGTTTTTGGCCTATGGGGATATGATGAGGCTAAGTGAGCCAGGTAGAATAATGGAGGGCAGGAAATTTATGTGATGAACATTGGGGAATTGCATTTTTTGCACATTTAAGATCTACTATAATTCAATATGCTGGTTGAATTCCTATGAAACAACTTCTAGTATGTTGGGTCTATAAATAACATCACCATTTTAGGACCACTTACTTATCTAGAAATGTCATGCGTTACACAGCTGAGTAAATTAATACTTCTCCCTGATAGTCCTTCTATGATGCTATACAACACATTAACTGTACTTAAAAACAAAAAGGCAGGGACTTGCCATGTCAGGATCTTCCTGCCTCCCTCCCCCCAGCTGGGGCTATAGGTATGGCACCACTAGACGTGTCTTTCTTTCAGACAGCGTTGCTTTACTAGACAGATGCCCAGGTTAGCCTCAAATCCATGCTCCTCCTGCCTCAGCTTCCCTAAGTTACTAGAAGTACAGGTGAACACCACCATGCCTGGTCATTAGGTATGTCCAAGAACTGATCAAGGGCACCTCATGTGGTTTCAGCTTGTGGAACACAACATGTTAGCAGTATGTGGCACTGTGGCTGGGCCAGTTTTTTTTTTATCTTGAGTTCCATTTCTCACAGAACACAAGTTGAGATAAAATATTTGCCTAACTGGCCACTCTTCTGCTTGGTATAAATATAAACACGTATCTTGCTTAGACCAGTCTACTTTGAAAATAACTTGAATTGTATGTGTTTTTCAAGAGACAGTCTGGAGATGGAATCTAAAAACAACTAGATTAGGCCACCTTTTTAATCTCAGAATCTCCTGGTTGAAAGGTATCTCAAAGGTCACACAGTACAACCACATTAACTACAGTTTACCATTAACTACAATTAGTTAATATTCATCAAACACTCACCAGTATCATATATTCCAAAGTTGTTTGATTAAAAAAGTAAACATTTTAATTTAATTTTCTAAGCCTTTTCATTCCAAAAGCTCTTAAACAGTTCCTGCTCAATGCTATTCAGGATGCAGCCTGACATGGTTGGGTAAAGACCGTGTCTGTGGAAAGTTTGATGGTAGAGTGGTATTGTGTGACCAGCGGCAGGCTTTTTTGCCTGGTAACTAAGCACAGGGGCTTCTCAGGAGACAGACAGTCTGGATTCAAACGTGGCTCTGCTATGTGTAAGCTCTACGACCTTGGGTACTATACCAACGTCTCTATGTTTCGGCGTCCTAATATATCAGAAAGGACAGCCATGCACTTTCCTCACACAGACTTGTAAGGATCAAACAAGAAAATACACATACTTAGCATGGTTCTTTACTCATTATATATGCCCAACATATATAGCTATTATTTGTTGTATTATTACTATTATTATGCCACTGTGGCCTTTGTGTCAGCAGAGTACTGGCACCTAGTAGATGCTCAGTATATATTTGTTGAAAAAGTGAAGGAATAAATGAATAAATAAGGGGAATAATTTATTTAATATGAGGTAAGTAAGTTAGGATCAGTGAATATTTAGCTCAAACATTTATTATACATTATTGCTATGGGCACAACCTGTACCCATAAATAAGTTGATAAAGATTTCAAACTTGGTTATTGATCTGTGCTCTCTCTTGGAAACTTAGATCTTGAATACAGTGGAGCAGAGTTTTAGAGGAAACACGTGGCATGAGGTAATTTTACCCAGAAGAAAAGCTGTCATCTTTTATATACAGCTAAACATAGAAGTCTTGGCTGAGACCTGCTATATGGCCCAAACAGGTTTGGTAAGTTGAAGGCAAATAAAATGAACAACAGCTGTTCTTTATTTAAATAAATTTGAGCAAAGACATGAATTTGGTGTCCTTATATTAGTGTTAAGTAACTTGTACCTTACAAGATCCAAAGTAGTATATATACTAATTCCCACAGTAGAAAGGTGAGGTAATGAAGATTTTCTTATTTTACTCATTTTTAGTAATAAACATTAAAATATCTGATATGAATAATTGAAATATGCAAATGCCAATGAGAAAGGAAAATTGCATGAAAAATCATTAACAACATTAATAAATGGACTGTCACTAATTTAAAAAGGCATTAGTTGGATAGCCTCCATAGCACCATGGTTAAGTGCTATGCAGAAAAAGCTACATTCCACATAGCAGACCAGGGTTTGAGTCCCTGCTTAGGAATCTTACACACTAGGGATGCAGGCACTTGCTGAAGAAGAATTGAATGAAAAAGGATTGGGGCATGATTAGTTCCATTAGTGGTGCTTTCTCTTCTCTCTCTCTTATCTACACATACTAATACATACTCTCTGGCATAATAAAAGAAGTGGGAAAAAGACATGAATTTAAAAATACAATGTATGTTATCGACTACTTTTCATAAAAAGTTTTCCAAATATATTTTTGAAATATTTTGCAGTTATCAGATTTAAACAGCCTTAAAAACTTCACTATATTGTAATATTGCCTTCAGGTGGTCAGTTAATTTCAGTTTAACAGCTATTTCTTGAGCACTTACTATGTGTTAATAATTTGATCCCTGAGGAGATTGCACAAGTGAGAATTATAAAATTACTTTTATTAAAATGTGGTAAATACTATAATGAATATGAATACATTATGAGAAAATCCAAAACCAGATCAGTAAGGTCAGAATAAGTTTCCTACAAGAGATTAAACTTGAGACACGTTTTGAAATATGAGTAGGAGTGAGAAAGAGGTGGCGGGGTGAGTTTAGAGTAAGACATTTCAGGTAAAGGGGGCAACATGCCAACAGCACGTGGGGAAGAGCATGCTGCTCTGAGGAACTGCAAGTATTGCAGGTTTCCTAGAATATAAACTGTAGGGTGAAGAGGGCAAGAAAGGAGACAGGGGCCGTGGACTAGGTCAGTCATTTACTTCCCATCCCAGGCATCATCAGACCACTGTAGCACTTGAAAAATGTATTCCACAGGTTGTTAATAGTCCCTTGGAAAAAAAGAGATCATAAATCAAATGCATGTGGGATATACCGGATTACACAATTATTTTAGTTTGGGCTGCTTTAGCAAAGTACTGTAGACTAGGTAACTTATCAAGAACAAAAGTTTGTTTCTTATAGCTTTAAAAGCTGGTAATATGTGGTCAGGCACCAGCATGGTTGGTTGTTGTTGGGGACAAGGTTTTCTGGGGCTGTAGACGGTTGACTTTTCATCGTATACTTGCATGGCAGAAAGAGAGCTAGTTAACCCCATTCATGAGGGCTTCACTTTCTTGATCTAATCACTTCCCAAAGACCCTACCTCCAAACACCATTACGCCGTGATTAGAGCTTCAGTGTATGCATTGGGGTGGGGTGGGCATAACAACATTAAGCAGATTTCTTAGCATCAAGTCCTTTCAGGAACCTTCATGTCATCAGTAGCCTTTGTGATTTTGCAGCATTTCCTGAGTGTTTTTGAACACAGGTCACCTGCAGGGTCTATGTTCCATGAAGCACAGTTTGGGGAACTATGCTATAGACAAAGTGAGCTCTGCATTATTTTAAATAGAGTAGAGTAGTTTACTCCAGTAGCAGAGTAAAGGAGAAATGTTAGAAGGGAAAAATTAAATGGAAGTAGATGAATTAAGATCACATTGTAATATTCCTCGGGTAGCCTGGAGAGAGGTGGGATAGACCAGACATTCATCTGTAGAGGACATTCGTGAAGAGGAGGTGATTGATTGAGAAGCGCTTAGGAACCCATGGGGAAAACAAATCTGACAGATTTTATTCTCCTACTTAATTAGGATAAAATCAGCAGGACTACACAATTGATTAAATATGGAGGATACAAAGATGAGTGAATCTACAATGACTCAGGTTTCTGACTTTGGAGAAAGGGTGACACATGTTCCTTTTCACTGAGATCTGAAATACTAGAGCAACACTTTGGAAGAAAAAACTGAGAAGGAATTTTAGACATTGATTTTAAAGTGTCTGAGGGGCCACACAATTTGAATATTAAATGACACAGATGTGGAAGACATGAGTCTACAGAGACAGTGTAATCCCTTTGAGTGGATAAGGTCACTCACTGAGGGAGGAACATGGGCCATCTCCCCAAAAGGCAATTTGTAAAAAGCCATTCTTTTCAAAGGATTGCTTTCAGAGAAGTAGTGATTTAGGAAATTGCCTTTTGACTAATTGTTGATTGGGAAATGTGTGAAGGCAAATTGCCTTGAGCAACCAGGCAAACTGCACCATGTGAGAAGAATGCAGGGGAAAGATGAACTTTGGGATTAGGAGATAGCAAGCAAAAAAGAAGCTCAAAAAGAGGAACGAAAGGCTAGAAATACAATTTACCACCATGGTAATTTACACTGCCAAATGAATATTTATTTATATAAAAATGACCATCTCAACAGAAGATTTAATATCAAACTATTTGAGCTGCAAGATAGCTGGGAAGGTGTATTTGTTCTGTAATGCACTTAAATAGTTTGAGGTCAGGATTAACTGAACTTCTTCATTTCTATCTTTAGTCTACCAGTATCCATATTATCCATGGCTTTTATGTTTTTATTTTTTTTTAATATAGTTCAAACTAAACCTAGACCTCACTGCCTGTAATAGTGATGGGTGCGCATAGCTAGACACTTTACACATGCAGAACTAATAGCAGCCAGCATGTTTTATGATGGAAATAATATGAGTATTTATTTCTGATGTCCTTTCCTTAAATAAGAAATGACCATGACTTTTTGGATTCTAATTTTGGGCTCTTTAATAAACTCACAATTTCTTCAGGAATGATCAACTACCTTCAAAATTAACTCTCTCTAAATGGCTTCTGCTGGGCAAAGACCTGTGTCTAGGATCGAGGATCATCAGCGAAGAATGGATGTATGATCTCATGTGTGTGAGAAGGCACGTGGACAGTAGCAAAAGCAGAAGACAGTGTTTCTAGCTTTAGGGTTTGTTTGTTTATGTATAACCAACTAAATATGAGATCTGTTTCAGTAAACAGGGAGGAAAGGAGTATCTATTGAGTGTCATTGCAAGTGACCATAAAGCAGGAAGGACAAAAGGGATTAGAGACTACCCTAGAAATCAAAGAACAAGGTGGGCATCCATAGTAACTACTCTGGTAATAAAGGCTCTAAAGATTGAATTTCAGTTATGCCAATATACAGGGAGTATCCATTGCTGGAATGAAGGTTCCGGTTACAGGCTTCTACAATGATAAGATAAATTCTTGAAAACTTTGCTTGAATGATACTGGCATCTGTGAATTGAGAAAACAATTCTATTAATAATATTTTACCCACCTAAATCAAAGCAGCTGGACATTGGAGTCCTACTCATTTTTTTTAGAAAGAGTGGGAATATTTCTTACACATTTCTTGAGCTGTGCCAGCCCTGGAGTCTTAGGGCAGGCAATACCTAGGACTGAAATGCTCTCTTCCTCTTGTCCATCCGAATTCTGTCTGACCTCCATGACTCAAATGAGGATGACTTTTTTCCATGGAGATTCTCCTGACTCTCTTGTTGATATCTTGTTGCTCAGTGTCGTGTTTCACTGAAAAAACATCTATAGAGTATCAACTCTGTTTCAGACTCAGCTCTTAGACCAAAGATACAACAGCAAGTAAAATCGAGTTCTCTTTTCATAGAGCTTACATTCTGGAGGGGAGAAAATGACTAAGAAAATAAATATGTAAATGTCTTTTTTATTAATGGGTGGAGATAGAGGTAAAGAAAGATTAGATTCCGTAGATAGAAGGATAGATGCACGGGCAAATGGATGGATGGATGGATGGATGGATGGATGGGTAGGTAGAAAGAAATAGATAGTAGATAAAGACAATAATGGGAAAACTGGAGAGTAATCGGTGGTTGGCTGATATTTTAGCCAGGTTTCTATTATTATTCATTTCTACTGCCATATTGCAAACTCCTTGAAGAGAAATACCCTGTTCTACTTCTCTTACATTATCATTGCTGTCTGGGTACAGGGCGGACTTGGATAATAGAATTAACAGATACTTGTTTATTGATGCAGTTTTTCACTTTTTATCCAGATATTTTGGCATCATAGAGGCACAGCTTTAGTTTCTGTGGAAATGTCAACTTGGTCTAAACAGGCTGGCTTAGAAATTTGTTTGGTTCAGATTTATATGCAACACAAGATGCTCTAAATAAATCCAACCAGATTCAATAACAATTTCTGGCAGCAGTTTCTCCTTCTTGCATCTATTTTTTTCTGTCTTGGTTTTCCCCAATGTCTCCTTGCATTGCTGGGAGAGTTCCTAGTGAAATTACTGTGGCTCCACCCAGAGACCTTTCACCCTCATCTGAAACAGATGAATAAGACTAGACAGAAAAGAAAGGAGGTCACAACAAAAGTTCCTGAAGGGTGGTCTTCAGGGCTGGGAGCGTTCTGAGTATGTGAGGGGGGCTTAAGGTCTTCCTTCCATTATATCTCATTCTGTTCCAGTTCTTACTAAACCTGTTGCAAGAGGGCACACTATTAAAAAGAGAAACTGGGTTGTTGCCCAGGAAATTATTGCGGCAGTGCCAGAAAGAAGGAAAAAGAGTGGGAGAAGAGGAAAGCAGAATGAGCAAAAAAAGATAGATCTCAGGGGTTCGAAAGTGAAAAAGGCCAAAAATTGCTTCACCAGTCTCTTGTATCAAACATGGCATCCCTAGATAGTTTCCCAAACCCAGAGTGCATTCAAATGACTTTAGGAGGAATTCCACTGTACCCAAGTACATTCTCAGAAAGGACTTTTTAACATCACTAGCCTGCAAAGAAATAAAACCAACAACTTGATTTTCTCTACACTGTTCATATTTTCCCTCCCTCCTATTTACTAATGCAAACGTAAGATGAAAACTGTACTAATTGGGCCTCTATGAATACCAGGAGTTCTGTTTGTGCTATCTCATTTCAGTCTCACTATAATCCCTGGAGGAAGATATGGTTACTTCTCTGTTAAAAAGGAAGAAACCAAAGTTTGGAGCTATTAAGAGCCTTCCCCGAAACACATAGCAAAGTGTCAGGGCAGGGTTGGGACCCAGGTCTCTGAGGTCACATATTGAGGACATGAATTCCTTCTGTTGTTTAGTAGGCATTAAATCTTTCAGGTAAGGAATTACAAGCATAGCACTGATGGCTAAAAATAGAGTCACCCTCCTGTCTCAGCCAATTGATCACCAGCAAAGTGGGACCCAGGTCCAGTATGCCTCTATGAGTCCTCAAAATTATCATCAGTTTTGTTTTTCTTAAATCAGGTTTTTTCCTAAATGTGTCTTATATTTTATATCTCTTTCAATAGGCCAGTCAGAAATCAAAGTGAAAAAGAATTTTCTTCATAAATAACCTTCCTGATAAACAAAAAAATAAATAAAAAGAGTCACCATCCTCCTCACCACATACTTCTATCTCTCCACCACACACACCACAACTATGGAGGGCTAGCAATAGAAGAACAGGTCATACTGCCTCTTGTCCTTGTCTGGCACAATCCATATCTTCTCATTTTTATTTACTGATCTGCTTCCTCTTAGGCCCAGGGCAAGTAGTCTGGCTTTTATGGCCATGATTATTTATAGACATGTTTTATTTGGTTTGCTATGTAGGAATTTATCCAGAAGATCTCCACCTCCCATACAGGTATCAGATAACTCTGTCACAGGATTAGAAGGTTTGCTTATTTGTTTTTTATGAAAATCAGGTAAGAGTGTGAAGAAGAGAAGAAACATTTCTACCTTTTTTTTCAATCAATAGAAGAGGTGCAGATTCAGAGTAAAAACTAAAATGTGTTTTTGGTGATTGGATATTGAAATCCTAAATTAGGGCTTGTCTTTCAGAATACAAATTATAAAAAAGTATAGAGAAAATATCGTGGAAGTGAATCAGCTAGCTCCCAATTCATTGTCATTGTCACCTGGGGAAAAATCCTTGAGATTTCTTATCTGCAAAATAAAAAGATTTATTTAGATCATACATCTCCAGAATTTGATGAGCCTTTGAAAGTTTGCCTTGTTTATAATTAATTTTTAAATCCTCAAAAGACTTCAATAAACTGGAGAAGTATTCTACCTTTTAGAACTTTTTTTAAAATGTTAAAAAAAATGTAATAACTATCCACATGCTACACTGTATAAGAATCATGAGCCCCATGGATTTTCTGTTCCTCATTTACCTGCGATGGCAAAGACTTAATTATCCGCTTTGCTATTTCTGGGTCACTCCCCCACCTGGGGGTCATGGGCATGAGGTTTGGAGGTCAGACAGTAATATTTGCACTTTTGCCAAGGAGATGTCAGTAGCATTATATAGTCCATCTATGTAGACCAAGCCTCCCTCAGGACCTTTTACCTAATAAAATTGATAGAGCAACCTGTCAAGGGGCTGGCAGCCAGGAGCAACAGGCATATAGTAAGAGCAAGGAGCCAATAATCTGCTGCTTTTGGTGAGCAAAAGCAACTACATCAGCCAAAACCAAGGGAACAGCTGTCATGCCGAGGACAAAGCACAAGGTTACAGGACATGGCATCTAGGGAGTGATACAAGGGTAGAGAAGTTAACCCTTCAGCAATGGCTAAAATCAGAAGGAAAGGAGAATTTTCAGCAGAGTGGAAGACAGAAGCATAAGGAAGTGTTTTTAACAAGCGATTTCCCTACTTCCAGTGGAAATTGAGCAGCATTCTGTGGAAGTTGCTGAGACTTTGTAATGAAACTGTAATTATTCCGTGGCCTCAGTTTTTTCTGGGGAAGCAGGGTATGCATGAAAACATTACACTTCTACCAAACTGAGCTCTAGAAGAGCACAGGCCATTCAGCAGCTGGCACTGCATCTGTGAGTTCTTAAGTGTTGTTGAACATGAACCATAGTTTTGATACCACTTATTCTCTTGGTACCAGGGATGCATGCTTTCTCTTTCCAAAGCCTGTGGCAGTCCAATGACATATATAGCTATACTTTTCCTAGTTTCTTTTTTTTTTTCTTTTTTTGGAGAGGTTTTTGCTTTTAGGGCATGTGCGCTCGCCAGACAGACAGAGACAGAGAGACAGAAAGCAGGAAATCACCCCCCAGGGGGGATGGCCATGCCGCAATCCCTTCTCCTCCACTCTCCTCTCGGGATCTTGGGCACGCATGCACACGTGCCTGGTGTGAGTTTAAGCCACCGGGTCCGGGACTCGAACCGCGGTCGACTACATGGGAGTCCAGCGACATAGCCATTACGCTAACTGCTGGTCCCATACTTTTCCTAGTTTTAATACAGGCTTCGCTACAGTACATGCATTTTAAAATTCTGGTGTTTAGAAATACATTTATCTCAGTGACCAACAGATGGCCTAATAGTTATGTCACTGGACTCCCACATGGCTGACTGCAGTTTGAGTCCTGGATCCTGACAGGAGAATGGAGGAGAAGGGATTGCAGCATGGCCATTCACCCTGGGGGGGAGGGGGTTGATTTCTTTCTTTCTGTCTCTTAGTCTCTCTGGCGAATGCACACGCCCTATAGCAAAAATCTCTCTTAAATAAAAAAAAAGAAAGAAAGAAAGAAGTAAAGAAATACATTTATCTCATGGTTTTAATGACCTTTATTTTGGAAAATTAACCTGAATAATTTGGATATTAAAACTTTACACTCTTTGGGACCAGCAGTTGGCGTAATGGCTATGTCGCTGGACTCCCACGTAGTTGACCGCGGTTCGAGTCCTGGACCCGGTGGCTTAAACTCACGCCAGGCGCGTGTGCGTGCATGCCCAAGATCCCAGGAGGAGAATGGAGGGGAGGGGATTGCGGCGTGGCCATCCCCCCTGGGGGGTGATTTCTCGCTTTCTATCTCTCTGTCTCTCTCTGTCTGGCGAGCGCACGCGCCCTATAGCAAAAACCTCTCCAAAAAAAGAAAAAAAAACAACTTTACACTCTTTGAACAGCAGGTAGCATGAAGATTAAAGCAGCAGGATCCCACATGGCAGACTAAACAGTTCTAGTCCCGGACCTGGAGGATGGAAAATCATGCCGTGTGTGTGTATGTGTGTGTGTGCATACTCAAAATCCTGAGAGAAAAATGGAGGAGAAGGGATTGTGGCATGGCCATCACACCTCGGGGGTGATTTCTTACTTTCCTTCTCTCTGTGTCTCTCTGGTGAGTGTACGTACCTTATAGCAAAACTGAAAAACAAAACAAAACACAACAAAACAAAAAGTAAACAAAAATTTTTAAAAAACTTTACACTCTTAATTTGATCTTTTAAGTGATTTTTATAATGATTTTACTTTTAATAGAGATTACATTCCTTTGAAAAAATTATTGCTTATTTTTATTTATTTTTTCATGAGAGAAACAGAGAGAAATAAAAAGAGATAGGCACCCCCAACAGGGCCTTCCTGCCACCATTTACCTTCAGCCTCAGTTAGCATGGTCAAGGAGGTCCCAGAATGCAAACCCAGGACCTTTCCTATGTGAGTCAAGTTGTAGTACCACTGTGCTGCCACCTGGCCCCTAAGATTATATTCCTGCTTGCTTCAGCTGAACCCATGACTAGGCAGATTACATAGCAACATAGGTGCTGGAATTCCAGTGATGTTGCCACTTTGCTCCTAGTCAGTCCCAGAGTGTTATATGACATTATACTTGAAGTGAATTAATTTATAGCAGATTTTTTTTGAGAGATTTTTAGTATAGGGCATGTGTGTTCACTGGAGAGACAGAGAGAGAGAGAGACAGAAAGTGAGAAATCACGCCCCCAGGGAGAATGACCACACTACAATCCCTCCTTGATTCTCCTCTTGGGATTTTGGGCATGTATACACAGGTGCCCTGTGTGAGTTTCAGGCTGCTGGGCCTGGGACTCAGACCACTGCTAGCCATTTGGGAATACAGCAATGTAACGATTATCCCATCTGCTGGTCCCAATTTACAGCAGATTTTTAGAGAAAAATTTGGGGTCATGTGTTTTAGAAAAATCTGATACTCATCAATCAAGGTGGGAGTGTATTGTTCTAGCATTTTAATTTTGCTCAGCAGTTATTTCAGGGAAGGTCTACAGGGTCTGTAGCTGCCCGAGTCATTCTTCTTAAATGAAGAATTGACCAGAATTCAGAGGTGTGTTAACCAAAACTTCATGGGCTGGTGACACTTGTAGGATGAGACCAGGGAGCCATGGTTTCCCATGCAGGGCGATCAGCCTGCTCACACATGGAAGGAGCCATGGGGTCAGCAGAGTGATGCAGTGGGGATGCCAAGTCCCCTCACTGCTAACCAGAGATAAGGGTGGAGGAACAACAGAAATTGCTCCATATGGAAGGAGGTGCAGAAGGCCTGAAGAGAAAAGTCACATGATTCAGGCTACAGTAAAAAGACTTGCGGGTGGGCCTAGGCCTTACAGGTGGGTATTTCCACTCGACATAAGGGGGAAAAGGGAGCAAGAGATGCCACAGATCTGGCTATTAAAGGGATGTGTATGGGAAGTCAATCCAAAGGGCTGTTTCTTTTTTTTTTTTTGAGAGGTTTTCGCTATAGGGCGCGTGCGCTCGCCAGACAGACAGAGAGAGACAGAGAGACAGAAAGCAGGAAATCACCCCCCAGGGGGGATGGCCACGCCGCAATCCCTTCTCCTCCATTCTCCTCTCGGGATCCTGGGCACGCACGCACACGCGCCCGGCGTGAGTTTAAGCCACCGGGTCCGGGACGCGAACCGCGGTCGACTACGTGGAAGTCCAGTGACATAGCCATGACGCTAACTGCTGGTCCCCAAAGGGCTGTTTCTGTGGCTTGTTCTTGGTCCCTAATTAGGCTGCCTTCTTCAGAGTCTAGATGCAGAAATGGGAACACAAAAGTGGATTGGGTAGAGGAGGGGACAGGAGAGATGGCAAAAAGTGCACACAGTATTAAGAATGTGCTGCTATGGTGGTAGCAGGAGATTATCTGGGGGAAACACCTAGTGACCAGGCAAGGAAGAAAGTAGACAAGGAACATAGAGGGGAGAATCTAGAGGGGCTATCATCAGAGGTTCAATTATTTGGTCCCCCGTCTCTGTTCTCTATTTCCATGCTGGGAAAAAAGTTTTTATGGGTAAAACACAATTTGAGAAGAATGAAAGGAGAATGAGAAGTATAAATAATGAACTGAATATTAGAGTTTTCTATATCCATCTTTTTGATTAGACTGTTACCTATTTTATATACAGGTTTGCCAGCAAGTCATTCAGAATAAATAACTAACTAAATAAAAGATAATATGTCTTCCTGTCATGCATTTCAAAGTTCAAAAAACATTTTAACAAAAAATATCAGAAAAATGTCCTTTTTATAAAAAAATGAAATAATAAGGTTTGTTTTCCCAGTTTTATAGACAAAGAAACCAAGCTCAGGATAATTAAGAAATCATTCAAGTTGACATCATCTATAAGTGAAAGTGAATCAGGATTGCATTCAGATTCTTCTTTGCTTCTATTTCACTCAATATTTTTTGAGTAGATTTTACATTCTTATGATTCAAAAACCCAAACTGCAATAACATGAAGGTTTTTTCCAACCTCTGTTCCTATCCATTCTAGTGACCTCTGTTATAAACAAAAGCTATCATATTGTATACCGTATTTTATGACCTTGCTTTTTAAATGCAGCCATACATTCTGGGATTCTTTCCACATCCATAGTGAGAGAGCTTTCTCCTTGCTTTTCATAAATGCATAGTACTCTTGCTTGGGTGGATGTTTCACAGTATATATTACAAATCTGCATTGAAAGGCAGTTGGGTTATTTTGCTATTATGAATAAGGGTTTTTTTCCCTGGAATTTTTCATACATTCAGTCATAATTCATTTAGCAAACTGTAATTATATATAAATAAGGTTTTAGTGAATAGCTTTAACCACCATGCCACAGGCTGACCCCATTTATATTTTAAAAAATCCTTTTCCTGAGTCTGCTCCATGGCTCCTGAGATGTAGACATGCTGGGAGGAAGGAAGAGGTCCCACTCCTAACTGGGCCTCCAGCATACAAAATCCCACATGAACAGCCCTTCTTCAAGAGACAGTCTGCTCCATGGCTCCTGAGATGTAGACATGCTGGGAGGAAGGAAGAGGTCCCACTCCTAACTGGGCCTCCAGCATACAAAATCCCACATGAACAGCCCTTCTTCAAGAGACAGTCTGCTCCATGGCTCCTGAGATGTAGACATGCTGGGAGGAAGGAAGAGGTCCCACTCCTAACTGGGCCTCCAGCATACAAAATCCCACATGAACAGCCCTTCTTCAAGAGACAGTCTGCTCCATGGCTCCTGAGATGTAGACATGCTGGGAGGAAGGAAGAGGTCCCACTCCTAACTGGGCCTCCAGCATACAAAATCCCACATGAACAGCCCTTCTTCAAGAGACAGTCTGCTCCATGGCTCCTGAGATGTAGACATGCTGGGAGGAAGGAAGAGGTCCCACTCCTAACTGGGCCTCCAGCATACAAAATCCCACATGAACAGCCCTTCTTCAAGAGACAGTCTGCTCCATGGCTCCTGAGATGTAGACATGCTGGGAGGAAGGAAGAGGTCCCACTCCTAACTGGGCCTCCAGCATACAAAATCCCACATGAACAGCCCTTCTTCAAGAGACAGTCTGCTCCATGGCTCCTGAGATGTAGACATGCTGGGAGGAAGGAAGAGGTCCCACTCCTAACTGGGCCTCCAGCATACAAAATCCCACATGAACAGCCCTTCTTCAAGAGACAGTCTGCTCCATGGCTCCTGAGATGTAGACATGCTGGGAGGAAGGAAGAGGTCCCACTCCTAACTGGGCCTCCAGCATACAAAATCCCACATGAACAGCCCTTCTTCAAGAGACAGTCTGCTCCATGGCTCCTGAGATGTAGACATGCTGGGAGGAAGGAAGAGGTCCCACTCCTAACTGGGCCTCCAGCATACAAAATCCCACATGAACAGCCCTTCTTCAAGAGACAGTCTGCTCCATGGCTCCTGAGATGTAGACATGCTGGGAGGAAGGAAGAGGTCCCACTCCTAACTGGGCCTCCAGCATACAAAATCCCACATGAACAGCCCTTCTTCAAGAGACAGTCTGCTCCATGGCTCCTGAGATGTAGACATGCTGGGAGGAAGGAAGAGGTCCCACTCCTAACTGGGCCTCCAGCATACAAAATCCCACATGAACAGCCCTTCTTCAAGAGACAGTCTGCTCCATGGCTCCTGAGATGTAGACATGCTGGGAGGAAGGAAGAGGTCCCACTCCTAACTGGGCCTCCAGCATACAAAATCCCACATGAACAGCCCTTCTTCAAGAGACAGTCTGCTCCATGGCTCCTGAGATGTAGACATGCTGGGAGGAAGGAAGAGGTCCCACTCCTAACTGGGCCTCCAGCATACAAAATCCCACATGAACAGCCCTTCTTCAAGAGACAGTCTGCTCCATGGCTCCTGAGATGTAGACATGCTGGGAGGAAGGAAGAGGTCCCACTCCTAACTGGGCCTCCAGCATACAAAATCCCACATGAACAGCCCTTCTTCAAGAGACAGTCTGCTCCATGGCTCCTGAGATGTAGACATGCTGGGAGGAAGGAAGAGGTCCCACTCCTAACTGGGCCTCCAGCATACAAAATCCCACATGAACAGCCCTTCTTCAAGAGACAGTCTGCTCCATGGCTCCTGAGATGTAGACATGCTGGGAGGAAGGAAGAGGTCCCACTCCTAACTGGGCCTCCAGCATACAAAATCCCACATGAACAGCCCTTCTTCAAGAGACAGTCTGCTCCATGGCTCCTGAGATGTAGACATGCTGGGAGGAAGGAAGAGGTCCCACTCCTAACTGGGCCTCCAGCATACAAAATCCCACATGAACAGCCCTTCTTCAAGAGACAGTCTGCTCCATGGCTCCTGAGATGTAGACATGCTGGGAGGAAGGAAGAGGTCCCACTCCTAACTGGGCCTCCAGCATACAAAATCCCACATGGTAGGAAAACCCCTTTCATATCTCCTGTCTCTGAATCAATCTTGGTCTCTCTCTACCTCTCACTCTCTCTCTCTCTCTCTGTCTGTCTGTCTGTCTGTCTTTTTTTTAATTTTTGCTTTTTAGAATTTTTTAAGGTGAGGCGTCTTACAGGGCCCTTTGGCCCCTCCCTCCTAGGCCTTTGTTTTGTTAATAATCCCCTCTCCTCCTCCCAGAACAGCCCTTCTTCAAGAGACAGTCTGCTCCATGGCTCCTGAGATGTAGACATGCTGGGAGGAAGGAAGAGGTCCCACTCCTAACTGGGCCTCCAGCATACAAAATCCCACATGGTAGGAAAACCCCTTTCATATCTCCTGTCTCTGAATCAATCTTGGTCTCTCTCTACCTCTCACTCTCTCTCTCTCTCTCTGTCTGTCTGTCTGTCTGTCTTTTTTTTAATTTTTGCTTTTTAGAATTTTTTAAGGTGAGGCGTCTTACAGGGCCCTTTGGCCCCTCCCTCCTAGGCCTTTGTTTTGTTAATAATCCCCTCTCCTCCTCCCAGAACAGCCCTTCTTCAAGAGACAGTCTGCTCCATGGCTCCTGAGATGTAGACATGCTGGGAGGAAGGAAGAGGTCCCACTCCTAACTGGGCCTCCAGCATACAAAATCCCACATGGTAGGAAAACCCCTTTCATATCTCCTGTCTCTGAATCAATCTTGGTCTCTCTCTACCTCTCACTCTCTCTCTCTCTCTCTGTCTGTCTGTCTGTCTGTCTTTTTTTTAATTTTTGCTTTTTAGAATTTTTTAAGGTGAGGCGTCTTACAGGGCCCTTTGGCCCCTCCCTCCTAGGCCTTTGTTTTGTTAATAATCCCCTCTCCTCCTCCCAGAACAGCCCTTCTTCAAGAGACAGTCTGCTCCATGGCTCCTGAGATGTAGACATGCTGGGAGGAAGGAAGAGGTCCCACTCCTAACTGGGCCTCCAGCATACAAAATCCCACATGGTAGGAAAACCCCTTTCATATCTCCTGTCTCTGAATCAATCTTGGTCTCTCTCTACCTCTCACTCTCTCTCTCTCTCTCTGTCTGTCTGTCTGTCTGTCTTTTTTTTAATTTTTGCTTTTTAGAATTTTTTAAGGTGAGGCGTCTTACAGGGCCCTTTGGCCCCTCCCTCCTAGGCCTTTGTTTTGTTAATAATCCCCTCTCCTCCTCCCAGAACAGCCCTTCTTCAAGAGACAGTCTGCTCCATGGCTCCTGAGATGTAGACATGCTGGGAGGAAGGAAGAGGTCCCACTCCTAACTGGGCCTCCAGCATACAAAATCCCACATGGTAGGAAAACCCCTTTCATATCTCCTGTCTCTGAATCAATCTTGGTCTCTCTCTACCTCTCACTCTCTCTCTCTCTCTCTGTCTGTCTGTCTGTCTGTCTTTTTTTTAATTTTTGCTTTTTAGAATTTTTTAAGGTGAGGCGTCTTACAGGGCCCTTTGGCCCCTCCCTCCTAGGCCTTTGTTTTGTTAATAATCCCCTCTCCTCCTCCCAGAACAGCCCTTCTTCAAGAGACAGTCTGCTCCATGGCTCCTGAGATGTAGACATGCTGGGAGGAAGGAAGAGGTCCCACTCCTAACTGGGCCTCCAGCATACAAAATCCCACATGGTAGGAAAACCCCTTTCATATCTCCTGTCTCTGAATCAATCTTGGTCTCTCTCTACCTCTCACTCTCTCTCTCTCTCTCTGTCTGTCTGTCTGTCTGTCTTTTTTTTAATTTTTGCTTTTTAGAATTTTTTAAGGTGAGGCGTCTTACAGGGCCCTTTGGCCCCTCCCTCCTAGGCCTTTGTTTTGTTAATAATCCCCTCTCCTCCTCCCAGAACAGCCCTTCTTCAAGAGACAGTCTGCTCCATGGCTCCTGAGATGTAGACATGCTGGGAGGAAGGAAGAGGTCCCACTCCTAACTGGGCCTCCAGCATACAAAATCCCACATGGTAGGAAAACCCCTTTCATATCTCCTGTCTCTGAATCAATCTTGGTCTCTCTCTACCTCTCACTCTCTCTCTCTCTCTCTGTCTGTCTGTCTGTCTGTCTTTTTTTTAATTTTTGCTTTTTAGAATTTTTTAAGGTGAGGCGTCTTACAGGGCCCTTTGGCCCCTCCCTCCTAGGCCTTTGTTTTGTTAATAATCCCCTCTCCTCCTCCCAGAACAGCCCTTCTTCAAGAGACAGTCTGCTCCATGGCTCCTGAGATGTAGACATGCTGGGAGGAAGGAAGAGGTCCCACTCCTAACTGGGCCTCCAGCATACAAAATCCCACATGGTAGGAAAACCCCTTTCATATCTCCTGTCTCTGAATCAATCTTGGTCTCTCTCTACCTCTCACTCTCTCTCTCTCTCTCTGTCTGTCTGTCTGTCTGTCTTTTTTTTAATTTTTGCTTTTTAGAATTTTTTAAGGTGAGGCGTCTTACAGGGCCCTTTGGCCCCTCCCTCCTAGGCCTTTGTTTTGTTAATAATCCCCTCTCCTCCTCCCAGAACAGCCCTTCTTCAAGAGACAGTCTGCTCCATGGCTCCTGAGATGTAGACATGCTGGGAGGAAGGAAGAGGTCCCACTCCTAACTGGGCCTCCAGCATACAAAATCCCACATGGTAGGAAAACCCCTTTCATATCTCCTGTCTCTGAATCAATCTTGGTCTCTCTCTACCTCTCACTCTCTCTCTCTCTCTCTGTCTGTCTGTCTGTCTGTCTTTTTTTTAATTTTTGCTTTTTAGAATTTTTTAAGGTGAGGCGTCTTACAGGGCCCTTTGGCCCCTCCCTCCTAGGCCTTTGTTTTGTTAATAATCCCCTCTCCTCCTCCCAGAACAGCCCTTCTTCAAGAGACAGTCTGCTCCATGGCTCCTGAGATGTAGACATGCTGGGAGGAAGGAAGAGGTCCCACTCCTAACTGGGCCTCCAGCATACAAAATCCCACATGGTAGGAAAACCCCTTTCATATCTCCTGTCTCTGAATCAATCTTGGTCTCTCTCTACCTCTCACTCTCTCTCTCTCTCTCTGTCTGTCTGTCTGTCTGTCTTTTTTTTAATTTTTGCTTTTTAGAATTTTTTAAGGTGAGGCGTCTTACAGGGCCCTTTGGCCCCTCCCTCCTAGGCCTTTGTTTTGTTAATAATCCCCTCTCCTCCTCCCAGAACAGCCCTTCTTCAAGAGACAGTCTGCTCCATGGCTCCTGAGATGTAGACATGCTGGGAGGAAGGAAGAGGTCCCACTCCTAACTGGGCCTCCAGCATACAAAATCCCACATGGTAGGAAAACCCCTTTCATATCTCCTGTCTCTGAATCAATCTTGGTCTCTCTCTACCTCTCACTCTCTCTCTCTCTCTCTGTCTGTCTGTCTGTCTGTCTTTTTTTTAATTTTTGCTTTTTAGAATTTTTTAAGGTGAGGCGTCTTACAGGGCCCTTTGGCCCCTCCCTCCTAGGCCTTTGTTTTGTTAATAATCCCCTCTCCTCCTCCCAGAACAGCCCTTCTTCAAGAGACAGTCTGCTCCATGGCTCCTGAGATGTAGACATGCTGGGAGGAAGGAAGAGGTCCCACTCCTAACTGGGCCTCCAGCATACAAAATCCCACATGGTAGGAAAACCCCTTTCATATCTCCTGTCTCTGAATCAATCTTGGTCTCTCTCTACCTCTCACTCTCTCTCTCTCTCTCTGTCTGTCTGTCTGTCTGTCTTTTTTTTAATTTTTGCTTTTTAGAATTTTTTAAGGTGAGGCGTCTTACAGGGCCCTTTGGCCCCTCCCTCCTAGGCCTTTGTTTTGTTAATAATCCCCTCTCCTCCTCCCAGAACAGCCCTTCTTCAAGAGACAGTCTGCTCCATGGCTCCTGAGATGTAGACATGCTGGGAGGAAGGAAGAGGTCCCACTCCTAACTGGGCCTCCAGCATACAAAATCCCACATGGTAGGAAAACCCCTTTCATATCTCCTGTCTCTGAATCAATCTTGGTCTCTCTCTACCTCTCACTCTCTCTCTCTCTCTCTGTCTGTCTGTCTGTCTGTCTTTTTTTTAATTTTTGCTTTTTAGAATTTTTTAAGGTGAGGCGTCTTACAGGGCCCTTTGGCCCCTCCCTCCTAGGCCTTTGTTTTGTTAATAATCCCCTCTCCTCCTCCCAGAACAGCCCTTCTTCAAGAGACAGTCTGCTCCATGGCTCCTGAGATGTAGACATGCTGGGAGGAAGGAAGAGGTCCCACTCCTAACTGGGCCTCCAGCATACAAAATCCCACATGGTAGGAAAACCCCTTTCATATCTCCTGTCTCTGAATCAATCTTGGTCTCTCTCTACCTCTCACTCTCTCTCTCTCTCTCTGTCTGTCTGTCTGTCTGTCTTTTTTTTAATTTTTGCTTTTTAGAATTTTTTAAGGTGAGGCGTCTTACAGGGCCCTTTGGCCCCTCCCTCCTAGGCCTTTGTTTTGTTAATAATCCCCTCTCCTCCTCCCAGAACAGCCCTTCTTCAAGAGACAGTCTGCTCCATGGCTCCTGAGATGTAGACATGCTGGGAGGAAGGAAGAGGTCCCACTCCTAACTGGGCCTCCAGCATACAAAATCCCACATGGTAGGAAAACCCCTTTCATATCTCCTGTCTCTGAATCAATCTTGGTCTCTCTCTACCTCTCACTCTCTCTCTCTCTCTCTGTCTGTCTGTCTGTCTGTCTTTTTTTTAATTTTTGCTTTTTAGAATTTTTTAAGGTGAGGCGTCTTACAGGGCCCTTTGGCCCCTCCCTCCTAGGCCTTTGTTTTGTTAATAATCCCCTCTCCTCCTCCCAGAACAGCCCTTCTTCAAGAGACAGTCTGCTCCATGGCTCCTGAGATGTAGACATTTCGCGCGGCGCGCTAGCGCGCCGCGCGGTTTTCTAATTTTTGATTTTTATTGAAATTTTTTGAATATTAATTTTTGTTTTTTAGATTTATTCCAAAGTTTTTCTCTTCTTTTTCTCTGTTTCTTGTCTGTTTTTTGTTGTTGTTGGTATTGTTTCCCTCTCTCTGCTTCCTTTTCTGTACACTTCCCAACCCTCGTATTAATCTTCAAAATTTCGGGAAGAAACCGACCATCCACCAGATGACCAGAAATCGCTGCAGGACCACAAGAAATATGGAGAAGCAGGAAAATGCCTCTCCTCCAATTGAAACGGATAGCTCCTCTTCATCCACACACAGTTCAAGGGAATTCATGGAAATGTCTGATAAACAATTCAGATCACTCATAATGGCAAAGCTAACAGAGAGCAAAGAGAAGAGAGACAAGGATCTGCTGAAGGGGAAGGAGAAAAGAGTTGAAGAGTTCTAGGAGGTGAGGAAATTCATGCAAGATCTAAAAGAGGAGTTTCACACTTTACAAAAGAATCAGATGGAGCTGTTAGAGATGAAGGATATAATACAAGAAGTCAAAATCTTCCTTGAAAGTATTAAAAGCAGACTAGATCATTCAGAAAATGGAATCTCTAATGTAGAAGAGAAAATGGCTGGCCTAGAAAGGTCCACCATAAAGACTGAGATAATGGCCCAAAACTTTGAGAATAATATGCAAGAAGTACTAGATACAATTAAACGTCCAGGGGCGGCAGTCGGGGGCTCCGCTCCGCGTGCCGGCGCATGGGGTTGGGGAGGCGGGCGCGGGGGCTCCACTCCACGTGCTGGGGCGCGGGGTCAGGGCGCGGGGGCTCCGCTCCACGTGCCCTTCTGAAGTTCCGGCCCGATTGGGGCTCTGCCCCGCGTGCCGTGGCCAGGGCTCTGCCCCCGCGAGCCGTGGCCGGGGCCTGCCCCGCGTGCCGTGGCCGGGGCCTGCCCCTGCGTGCCATGGCCGGGGCTCTGACCCTGCGAGCCGTGGCCGGGGTCTGCCCCGCGTGCCGTGGCCGGGGCCTGCCCCCGCGTACCGTGGCCGGGGCTCTGACCCTGCGAGCCGTGGCCGGGGTCTGCCCCGCGAGCCGTGGCCGGGGCCAGCCCCGCGAGCCGTGGCCGGGGTCTGCCCAACGAGCCGTGGCCTGGGCCTGCCCCGTGTGCCGTGGCCCGGGCTCTGCCCCCGCGTGCCGTGGCCGGGGCCTGCCCCCTCGTGCCGTGGCCGGGGCTCTGACCCTGCGTGCCGTGGCCGGGGCTCTGACCCTGCGTGCCGTGGCCGGGGTCTGCCCCGCGAGCCGTGGCCGGGGCCTGCCCCCACGTGCCGTGGCCGGGGCTCTGACCCTGCGTGCCGTGGCCGGGGTCTGCCCCGCGAGCCGTGGCCGGGGCCTGCCCCGCGAGCCGTGGCCGGGGCCTGCCCCGCGTGCCGTGGCCGGGGCCTGCCCCCGCGTGCCGTGGCCGGGGCTCTGACACTGCGTGCCGTGGCCGGGGTCTGCCCCTGCGAGCCGTGGCCGTGGTCTGCCCCGCGAGCCGTGGCCGGGGCCAGCCCCGCGTGCCGTGGCCGGGGTCTGCCCCGCGAGCCGTGGCCAGGGTCTGCCCTGCGTGCCGTGGCCCGGGTCTGCCCCGCGAGCCGTGGCCGGGGCCTGCCCCTGCGTGCCGTGGCCGGGGCTCTGACCCTGCGAGCCGTGGCCGGGGTCTGCCCCGCGTGCCGTGGCCGGGGCCTGCCCCCGCGTGCCGTGGCCGGGGCTCTGACACTGCGTGCCGTGGCCGGGGTCTGCCCCCGCGAGCCGTGGCCGTGGTCTGCCCCGCGAGCCGTGGCCGGGGTCTGCCCCGCGAGCAGTGGCCGGGGTCTGCCCTGCGTGCCGTGGCCCGGGTCTGCCCCGCGAGCCGTGGCCGGGGCCTGCCCCTGCGTGCTGTGGCCGGGGCTCTGACCCTGCGAGCCGTGGCCGGGGTCTGCCCCGCGTGCCGTGGCCGGGGCCTGCCCCCTCGTGCCGTGGCCGGGGCTCTGACCCTGCGTGCCGGGGCCGGGGCTCTGACCCTGCGAGCCGTGGCCGGGGTCTGCCCCGCGTGCCGTGGCCGGGGTCTGCCCTGCGAGCCGTGGCCGGGGCCTGCCCCTGCGTGCCGTGGCCGGGGCTCTGACCCTGCAAGCCGTGGCCGGGGTCTGCCTCGCGTGCTGCATCAGCTGATGGCCGTCTCTGCTTCCCTGAGCCGCGTTCCTGAAACTGTGTTCCATGGAGATTCACCTACATTTGCGGGGCTGCACGAGACCCACTCTTGGTCCAGCCCTGAGTGGAGTCTACGTTCCCTCTTGTTGGGAACTTTATGATCTGATAGTTGGAGAAAAAAAAAATCATGTTTATCATAAAAAATAATTAGAATAATAATAATAATGATTGGGGGATACATAGGAAAGATATTGAATGTTGAAGTGGGGAGATTAATGTCTCTGTACTGACTGACATGCATGGCATTCCCTTTTGAAAAAGCAATGTAATACACTGTAAAGTTATATGTAATTCAATGTAACAAAAAATGGATAATAATAAAAAAAAAAAAGAGAAAAAAAAAAAAAAAAAAAAAAATCCTTTTCCCAATGATTTGAGGTCTTACCTTAATTATATATTAAATTTGCTTAAGTATTCATAAGTATTTGGGGATTTCATGTCTGAAATCAGTTTTCTAACATACCAAGTCCAATTGCATTTTCTTTTCTCTTGCCTCTCTAGGTAAAATAACATTCGACTTACTCCTCAGTAGCTTTTTATGCTATATTTGAATGAAATAATTAGAAAGAAGATGTGATTATCTTCCAAATAAAGGAAACAATATTAAGGAAAGCCATGTAAAAACTCAGAAGAAAAATGATTCTTGAGATATTATTGGTAGACTATCTCAAATCAGTAGGGTTTTTCTTTTATTTCCAAAGTGGTTGCCAAGTCATTTTATACCACTCAGGACATCTTCTCCTACCTCCCAGGTCAAAAGGAGTGGGGATATGAACCCATAATAATTAAGGAGAAAAAAATGAAACCAAAGATATATATATAATCTCCAAGCATAAATTTCCTGCTGCTAGTCATTGCTCATTTAATAGGAAACTACAAAGTTTTTGCCATGAAAGAGAAAAGTAATTCATTAAAAAAAAAAAAAAAATTGCCAAGCCAAGTAAAAGGGTTATATTGTGTTCTTTTTTTTTCTTTCTCTCTTTCTTTCTTTCTTTTTACATTTTTTCACAAATATTTACTTTACATATCAAAAATTTTTTGCTCATACATAGTTCTTGACAGCTAATGAACAACTTTCAAAATTTTAGAATACTGAATTTTAAAGATAATGTTCCAAATATTTCTTATAATTTTGTGTAATTTTGTTTGTGACTCTATAACAACAGAGGCAGTATGGTTTTAAATATTTTTGAGAGAATATTTACATGTCAACTACTCAAGATAATCCTCTGGTGTAGTTGCTCTTTTGCAATCTCTCCTGATTACAATGCTGTGCTGGAAAAGTCTAGGTTATTTTATGTTACAAATTCTTTCATGTATCTTCTCTAATCTTCTCTGCCAGGCAGAACTCTTTATGGTGCCAGGCCATCTTTCTAAGAGCTTCTGTTGGCTTACTTGAGATCCACCTTAGTTCCATAGTTTTTCTGATTATGTTTATTGCTTTTTTCTGATTATGTTTATTATTATTTCTGTTTTTTCAGGTATGACATTCCCTGTCCAATAATGAGTATTTCCCATTTCTGATTCAATGAAACAAGCATTATTGAACTTATGCACATAACCTTTCTGCCACAAAATAAGAAAACTCCCAAATATTTCCAATTCAAGAGGAGTCAGGAAGGAAGAAAAGTTTATGTTTCCATTTAAAGAAACAAACAAGAAAAATATTTTGACAAATTGCTGAACCTATCAACAGCTCCAAAGAAAATAAAATGTTTAAATTGGGAAAATGAAGCATAGTAAAAAAAAAAAAAGAAATCAGGACTGTCTTACTCAAAAGTCATAAAATTCTATTTCATGATTTCAGTCTTAGGTTCAAACTCTCTTCTGTTGAATATGCAGTGTTACTGTGGTCCAGTCTTTCCATTTAAATCCTAGAAGTTAACATTCAACATTATTATTGATATTTCTTGTCTGTAGCATTAAATTAGTCAGTTTTTTAGTTGCCTTTTGTTCTCTTATTTTTGTATATGTCTTTAGTTTTCCTGATAGAACACTCCTTTCAGACCTTCATGAAGAGTGGGTCTGCTATTGGCAAATTCTTTCAGGTTTTGTTTATCTGACAATGTTATTATCCTTTCTTTCCATATAAAAGATAATCTTGCCAGGTATAGTATTCTTGGTTGAAACTATTTTTCACTTAACACTTTGAACATATTTTCCCATTCTTTCCTTGCTCACATTGTTTCTGATGAGAGGTCTGAGGTTAATCTGATTGGATAACCTTTATAAATAACTGACGTTTCTCTCTTGCTAATTTTTAGTATCTTGTCTTTATCTGTAGATTTGGCCAGTCTGGCTACGATGTGCCTTGGAGAAGATCTTCTTGGGTTGATTCTATTAGGGGTCCGTGGTATTTCTTGGGTCTGGATATTTGAATGCCTCTATAGATTTGGAAAGTTTTCTTCCAAGATTTCATGAAATAGATTATCAATGCCCTTATTGGTTTCCTCACCTTCTGGGATACAGATTATCCAGATCTTTGGGTGTTTAATGCTGTCTAGTTTTTCTTGCATAGTATTTTCTTTTTTGGTTATTTTCTCAGTTTTTCTTTGTTTGTTTTTTTCTAGATCAGAGGTTTTGCCTTCAACATTAGAAATTCGATTTTCTGCATGGACTAATCTGCTTTTAATACTTTCAAGGGAGGTTTTGATTTCCTGAATGGCAGCCTTCATCTCTAATAGCTCCATTTGATTTTTTTTATGGTGTGTGTTTCCTCTTTCGAATCATGGAAGAACTTCAACAACTCCTGGAACTCTTTTCTCTTTCTCTTTTCTCCTGCATCTTCTGGAGTCCATTATCTCTCAGTTCTTGCATCTCATTTAGTCTTGTCACGTGAATATTCTGAATTCTCTATCAGGCATTTCCATGAGTTCTACTGTACTGTCTGTGGATCATGAGAGATTGCTCTTTTCCCCTTAGGGGAGAGATATTGTCTTGATTTCTTATGTTTCTTGTGCCTCTGCAATTGTTTCTGGTCATTCTGTGACAATATCTATCCTCCACTGTGCTTATCCTAGTCTAGGAGATGGAATTTAGAGCATAGCTTCCCTGAACATGCCAGGACACACCTCAGCTTTAAAACAGCTTCTTATCTGAATATTTTGGGAGTCTTGGAGATGGAGTTTAGAGCATATCTTCCCTGAACATGCCAGGACATACCTCAGTTTTAAAATGACTCCTTATCTGAATATTTTGGGAGTCTAGGAGATGGAATTTAGAGCATAGCTTCATTGAACATGCTAGGACACACCTCAGCTTTAAAATGCTTCTTATCTGAATCTATATTGTGTTCTTATGTCTACAGTTAGACTTGTTTTCGGACAGTGATGCCTCTTAGAATAATGCTTGTTTATTTGTGCAAGAGAGTTTAGGATACTTTATTGCAGATGTAAAGGTTTTGTTTCAGTAACTCTACTGGCACAACAAGGCATGAAATTATAATACTAAAGCCAAAACCTACGAGGTCAATGAGTCCAGGTAAGCATGTTTCAAACCAGAATTGTAGGTTTAAATATTATGTCCTCATTTTCTCATAAAGTAAACAGGAGATGCAGTGGGAAACCTTTTAAAATGTTTTTTCATGGATGTCTCCTTCTATGAGATTGATGTCGCTATTTGATCTAGTGAATATGATCACCTAAGAGGTGATCATATTCACTAGAAGATGCCAATTTTTTGTCTTCCAATTTTCTCCAATAAGAGCTAGCACCCTACATTCCCACTATGCTCTTGAAGCCCTTTTTTCAAGAGCACATATGAATTTTGTTATTTAGCAGTTGTGTAGGTCAGAATGCAGATGTAAGACTCCCTGGTCTAAAATCAAGGCATTAGGTATATGTTCGTATGTGTGTGTTGGGGGGGAGTAGCATCTATGTTATTTTCAGCAAGTCCTGGAGGAGAGTCCATATCCTTGCTTTTCTAGCTTCTAGAGGCAAACCACACTCATTGGTTGGCTGTGGCAAGGTTCCTCCATCTTCAAAGTGAACAAAATTGCATCTGTCTGACCCTTTGTACATATACACATCTCCCTCAGATATTAGCAAGGAAAGCTGTGTTGATTTTAAGGACTTATCTGAACAAGGTCATCATCTTTTTAAAGTTTTATTTTAAATTTACTATTGGGTGTGCACACTCACTGAAGACAGAGAAAGGGGAAGCATCCCCAAGGAGAAATAACAATGCCACAATCCCTTATCCATTATCTTCTCAGATTTTGAACACACACATGCAGTTGGTTTGTTTTTCAAGCCACCAAGTTTGGTACTCGAATCATGCAGTTGGTGATGTGGGATCCAGTCACCTTAACCTCCATGACATTGACTAGCCCAAGTATCACCAACTTAAGATTGATAACCTTAACCATGTCTGAACAGTCGTTTTTTCCAGGTGTAACATATACACATGTTCTAAGAATTAGGATGTGGACTTTTTAGGGGGGGCATGATATCACTTTTTAATTTTTCTGATAATTATATTTAAATTCACCTCCACCATGATATTCCCTGTCTTACTTTCTGCTTAATTTTTAAAATAACATTGCATTCCCATATAGTATGCAGTCTGGTACATATTAATAGTTTAGTTTGTTTATTTTTATTTTTCCTCATTGTAACGTAAGTTGTGTGGTGTCAAGAAAAATTTTCTGATTCATTGTTAAATTCTTAACATCCTGAGCAATGTCTATCATATCAGAATGGCCCTTTATGTCTTTACCTTAACAAGTGTTACTGAGGAACATGTATGTCATAGCATATATTAATACTTCATTCTTTTTTTGTGTGGCAGAATAATACTCTATTGTAGGATATATCACATTGAAAAAAACTATTCATGTATTCATGGGAGTCTAGGTTGTTCTTTCTTTTGACTATTTTGGATAATGCTACTATGAACATATGGTTTGATAAAAAAAAAAAAAAAAAGAGTTGATCCAGAATCTCATGGTTTTCCTGTAGAAGATATAGATTCATTTGAGTTATTATAACCGAAAGTATAATCAGTACCTCTAAAGCCTTTAGTATTTGTTTGGGAAGACATCTTGCTAATACTCTTTTCCCAGTCACTTCATCCACATGGTGTAAAGTTAAATATTGGAACAGTTGGGGTAAGAACACAGGCACTGTCAGTTTTGGAGAAGCAAATAAAAATTGCTTCATGAAATAGACAAAATGTAATCCTAACAGCTATCATTAATTATTAAATGGGAGTCAATGTGATGTTCATGAGTAATCAAGACACAAATATTTTATTTTTAAAAACCTTACAAATACAAACTCAGGAGATAAATTACTTCAACAACAACAAAACAATATGAACCATGGAAGTGCTTAATCTCTTGGGGCCAGTTTATTTGATATTGGTGATCTGTGTGTCTTTAATTGCTCCAGAAATTAAATATACAACACTTTAAAGTCACAAAGGTCATTGTTTTATAATCCTAGAATTAAAGAAACTTCCAGAAATATATCAGGCACATCCAAGTGAGTTAATTCTTTATTTCTTTGTTTTACTCTTTATTTCTTGGTAGTGAACCAATTAGCTCTTTCTACAGCATTGGTTCTTGGTCAATTCTTTCCATTAAGCCATTGGTTACACATGAAACACCTGATGCCCTTTTACAAATCCTACTGTTTAGATCGCCCTCCAGATCAACTGAATTACAATCTTTAGGGACAAGCATCTTAATTTATGCAAAGCTCCCAAGGGATCTTAACATACTGCTAAGGTCAGGGAGTAATGAATCAAGCCAGTGGACCTCTAATGTGAGCTTCCATCAGAATAGCCCTCAAGGATTATTAAAAGAAACTGAGTCCCACACTCAGATTTCTGATTCAGTAGATATGAGTGAGGGCCAGGATTTTGCATTCCAAGGAAGATCCCAGATGATATTGATGTAGCCTGCCTAGAATCACACTTTAAGAATAATAAATGAATCTTGTTCTTTGCACTCAATAAAGATGAGGATAAAGCTGGTTAAAGTCTTCCATATAAATACCTTGAAGGTAGGGTTTTTACCTATTTTATAGAATTTTCCTTAGCATATTCATTAAGACAATTGGGCTCTTGAGTCCAATTAAAATGCTGGTTAAAATGCTACTCCTGACCCAGTGGCTTAAACTCATGCCAGGCATGTGTGAGTGCGTGCCCAGGATCCTGAGAGGAGAATGGAGGAGAAGGGATTTGTGGTGTGGCCATCCCTCGGGGGGTGATTTTTCGCTTTCTATCTCTGTGTGTCTCTCTGTCTTTCTGGCGAGTGCATGCACCTTATAGCAAAAAAAAAAAAAAAACAAAAAACAAAAAACAAAAAACAAAACAAAACAAAAAAAACCCTCAAATTAAAAAAAAGCTACTCCTTCTGTATATATAAAGTTTATCTCTGAAATGAGCATAACATATTTAAGAGTTAAATCTGATAAAGTATGTAATGTGATAGACTTACAGTAAATTCACACTTACTATTAACATTTTGTGTAGCTTTAATTTTCAACTCTTACTCTTTTCTTAAGTCTAACTGACTATCCAGACCTGTGCTTCTTATTGGATTAACAAATAGAAAGAGGAATATGAAAATCAGAAAGATAATTAATTTGTGAATCCATATAAGTAGATCCTTTAAAATGAGAGTTTGTATATGAGGATACTTCAAAAAGTTCATGAGCAAATGGAATTAAAAGTGTGAGTTTATTTTGAGGCAAAATTGTTTTTCAAATCCATGTACTTTTTTCATAATATGCAATATTATGAGAACTTTTTGAAAATTCATAAATATAATTATCAAAAGTTTCAGGTCTGGAATCAGAAAACTCTGAAAGTTCTTCAAATTTATTGAGTCATCAAGAAAGTCATGACGTGTTTTTGCATAGGAAAATACATCATGACTTTCCTGAGGACCTAATATTTTTTCTCTGGCAAATGATGGTAATAAAAGTTGCTACATATTGGGTTGTCATGATGATGTTAATTGTGAGATAGTGCAAGTACAGTGATTAGTATAGACCCAGACATATCATAAATATTTGATACATGTTAGCCGTTAATAAACTGAGGGTAGTTGATTACTAACTGCTCCTTTAAATATTAACTTTCCTCCCTTCTTTTAAACTGATGTGTTTTCATGCCTTTTTGAGGATATTGTAGGGGAATACAAATTCTCCAAGGGGAATAAAAATCTTGAGAATAAATTTGTTTACTGTTTTCCCAACACTTTATCAAATGCACGACAAAAAATTGAGTGAAGAATTACTTTCCAGACACTAAATAACTTCACTATTCTCTCCATCGCCAGAGTCAAAAGAAGAGCTATTGAAGTTCTTGATCAATCATTAGTTTCAGTTTTAGGCCTTCTGTTGGGCATTTCTGTTAGTAGACAGAATTACAAATCGAGCTGCTGCCAATCTCTGCCACCTAGAAATGTTTGTTAAGTGCTTTCTGGCAGCCTAAGTGCAGAAGCCTCTGTTTCAAAAACATTTTTTTATTTCTAATTTAATTACAGAATGGAATCAATCCCCAAACACTTTAGACATGATGCAGACTAATCTTGAGGAATTGCAGCTACACCAAGAGGCATTGTTTCATTCATTTTGCAAGAGACGATGACTTTACTCTTAATAGCACTAATTGGTGTTTCTCAAAATGTGAAGTATGTTCCACTGGAACATGGAATACTGGTGGGTGATGCGTAAAAAAATTTACTTTAATATCAATTAAGAAAAACACAAGTTCTTGGTTCTCCAGCTGCTATTGTTTAGGGTAAATCTAAGAAATTTAGAAGGCTTAAAATTGAGTTAAGGAAACTAGAAATACAATATTACAAGAGGCATGGCAAATACCATGAAGGTGGCATGGACATAATACAAATGTGGGAAACATTCTGCAAAATAGGCAGACTATTTGGTGTCTCCAAAACTAAAAATGATCCATCTGTGTATAACAGAAGTAGAAAGAACATGTATCTATAGAGAGCAACGTGGCTATGACAGTCTTCTCCATTATTTTAGTCATTTGTGATTGCTCATTATCCTATTCTTTCTTTAGTTGCCACACTTCTCCCCTTGAAGATTTTTTTACTGATTATAAGTGAGAGATCAAGAGGAACAAACCAAGACATACATCCAGTGAAAAAGAAAGTATAAACTTTTTAGACTTAACAGACTCTTTGTTTAAGGTAATCATTAAAAGGACCAGTCTTAGCCAGTCAACTGATGAACTAAGAACCTGCTTAAGGAAATCATACTTTCAAAATGCTTTTTATATGTCACTGAAATTTATTTCCTAATTTAGTTGCCAAATTCCTAATCTGATTAGAGCCTGTGGAGAATGAAATTGGGTTTGGGGGAAAAATAGATAAAATAAAGTATCCTTTGTGCATGTACAAGTCACACCAAAGTGCAAATTTCTTAGACAAGTAATAGAAAAGTGTTTTAGTGCATTTTTGTTGTATCAGAGGCAAGCACATTATCTCCCAGGAAGCAGAATGGAATGATATATGCCACAATGCTATTCATAAAAGTTCTTAAAAATAAGGTCATCTAGTTGAGTTGGCCGGAAATGAGCTGGATTACAAGTCATGGTGATGAAGCCATAAATGGCATCCACATTACTTTCATGGCTCCCAGATCATAAAATTCTCACTAGCAAATCTGATTGCTTTACATGTCTGTTTGTCTTACTAGATGTTCCTATGGCTTCAATGACCAGAGTAGTACATTCTTACTAATTTGTTTTATATAGTCAACAAATATTTTTGAGCACCTATTATTCACTAGGCATTTATGTTTTTCAAGTTTTTGGGATGCAGCAGCAAGGAAAAACACTAAAGTCCTTCTCCGGTTATCAAAGATACCAGAGCTGTGTATGTGAACGTCATTGTGATGTGGTCATTCTCTCATTTAAAATGTGCTTCTTGAATGTGTGATTTTTGGATTTTTAATTTTTTTTGGAGAGGTTTTCGCTATAGGGTTCGTGCGCTTGCCAGACAGAGAGAGACAGAGAGACAGAAAGCGAGAAATCACCTCCCAGGGGGGATGGCCATGCTGCAATCCCTTCTCCTCCATTCTCCTCTTGGGATCTTGGGCACGCACACACATGCACCCGGCGTGAGTTTTAAGCCACCGGGTCTGGGACGTGAACTGTGGTCGACTATGTGGGAGTCCAGCAACATTACGCTAACTGCTGGTCCCTTGAATGTGTGATTTTTAAGAGGTTTCTAAATTTAAGAGGATAAAATGATAGGGAGTGGAATTAGGCAAATCTAGTCATAATATTCAGTTCAACAGAGTAAAATGTAGGATTGTTTATAACAAGCAAGAAATCACGTTTAGAAATTACTAGTATTTAGAGCACTCAATATGCTCCAAACACTGTGCCCAGTACTTTATATCAATTATCTTATTTAATCTTCACAACGTCCTTATAAAATTGGTACTGTTATTACTATCCACATTTTATAGATGCTGAAACTGAGTTCAGAATCATCTTGTCCGTACTATCCAACATGAAATAACATGGACAAGAATTTGCAGTACAAACAAAACAAATTGGTCTGTCTTCCACCCTAACCACTGTAGAATAGTTCATCCAATCTGGAGGGAGAGAAGAGAGATAAGACAGTATTACATCAGGAGAAAGATTAGATTAACAAAGAGTATGAAATGCACTAAAACAGGAATAAAAAGCAATCTTAGAACAATTTAGAGAATTAATTTAATCATGTTTTTTAACCTGGATTTACAACACTTGTGAGTGATCATATTGTTCACTAATGAGTAGAGGGTGTCACAATTCTCCGATCACAATGCAGTTGTTATTTATTTATTTTTTTATTTTTCCTGTGAAGAAAGTCTGACATTTTAGAGCCACTGCTTTGGGGGAGGCATTAGTCAGCCTTGGCTACAAGGACTAGTCACCATCCATGTCTCATTAGGTATCATGACTTGTCAATGGTAATTCCAGCCATTTCTTAAAAATACTTGTTCTTTTGAGAGTTTCTGAGACTATGTAAAATGTGTGTTCTTTTTGAAATTGAAAAGGTTGAGACAGAGAGGCCTTTGCATTTTTCTCTCATCTAGGAATCAAGACTTCTATTGAGAAAAAAAGAGAAGAAAGGATGTAGTTAGTAAATGCAAAGGGGTTTATATGTTTTTTTTTTTTCCTTTAATATGGTCTCATCTCACTGAATCTCCAATGACACTGTGTCTCCGTTCTGGTATGAAGGGAATGTTGGCATCTGTATTTCTGCTTGGTACAATCCCCAGCTGTTTGTTTTCTTTTCTGACTTGTGTACTTGCAGAAGTTATCCCTGTTGTAGATTTAACAAGTAATCGCACACTGGAAGGTATTTCTGAGATGTCTCTCAAATGGTTTTTCAACCATGTCGATGTCCATAAGTGACTGGGAATGTTAGATTATTTCACTACCACTGCTGGGATTCATCTTCGAATCCATGGACTTAATGTGACTATGTAAGGCCTCAGTAAGGCCAGCGACTGAAAGCCTCTAACGGAATAGATGATGCTTCTGTCTTCTTCTTTTTCTTTTTTTTTCCTCCTTTTTTAGAGATAGAGATTTTTGCTATAGGGCATCTGCATTCACTGGAGAGACAAAGAGAGAAAGCAAGAAATCATCCCCGGGAGAAGGGCCATACTACGATCCCTTTTCCTCTCTGGATTTTGGGCATGCACACACACACACACACACACACACACACACACACCTGGTGTGAATGTCAAGTTGCTGGTCTGGGACCAAACTGCAGCCGACTATGTGGGAGTCCAGCGATGTAACCATTACACTATCTGCTGGTCCCCATGCTTCTATGTCTTTAGCTCTCATCACCAGGAGTAAAAGTGAGTGAATCAGTCACAGTCAGCTGGATGACAGATATTTTCCTCCTATGCACAGGAAAGGCGTATGCAATAGGTCTGGGATGCTGATCTGGGGTGAAAAACCAACATGAAACAAGTGACTTTCATTGTGTTCGTGGCAATAGTCCATGTAATCCACATGTTAGCTGTTTCCATGTATGTAGCAAGGACCAATGTTTCTTCTTCTTCAGTCTAAAGAAGTTACTTGTCCCAAGCATATATTTTACTGAAAAAGAAAGGGTTATTGCACAGGAAACATCATTTCACTCCAGCTTCCTTACTCCTTTATCATCCCAAATCTCTCCTGACCACACAGCCACAGGTCTCTTTCTTTTGACCCTTCTCCCTCAGAACCTCTAACCGCTATAGCTCAAGTGCCCATTTTCAGGTCTTTCCCTCAGTCCCTTCACCCTTTTCCTCCTTTCTTAGGGAGAACAAATTAATTCTGCTTCAGCTGTCTTCAACTTGCCTGGCTGTAACTTAGCAAACAAGACACCCTCCAATTTCCTGGAATTTTTCCATTGGAAGGCAGGAGAATATTTATATCATTATTATTTTCCTCACCTACCTACATATCGCCTCCCATTTCAGTATCTTCAGCTCTTTGTAAAGTCTGGCAATTTATCTAAAGTTCTCAAACATATTTCACATGTACTCAGGTCAGTCACCAGGGGAGATCCTCCATCTTCCTGTTTTTCTGTTTAGCCCCCTATAATATCTCCATCTGTTGTGGATAACCTTTTGCTATCTTTACAGTCGTGTGCAGGAGGTCTTGACTTTGCTTCCAAGAATGACAACCAAGTGTCCTTTTTTTTTTTCCTTATTTTTCACTGTACATTTGATTGCTGTACATTTGATTGCATAGGAAACATCATTTCACTCCAGCTTCCTTACTCTTTATATCATCCCAAGTCTCTCCTGGCCACACAGCCACAAGTCTCTTTCTTTTGACCCTTCTCCCTCAGAACCTCTAAACCTCTATAGCTCAAGTGCCCATTCTGTACATTCAATGTGTATAATCACAGCATGCCAAATTAATTTCCCATCATGAATAGAGTCGATATTGGTTCAGTCCTCCTTCTACACAGAGCTGTGCTGCCATCGCTGTGATGATACTCTCGATCCCTAAAGGGACCAGAGCAGAGTCAGAGAGTATGGCCCCCTCGGTTGCTGAACTACATGGTGTCCAATACACATGGGAGGAGAACACTGTGCCAGCTCTTACCATTAGAGGGGGTCATATGAATATCAGAGCACTATCTTGTATCTTATTTTCTGATGGAGTTCTGGGGAAATAAATGTATTTGGTTTCATCTTATTTTCCAGCAGGGGTAATAATCAAGGCATACAATGGGTATTATGGCATAGGACTAACCGTTCAGAAAGTATCCAAAGTGAAACCTGATCAATAGGATTGGCTGGTGGTAATCAGATGAGACAACTATATACCAATATTCTGGTTTAATATTAGCCTTGTTCTGGAAGGTCAGAGCATGACTATAAAGGCTGTGGGTGATGGGAGAAGGGCACTAATTTCAGTGATAGATGCCATGTTGTTCCTGTCCCCTACGTTCTTTTTAAATTATACCTAATTTACATTTACTCACTATAAATCTTTACAGTGTACAGCTGGTTTCTCCCAGCATGAATGCAGTGAATATAAGTCAAGACAAAGACATTACCATATACATTATCACCAGCAAACAACTTTTCATTTTTGTGTCGATTCAATGAATTATTGTTTTTTTTTTTCCCTATACCCTACATTCTAAGAATGTTTTTCCCTTTTTTCTAATACTGGGGTATTGTTGTAAGCGGTATAGCTCAGTTAGATATGAATGTGGGCCTCAGAATGTGATGGATTGAGGATTCTGCCCTGCCACATAAGAATCATTGATCTTGGGCAATTAACCACTATGCACCTCAATTTTCTCATTTGCAGAATTGGAATAATAATACATAATCATGTATTTTCTGTAAGCATTAAGTGAAGACATTAACCTGAGGATTAAAATATGATATATTATTACTTTAGTATGTTCTTGTGTCTAATATCTCTTAGAGTAAGTTTTGCTTTATCCCCAGACCTTTGTAGTTTAGCCAATTTCATCATACAAATGCAATAGGGTGTGTCCATTCAGGGAGTAGCCAAATAGCGAATTAGGAAACTGTACCAATTAAGTAATTAATTAGCTCATTTTCTCATTCATTTCTTTAAATAAAGTGCTTCAAGTGCTAGGAAATCGGTGTTAAAAGATGGAGCAGCTCGTGGCTAGAGAGGGAGACAGAAAAAAAAGAAAGCAAGGTGTGGCCAGCTCCCTGACACAGTGGTGATGTGGTAATATGCTGCTCAAGAGAAGCTGAATCCCACCTGGTGACCATGGTTTGAATCCCTGGACTGGAACACCTCATGCACATACGTGTGTGCTCAAGATCTGTGAGGCTGGAAAACTGGAGGAAAGGGATCGTGATGTGGCCAGACCTTGTAGAGGGTGGCTCTCTCTCTCTCTCTGTGTTACACTCTCTTGTGCACAAACGTACTTTACCATGAATAATAATAATAAAAGAAAATCACTGTGTTAAGAAAAAAAAAAGCAAGGTAAAAGTGCTTTTATAGAGATATGAAGAGATTTCTATTGAAATTCAATAGAAAGAACCCCTTATTGGAACTGAGGAAATTAGTAAAGGTTCAGAAAATAAGTAACAAAGACCAGATCTTTGGACAGATATAGGGCTATTATGTTCTCATGTAAATGGTGTTTCTGGTATCACTGGATATTGCTGGACTTAGTAGGACTGCTCATAGGTATGACCAGAACATTCACACTTATACTTCTTTATTCCAGAGCTCTAACAGTGTAAATAAAATGCAAAACTTTCAAGATCAAGCTACCATAAAATTTAATTGAATAGAATTATTTAGCTCTTTAGAAATGTTTTGCCATTTTGGGTGGTATAGTAAAATTTTTTTATGGCTTTTTTTTTTCACATTGTTCTCTAAATTCGAATGTCCCCCGAATTGGGCACCATTTCTGAATAATCAGCAACAACCAATGGTGTTGCTCTTGGTGCGGTTCTTGGCACCCCCAAACATACTATCTTTAGTTAAGGTCAAGATGCTCCACTATACTGGGACCAGCAGATGGTGTAACGGTTACGTCCCTGGACTCTCCCATAGTCCATAGTCGACTGAGATTTAAGTCCCAGACCTGGCAACTTAAACTCCACCCCAGGCACATGTGCATGCATGCTCAAGATTTCGAGAGGAAAATGGAGGAAAAGGGATTGCAGTGCCGCCATCCTCTCAGGAGATGATTTTTTGCTTTCTGTCTCTTTATCTCTCTCTTTCTTTCCAGGAAGTGCACATGACCTACAGCAAAAACCTCTCTTAAAGAAAAAAAAAAAAAAAGATTCTCCACTATACCTACTGTCTCTTCAGCTGGAGTTTTCAAAGCATCGAGGTTGATTCTGTATGACTGTATTTTCTAACTGCTTAAAATCGATCTTCAGATTTTTTTTTTCAGTTTGACTCTAGTATTTCCAGTATTTGTTTTGTCTGTTTTTGTTTTTTCTGAAAAAGACATAAATAGATTTCTGGGATTTTTTGTTTGTTTGTTTTCCCTTCTGTTTCTCTTTCCCCTATGATCCATGTCCCTCTTTTTTTTTTTTCTTCACGTGCATTTCAGTCTTCCCTTTCTTAGCTGTCTGCTTTTCCCTCCGGGATTGTGCATTCCTTCTTTACATTTGTTCGCACTGGAAAAGTTCACAGAGATAACATATGTAGTTGCACACAGGCATACGAAGGCACAGATTTCTAATAGTCTCAGCTGTTTAAAAACATAGGCGCCCTGTAATAGGGACCTCACCACACATCGTTCATTCTCAGCCAATTTTTTACTCTATTTCTTAACAGAGCACTTATAGGTGTTGGTTTTGGATTCTCTAATTTCCATGGATAATTTACAAAGCGAGCAATGTTGGAAAATGTCCTTAGATGATCTGTGTTTTGCCAGTCCACTTCTTCCTTGTGGATGTGTGTACGTTACCTGTCACTTGGTGTATGTTACCTTCCCTAGGTAGGGAAATGATGAAATCACTTTGGAGGTATAAACTGCCAACTGGCTTTTACAGTCCCCTTTCTCCTTGATACTATCACTTACCCAGCTTTAGGTCTGTAAGTCAATGCAACTGGATCCCTTTTACAATTACATGCATTCTGCACAGAGGTTTTCAAAGGTAGGCTGGTTTGGAGGTTAGAAATACGGGCTTCAGTCAGTTTGCCTGAATTGACATAATGGTACTATTGATTGCTAGCTAGGTGAATTGTGACAAACTAGCATTTCTGCCACTTGTTTTCCCATTGATAGAATGAGGTTAAACGTATCTATGACTTAGAGTTGTTGGGATGAGTAAATGGGATATTGTGTACAGAATGCTTAGCACAGGCCGAGCCAATAGTAACCTCTTAAAGAATGTCATATTAGTATGCCTGCACAGGAGGGACATATCACCAAGTAGGGAGACATGCAGCAGTGTAAGAAGAGGCTTCAAAGGTGGCTCAAAGACTGTATTGAGGTATTTGGCATAACTCGCTTCCATTTCCATCTGATCAGAAATTGGTAATTTGGGGAACCAGCAGTTAGCATAATGGCTATGTTGCTGGACTCCCACGTAGTCGACTGCAGTTCACGTCCCAGACCCGGTGGCTTAAAACTCACGCCGGGTGCGTGTACGTGCGTGCCCAAGATCCCGAGAGGAGAATGGAGGAGAAGGGATTGCGGTGTGGCCATCCCCCCGGGGGGTGATTTCCCGCTTTCTGTCTCCATGTCTCTCTCTGTCTGTCTGGTGAGTGCATGCGCCTTATAGCGAAAACCTTTCAAAAAAAAAAAAAAAAAGAAAGAAAAAGAAATTGGTAATTTGGTGTGCAAAGGACTGATGAATCTCAGCAAGGTGTTTTTCTTCCAGGTAAACCACATTCTTTCTGGAAATTGTTTTTGCCTCTCCTCTAACTTCTCTTTAAAATATTCATCTCTAGCCAATACTGACCTTCACCTGAACTATTTCACTCCTGGACACAAAAGTCAACATGTGTGGGTTCTGTTTTTACACTATGAGTGCAGTTGAAAGGCTCCATTGCCTAAAATACCCCCCAGAACCTGGTGAAAGACTGTGCTCGTAATTCATGCTTTCTACACACATCTAGTACAGATCTCAAGGCTGTATCCTAAATTCTATAATTACTGTCTTTTCTTTATATGTTGTTGGTCCCTTTGTTCAAATGGTTATAGTCTGCATTTAGGAAATCACCTTCTGAAAATGTGTCTTTCTTCTTTAATAGAGCCACAGAAACATCTGTACAGTCCTTTGCCAGCTATTGGCAATCCCAATATATGCTTCGTCCCGGATGGTTTGCCTATGCAGTCACAGGAGGATTTATGTGGGACTTAGATACCAGTTTAAAGATAGCCATAGCAACACCAGAGAGGTCCTTGTGAAATATATGATTAGGCTGTGCCACAGGAATTAATAATTCTCAGGCTACTGTCTTAAATTGTGACCACATTGTTTTTCTAGGGAAGTTGCTCAATTTCTGTATCCAGAGCATGACAGGCTGTATTCTGATCAGGAAATCAGTTTCATTTAAATTTCATACCCTCACAAAGTTCTTAGATAATTCTTTTTAATATGCCCATGCTATATTGTTTTGAGTGACAAATTATGGTCATTTTCTTGCCAATTTTCTCCTCTGATTATTTTCACCAACTCCTAAAAGTCAAAGTGAATACAGGAGAAAAAGACCATCTCTAAAAATAGTTCTTAATACATTTTTCTGAAGAGTCAAGCATAAATGTGATTTAAAGAAGTTTAGCAATTATACAGATTTATCATTTACTCCAAAAAAGAATTTCATTGAGCTTTATCAATTTTCTTCTTAGAGCCCTCAATTAAATAGGAACTGTATAAGCACACTACTAGTTTGCTAGATTTTAGTAGGACAGGCATGCACACAAAAGTGTATTAAGGTGGACTGCTCTATTTATTGATTTTCCATGAATCTGCTCCAAAGGCTTAGGGCAATTGTCTGCGGAAGGGGCGGGAGGGCCATACATGATCGAGGTCATGCGCATCTAGCCAATTTGTAAGACGATCCCCCGCCCTAAGCCATCAGCAATCCTTAGCATAGGGGCACACTCATGCATTCCTGTCAAGTCATCTTGTGAAAGGCTGCCTGCTTCCAGCTTGGCTTGGATGTGCAACCTTAATAAAACTCACTGAGGTCTGGGAGAAAATAGCAGATCTGCCGCAGATAGGGCAGAGGAAAGGGTCTAGAATATGTACACGCAGCTGACTCAGGCTCCACGCTGAACGGTTACACTGGGAGGAAACAATAAATCTCCGCTACTATGCAATAAATATCTCAAGTTTTAACGAAGGAAACTATCATTACAGTGAAATAAAAAAATTAACATTTAGAACAAAGCTAACAAATGGCTAGTTTTCTATGATTTTTCCAGCGTTTCCTTTGAAGGGGAAAAAGTCAAACAAGCAAGCAGTTTTACCTGAAATAAAGAACTAGTTTAAAGGTCAGAAGAAAGGAGCAAGGTTTGCGAGAGGCACGGAAGGAGCGTCCGGGCAGTACAATGACAGTTGTCCTTTCCTTTGCTTTCCTCGCTGCCATTCTGACTCACATAGGGTGCAGCAATCAGCGCCGAAGTCCGGAAAACAGTGGGAGAAGATACAACCGGATTCAACATGGGCAATGCGCCTACACTTTCATTCTTCCAGAACACGACGGGAACTGTCGTGAGAGTACGACAGACCAGTACAACACCAACGCTCTGCAGAGAGATGCTCCACACGTGGAACCGGATTTCTCTTCCCAGAAACTTCAACATCTGGAGCATGTGATGGAAAATTATACTCAGTGGCTGCAAAAAGTAAGTGATTGCTTTCAGTTTCTAATTGCACGGGAGGCTTTTCCGTTCTTGCACTGCAGCTAACTTAGAGATCCTTAGGGGGGCATTGGTGTGTTTACCTTCTGCTCCAGGGGGGCAGTGTTTGCAAATGCAAGAAGGCTCTCCCGGTTTGACTTCCTGGGTAAGCCAAGGTTTTCAGGATTGTCCAAGTCTGCAAATGTACAGTGGCACTCCGTGTGTCCAGGAATTGGCATATTTTATGATTTTTCTGGTTTTCTCTTTTTAGTTTTTTTAAGCTTAACTGAATATTCTCCTGTCCGAGACCAACTTTAAAAAATAATAAAAAGCATGTTTGGGGAAAAAAAAAGAATATTGACAATACCCATTTAGGATCAAATTGATTTTATATCAGGAAATTCCATGCAGCTAGGATGGGAAATCATCACAAAATATTTACTTTTTTCAACCTCTAGTGAAATGAACACAATGTGAGAATAAACATAAAATATAATATTTGATTGGAGAAATTATATGTTTAAGCAAAGGGAACTGTTCATTTCAGCAAGCAAAAGAATGGTAGAGGACTGATTTTTTTCATATATATATATATATATATATTTTTTTTTTTTTTTTTTTTTCTGTCCTCAAAAAAAAAAAAAAATCAAAGGCATACATTTTAATGTGAACTTTCAGGAGGGTGTTGTTTGCCCATGATGAGAGAAGACATGGTGGCTGTCAGGAAGATGCACCTGCAGCTTTGGGCTGAACACATGCAGTCTCTGCTATCCTCCCACACTACCTTCTTTCTCTGGGCATTGTGGTTTCAGAGAAAGTGCCATTTTTGGAGTCTTAAGTATCCAGATAATTTAATGTCAAGTATGCATTTCATCCCAGTTTATAGAAATCAAATTAAACCCCTTATTCACGTACTTATCTTGAAAACAGTAAAGAACTTTTGTTGAAGATGTGCCTATTTAATTAGAAACACACTTTCTGCCATTCAGTCTCCCTTGTTCTCTGTTCAGTTGTGTAACAGGTAAGCAGCAGCTATTGAACAGTGCTGCTAGAAGGGTGGAAGTGTCCCCATTTGTGTAAGTTTTTGCCTCAGGGCCTTTGCAAAGGGATTCGTTCACTTGGTGCCTATGGATAGGAATGCAACCAGGCGTCTTTAAGATAGTCTGTTAACAGAGAGAACCCTTTAAGAAGATAAAAGATAGGGGAAGGACAAATGCTCTTTTTTGTTCCTGTGTGGTCACATTCTCTTAGGTCACCTCCTGCTGAATCATGCCATATAAGTTATACTACTTTTGTCCACTAGGGACCGAACTAAGATCACTGTTATTTTAATTTTGAGTTAACTGGAACTGGGTAGTTCTAGAGTTTCCAAACCTGCAATTTGTATTACAGTAGTAATTCCTATTACAGACTACAGGTGGAAAATAAGTAGGTAGGCAGGAAAATAGACAGCAGAAGAATTCTACAAATTTTGATAATTGTAGCTTAAATTTCAGGTTCTACCTGAAATAGTAGGTTATGATGGGATATCTGTATATCTGTGTGTGTGTGTGTGTGTGTGTGTGTGCACGTGTGTGTGTGTGTGTTTAATGAGAAAACTTATTTTCATAGTAAACAAATGAAGTTTGTTGGATAGCTTGTTATTCTCTCAATATACCAATCATATCATTTTTGATTATAATTCAATCATTGTAAATTGGTCTAGATCTTTTGAGGGGCATGGAGAGGGAAATTTAGCTCCAAATTGCCATAAATGAACTATTCTACCAAAAATGTAGTTTGTTTTCTTAAAGCATACAATCAAAATGGTGATTTAAACATAGCAATGCACAGTTTTTGTTGCTATGCAATTATTCAGCAGTGACAGAGTAAACATAATTCTGTTGGGCTTAAATCATGCATATGTTTCATATGTCAATTTATTTTGTGAAATAATTTTGATTCTTGTTTGCATTGTTCTTGGTCGATGATTATGGGATAGCTCACAGATTATAGGCAAGCGTAACTATTAAAATGTTCTTTGGTTTTATCAACCCTTGTGTGTGTGAATCAAGCTGAATATATGCTGAAAATGTCCTTGTTGGTATGAGTCAGAGCAGTTTGGCTTGACTATTGTCTGTTTAAATTTGCATATCTTTTGTCATTGTCAATGTGATTGGTTGGAGGATCAAGAAACCAAACATGCATTCAGCAAAGAACTAGCTAAAGGCTCTTATAAATTTCCATTAATTAGAGATTTTCCTTCACTTGAAGTTCTACATTTTATGTAATGTATTTATTTGGTAATTCAAATAGGTCCGTTAACTATAACCATTTGGTTACTATTTGTACTACTTATATTTTGATTCCAAGAAGCTGTAGGATAAGGAGAAATGCACACCAGAAACTTAGACCTCCACTGTATGTAAGTGAAATTAATTCGTCCACTTATTCAACAAAATAATTAATCCAAGCACAGTGTTTATTATGCAGCTCATGGCATCCCTATCGAGAACATTTCTGATGCAGAGTAAATGTGTACTATCAAAGCTAGATGAAGCTAGATGATAATTTATGTTAATCTCTTCACATTCCTGAAGACTGGATTCTTTTAAGTGTTCCTTATAAGACACTGGCCAAGTCTAAAGTTATTTTTACTAGACATAGACTGTCAAATGTCTTTTTCTCACATTTTTCTGGTCTCACAGCTAAAAAAGGATGAGAAGCAAATATCCAGGGGACAAATGATATGTTGGTCATTGTAAATATTAGAAAGTTGAAGGAGATCAACTTCCAGAATGACTTGTCAATAAACATGGATAATAAATGTGACACTGATAGCAATAGCCTGACTTGTCAAAAGGAAAAGTAGGATAAGTGAGAGGTCCAATAGCACACTTTCATTAGGGGAAACAACTGGGTGCGTATGTGTTTACATCTCTTCTATCATATAGGTTTTTTTTTTTTTTTTTAAGATTATTAGCAACCCATACTGCATACCTGAGAGAGACCAGATCTTGAGTAAGTAATGATCAATATGAATGGTCTTTGTGTCATTGCCATTTTCTTATCACCCCTTCCTACCTTTCTGTGACAGAGAAATGTATTAATGTCTAGCCCATATCTGGTGCTTCTTTAACTACTATTTTCTTTCTCCCATATTGTAGAAATTCACAAAGACTTATCTTTCAAATATTCAGATTTAAAATACATAATGTTCTAGAGTGTAGGGAATCCTGAGAAGGTCTGTTTTACTTTTGTCAATGTTTCGGTGGCTGAGGCTGCAATATGAAATGAGAGGATTCTCTTTTGTTTAATTTTTGCATGTGGGGGACTTCCTCATTGTGTAAAATAAGTAGACAGTTGATAAGTATGTTTTAATAATTTGTCACTAAACTTTAAGACAATAAATATGTATGATTTATGCATAGAGATTAGGGAAAAAAATGGCAGTTGCCAAGAAGATTAATAGAAATAATTGTCTTAGGGACCAGCAGTTAGCATAATGGCTATGTCGCTGGACTCCCACGTAGTCGACCGCGGTTCAGGTCCCAGACCCGGTGGCTTAAAACTCATGCCAGGCACGTGTGAGTGCATGCCCAAGATTCCGAGAGGAGAATGGAAGAGAAAGGAGTGCAGCGTGGCCATACCCCCCCTGGGGGGTGATTTCTCGCTTTCTGTCTCTCTGTCTGTCTGGCGAGCGCACGCACCCTACAGCAAAAACCTCTCCCCCGCCCCCCCCCCCCCAAAAAAAAAGAAATAATTGTCTTAAATTTTTTCCTTCTACTTTCCAGAAGGCACATGAACTTGCCAGAGAGAGACAGAGTAATAGAGAGAGAGGAAGAGGGAGAAAGCACTCCCCCAGGAGGGTGTGGTGTTGCTGCAATCTCTTTCCCTCCATTTTCCACCTTGGGATTTGGTGCATGCCCACATAGCTGCCCAGAGTATTTTCTAAACTGCTGGGCCAGGACTTGAACTGTAGGGTAAGCAGCATACAATCTGGCTCCCTTAACCCCCAGGCCACAGAGTTAGCCCACAATAATTATCTTCTCAATCGCATTGTGGAAATGTCCCACCTACTTCATTTGGAGAATAGACTTTAATTCTCATGCCAAGTAGGAGCCCTATAGCATTTATATTAACTTTTCAACTGATAGGCTTTACAGTCCGCTTGTTACAGGTCAGAATCCAAAATTCCAAGAAGTAATACAACCTATATGGCTCAGAAGATGAGCAGTTAGAGTTCTATCAGCCTTTTAGAAAACTTTTCCCCAACTGTCTCCACTCATGGGTCTCAGGTCTAGGGTCATAGTAAGAAGGTCCTTTTTGTGGCTAATTACAGCTCTACCTTACGCTGATGGAGCTTTCATACTGAGCCTTTGAATAGCACTCATTTCATGTGTAATTGTTGTTTTAGTGTAATGTACAGTGAACAATGTGTCATTATTTTTCTTAAACTCCTCCTACAGTTTCCTATTACATAAGAATAAACTCAAAATTTCTTACTATGTGGCCCTTGAGATCCGCCCCTACCATGGAGACATGGCCTCCTTATTTACTACCTTCAAATGACATTCCAGACACTCAAACGACATTGACCTTTTTGGTTTTTCTCCAACAGACAAGCTCATTCTTGCTTTAGGGATTTTACAAGCTGTTTACTCAGCTCAGAAAATTCTCCTTAGCTTAAATGGCCACTATTACTTACTACCTTCCGGACACAAAGCAACTTCCTATCATATTATTCTGTTCTATTTCTTCATGATATTTGCTAATATATTAATTATTGTTTCCCGGGTTATTCATTCTGTGTGCCCTAATAAAAATGAAGCTCTACGAGCACCAGATTCTGATCTATCTTATTGATGTGAGGTCTCTTACACTAAGATGAATGTTTGATGTGTAGATTTTAATAAGTATTTGTGTAATGAGTGACTCCTTGTTCTCACAGACACCATGTTCTATAAAACAAAGACTGTATCTGTCTTGTTCAGTATTTTTTATGTATTATTATTTGCGGCAGATTGACTATTGTAGCATAATACCTACACTATAGGGGGTAGAGAATAATTAAAACAAATATTTTATTTAACTTTATTTATTTAAATTTGACCAGAGAGGGACAGAGAGAGAGAAGGAAAGTAAGAAAGCAAGCTGACAGGTCTGGGAATCAAACCATGACCAGCCATGTGGGAGTCCAGCACCCTTAATCATTATGCCACCTGCCAACCCTGGCAGAGAATAATTTTTTAATTGAACAGAGAAATGAATAAATTTCATGGGCAGATTTGGACAATAATTACATGTGTGCATGAAACAGAGATTCAACTATATCCTATACATTACCTTTTATCTGCATAATAGGAGAAATTTTCATTAATATTCTGAATTTTTATTCTCTATATCAAGGGTCATCAACAATTGCCCTTTGGCCAAACTCTACCCACCACCTGTGTTTGTAAAATTGTTTTATTAGTAAGCAACCGTACCCATTCCTTTAAATATTATCTACGAATTTATAAAACAATTTTCTTGAAACAGAACCACATCTATTTGTTTATTTGGCGTCTATGGCTGCTTTCTTCTTACAAATGCAGGGTTGAAGAGTCACAGCAGAGACCAAGTGGTACATACAGCCTCCAATATTTAACTACCTGCCCCTTTCAGAAAGGGTTTGCTAATCCCCACTCTGCATCACAAGAGGAACTGGTATTAATATTGGGATCATTGCAAGGTAAATTGTGAGGTTTGTTGTGTGGGAAAAAGTTTGCCCTCCAGGAGGCCCAGTAATCTTTAGGTCCATGCCAGCTGGCAGAGAGCCTGACTAAGCCATTTCTTGGCTTGGTGTCTGGACATGCTGTGAGGTGACATTGTAGAGACATACAGGCAGGGAAATTTCAAGTCTTTTCCTTCTGCTGCTCACCAGTACATGGACAGGGGAAAACTCCCAAAGCGGATAAATGGCTGAAAAGAAAAGGCACCTGAATAGCAGTAAAGATTAGCAGCCTCTGGATAAACAAGTCTAAGCTGCAGGGTCCTCTGCTTTCTCTGCCTGTTTCATCCAATTGGTTGGGGCATTAGCAAGAATGTTAGCAAAATATTAGAAGCATTCTGTTTTCTTGGAAATGGGACTTCAGCTCAGCCTCTTGCACCCAGTCCATTTAGAAATCTCTTTCCTTCTATCATGTGTTTTAGAAGTAAACACTAGATGTGTTCTCACTTTTGTAGATGATGAGAGGGGAGGAGCAGAAAGTAGGTTACTCAGCTACTAAGTACACAGCTTTACCAGCCTCTGTGCTATAATTTACTAATTAAGAAGGTTTGTTTTCATTCTGACATGGCCATGTCTCTGCATGGAAACACTAGCAGCCTTTTCCTGGGCCTTGTCTTCTTTTCTTTTCTTTCTTTCTTTCTTTTTTTTTTTTAATACCACAAGCTCTATTGTGTCATTTGCTTAGATGCGCAACTCTAATTACAATCTGAGTCATCTTCAACATTTGTTGCAATATAAGATTATCTCTTACAGTGAAGTTGGGAAATTCCAAACCCCCTTTGGTTTTAGCCCATGGTTTGAGGGAGAGAGGGCCTCTTAGTGTTTAAAGCTTTTTATAATGTGTACAAAAGATGTGTCCCCTCTCTTATCAAAGAAGTTTATCAAGAATGAAGCTCTCTGTGGATTACCTTTTCTTTATACTTGGAGTTTTTTTATTTGTAGTGTCTCTACCTGAATATTCTTTAATTCTTTCATTAAAACATTAGAAGTGAGTTTACAGGCTTCTTTGGTCTTAGTTGTCTACGCATGTGATCTGAATATCTTTTTCAAATAAATAAAAATATAATTTCTAACAGAGATACTAATGTAAAACATACAACGCCAGATTCATGCAGCTCTACCTATAACTAATAATCTCATCGATAATGCATTCTGTCCTGTGCAGATCTTTTCTTTCATCAGTAGCTATTGGAAAATGCAAGATAAATTTTACTGGTTTGTACTATTCTGAAACACTGCACAGGTCACTTATTATAGTGTAGGGGTAAAGATATGTCTAAAGTAAATCGGCAGCTGAAATACTAATAAAATCCAAGTGAAATGTGGATATTATCAATCGTTAGTAGTACATACATGTAAGCTATCAAGCTTACTGGTATTAAAAAGTATAGTACCAGGACCAGCAGTTAGCATAATGGCTATGTTGCTGGAGTCCCATGTAGTCGACTGTGGTTTGAGTCCCGGACCCAGTGGCTTAAAACTCACGCCGGGCGCATGTGCATGCCCAGGATCCCGAAAGGATAATGGAAGAGAAGGGATTTGGAGTGGCCATCCCCCCTAGGGGGTGATTTCTCACTTTCTGTCTTTCTGTCTCTTTCTGTTTGACAAGCACACATACCCTATATCAAAAACCTCTAAAAAAAAATTGTATCATAAAGTTACTATAAACCTCTACAAAATAGCTGATAGCAATTGCGGAAGAGGGTGTATTTTCAAGGTTAGTGACCTGTATCACTGAACTCATTCAGAGGGGACACATTTTATAGGCAGACTTGATTTTGTTTCTGAAAACTGAACAAGTTAAATGATAATACTAGGTCCTAAACATTACTGAAGATTTTCCAGTCTTAGAGAAACAATAATATTTTAAAAGAATTATTTTACTTAACTTTATTTACTTTATTTATTTTAATTTGACCAGACAGGGACAGAGCAAGAAAGAGATGGAGAGAGAGAGAGAAAGAAAGTGAGAAAGCAGTTCGCTAGGTACAGGACTTGAACCATGGTCGGTCATGTGGGAGTCCAGCGCCCTTAACCACCATACCACCTGTCAGTCTCCCACTAAATATTTTAAAATCACAAATTATATTTCCTCTCTAAAGCCTTAAAGGCAATCACTAGATTTTGTAAAAACATTTTAACACCATTCTTGTCTTCATTGTTAGTTTATACTTGACTAGATTAAAATGAAATGAGTATAGATTGAGCATGCTTAATGTGAAAATTCGAAATGCAAAATGTTCCAAAATCCAAAACTCTGGAGTGCCAAAAGATTTCATAGTAGAAAATTTCATATCTGATCTCATGTGCTGTATCGCAGTCAAAATGCTGCAATACAAAAATATTTTTAAAAAATTGCTTTCAAGCTATTTGCATAAAGCATATATGAAACATGAATTTGTGGCATCCTATCCCCAAGATGTCTCATTAAATCAATGTAAATATTCCCCAAACCAAAAATATCCAAATCTTAAACAGTTCTGGATCCAAACATTTTGAATAAGCGATGCTCAATCTGTATTTAATGACAGTTCAAGGTCAGCTGTACCCAGCAGGTCATGGTATCCATCTTATTTTAATAACACAGATATAATGGGTGAGAAGTATAACCTTATTTCTACTGTCACTGATCTTTTCTTTATTTTTCTATTTTACTCAGTTTTTAAATAATAAGAACAGAGCTATCAGATGACAGTTGTCTTAATATTTATTGAATAAATTGAACATTTAATAACTTAAAGAGGCCCATAATAAAGGCTTGGTAGTTTTGTATGAATAAACTAATAAATTTTAAATAATTATTATCAATGGAGCTTGATATTTAAGCAATTAGGCAGAAGTTGAAACCCATACGCTCTTTTCTGCATCTTTCCCAGAGGCATTTTTTACTTATCCCTATATGTTGAAAGGAATGTAGTTTCAAAATGGCTGCAATAAACATTCAAATAATCAAATATAAGGAAGGTGAAGCTGCTCAAACCAGTCTACTGGTGGGCAGAAAGAAACCACTTGCTATTTTGAATATCTATTGGCAAGATGACATACAGATGTCTACAGATGTCCAAGTCTACTGTATATAGAGCATTTTAAGGGTATCAATGTGTAAATTATAAAGTGTCAGGTATTCTATATGCTCTAAGTGTTGAAGGCCAGGACCAGCGGATGGTATAATGATCACGTTGCTGGACTCACATGTAGTCAACCGCTGTTTGAATTCCAGACCTGGCGGCTTAAAACTCATGCCGGATGTATGTGCATATGTGTCCAAAATCCAAGAGGAGAATGGAGGAGAAGGGAATGTGGCATGGCTACCACATGGATTTCTTGCTTTCTGTCTCTCTATCTCACTCTGTCTCTCCAGCAAGTAGACATGCCCTATAGCAAAAATCTCTCTAAAAAAAAATAGTGTTGAGAACCACCTACATTTAATACGACCAGATTTGTTAATAATAGACATTATTTGTTCATTAGTGGCAAGTCTAATTTGTCTAATTCCTAAGTTGCCCAAATCTATTATAATTTATATTTATCTGTTTTTAATTTAGGAACATGTAGTGTTTGATGATTGCTCAATAATGAAAGTTACAATATTCACTTTATTTTCAAAATGTTCCTTCTGGTATATTAGATTTACTTAGCTAATCTTGATTTTTACTTTTACTATATGACATTTATCAGGAATAGAAATCTCAGACCTGCTATTTTCTTTTCCGTATGTGGTAATATTTTATTGTTCTTTTAAGACACTTGTCCATGTTGTAAAGGTAGTTTATGAAGCTACTTTCTCAAACACTCCTAAATCGTGCTACATCATAATATGCCCAAAGAGGATGACCAAGTGAAGGCAATGCTGTTCATTCTATTAGCTCTAAGGAGCCTTCTCTCTTTCTTCAGTAGATGAATAATGCACAGCTCCAATGTCAGCTCTTACATGACTTTATTATTAACTTTACTATTGTTTTAGAAATTAAAGTTCTAAGGGCCAGTAGGTGGTGTGGTGGTTTAGGCACTGGACCCCAGCATGGCTAACCATGGTTCGAGCAACAAACCTGATGGCTTGCTTTCTCACTCTCTCTCTCTTTCTCTGGTGAGCACATGTACCCTACAGCAAAATTTTAAAATAATGATAATAAATAAAAATAAATAAATAATTCTTTAAAAAATAAAGTTTTAACTTTTTTTTGGCTTTCCTGTAACTTGTCTTTTTCCAACCCTGATTTGCTCTCTATGCACTTTAGAGACTTCTGAGCCTCAAAAACCAGGAAAGCAGAGGCAGCGAGTAAGTCCTCAGAACTGCAAAGACAAAGGGACCTCCCAAGCTAATCTCTTCTTTTCACTTCTCTTCTCTCCTCTGTTATTGTTTCTAAGAAAGTTCCATGTGATTTCCACATGCTGTCCACGGAGTGGGAATGCTGGAAAGAGGATGAATATGGGAGAAAGTGAATGTGCAGGGAGACCAATGACAGTCCCTTTATTGAGATTAGTGTGGGGCTCCATGAGGGGTCACATGATTGTAGCAGTATGGGGTGGATTGCTCCAGGAAGGACAGCAATGATTTCTGTCATGGGATTTTAGGCTGCAGGCGGAAGTCATGGAGCTTAGCACTTGCCATTGACAAAGGACAGGCAGCTGGATAGCCAGTTAGCCAATCAAATACACATGGCAAACAAGGTGGTGTACAAAGGACTGGGAGGCAGGAAGGATTCTGCTATAGCCCCTATTGTTGGGAAGACTAAACCCACCAAAATAGGCAGAAATGAAAATAAATACATTGTTTGTATCTACCTTTTTCTATGGCAAATATAAAGTCAGTACAATCCAGAGATGTGGCGTGTTGTTCCTAGATGCAGACTGCCTGGATTTGAATCCTGACTGTACCACTTACTTGCTGTGTGATCTTGGGCAAGTTCTTCAACTTCTCTGTGCCTTCGTTTCACTATAGGTAAAATTGAGATGATAAGTGTATCTATACCATAGGAAATATATGCATAATTCAAGTTAGTTACTTTTATACATTCTATCATATAGTAAATACTAAGTAAATATTAGGGGAAAGCAGTGTTAGGTGTTGAGCAGTTTCATCACTGTCAGGCACTTTGCAAGAACTTCACATGTGCAAGTTCACTGAATACTCTCTAAAGCCGATATGTTGTAGATAATATTACAATTGTCTCATATGGCAAATGAGCAAACTGAGGCACAAAGAGAGGAATAACTCGCCCAGGGTTACACGCTGGCTAAGTGTCAGGGCCAGCACCCACACCCGGGCAGCCTGGCTCCATGACCTGTGCTTCACCAACTGTGGGATTAGCCACAGCCACTTTTATCATGTCTCCTCTTGTCAACCCTCAAACCTTAAGTCTGTATTTAAAAACTTTCCTATAGTAGTCTTTGTGTCTAAAACCTTAATTCTTTCATACTAAATGAGTTGCCCCTTTCTCGAGTCCTGTTTTAGACAACCATTTGTCCTCATCCCAACTCCAAAGCCCCGTGGTTAAATTGACTGTGGCGAAGGTTATGCTGCTGATCGAAGCACAATAGCCCAATTCTCTCTGCCCTCCCACAGGTCTGTTAACAGACCGTAGAATCCCGCATCTGTAGTCCCTCCCGCCTATCTCCATAGAAGCACCACTTCTTGAAGTTATAGAGCTTAATTGAATCTGACTATTTATCTAAAAACTTCTAAAACACAAAGAAAGGCTTACAATTGCTTTACATGGGGTGAAGCTGCCTATTCTAAATATCTCCCATTCAATTTAATGACCTCCCTCTTAGATTTGTCTGTAGGCAATCCTGCTTGGAAAAGCAAAAGCACATTCTGGAACTTAAAATATTATTTGCATGCACTTTCTTTGGTGGGTCATTCAGAGAGTTGTAAAAATGAGAAGAAAAGCCTTGTTTTCTCAGGCAATAACCTCTTATCTCACTTCCTATTTTATTTATCACTGTCTCTATTAATTAAAATATTTCTGGTATTTGGTTCAAGGCCAAGAACACTGCTACTTGCAGGCAATTGTAATGGCTCATCCTCTCTTTCTGATCTTGGAGGTCTGATGACTCAAGTCTGGGCTTTGAGGGTTTCTCCTTCCATAGCTGATGAAGACTAACCACATGAAAGGGGGAGACTCCAGACTACCTTCACTTCCCTCTGTCCATTCTTCTTCATGGATTATTCCCAAGGAGAAAAAAAAGGACAAAACAGAATTCAACTATGATTTTTCCCCCACCTTCCCTTGGTGGGAGAAACTAACACATTTTAGAAAACAGTGCTATCCGCTAACTGTTTGGCAAGTTGACGTGGTAGGTGCCTGGTAGATACCTATAGGATGTAAGTGTATCATGTTGTGCCCAAGCTACTTGGGGGAGACTACTAATTCAGTGAAGCAGACTGAAGGAGTCTAGTGCTAATATTGAATAACAGAGCTTCTTGCCTGATCTGTGGCTCACTCTTAAGTGAAGCACAATTTTCTCAGTGTCAAGTTTCCTTTTTGACTGTGTTTTTCTTCTTCCAGCTATGGCTTGTGTTACTTTTCATCTCCTCTCAAGAGATAGCTGGCAATGTGACAACTACACATTCATGGAAGCTAGGAATTGACTTAGGTTTAATTGAGCAGCTTGTTCCTTACGGGACACAAGATACTGATAAGATTTATTTTATTCATATAACAGTCGCATTTCCTGCCTGTGGGTAAAATAAATCATAGATCTACAAAGAGGGCAATGAATAGTGCATGTTCTGTCACCAAAGCAAGTATTGAAATGACTATTTTAATGCAAATGTTTAGTTATAATTAGGTTATTAATTAATCTCCCTTGGTAAACAGTATCATAAATGAATAGATAAATATATACATTTTATAAATAGTAGGTAATAATAAACTAATTTTATAGATAAAGAAACTAAGGGCTAATGAAAGCAAAATATTTTAAAAGGGAACATTTACTTTCAGTCAGAAGTAGAATTTGAACCCAGACTTTCTGAGTTGTTAAATGTAAAGACCTTCCTTAGTTTTTGCCTCTTTCATAAATTAAAAAAAATTCTGAGTGGTGGGGGGCTGGAAGAGGTTCTAATGAATGAAGCCTTTGTAGAAATGTTTGGAGAATATACTCGTGATAAACAGGCTCCTTTGTTAGTCAGAATAATTTACTATACATATGTACAAATTGTTGTAAGAAGGCTACTAATCTTAGGAGAATTGCTTTTTAAGCATCATTTCTGCTCCAGTACTTTTTTTTTAATTTCACAAATATGTCAAAGACAAATAATTCATTGTTATTTATACTTTGTTTTCAAATGCATAAATGAGTTTCTCAGACAAATTGTTTCAGTCAGGGTTATCCTGATATAAATATGCAAATAAAGATAATACTTTAAATGAGCTTATCTGCATTTTTACTAAGAAATACTACATTATAGTACTAAGTTATATTTCTTTCAGCTAAGTAGAGTTAAGATATATTTAATAGAGGAGATTGTTTAATATTTTGAACATTAATGAATTAGGATACTGTTCATGTGTAGTATTTTGAGAGTCACCATTTATTGCCTTAAAAAAAAAACAAATGCCATATGTATTTGGTTTTTTTTAAGTGTTTCAGTTTATAAGAAAAATCATTGGATGCAGGTTCAATAGCACATGCCACTGTGATGCTGTCCTGTTTTCCACAGGCTAGGACCACGTAGGAGGCCTGAGTTCAATTCCTGGTCCAACCTAAAGGCTATTCACTGTGATGCACCTGTAATCCCATTAGGGAGGTTGATAAAGGGGGATAGCATTATGGCAAAACCGTGTTTATCTCAAGTTTATGTTCAGCAAGAAAAACAGAACATAAACACTTCTGAAAGTGAAAGTATTGGTATCTTGTATTGATAGCCAAGATAAATTAGTGAACTGAGGAGATCTTGGTTCAAATAAATGATTGAAGCTGACAATAGAAGTGAAAATCCCATGCTCAGCCTTCAACAAAGAAAACTCCTGCTGAGTACTGAATATACACAGGAGCTATAAAAATCTCCATGTCAGAGAGTAAGAGACATTTTTACTTCTGACCATGTTTCATATGGAACTAAAGCTTACGTACTTTGAGTTCACAAATCAAACTTGTGCATTTTGCAAAGGAAAAGGTCACTAAGAAAATAAATTATGCTAAGCATAAATTATCCCTATATATATGCTCTTTTTTTTTCTCTCCATGAATCAAAATTCCCCACAAAGGGGAATTTTACTGACTGTTCCCTTGCAGACAGACCAACTGTAATCACATGAGGTAAACATTCACCTCAAGAAGTTATTGTCTTTATGATAAAATAAATGAAGCTTAGAATTGGATCACTTGACCCTTTCTATTATCTTCTTCCAAATCAAAATGCTTGCATCTCTTAAGAACTGGCATTCTCTTAGATCTGCAGTTGGGCTCAACACATTCAAGCTTCAGCATAACCTTCTATGGAGTTGTTGCCTTTTTCTGGAAAATGAGCCTTGGTCTGTCCACCAAGACCACTCTACTTCCTGTCATAATGCTGCTTTCCCTGAGCACACAGAGAATCCTTGCCCTTTTTGAACTTCTTACAGGAAGTCCAGCGGGTTTTAGGGCCATTCGCCATGTTTGCAGGTGTGCTATCTGCACAGAGAGAGCCATTTTATTATTTCAAAATATTAATATCTTCCATTGGATTTAATTTTGAAGATCAAAAGCAAAAACATATTAGAGAGAACTAAAAAATTAAATAAATTCTACATAGGTATATTTAAATTTTTTTAATTCTCAGATAGTTCACCAAATATTTTGAGAATGTCTTTTCTGGAGATATACAAAATATTCCGTTTTAAAAATTGATGCATGTTTACTCTTTTTCTGATTACTGAGTATTTGAGAACTCCATGGCAAAATGGTCTCTTTTTTTTTTATGATTTTTGTCATAGGGTTCCTGTGCTTGCTTGGCAGAGACAGTGAGAGAGAAAGCAAGAAATCACCCCTTGGGAGGGGGTGGTGGTGGTGCGGGTATGTGGCCATGTTGCAATCCCTTTTCCTCTCAGGATTTTGAGCATGCACAAACAATGCACCCAGTGTGATTTTTAAGCTGCCGGTCTGGGACACGAACTACAGTTGGCCACCTTATGCCACCTGTTGGCCCCGTGATTTTTTTTTTTTTCTAATAAGGAATATACACATGTCTTACCTGTTTTCTCAGTAGAGTTGTATTATAGTCTTTGAGAAAGGTATAGTTTGAAAAGCTATATACAGTTTTAAAGTTTAGGAACAAAATTTTAATACTCTAGCATGTCTAAATACTAACACTATGTAAATAAAATATAGTGGTTTTGTTTTGGTTTTTGTTTGTTTTTAATGAGATGGAAAGAGTATAGGTGAAGTAGATGAAGAACAGGACTAGAGGATAAATGATCACAACAGCACCACCTGTTTCATGAGCCACCCTCACATGAAGAATTCCCTTCCCCTTGAACATGACTGAGTAATAAAACTCGGTTTCCATCTTGTTCACTACAACACACGTACTTCAAGCCCTAGATTTCTGTGTTCAAAGACCATTTATCCTGAGGTCGCCAAGTTGAGGAAGTAGACACATGGAGAGGCCATGCGTGGATACTCTGGCTAGCAAATCCCCGTGTTTGAGCCTTCCTAGATCAGGCTCTAGACATGTGAGTAAATGAGCCTTCACAGAATTCTAGCCCCCCCTCACTGAGATTCCTCCAGACTTGGAGTTAAGTCCTGAGATATCATGAACATCCAGAATATCCCCTCTGTTGTCTGAAATACTGATCCATAGACTCTGTTATTACAAGCTGCTAAGTTTAGGAAGTAATACAGAAAATCAACAGTAGTGACTGGATAATTATCATTTACTTAGGCATACACACAGGGCTTACCATGGTGCCTATCACTAAACTAGCTATGAAAGAACGGTGCAGGGAACCAGCAGTTAGCGTAATGGCTATGTCGCTGGACTCCCACGTAGTCGACCGCGGTTCGTGTCCCGGACCCGGTGGGTTAAAACTCACGCTGGGCGCGTGTGCGTGCGTGCCCAAGATTCTGAGAGGAGAATGGAGGAAAAGGGATTGTGGCATGACCATCCCCCCTTGGGGGTAATTTCTCGCTTTCTGTCTCTCTGTCTCTCTCTGTCTGTCTGGCGAGCGCACGTGCCCTATAGCAAAATCCTCTCAAAAAAAAAAAAAAAAAAAAAAAAGAACAGTGCATAAGGCATATCTGCTTACCAGAAACTTGCATTCTAGTAAGGATTATAATATGAATAGAATGTCTTAAGTGCTGGTTGTTAGGCTAATACATTTACTGTCTTTCTCTCTTCTTAATGGGTTAACTATTTCGGTTTCACATGAATTTAGTAAGATTCAATACATATAACTTGAAGGCTGAATATATCTGTGTGCTCCTTTAAGTAAAATTCTTATTTTTCTACTTTCAAAATAGTATTTGAAAAAAAGCCTCAGAGACCACCTAAGCTCCAAGTAGAGGAAAATGCCTTAATACCAGAATGATGTACTGTGCTAGTTTATGTGACTTAATGTTTACATGGTTTGTGATTTTTTTTTCTGACCATTTAAAGATTGTGAAAATCTCAGTGAATCAAATTTTTGAGAATCTAGGCATGAAGCTATTTTATAACTCTATATTACTTACCCTGTCATGTTTGGGCTATAAGTTTAAATCCAGATGTTTCTGAAAGCTGTTACTGAGCATGGCTGACTGGTGATCTCCCAAATGTAAAATCAGTTAGCACCATCTGTTCAATTCCCAAAGGTTTGAAATTTTTGCAATAAAATCTATCCCAGAGTCACCTTTTCTTCACTGATGAGCATAGATCTGGTCTCTGATAAAACAGGTACAGGAATATTCATGTAAATATATGAAATGCTTTGCTTATTATATTCTTTTCTGATTAAAAGTTACTGGAAAATGAGAGTAAATACAAAGAACATAGCTATTTTTGTATTCTTTGACTCAGTAATACAATGTCTGGAATCATTCCCAAGGAAATAACTCAACAGAAGAAAAAAGCAATATATATAAACCTACTTATTACAGCTATCATAGCAGAAACATTGGAGATCATAACTATTATTATTTATTTCGTACCTACTACGATACCTTCCATGCCTGGTATCTAATCCTTAAAAATACCTGAAAGATAAGCATTAGCTATAAGCTTTGAATAAGAAAATGGTGTGCAAGCTCTCATAGCAATAAATGGCCAAACTGGTAGACATTCTAACTCAGGATAAAGAAAGGGCATGTCTTTAGTGACCTCAAGACTGCAGTTGGCTTGATAGTTAAGGCACTAGACTCCCACATGGCTGACCACAGTTCAAGCTGGACCTGGTGATTTGCTTTCTCACTTTCCTTTTCTTACTCTCTGTCTCTCTCTGGTGAGCACACATTACCTACAGCAAATTAAATAATAATAAATGAAATAAAATGATTATTAAAAAAATCATATTTGGACAAGAGAAGATACCCGTAAGATGTTGAAAGAACAAGTAGGTTATAAATCTGAATAATTACAGTGCTAAAAATAATAACCAATATTTTGAGGAGTTAATACATACCAAGTTCTGGGGCGACACTTTAAGGGCATTAGTTTGTGTGACTCTCACCACTCTGTACATAGGTACTGTTTTGTCCTTTTATAGAAGGGGTGTGTGTATTATAGGCCTGACTTTATGTATAGGAAATAGGTCATGAGTGTAAATTTACAAATACAGGCACACAACTATTGGCAAGGATCACATCCCAAGTAGTTACAGTGATTACTTTCTAGTAATGGAATTGAAGAATATCTTTTCATTTTCTCTTCTATGACTATTTTAGTTGTTGTACAATATGAACATTACCAATTTTCGATCAAAGTAACGTAAGCTTTATTTGAAAGAAAGAAATAAAAGGTCTATTTAGAATAGGCCTGTCAGTGGTATGGTGGTTAAGGTGGATGGATACCCCATGGATGACTGTCCAGTTCAATTCTTGGGCCGGATGGCTTGAAAAACACTCTAGGTGCATGTACATGTGTGCCCCAAATTCAGAGATGAGAATGGAGGAGAAGAGACTGCAGTGTGGTCATCCCCCCGACCCCCCGAATTTCTTCTCTCTCTCTCTTTCTCTCTCTCTCTCTTTCTCTCTCTCTCTCTCTCTCAGAAGTGCATGCTCCCTATAGCAAATAAAAAAAAAGACAAATAAAAATAAGCAAGAATTAAGTGGACAAGACGAGATAAGTATATTTAAAACCATAATAAAATTTCCAAAAGATTTCAAAATTACTATTCTCAAGGTAAATAAATATGAAGGTACCTTTACAAATAGTAGCAGAATCTGTACAAAAGGAAACACTGGAGACATATTTTGGGACAGGGAGTTTTCCTTTGATTTCTCTATGTATTACCATCAAAACAGCTATCTTCTTATAAGACAAATTCTGAATCTGCTTTTATCATATTGTGATCATTTATTCATTTTATACAATTTTTTATTTCTTACTCTCTTGTTTCTGTACTTTTGTTGAAAAATTAATGTTGAGAGCACTTAAAATTGTAAATTATAGAGACAAAAATTTGGTTGGGGTAGTCCACATCTTTGGTTGATTTTTATCCTGTCTATTCAGAGGAAGAAGTAAATTAAAAGAATTTTATTCATGAATTTACAAGTTATAAAACAGAAGACAAATAGTTTATCTAGGTTTATCTAGGTTTGTAGAATATAAATCCAAGGTTATGTGCTCCAGGATTTAATGTAGCAAAGAGAACAAAAAGAAATATAGGAGGGAAATTAAGGAAGTTCTGACTATGCAAGATAAAATACATGAAATTACTTTGTAGGAACTTAATATCTATCCCACTGTGGGGACCAGCAAATGGAGTGGTGGTTAGGGTGCTGGACACTCCCACATGCCTGACTACAGTTCAAGTCTTGGACCTGGTGGCTTTCTCTCTCTCTCTCTCTCTAGTAAAATTAAAAACAAAAATGAATGAATAAATAAAAAATAAAATAATTCTAAAAAAGAAAAATATTGATCCCACTGCAATCTTCATTAGGCAGCCAGAATTTTCCAAAAATCAAAACCAATCACGCCATTCCACTAGTTAAAACACAGGAATGAACCCATAAAATCCTCAGAATGAAGTTCAAATTCTGTATCTTACCTCTATACATTGGCACTTGCTTCCTTCTCTATTTCACCTTTCACAATTTTCTCCGTTGTTCTTTATGTTCTGGCCATCTCTAAATCCTAGTAATTCTGTGACAATATCATGGCTTACTCTTTTGACGTTGTGCATGCTTTGCTGCAGGAAATTACCTGCGTCTCTCCTGCTCCATCTTCCAAACTCTACATAATGGATACGTATGGATTACTGGAGGAATAACTGAATGACTAGATGTGATATATGTCTTGCAACTCACTTTTAGGTGATAGAATTTGACAGGGAGGGTGATAAACAAGATAGTAAAAACTTACCTTCAAAGTTTTTAAAGAGCAGAGACAATCATCATAGTAAGACAATGAGTTTGGATTCTGCAGTTGTGTTATGAAAGAGTGAAGCAGGAATAGCAGGGAGAGTAAAGGAAATAAACTCTAAAGTAATAGAATAATTAGACAGATACATGAATAGAGGGGGAAGTAGTAAGGAAATCAGGCAGCAGATTAAATTTTGAGTGGAAAGTAATAAAATCAGACCAATACAAATAAACTGGAAGTTTTAATCAATAATATTGAGATTTTAAAACTGGATTCATTGCAAAAAATCTTTTATTCAGGTAATAAGTGCTTGTTGTGAAAAATGCAGTATTTCTGTATCTATGTGATATGGGACCATCGATTCTGGATGCCTTTCATAATAATCCTTAATATTGTATAATGTGATATTGACTGCATTCCCGTCTTTCTAAATGAGAGGAAGAAAGGATGATCCTAAGTTATTATAAAAGTTGTCAACCCGGGATAAAGAGTCATATTCTGTGTTCCATTTCCCTGTTTATCCTTTAAACAAGTTATATAGCACCAAATGTGTTAGGGAGTTGAGTTACTTAAGTCTAAGTTACTTACATTGTGACTTCCATCCACTTAAAAGTACACACTTTCACTATCAGGCAAAATACACACTACATTAGTCTATTTGTGTTATATACACATTTAAATAAAAGAATGCATTTTTTTTAGTCTCTTTGATTTTTGTAAATTAAGTGAATCCCACTAAAAAAAAAATACCATGGTTCTATTCTAAAATAAAGGAATTAACCATTCCAAGGAAGAATCATGTTATGTACCAAGAGTCTCTTTAGAGAGGTATTAAGGTACAATAAGTGATATTTGATGACCTACACGGCTCATGTTGCTTATTATTTTTTTTAAGCTACCTGAGCCTGATGATAGAGTCATTGTATTAACACATCTGTAAGCATGTGCAGTCTCTAATAGCAAACTGAAGCCCTGTTTAGCATTTCACACTGGATGGTACTTGATAATGCATGTTGTGACTTTGTATGACCCAGAGATAGCTGGTTAATATTGGGAATATGCATCAACTGATAGTCCTGCAAGTTTCAGAGGAAATGTTTGAGTAAAAATCTGGTTCTGTAAAAACATAGACATTTCATGTTTGCTCAGCAAGAATAGTGGTCTTGAAACATGGACTGTGTGGCTATTTAAGCAAAGGCATATTTATGCCTGGAAATAAAATATGCTCACTGGGAAATTCACATTCTCTTAAAAACACACATTCCTCTTACATTCTCATGACTTTGTATCATGGAGTCTGATTCACTCTAACTGACCAAGTCCTCTGGAGAACTGAAGAACTCAAACTATTGATAGGTGATGACCAGGCTGTTGGTAGTGGAGATGAGGAGAGACATTTACATTCTTTTATGAAAAACAAGTGGGATAAAATGAGAAATCTTCAATTAGCCCATCTTCTCTACTTGAACAAAAAGACAAACCAGAATTATTTTCCTGCCTCCTGCCTTTTTTATAGGAAAACACGCTATTTTACCATCTGTAATCCACTTATATGAGGAGAAAATGTGCATTATGAAAAAACTATGCATAGATTTCAATTATTTTTCACTAAAATAAACTCATACTTTACATTTCCATTAAGTTTTTGAAGTCCCCTTGTATGTCTGTGTGTGTGAGTGTGTACACATGGTTGTGCATGAATATAGTTTTGCTTTCAGCATGTGATACATGAATTGGGCAGGCTACTTTACCTTTCAGACTTCAGACTTCCACATCTATGAAATGAGAATAATAGTGCGTTCCTCAGAAGGTTGTCATAGTGATTATGTGAGACAAGAGTCACTAAGTACCTAATAAAGCATGGCACCTAGTATGAGTTTAATAAGTTGCAATTTTCTTTCCTTATTAATTGCCAGAAGGTATGTGTGCTTGCAAGAGAGAGACAGAGAAAGAGAAAGAGAGGAGGGAAGCACTCCTAATCGGGGTTTCATCACACTGCCATCCCTTCACCTTCACTTCTCCTTCCTGTGGGGATCTTGGGAAGCCCAGTGTGTTTTTCAAGCCACAAGGGCCAGGATTCGAACCATGATTGGCCATATGGAATCCAGTTCCCTTAATCACCAGGCTATGGGGCAATTTAACTTCCTCCTAAAAAGGGCTGTAATGAAAGAAAAGAAAATAGTAACTTCACACTGGAGAAGGTTGACAAACAAGACCTGGAGCCTGGTGATCCAAGTCGAGATCAACAGTAATAAGTCATGTTGGTAAGTCATGTTCGGTTATCGACATTACAACAACAGCACAGAATGATACTTTTCTCTGTGATCTTTCTCAAAGCTCATAACCCCTATCCAATCATGACCAAAAAAAAATCTTTTTTAAAATCTCAATTTAAGGACCTTCTACAGAATGTCTGACAAATACTGCTCAAAAATGCTAGGTCATCAAAAAAGCAAGAGGAATCTATGGAGAAATGATGAATAAATGTAATGTGGTATTTTGGATGGGAACCTGGGCCACAAAATAATATGAGATAAATTAATGTGAAAAATGTGGACTGTATTTAACAGGATGATTAAATAAGTAAATAGACAAGCAGATATACGAATCCCCATGAAAATGTTTACTTCCCTGAATTTGATACAGATGCATGGTTATGTTATTCATTTGATTTCTGTAGATCTCAAGAAGAACTTTATCAGCTAATTATATTGTAACATGAATAGTTCTTCTCTCAATGAAAATCTGATAACAAATCAGGTAGCTGGGCAATGCTTGCTATGTACAGTGAGTTATTTGAGTAGAAAAGGGTCTGCAAAAATATAGATTCCAGTTCCTCAGTATAAAGAATTCTTTAAAATCCTCCTGATATGAGAAAGGTAACAAACAAACAAACAAACAAACACCTTGCCCTAAAGCCTGTAATGCAGGGCAACTGGTGGTGCGTTGGTTAAGGTGACTGGATCCCATATGGCAGATCCCATATGCACAATTCAAGCTGACTTGACAGCTTGAAAAACATGCCAGAGACCAGCAGATGGAGTAATGGTTACATTGCTGGACCCCAACATAGTCAATCACAGTTTGATTCCCGGACCGAGGCTTAAAGCTCATGCTGGGCATGTGTGCGTGCGTGCCCACAATCCTAAGAGCAGCATGGCCATCCCCCCTTGAATGGGGGTGATTTCTTGCTTTTTGTCTCTCTGTCTCTCTGGTGAGTACATGTGCCCTATAGTAAAAATCTCTCTAAAAAAAAAAGAAAAAAAAAAAAAAAAAAAAAAAAAAAAAAAAAAAAAAAAAAAACGCCAGGCACATGTGCATAAATACCCAAAATGTGAAAGGAGGAATGAGGGAGGAGGGATTGGAGCGTGATCATCCCCTGTGGAGGGTGCTTTCTCATCTTCCCTCTCTCCGTCTGGCAAGCACATGTGCCCTATAGCAAAATTTTAAAAAATAAAGAAAAAGAAGGAAAAAGAGAAGAAGAAAAGAAGAAAGAAAAAGCCCTGGAATACTTCCTAATGTTTGTGGGTGACATGATAGTTACAGGCAGAAAAGTTTATACTTCTAGAAAACAAAGACCTTTGTGAGCATATAAAAGTGAATTTGCCAGGTCACTGAGGATGAATTACATGCAATCTGATGTATTCTTTTATTACCTCTCCGCAATAATGCAAATGAAAAAACTTAGTAGATTTGCTAATGGCACACACTTAACATAACATTACAGACTCTATAAATGTCTTTCTCCTAAGCCCTTGAGGCTACAGGCTTTTAAAGTGAGTGAGAATGCTCAGGATATAATTTTTTCTTTCAAAAAGCATATTAATTTCCTGTCTATCATTAAAAGGGGTATAAGTTGTACCAGAACAAGAAATTAGAATGATATAGTCATCTTATTGAAGTATTTACTATAAAACAAAATATCTCCAAACATTTTTTATGTTCCATGAGCTCTGGAAAGTTGTTTTTTGTTTTTGTTGTGAGAATATGGTTATGGTTTTGACGCCTCTGTTCTGTAACAGTTGTGAATGACATTACGCAGATTGTACAGAGATCAGTTGTGGAATATTCTCTGCTCATTTCAGCCTACAGAGAGTGGTTAAAGGCAACATGCAACCAAGCCAGCAAAGTCTGTATGATGTTATTCTTTTGTATGCCTCATGAAAAGGCATTTTTAAAATGTGGCATGGTGTTGTTATCCATATTCCTTATGTCAAATCTCATCGCTTGGTAACACGTGAGAAACATGTTGTATGTTAGCTAGGAGCTTATGAAGTACAATTTGAAAAGTCAGAAATCTGGCTTAGCTTTCAAATAAAAAAAAGGAGATTGCTGTGATAAAATTGCATAAATTAGGGATGGAAAAACATCCTAGACTTTGGCCAATTTAAAGCTGATTTGTGGGCTGTGTTTATTGCCTGTCTTAGTTTTCAGAGATGACATAACTAATGGCATTGTTCTCCAAGAGTGTGAGAATGGTTGTGCCTTAAACTTTTCCACAATGACATTCTTTGTATATAATAAAGTCTGTCCTAGAGCTTGTGCAGATAGTTCATAAAGCCTGTGGTTAATAAAAAATTGCTTTCCAAGGTTGCATTTGTTCATTTGTTCCTTCACTAAGTATTTGTTGACTGATACCATGTGTGCAAAGCATTGTGTTAAAACACAGAAGACAAAGATGAACAAAAGCAAACGTCGTCACTAACCTCACAGGGTGGACAGTCCCATAAAAATTGGATCAAGTGGTCACACAGATAGTGGTGTTTTAAGTTAATAGAGATAGAGAAGAGATACATAGAACAATGAAAATAAAAAGTAAAGAATTGGACTTGGTCAATATATAAATGGATCAGCTAGTGAAATACACATTTACAATGCTCAGGAAGTTCACATTTCCCTTAAATGTGAGCTCTAGATACCAGGAGCTGTTATGTTGAAGTTGTTTGTCCTTGCCTGTAGCACCTATGACATACTAAAGACACTATACAAATTTACAAAAAAAAAAAGAGAAAGAAAAAAAGAAGAAAGAAAAAGAAGACAGAGAGAGAGAGAGAGAGAGAGAGAGGAGAAAGAAAAAAAAAAGAAAGAAAATTTTAAAAAAGAGAACTAAATGAGCACGCCCTGTTTCACGGCTATACCCTAAAGGTTGGTAGTTGTACTGTGCAAAGCAACAAGTACCTGTGCTGTGTTTTCCCAGTTTCACTATAGCTGGTTCATGCAGGTAACCTAGTTACTATTCTCTTTTATTACCACTTGAATCTCACTCTCGAACAATTGACAAAATCTGAGGAAGAAAGTTGATTGAGTACAAGTAGCCCAAATATATCAGCTGGATAGGTAACGTTCCTTTGTGAATACCTTGTAATTTTATCTCAGTTGGAAGGGTTCCTTCCACTTACCACAGGCCTCCTGTAATGTTTGAGGAGTTTAAATTTCAGGAAGGAGACATGCTTAAGAATGTTCAGCAACAGCAACCCATGCATATGTCCAGAAGATCTAAAATAACTGTATTCTGCAACTTTGTGGTTAAAACCCTGTTATTACTCTTCCTACTAATATTATATATAGTTGAAATGCATATAATTGCTTTAAAAATATCTAACCCAAATGAAATACAACCAATGCAGAATAAAGTAGGATAGCTGGAATGAATGTTTTGATAGAAGAGGCTTAGCAATTCAAACTAACAACTGCTTTGAATGATTTTTTTAATCTCATTTTTATTTTTAAAACTGTATTATTTATTTTTATTTGACCTAAATAAGTGAGTAATGCCAAGTCAACAAAAGTATCCCTTTTCTCAGACTCAGATCATGGACACTAATGTTAAAAGGGAAACCTGAAGCCTGCCTAGCTCTATCTCCTAACCAACATAGAATACATAAATTAGGTGGTGTCCATCCCTGATAGTTCAACTTGTTTCGAACACATGTAACGAAGGAGAAATCACTACTAGGTGGGACAGGCAACTCTACTGCGAGCATACTCTAGTACATAGAAAACACTACCTTATTGGGGACCAGCAAGTGGCATGGTGGCTAAGGCACTGACACTCCCACATAGCCAACCACAGTTCTAGTCCTGGCCCTGGTAGCTTGCTTTCTCACTTTTCTTCTCTTTCTGTCTCTCTCTGTTTCTCTCTCTCTGTCTCTCTAACTCTCTGTCTGTCTTTGGTCAAATTAAAAAATAAATGAATGAATAAATAAAATTAAAATAAATATTAAAAAACACTAATCTATCAATGATGGGATTACTATAGCATAATTATTGTTGCTGTTGTATTTTAGAGAGGTCATTGTACCTCCCTAACATTTCTTTTTTGTCCAGTTATGCATTCTTATTCATCTCTTTTTAATAGCCATTAGCTGGTCAATTTTACTTTAAATTGTAAAGACAAACATAGTTTTCATAAGACTGAACACAGGATCACATGTTCCTCACAATAAAAAAAAAAAAAAAAAAAAAAAAAAAAAAAAAAAAAAAAAACTAAAACAAAAACTACAGGACTGGGAGCCAGCAGGTGGCATAGTGTTTAAGATTCTGGATTCCCACATGGTCGACTGTTGTTTATATCCTGGACCTGGCAGCTTGAAACCTATGCCAGGTGTGTGTGTGTGTGTGTGTGTGTGTGTGTGTGTGTGTGTATGTGTGCCCAAAATCCTAAGAGGAGAATGGAAAAGGGTTGTGATGTGGCCGTCCCCTCTGGGGGGGTGATTTCTTGCTTTCTGTCTCTCTCTCTCTGGTGAGTGCATGTGCCCTATACCAAAAGTTTCTCTAAACAAAAAGGAAAGAAAGAAAACCAAAGGACTGTTCTGTTCATATTCTGGGCATTCTACTTCTTTTATTTCAACCAAGACTTTGGTCATTCTTAGTAGCTTTATGATACTACTAGATCATACTACCCTAAGTATGGCCTCAAGTTTCTTTACATGAACAAATTTTATAACTGTTCTTCCTCATCCATGTGTTTTTGTTTGTTTTATTTTAAGCTAAAAGTAAAAGCTTCAAGTTATCTATATTAACTTATATTTTTGGGTGGGTTTGTCATTTCTATCCACCAGGAACTTTAAGAATATTGAACCATATGGGCCAGCTGGTTGTATGGTGGCTAAGGCAGCTGATTCAACTTGGCTGACTGCATGGTTTAATTCCCAGACCCCGTGGTGTGAGAAGCATGCCAGTTGTGTGCATATGCATGTCCAAAATCCTGAGAAGAGAATGGAGAATGGAGGAGAAGGGATTGTGGCATGATCATCCTTTCTGGGGGTTGTTTTCTCTCTTTCTCTCTCTCATTCTATTTTTCTCTGGCTAGTGCAAACACCAATAACAAATTTTTTTAAAAAAGATATTGAGCCACTTGTCCAACACATTATATTTTAATTGTAATTTAAGGTTATCTTCACCCTTGAAAGTCTTTGTTCAGAGTCTGCTGCCTAGCCATGACTTTGAGTGAGACCTGGATGAGGAATAGCATTCCATCATTCTACTTATAGCCCATCAAGATGGAATGAAGTCCTTAGGTAAAAATGAAGGAAAATAAACAATTTAATTTAGATGTTTCCCAATTATAAGTTTTAAACAATTAGTATTCAGGAAAATGCTGAAACCCCTGCATTTTTCTTGGTATTAAGAATTATTTTTTTTCTTAATTCTTTTTTCATTCTAACCTACATAAAATGTAGGAGGTAGACTAGGCCTAGAAGGTTTAGCATAGAGCAGTGAGGAGCAAGAGATGATACTAGCTTTTTGTGAGGTAAAAAACCCTACTTTAGTGGAAGAACCAGAGATCATTCTTTTCAGCCTTAAATCGGGTTATTGACCTCTGTGGGACTGGATCACAGTTTCCTTGAGGAGTGCTCCTTTAAAAAACAAATAGATAGATTATCTCTAGTGCTTAATGCAGATATCTTTGGGATCCAAATGTGCTTTATTAGTAATTTCATCAATAGGTATTAACCTAAATACCCAGGAAAACCTTATCCTGATTCATACCTCATACTCAGTGAAATGGATATTTAAGCAATTGAATTGCCCCTTAGAATTTAGAGGAATTTGTAAGTTGTTTAGTCTAACTTCTCCCTGCATACAAAATACCTCTCACTCAGTTCAACCTATCACAATCCCCATTATAACACCCCGATAGTTGACTGTATAGTCTGCTCACATATTTTCAGTGCCAGGGTTAGCTCTAGCTGGACAGTGGAAAGACTCCCAGAAGGAGCAGGAGTTCTAAGCATTAGAAAGTCCTCTCAGATGGAAATCTTTTCTGGAACTTGTTCCTAGAACTGCACCTCCTAGCAATATATAAGTTAAATTAATGTGCACTTGGCAACCTCCTAAGTATCTGAGGACAGTAATTGAGTGGAAAGAGTTAGATGAGGATTATGAGAACAGAAATCCCACACTAGTTCCTTGCCCAAAATTGTGTTTGAAAAGCTACTAGTTAGCATGATGTTTTAAATCAACTTGCCCAAGGAAAATAATATAGTTCTGTGGATTATTTATCCTTAGCATATGGCTGCTACTAGCAATCTTGAGAGATGTTATTTAGCTCTATATTGGATTTATTTGGAAATCAGGTGTATGCTTAAGGGAAAAAGACGGTAAATTTAGACTCATCATTTAGCATATATGGGGACGAGTGTATCTTTGGTCACTTAGTCTTTTGGTGAAATTCTGTTATTGTTCTTTAATATTTCACCCTGAACTATGTAACCATACTGTGATTATTATCTTCAGCCATGTCTCTTAATTCTTTAATATGAGGTAAAAAATTGGCTCACCTGGGAAATTTTCATGTCCCCTCTACACTGATTTATTTCACTCTGTTTTCCTGCTCTGTCTCCTTGTGCACATCCTATCCCTAGTCATCACCCTTACCATACAGTGTTGGTGGTATTCACATCTGACTCAACTCCTGACAATAGTACTTACTATATTCCAAGTTCTGTCTACGGGATTTACCTATTAACTCAGTCTTCACAGTGAATTGATGGGGTTGTAACTATTATTCCCATTTCAAAGGACAAGAAACTGTGGCACTGAGAGTTGAAAAAATTATTCAAAGATATAAAACCCCAAGTTCCAGACTGCTTGTCTAGAATAACACCTAGAAGGCAGAAGAAGGCTTTTATCCTAGTAAAACACCTTGTATGTCTTAAACATGCTAGGGACTAGATAGAGATAGTTGTCAGGAAAAGTCAGAGTGCATTTTCCTATGCTTTTCCATGCAAGAATGCATCATGACTTTCCAGACCACCCAATAGTTAAATGAAGGAATGAATGAATATTCTTTTTCTAACTACTGGAAGTATTTTCCATGACAGAAGACATAAATAGTCAAGTCTTTAAAACTGGAGAAGACATTAAAAATATGTCCCATTCAAGCACTTATTTTGTACTTGGAAAAACCACAATGCCTAGAGCTATATTGTCTGCTCTGCTCATGATCGTTTTGTCGTTTAGCTAGGATGTTTATTTTGCCTTGACCACATGCCAGAAACTGCTGCAAAAGCTCTTCATGTATTATCTCACCCAATCCTCATCTGAGATGAATGATTTTATTAACTTCATTTTAGACGTGAGGAAACTGAGGCATACAGAAATGATCCAATGTCACATAGCCGTCATATGGTAGAGCAGGGACAAGAGCTGAGGTTGGCTCACTTTAGAATTTATGTTTCCTGCCATCCTACCTAGGCTTTCACTTGCCTAATTACGGCCAGATCTAGCCCCAAGTGAATGCTCAATCCCAGAGTCTCTTCTTAACCTGTTCCTATATTTAAAAAAATACAATTGTTCTAACTTTAGATCAATCTTTACACGGTCTAAATTTAATAGCATACTTAATATATGATTTATGTAATGTGAGATTTAGAGTTTCTTGATCTTTCAATATATTCTACATGTCTACAAAAGTTACTCAGAGAAATCCTTATGCAACTTTTTAAGAAATCCTTTAATTTAGCCTGAAGAAAAAAATTTAAAAAGGTTATTTATGAGTACTTTAAAATTGCCAACAGCTATACACAGGAATTGAAATATATATTTATATTTATGTATTCATATCACCTAGCTTATTCAAAATGAATTCAGAATATTTTCTCTGCCAGCATGGATTTCTATTTTTTTTGGGCAGGGGGAGAGGTTTTTGCTATAGGGCGCATGCACTCACCAGAAAGAAAGAGAGAGACAGACAGAAAGCAAGAAATCACCACCCCCCAGTGGGGGATGGCCACGCCGCAATCCCTTCTCCTCCATTCTCCTCGGGATCGTGGGCACGCACCACACACGCCCAGTGTAAGTTGAAGCCATGGGTCCAGGACTCAAACTGCGGTCAACTACATGAAAGTCCAGCGATGTAGCCATTACACATCTGTTAGTACCGCCATGAATTTCTATTTTTAAAAAATGTAGCACAATGACAAAGTCACTGCCTTCTATCTATTTACAGACAGATGTATTACTGTTGAAAAGATATTAATAGAATTCTTATTGATCCTAGGTTAAGTGGAATATATTCCAAGTCACAGGAAGATACTGAGAGGCTGTATTATTTACCCATGCTGCATAATAAATTATCCAGAATTTAGAACTTGTAACAATACACATTTATCACCTCACATTTCTGTTGGTCAGGAATGTGGCACAGCTCAGCTCACATGGCTCCTCCACTTCAGGGTCTCTTCTGAGGCCATAATCCAGGTGTTAGCTGAGGCCAAGTTCTCTGAAAGACAGACTGGGAAAGATAGGTCTCTTGAATTCAGTTTCTCACAGGCAGTAGAATGTAAGTTCACAGTTTCTTGCCACATGGGCCTCTCCAACATTCAGCTTGCTACATCAAAGCATGCATGCTGAAAAGGCCAGACAGTCTACTAGAAAAAATGGAAGTGACAATCATTTGCAACCGTAACAAGAGTAGCATCTTATCAACTTTGGAGTAGTTTATTGATTAGAGCAAGTCACTCAATCCAACACATGTTCTGGGGAGAGGGTTACACAGGTATGTGAGTTTTATGAGGCAAGAAAGATATGGCTATTGTAGAAGCTTGCCTACCACAGGGATAAAATTAGAAACTTTATGAGTTTAATGACTTTCTCCATCTTTATTAGAGTCGTGTATTTTGCAAGGGAGAAGGTAGATGGATTGGTTGGTTGGCTGTTTTATGCTTGCTATTAGTTTATAAATTATATTTAAAAAAAACTCTTTTAAATGTTTTTACCTTATATTGAAGATTGTGTTAAATTTTGGTTGAAAAACAGCAAGAAATTGTTTTTTTGCATGTTTGGGTATGTGATTCATAAGCCCTGTACTTCTAAATGGTCCTCCAAACCCGAATTGCTTTTTATTCCTTTATCCATGGGGCCACCAGTAGAAGGAACCGGATGGTCACCTGTGAGATGAGGGCCTGTGTGCCAGCAACCTCATCTGTGAAGATCTTATGCCTTCAACCCATCAACTTCTAACGACCCCTTTTTTTTTTTGTCTTCACCAAAGACTTCATTGTTGATTCTGTGATTTTCACACTAATACTTCACCCTAAATTTCTCTGTGTGGTTGAACCTAGTTATCTAGTCAATGTTGGCTTTTTCATGCGAGGCTTCATGCAACCTAGAGCTAGTCAGTGTTGCTTACCTCATGGTAAGCCTAACAGGATTGGTTCCACATTTGACCTTCAGCTTTGTCTCTGTTTCCTCTCTTTACATCTTTGCCAAAATCAATGTCATTGTGACTACCATCTGAAAGCATGTACTTAATTTCAGTTCAACTAAAAGTGCTGGTAGCTAATCCCCCAGTGAATGGAAGCATACAAAACCTGTATTGTCTCCTCCAAAAAGTTTATAATCCAAGATAAAGCACTCATGAGAATACTTCGCAGTTAATGAATAAAACTTTGGCCACATGTACTTTATTTATTAAACGGAAATTTCCTGCACTTGTCTTGTGTATCTTCTGACAAAAAATGATGATAAGTAATACACGTAAAGATTTAGTTCTAAAACAGTTATTGAAAGCATTTTATTTGTTTCAGTTTGTAGACAGAACCCCGTATATCTTTGATATACACGTATTTTTTATATTTAAACATTTATTTATTTATAAGAATACAATCATCATCAAGCAAAGTATAACTGGCATCCAGAATTGGTTTCTTGTATATGGTATACTTTGTCTATGGCATGTTTTCCATTTGAATCTGACCTCAAATTGACTAGAATTTAATAGGTTTGGTAAGATTAAGTGCACAATATAATGGAATTCTGCCAATATTTTTTAAAATGTGTTTTATAGACTCTGAAACACCAGTGATTTAAACAGCATCATCATTTTCGGTGAAAATATAAAAACACTGCCTACTAAACCATGACACCATCATTTTTCATTTATTTATTTTTTAGTGTGATTTCTGGTTTTCATATAATCATTGAATGTTTTGTTTTGGGGTATAGTGTGGTTTTTCAAACATACACACAATGTGTTATAATCAGTCAAGGATTTAGACATATTCATCTTCCTCGAATTGAACATTACGTTATATTGTGCACTTTCAATTATAGTTCTGTTTTTTTAAAGTATACATTAACTAATACCATCATATCTTCCATTTTTGTGTAAGGTATATCTTAAAAAGTTAAAATGTGAGGCTAATTAATAGTAATCATTTGGAGATGGAGGATCACCAAGTTGCTTCGTTTAAATATCTGCTATGAATACAGACAAGTGACTGCTACTTAGGGTTTTTAATAGTATGAGTACTTTACACTAAAATTTAGTTGATGTTAGTCCTAGTGTTATTAATCACTGAGTGTTACAAACGTTTCCACTGAAATGCACCTAAGTAGAGAGAAAGAATGAAGCCCCCTAAACCTTGGGTACAGCCTGAAATGATCTTGCTCATTTTCCAATTTATAAATGTAAGGGACCAGCCCTTAGCGTAATGGCTATGTCGCTGGACTCCCATGTAGTCGACCGTGGTTCGTGTCCCGGACCTGGTGGCTTAAAACTCACGCCGGGCGTGTGTGCATGCATGCCCAAGATCCCGCCCAAGAGGAGAATGGAGGAGAAGGGATTGTGGCATGGCCATCCCCTCTGGGGGGTAATTTCTTGCTTTCTGTCTCTCTGTCTCTGTCTTTCTGGTGAGCGCACGTGCACTATAGCAAAAACCTCTCCCCCCCAAAAAAAAGAAATTATAAATGTAAGATAGGAAGTAAAATGACAAGTTATGATTTTAAAATATACAATAATGCTTTTACTTATAAATTTTACAATAAAATTGACTTTCTATAAAGATATTCCCTATGTTTCCATTGGCTTTGTGTACTATAGGCACACTGCAATGAGTTCTGAGGTTCAAGTGCTCCAGAGACTCAGGCAACCAGAGGCAATGAGTAGATTTAGCAAAGATTCTTCATGAGTTTTGATGACCAAAACTAAACAAAACAAAACAAAAACAAAACCTGAAAAAAGGCCAAAAATAAATTGCTCAGTCTCATTAAACAGCATTAACACAAATTTTCTCCCTTGGACTCTATCCAGACAATGCCTTGTTGTTAAGAGTTATGTCTGTTAGGATTTAACTGAAAATTATATCTAAATGGGAGATAGCTGGAATTGCTTTGTTTGATCATTTTTAAAAAATGCCTGTAATTGAATTAAATACTGGTTTTCCTTTCTACCCCCATGTGCATTAATCAGGCAGCCAACTGACTAGCACATAGTGTTCTCTGCATATCTGTGTGTGTGTGTGTTGCTAAAGTATTTCTTTAAAGAGGCTGTCATTCTCTAACAAGGATTTAAACTAACCTGAGGTAAACATAGTGGCAGAATTACAACAATCTGGAGCTGTCATTTACTCCAGCAGCAGAGCTGTGCTCATCCAGGCACGCACAGATGTTAGAGTTATAATGCGCTACTTTGATCTGTTTTATGGGAGATTAATCCTATTTCATTTTTAGCTTTATTTATTTATTTAATTTAATTTTATTTTTTTTGAGAGGTTTTTGCTATAAGGCGCGTGCACTCACCTGACAGACAGAGAGAGACAGAGAGACAGAAAGCGAGAAATCACCCCCCAGGGGGGATGGTCATGCCGCCATCCCTTCTCCTCCATTCTCCTCTCGGGATCTTGGGCACGCAGGCATATGTGCCCAGCGTGAGTTTTAAGCCACCGGGTCTGGGACACGAACCGCGGTCGACTACGTGGGAGTCCAGCGACATAGCTATTATGCTAACTACTGGTTCCCCATTTTTAGCTTTATTCACAACATGAAAATAGGTAGCTCAGAGCAACCCCCAGCCCCCTTTTTAATACATCTGAAACATAATTTCTATGTAGAGCTCCTCCTTAAACTTTCCCATCTGTGGGACCAGTGGATGACATAATGGCTACGTTGTTGGACTCCCTCATAGTCGACTGCAGTTTGAGTCCCAGACCTGGTGGTTTAAAACTCATGTTGGGTGTGTGTGCGTGTATGAACAAAATCATGAGAAGAGAGTGGAGGAGAAGGGATTGTGGCACACCCATCCCCCCTGGAGGATGATTTCTCACTTTCTATCTCTGTGTCTCTCTGGTGAGTGCACATGCCCTGTGGCATAAATCTCTCATAAAAAAATAATGATAACTTTCCCACCTCTAATTTTCACCCCTACTTGGTCTCCACTCTCCAGCCTCCCTTCTCCAAAAAGAACTGGGAATATAAACATGCTAAAAAATACATGGATAAATACAGAATTACAAATACGCACTTTATATTCCCCTGTATCCAAAAATTGTTGAACAATTCTATTTTGAAGATCCCTGGAGTGTTTTACCAGATTCATACTGTGAATGGCTCAGATGTGTGCTTGTCCCTGAAATGGAAGCATAGTGCGGAGACATAAATATCTAAAAACACGGAATGAAATTACACTGATGCTTTCAGCATGTTTCCAGAGAGTAGGTCAAGTTGCTTAAAATCACTGCAAGTCCATGCAGTTTATGACAGAAGTTTTTAACACTTAGTCACCAAACAGCCCTTTGTTCTCTTTTCATTTATGTCCAAAGCAAAAGGCAGAAAGTTGAAAATGAATTTTAGAGTAAATTTATATTTTTATTTAATCCCCTGTGCTGTTCATTGGATGTATTTTTAAAGCCCGCCACTTCCTCCTCTCCCTACAGCAATACCGTTCTGGAAAGGCGATCGAGCATATTCTGAAAGGTCTAAGACTATATACAAAAAACAAAACAAAACAAAACACCTTATTTCAGGCAGACTGGCTTGACCATGAAACTAAGCAGTTTAAAACTTGTGTTGGTTAGTTGGTTAATGTAAAGTGAAGGTGGTCATTTTTGAGGTGTAAACATGAAATAGCTGTTAACAATGATAATAGAGCATGTCCGGTTTTCTTATTTACACCCAATTCCCACATACAAATCTATTTTTGATTCTAATCTTCTTATTTTGTTTTACTGACTCTAATCTTTTCATTTGGTTAAAGTGTTTTTTTACTGTGTCCCCATGTAGTTGAGGAGCACTCAGACAAATTTGCTTTTTAAATATAAAATGAAGCCAAAAGTTATTCCATGGGGAAGAGAGAAGGAGGAGTGTGAGAAAGAGAACAAAGCAAGTGGGGAAACAGAGATGTATACATGTCTGGAGCCCTCAGAATGAACGGGGCATTCTGAGCCCACTGGTGGTGTGGTGTTTAAGGGGGCTAGATCCCACATGGTTGACTGTGTGGTCTGAGTTCTGGACCTGATAACTTGAAGAAAAGACAAAAAAAAAAAAAAAAAAAAAAAAAAAAAAGAAAAAGAAAAGAAGAGAACTGAGCATTCAAAAACATAGTGATTTGCTGAACAGAGCTCAAGGTTACAAACACTGGTTTTGAAGTTTGGATTCTGACTGTCCTTGGTTTTTAATTTGGGCACAGACAGTTGCTAAGTATATAATTTTCTAGTATTTAGCATTTTTAGCCTCAGTTTTGTCATATGCTATATGTAAAAGGAGAATAATAGAATTTATTTGCTAAAGTTATTAGAAGATTAAATGAGATAATACATGCAAGGGAACGGACACAGTACCTAGCACAAAGGATTGACTCAAGTAATATTAGATCTATGGGTCCATGTTCAATGTGTTCACTGTTTATTTAGTGAGAGAGCAGAGAAACTGTTATTTTTATAAAAATAATTCAACTTCTTTATTTATACTTATAATAAGGGATATATTGCTGCAGTAAAGGTTGTGTTTTGATGCATTTGAAATTTTCTGTTATTGTTTTCTCTCCCCTCAGTTTAATGAGTGATTCAGCTCACCAAAATAGTTTATTAGGTCATTGGAAAAGTCATGAGGTATATTTCTGTTTTTCTATGCAAAAATGAATCATAGACTTTCTCAATGTTCCCGTATTAGACATATAGATGCCATATCCTCTTCAAAATATTTTGTTACTTTTTTGTCTCAATTGAGAAAGCACTTTATGATATTTCTACTTTTTATAGGGATATTGCCAGCCTAAAGTTAATTCAAAGAATTCAGACTTTTCTTTAAAATGGACAATCCTAAAATTTTTAGAAGAGCTTCACTTTATTAAGGTCACAAGCTGAATTCAAAGTCAGATTTTCCATTAGCAATTTTTTAAACAATACATTCTAATAGAGAAATAACAGCTATTGAAACCTCAAAGCTAAATGTTTATTCTTGCATACATCCTATATCTTATCATCATAACATATCCAATTAAACATGAAAGACCATTAATCACAAAATATCCAGTTAAACCTGAGCAGACCATTGTAATGGATGTCAGCACCGTCAGTCAAATCTTATTTATCAATACGTTGTGGAATTTCAGCTACACGTGGACAAGAACTGCTGTAATTTAGCTAGGCTTCAGTTTCAGGAACTTAGAAGTAATTATTAGAACAGACATCAGATGGTCTTCTATTTTATTTTTGGTTTCACACTCAGTATGAATATAATTTTCTATTAAAAATAGCTTATATAGAAATAGGAGCTGAAAAAGATTTACTTACTAATTCACTTCAATCTACAGAGTCAATGTCCAAAGAAAATTTCCTCTTAGGTAATTTTTTCCTGTGTGTGTGTGTGTGTGTGTGTGCGCGCGCACGCGCGCATGCGTGTGTGTGTGTGTTTCCCAAATTGGAAACTTCTTGGGAGGCATAGTGAATGGTTTAAGCTTGAGATAGTAAAATAAATTGTGTGTTTCTGGTAAGGAGCATTAACCACATATTAATAGCTTCAGTTGACTAAGACTATAAGGTATAAAAATCTCAGCTGCCTTGTTTCAAGTTTAGTGGTAGAGGTTGCAATTGTACTCTATAACTTAACTCCCAGAAAATAAGTTTGGGATTGGCAAAACATAATTTATTATTTTAAGTTTCTGTTTAGAGGCACTTGGTGTGTTAGAATCAATTTTCAACTCTGTAATCACAAAGAATCTCATATAGAAACCTGAATTAATCAATAATATTACATCTTTTCTAGTGATGTTTAATTCCCTTTAAAAATGACAGCTTAGGGACCAGCAGATGGTGTAATGGTTATGTCACTGGACCCCCACATGGCTGACTGTGGTTGGAGTCCTGGACCTGGAGGCATCAAACTCTTACCAGGCACATGTGTGTGCATGTCTAAAATCCTGAGAAGAAAATAGAGGAGAAGGGATTGTGGTGTTGCCATCTCCTCCAGGGTGGGGAGGATTTCTTGCTTTCTGTCTATCTCTCTCTGTCTCTCCTGCAAGTGCATGCACTCTACAGCCAAAAAAAAAAAAAAAAAAAAAAAAACTTAAAAAAAAAAGGTGACAGTTTAATTGGTCAAGTACCTCATCCCTTAGCATAATTTTGCTATTATGGCAAAATATTACTAAAGTATTGCCATTATTTCTAAATAAGGGTAAAGCATAAGCATATGCTAATTATTTCCTTCTGCCCTCACTATATTAGGTTATTGAGAGCATTTGACATAGAAATTTTAAATTTGTGTATGGACCTTTATGCAGTGCCATATATATACATACATATATATATATGTATATACATATATATATATATATATATATACATATATATATACACACACACACCACATGCACACACACACACGTGTGTGTGTGTAATCATCTAATAAATGTATAGTCTGTCATAAAGAGTACATGTGATAAACAGTATTGTGTAGACTTTTATTATTCCTTATACTATCTGAGTTATGCTATTAACCATATAGTTGAATTCATAAAATAAAAATAGCATATAATACAATTCTACTGTGTTGAGGGAAAATTAAAATTTTTGGCAAACATCCCATTGGCTCAAAGCAGAGAGACAAGTAATTTTCATCATAAAAATATTCCTTTATTAAGTTCTGTCTTCATCAAACTCCTGGGAAAGTTAAGACATTCAAAATAAGTATAATTCAGAGATTTACATTTTATTTATACATTTGGATCTCTAGGTTTTATATTTTTATGTTAGAAAAGTAAATGTTATATCATATACACTTTAAGACATGTATTTTGGAAAAATGCCATGAAAGTGGTGGGCTACACTTAACATTTTTATTTCCAAACTCTGAGAAAAATTATGTAAGCAGATTTTATTGTTCATTTCACCTTCTCCTTTGCTCAGTATTATGTATAGTGATTTATCGTCTTTTTAGAAACATCAAACATTTGGGAAGATTTGGGGAAAGAAATTGGGCTAGATAGCTCAAAGTTCAAGTTCAGAGATTTTAGTAAATTTGTACTTTAAATTAGTGTGACTTTTAGTCATCCATAAATGATTTAAACAAGAAGTCAAAAAGCTTATGACCTCGTCTACATCTCAATTTTTAGAAGAGGACTTTTGACTCAAGATGGTTTTTATTCAGGTCTTGAACCCAGAATACACTGAGAGTGGAGTTTCTTTTTAAAGAGAAATATGCATGTGGAATGTTGTTGCTAGAGAAAAGATTATGCAAACATTTCAGCTTTGCTCAAGACATCCAAATTCACAGGAAACTATTTGTGACTTCAACTGCTACCCAGCTTTCTGTTTTAATGTTGACCAACTCATGTTTGGTTGACTTAATCATAACAGTACAAAAGAACATCGTGAACCTATAATGAGATTAAACAAAAAAATTTTTTTTTTGTTCCTTTGAAAGGCCCAGAGGACTATAACACCATAATGTTGTCCTCCCTTCAGCTGACGTGTCAATGCATATACCAGCTTTCTGAAGTGCATTCTGCATGGTAGGCAGAAAACCAATGAAGATCAACTTTCTGACTTCCTGTCTCTTTAAAAACATTATTGCAGATTCCTTTAAATTCCAAAGTCATGTATTTGGAGTTTTTTTTAAGGCTGTTTACATGCTTGAAAATGTCGACAAAAGCTCTAACAAGAAGGGGAATTCTCCAACCGGATTCTTTCTCGAAGATTAAAGCCTTAATTGTGCCTTGTCAGCTCTGTTCACTCTCCAATTTGTGTTTGTGTGTGTGTGTGTGTGTGTGTGTGTGTGTGTGTGTGTGATTTGCCACAGGTAAGGACTATTTAACAAGAACAAAATCACAAACTTTACCCACAATGACTCATGAAGAGAGGGTGGAAATTACTATACATATCATTTTCTTATGTGTAAGTCTCCTTTTGGAACATTGTGTCCAATTCAAAACCTAAGATGGTTCACCAAGATATAGGATGAAAGTATTTATTTAACTTTCCTTCTTAGAAGGGAAGGTTAGGGTTAGACCACTTACCCAGAACTTTGTCAGGGAATTCAGTGATAGTTAATAATCATGCGATGTGGGAAAACAGGAGATGTTTGCTGAAATGTAAGCAGATAATTCAGTTAAGACATGTAGCAAATAACTTGATGTCCAAAGTTTAAGTCATTTAATAGCTTAATATGTGAGATAATGTCATCTAAAACGAGCCAGATACTGACATTTGCTTACCTTAAACCAAAGAATTCACTATAATTTCCAAACATGATTGTAAGTGAAGTTATAGAAAATCTTACATATGTTTTTGAACTAGTCACACAAAGATAAAGGACATGTCATATAATGAACTTATTTTGAACCAAAAAATGTATGTCATTAAATCCTCCCCACTACTTTTCCTGATCATAGAATCTCAGTAAAGGAGGGAGAGTCACTAAAACAGTGAGATAGCAAGATATCTGGGAGCTATTTTTAGGTTCAGCAAAAGGCTCTGAGGGCCAATTTCGAGGAGGCCAGAGGAAGACATATAGGAGACGGAGGTCTGTAGAAAGTGTAGAACCTGTTTCCAAACTACTTCACTTTACAAGCACAGACAGTGTTTCAAGAAAGCATGCTCTCGGGAACCAGCAGTTAGCGTAATGGCTATGTCGCTGGACTCCCACGTAGTTGACCGCGGTTCGCGTCTCGGACCCGGTGGCTTACAACTCACGCCGGGCGCGTGTGCGTTGTGCCCAAGATCCCGAGAGGAGAATGGAGGAGAAGGGATTGCGGCGTGACCATCCCCCCTGGGGGGTGATTTCTCGCTTTCTGTCTCTATGTCTCTCTCTGTCTGTCTGGCGAGCGCACGCGCCCTATAGCGGAAAGCATGCTCTGCACATTTCCACTTCTCCCTTGTCCTATTGTATGTTCTCTGCCTTCTTAATAAGAACATATGAATGTATTTTATAGTCCACTTGACACTAGAGTAGATGTATGAACATATGTAGGTATGTATTTAAAAGACAGAGAGATGCATAGTAGGTTGAATTAAGGAGCCAGAAACAAAGTTAGGCAGGTGAATTTTGTCAGAGAAAAACCTCACATTCCCATCCTAAATTCAAGCCAGTATTAAGTTAATAGTCAGTGTTTGCATTACATCTCAGTCCATTAATATATTGTTTAGCTTGGCTGACAAAATATGTGATATTACTTTGAAGTAGAAAATCTGAAGTAGAAGTACTCATCAGGTTGCTATACCACTACTATGTAATCAAAAGTCAGGCTCAAACCTTATTCTAAATGACTAGCTGTTCTAATCATCAGTTATTTGGTGGGCTGGCAGGTGGTGTGGTGGTTAAGGACGCTAGACTCCTACATGGCTGACTATGGTTTGAGTCCTGGAGTTGGCAGCTTGTTTTCTCACTTTTCCTCTCTCTCTCTCTCTCTCTCACTCTGTCCCTGTCTGGTCAAATCAAAATAAATAAATAAACAAATAAATAAATAGGAAGTAAAGTTAAATAAAATAATTCTTTAAAACATAATAATCAGTTATTTGGAAACTGTTTTTTATTGTAACAAATAAATAGAATAGACCACCTCGTCCAATAACAGTATGTCTTGAGTAGAAAAAAAGATATAAATTCAATGATGCCAATAATATCACAAGCCTAGTGACCTTTTCCAGAAAACCTACTAACTATAGCATATTAAGGCTTTGAAGTTCTCTCAACTACATCTATTGGGAAAAAATATGTGGGATTGTGAAACACTATGCTCAAGTTTTTTCTAGAACATTCACTTTGGGATATACTACTTGTTAAGCCAGAAGGGAAATGGAGAGAAGGCAGCTATTCTTTGTGTTCCAGTAAGTGGCTCTTATATATACATAGCATGTGTTCATCACTGAAAAATTGATAAGTGCTGATAGGTAAAAATAAATAAATAAATAAGTAGAAATCAGCTATTATCTTGCACAGATAATAGTAACTATTTCTTACAACACTTTATTAATGATAAACTCTCCCAGCTTATTTTTTTTCTGTCACAGAGGTATGAATTTGTTCTGAAAAAATAAAACCATTTCATACATGATTTTTTTTTTGTTTGTTTTATTGGTTTGTTTGGTTTTGAGAGGTTTTTGCTGTAGGGTGCATGCACTTGCCAGAAAGACAGAGAGAGACAGAGAGATAGAAAGCAAGAAATCACCCCCCAGGGGGATGGCCATGCCGCAATCCCTTCTCCTCCATTCTCTTCTTGGGATCTTGGGCACGCACTCATGTGCTCAGCGTGAGTTTAAGCCACCAGGTCTGGGACTTGAACCATGGTCGACTACATAGGAGTCCAGCGACATAGCCATTACATCAACTGCTGGTCCCCATACACAGTGTTTTAAGATCTATTTTTATCTCAACAATATACTATGTACTTTTTATTTTTTTTCATATTTGCCAAAGAGAGACAGAGAAGGTAGAAGAGAAAGCATCTCTTTTGGGACATGGTCACACTGCAGACAGACAGAGAGAGAAGGAGAGGAGAAAACTTCCCTTCCCCTCGAAGGAGTTTGTTCATGTTACAATCCCTTCTCTTCCATTTAGCCATCCTGTTGGGATCTGGGGCACTCACACACACATGCCTAGTGTTTTTCAAACCATCAGCACTGGATTTGAACCGTGCAGTTGGCCACATGGAAACTGGCTCCCTTAAACACTTGACCACAGGGCTGGCCCTATCCATAAGATCTCAGTTGTCTAGGATAGGAGTGAGTTTCATGGCTTACATTGTCTTACATTTCATTTTTTTATTTAGAGGGAAAAAACATGATATACCTCACTTTATGTGAAAATAGTAGAATATATACTATATGAAATAAGATGTATTATGGTAGGCACTGTGAATACTTATTTTATCTTTCTAAATGTTAATCTTTCTTATTCTATTCATTTTATAAGAAATTTATTTTGGAACTAGTGGATATCATAATGGTTATGTCACTAGACTCTCACTTAGTTGACCATGGTTCAAGTCCTGGACCTGGAAGCTTCAAATTTATGCCAGGTATATGTGCTTATGTGCCCAAAATCCTGAGAGGAGAATGGAGGAGAAGGAATTGCAGCATGACCATCCCCCCGAGGGGGGTGATTTCTCTATTTCTGTCTCTCTGTCTCTCTTTGTCTCTCTGGTAAGCACACATGCCCAATAGCAAAAATCTCTCTTAAAAAAAAAAGAACTTGTGGTTAAGACACACATATACATGCACACACACACACACACACACACACACTCATGTATATATACATATTTACACATATTTAGTATAAAATGCACATTTGGGAATGAGGTAAACAGAAAATAAAGATTAGCAATGTAAAATATACCTAGTAGTCCTATGAAATTGCTGGTGGTAAATAAAAAAATTAGATTCTAAGTTTTCTGGAGGCAAAGGAAAAAGTAAATATATCACATGTAAAAATTTAGGAATTAGAGAAAAACACCATTTCCCTGATACTCAGGTCAGTGAAACATCTTCCTTTGTTTCTCAACAGGATATCACCACTGACATAGAATGACATTCATCACGTTTCTGTGATGCTGTGATTTTTGTTATCTATTTCCTCATTAGAATGTCTCAGTGAGAGTCTCTCTCAAGTCACTGATTAAGTGATCTATAAATAGCTAGTTCCATGTTTACACAAGTCACCCATTACAGTCACTGAGAAAAAATGAAGTGAATCATTGTCCCCAGGTAGATCTAGACCTGTTTCTTCAGTGCTAAAGCTCTTGCAACATTGTTAATGATAAGCCAGAACCTTCAATTGATAAAATCTCTTTCCTGGGCTGGATGGAGGGACAACAGGTGGTATGGTGGTTAAGGTGCTGGACTCCCACGTGACTGACTGTGGTTCAAGTTCCAGACCTGGTAACTTGAAAATCATGCCAGGCATGTGTGCATATATTCCAAAAATTCCAGGAGGAGAATGGAAGAAAAGAGATTGTGGCATACCATCTCTCTTCACCCTAGGGGGTGATTTATTACTGTCTCTCTCTTTGGCCACCCTATGGCAAAAACCTAAAACAAAAACAAAAACAAACAAACAAAACTCTCTCTTTGGTGTAAATTAAGGTCAATATCTTTTAAAGTTAAAATTTTTTTTAGGACCATAATATTCTTAGGAAAATATCAAGTCTAGTAGCATAAGGTGAAACAAAAAATGTATATGTGCATTTGTATTTTTCAGTGTGTGTGTGTGTGTGTGTGTGTGTATATATATATATATATATATACATATATATATGTGTGTGTAAATTGGGGGGGGGGTCAATCTTCTCATTTTTAATCCCTTTCCTTTGTACTGATTATTTATTTATTTATTTATTTATTCATTCATTCTACATTCATTCACTGTTTATCATAACAGCATACAAAATGAATATTTCCCATCCAAATACATCCAAAATACACTGAATATTAGCTCGATCAGATATTACTATACCTATTATCTTCAAGAGATAATTTTTCATTTTGTGTTTCTTAACTGTTTAACCCCTTTATTTTCCCCCTTGATTCCTTCCCTCTCAACTTCTGACATTTCCTACCCTCCTCCCAAACTGTCTCTGATCCACAGTTCCACAATATCTTTATTTTGTCCAATATTCACTTTCTGCCATACAGTGCAGACATTCAGTACATATTAAGTAGGGACATATAATGCCTGTTTTTCATAGTTTGACTTGCTTCACTTAGGGATAAATCTTTCATATTTGTCCACTTTATATAAAATGCTAGGATCACATTCTTTTTATGACTGAGTAATATTCTGTAGTATATTTGTGGCAAACTTTTTCAATTAATTTGCCTGTCTGTGGGCATCTGGGTTGGTTCTGTTTCTTAGCAATTGTGAATAATGTTGCAATAAACATGAATGTTCAAGTGTTTTTCGAACTGAGTGAATTCCTATCCTTTGGGTAGATACCCAGGAGTGGAAGTGCTGGATCATATGGCATTTCTATTTTCAGGACTTTGAGGAACCCCCATATTGTTCTCCACAGTGGCTGGATTAATTTACATTCCCATCAGCAATGTTAGAGAGTTCCCTTTTCATCACAGCCTTGCCAGCACTTATAATTCTTTATTTTTTAAATCTTAGCTGTTCTGACTAAGGTTAGGTGGTATCTCATTGTGGTTTTGACTTGCATCTCCCTTATGCTAAGGGATATTGAACATTTTTTTCGTATGGTTTTTGGCTGTTCATGTCTTTCTTAGAGAGTTGCCTCTCTAGCTCATTTGCCCGTCTTTTAATTGGATTGGTCTTTTTTTTGTTTTGTTTTTGAGTGAGCTGCTTAAGTTACTTATAAGTGCTGGTTATCAGTCCCTTATCTGAGGTGTGGTTTGCAAATATATTCTCCCATTCCAAAGGTTGTTGATTCTCTCTAATTATTGTTTCTTTTGTTGGGCATAAGCTTTTTCCTAAACCTGTACTTCACATACAGTCAGTGCTCAATTGATGTCTCCTATTGGTAAGCATGATTTTTTTTTTTTTTTTTGAGAGGTTTTTCGCTATAGGGCGCGTGCGCTCGCCAGACAGAGAGAGAGACATAGAGACAGAAAGCGAGAAATCACCCCCCAGGGGGGATGGTCACGCCGCAATCCCTTCTCCTCCATTCTCCTCTCGGGATCTTGGGCACGCACGCACACGCACCCGGCGTGAGTTGTAAGCCACCGGGTCCAAGACGCGAACCGCGGTCGACTACGTGGGAGTCCAGCGACATAGCCATTACGCTAACTGCTGGTTCCCGGTAAGCATGATTTAAAAGACAGGTGGTAGGAAAGAGTTAATGTAAATCCTAGAAGTGTAATGTATTTTTATTTAAGAAATACACTCAAAAGCCATTTTCTCTAGGCCTGATTAGAAGTGTGGCCATTAAAAGTAGGTAGAAAGCTTATATATTGTCAAGTAATTTTTACCTAAATGAGATGTGACTTAAAGTAAAAGCATCAATGTGCATTACAGAATATTCTAGTGACTATGCAGTGGGTAGTCATAAATTTCTTCATTTGTAATATAATACTGTGCAGGATGATTGTGGGAATTAAACAAGGGAAACCAAGGAAAAGCAATGAGCAAGACGACAAGCATAGAGTAAGTGCTCAATAAATATGATTTACTTTACTAGTACTGATATTTCTCAAATTACTATCTGTTCTACTATTTCCTGACCTGAAATAAGAGACGCACATACATACACACTACATACACACGCACATACATACACACACAACCTACATACACACGCACATACATACACACACAACCTACCACCAATTTCATATTCTTGGCTAAAGCCTTGGAAATATTTCAGCTGGGTTAAGCATTTAGCAGGATATTTTCTTAAAATAATATTAGACTTTGTTTTGTTTGTTTTAGTTGGTTTTACTTTCTTTTTGAATGCTCTTGGCAATTTCATGTGTGCTTGTTATTCTGATCCAAACCTGGGAGGAAAGCATACCACAACACTATACAATTTATGAGACCACACAGTGATTTATACAAGTCCCCTCCCTGTAGTAGAGCTTTTAATGGGGAAAACCCATCTATATTGCTGTGTCAAGAAATCACCACCTTTATCGCATACCACAGACATAAATGAACCATATAAAAGCAAATAATCCTTAACTCTACTACAGGAAGCTAGAGCAGAACTTGAGCTTTAGCAGATGCTCCAAATGTCTAACTAGCTGTAGAAATCACAGAATGCAGATGCTAAAAAGAAGTAATGCAGATAGTTTATCTAGTGCGATGACTTTAAAAGTTAAACCTTTTCCAACAGTATCTAATATCTCATGTGCTTCCTCTAAGGACCCAAGTCATTTGTTTTGTATCAACTTTACTTGGATTCAGATAGATCATTTTGTCACACTATTTTTGTACTTTAATCAAAATGCTAATTAATCTAATGCATTTTCATACTTTAAAGATTCTAACAATTTTCAATTTTTTTTTTTTAAGAGAGCAGTTTTTGCTAGTGGGTGCACGTGCTCACTGGAAACACAGGGAAACAGAGAGAGAGAAAGTGAGAAATCACTCCCCAAGGGGGGCCATGCTGCAATGACTTTTTTTTTGTTGTTCTCTTGGAATTTTGCACATCTGCCCAGTGTGAGTTTCAAGGTGCCAGGTCTAGGACTTGAACTGCATTTTGCCATGTGGGAGTCTAGCACCATAACCACTATACCTGCTAGCTCCCATATCCACTCTTAAAGTCAGAATTTAACATCAGATATTTGGCTCCTTCTAAACATTGTGAGTATATATCATAACAAATTGAGACAAAACAAGTGCCACCCAAAGGAAATTATTAGATGGATACATTTAATATAATTTATTCTCAACTCCTTGTCCACAGTAAGTATATAAGAGATACATATAATCTCACTATTTAGGTAAGTCTTAGAAATCATAACTATTACAACAAACCTTAAAGTTAAAATGCTTCTTGCCTAATGCAGGGAACTCATGCAAGATTTGAAAGCGTACTGCTTCTAAACTAAAGTACATCTTGCTAGATGGTTTGGTGGAGAGGCAGAGAAATAGTTCTCATTTACTGTCTATTGTATAACAGATAAATATGTCCCCATATATTAGGTACCTGTACCTGGACACTGCTGCTTGCTTGTTTTGTCATCTTTGGGACTCACAATCTCAAGTGAAACTGTCCATTTTGGATCCTGTTTTTTTTTTTTTTTTTTTTTTTTTTCCTAATAGCTTTTCCTTAAGAGTTCCAGTAGTTTTTATTTCTTTTACATTATTAATAAGAGATATATAAAGGCAGCAAAAAATTTTGTCTATAATTTAGGTTGAAACATATACTGTCATGAGCTGCGTAGTAATGTTTCCATTAACAATGGTCTGCATAAGCAGTGGTGGTCCTATAGGGAGCATACGAATTATACCATATACCCAGGTGTGTAGTATTATGCCACATAGGCTTGTGGAAGTACCCTCTGTGATGTTCATGCAATGACAAAATTGTCTAACAGCCAGTTTCTCAAAACATATCACAGTCATTAAGTGACACATGATTGGAGTTTATTAAATAGGTAACTAATTTATATCACAAATACAAATAAAGCAAAACCATCACCAAGGAGGGACTCTGTCTCTATCCTTTGTATCACTGATTATCTATTGCAGAGTCAGGAACAATGTAGGATTCCAATAACTATTTGATGAAGGAAGGAATAAAGAAACAAGTATCACTAGATACTTAATTAAGGAAATGTCCTTGCTGTTTTGACTAGGTATGGCTTACAGAAATCACTGCCTTCCTTTTCTTTTGTGCTTATCCCTGACCTACGGAGTGCATTGGAATCTCTTATGCCTTCTACCATTTCTTCCCCAAGGAAGAACCAGACCATGTTGATTCACACTGTGAACTTCCTTAGAAGACTGATGGACTGATTACCAAATGTCTTTAATTCTGTGTCCAAATTTTGCACATGTTCAGGCAAAATTAACTCTTTCATATATCTTGGCTTCTCTGTCTCTATTTGCACATACCTATGCAAACTCAGATAGTTGTATTTCTTCTTGAATTTTTCCCTATAGAATGCCTCTTAAAAGATCTTTTTGCATACTTCAATGGGAGTAGTTTTAGAGATCATCTTTGTTAAAGAGAATAATTTTGTCTTAGTGATAACTAAAATGTTTGCCCCAAATGACAAACTTATTTCCTGTGTTACCATTTCTTCACATTCCTGTCCACCTCCATCCCCTATCTTCCTCGGGCCACACACACACAAAGACACACACACACACACACACACACACGCAAAAGCAGTCAAGAGATTATACTTTTCTATTCAGAAATCCTCTGATGTCTTACCGTTTTACTAAATGAGTACAACAATGTATTTAGCTTTTTGTGCTTTAAAGAAGAAAAGAAGAAGTAAGAAAAGAAGAGATGAATGAATCTGTTCAGACTATATACCCTTTACCTGAGGAAAAAGTGCACATAAATCAAATTACTGTAAGACACAAGACTGTGTCACTAGTAGTAGGGAATGTAGAGAAATGAATTAACCTATAAAACAGAGAGAGAAATTTAGCAAATAATTGCTAAAATGATAAAGTTAATTTATGTAAGTCCTACAAAGGTAACTACCTTCTTAGTAGAACTTGACATTGATGACAGTTGTGGAAGACATAACACAGTTCAGTAATTTTCTTTTATTTCATGTAAATATCAGAGAGCAAATGTCAAAGACTGAGCTCTCACACAACAGCAAATCCAGCTCTGCCCCTAATTAAATACATAAGCAAAGGAACTCAGTGAGGCCCCGGGTTTTGTTCAAATTCAAAGAGAAAAATAGAATTTCAAACTCATGACTTCTAGAATTGTTTTAACTTTTGAAATTCTTTACTCAAATAAGATGTTACTCAAAAGTAAGTTTCCAAAGCAGGTAATCACTTGATCTGCTTTGCTGACATGTGTGTGTGTGTGTGTATGTGTCTCGATTTCCACTGATAACCTCTTACTCCTGGCCCACAAAGAAACCCTATGAGAATCTTAAATTGCTAAAGAGCATCATTTCAAAGCCACTAACTGGTAACCTTCTGAATTTCTTTAAATTCTATTATTCCCAACCACATATGTGTTATAATCTGCCTCTTAAATATAGTGACATAATAAGTGGAGTGATAATCATTTCATTTTAATTACCACACTGAGTACTAAATGAAAATATTTCAGAAAATCATAACATTTACACAAATCTTCTCCTCTTACTCTTTTCCACTTTCAACTCGCTTCGGGGAAGAAATCTTACTCCGTTTTTATTCTCACTGCTGCGAGTCCTCTGGAGGTCTCCATCCTCATTTCAAAAATGGACCAGTTGCGATTCTATTTAAGTTCAGTCAATGTTGCGTCTCAGTTTTTGGTTCTGATATAGTCCATCCTCAGATGTTTTTGCCTGCACCTGATGGAATGTGGTGCACAGGGAAAAAACCAAAGGAGCAGAGTGTGTCTATCAATGTTAGAGAACTGACAATGGGTGAACATGATTATCAAGAGATCTTGAGTTTATTCAATGACATCCCTAGCCAGCAAAAAGGACAACACAAATAACAATCTAGCAGACAACAATGAGCTTCACTTGAAATACTGTGAAACTAATAATGATTGCGTATGACTTCTAGTCACTGTTAGACACTTCATTATATTTTTCTCATTTAAACCTCATCCCTACATAGTAGATGCCATTTGCATCTTTTTAAACTGGGAAACTTGATGTCAGAACAATGAAATTGCTTTTCCAAAGTCACACTGCTGGACTGGCAGGTGCAGCGGGGGTTAAGGGTGCTGGACTCTCACATGGTCAACCATGGTTCAAGTCCTGGACCTGCAGCTTGCTTTCTCACTCCTCTCTCTCTCTCTCTCCCTCTCTCCCTCTAGTCAAATTAAAATAAAATAAATTAATAAAAATAAAAAAAATCACACTGCTAGTGTGCTGAGGCTTAGGACTCACAAGTGAGTCTGAGCAGTTTGCCTTTATGTTGCTCGAGGAGACCATATAGGAGACAGGTAATTTCTGTTCCTAGTTCTGTTCCCATCTCCTCCCAGCTGGGTGATCTGTGGAAAGCTACTTACTCTGTGCTTCAGTTTCTTATTTGTGAAGTGAGGACAGTGATCGTATCTATCTGGAGACTTAAAATTTTTATGGAAGATGTGTAATATGAACAAATCATGTGTGGATCTTTTTATTATTTTAAACATTCAATGACTATACATCATTTCTACACCCAAATAAATTCATACTCTAGTTCCAGTTTTCTATCAACATGTTGGTGTCTGCTCATATAAAGCACTTAGGACTAAAGTAAGTGCTTTTTTCCTGAGCCCCTCCCAATCACCTCCCATTATTTTGATTTGATTATCACATACTACATGTATGTTGTAAAAACTGTATTGCATGTCATAGAGATGTTCAACAATCAAATGTGCATAAGAAATTATAAAATGAAGTGAAATTTACAAAAAAGAACTAAAATAAGTGCTCAGGAACAAGTGTGATTATGGTGATAGCTCTCATCATGGCAGTCACTTCCTCCTTAGTACCATTACCATTTTCCCTTCACAGGACACCTAGTTTGTGTCAAGCAATCTATAACAGCTTCAAATGTATCAGTGAACTGAAAGATACAAATCTCTGTCCCCAAGGACTTAACATTTAGTTGTTCTAGGTAGATGAGACAAATAAGCAACAATAAACATACAGCATTTGGGTAGGGAGTGCTACAGAAAAATAAAATGCAGAATAGCGTAATAGTGAAGAATGAAGGGCAACTAGTGGCTCAGATCATAGGATAACAGTAGAATAGAAGTAGAGAAAGTTTGAATATGCTTTGAATGTAGAGTCAGCAGAATTTCCTGAGGAACTGAGTATGAGAAACTAGAAGACAAAGAGGTCTTCAGTCTGAGCAGCAAAACAAGAAGGGGATACAGGGAAGGCTGTGCACAGAGCGAGTCTGAGTGGAAGACCAGGAGTTGAGTTTTTGCTGTCTTTTTAAGAATGCCTATTAGCCTCCTGAGTGAAGAGATCAAGAATAACATTGTCAAGTCTGGAATTTAGGAGTCAGATTTGGGTTCACAGGTTAAAACTGAGAGCCTTAAGCATATAGGTGATATTGAAGTCCATCTCTTGTTGTCTGCAACAGTCACACGTCTGGTCTATTTGATCTTACCCTTTCTATTTTCCAATACATTTTCTATCCTGCCATCATTTATCTTTTGAAATCAAAACTCCAATCCTTTTATTCTCAGCCTTAAACACCAAGCCATAATTGAAAAGGCAAAAATCAAAATTCAATAGAGAGTTTCACCATCTGGTTAAAATCTATTTCCATTTTACCTAGTAACATCCTACTTACCAGTGTAGGTCAGACTCAAGTGTCCACTATTCTGTTCAGTTTTCCTGAACCCCAGTGAGAATTACTCTTTACCGCTCTGTGCTTCCTCAGAACATGTGTGCACCTTGCCGTGCTGTCCAGCCATGGTAGCCACTGACCATCTCTGGCTACTGTGCACATGAACTGGAGCTAGTCCACACTGAGACGTGCTGCAAATATAAAATCCACATCTTCAAAGAGTACAAAACAATATAAAGTCGGGACCAGCAGTTAGCGTAATGGCTATGTCGCTGGACTCCCATGTAGTCGACCGTGGTTCGAGTCCCAGACCCGGTGGCTTAAACTCACGCCGGGCGCGTGTGCGTGCGTGCCCAAGATCCCAAGAGGAGAATGGAGGAGAAGGTATTGCGGCGTGGCCATCCCCCCTAGGGGGTGATTTCTCGCTTTCTATCTCTCTGTCTCTGTCTGTCTGTCTGGCGAGTGCACGCGCCCTATAACAAAAACCTCTCCAAAAAAAAAAAAAAAAAAAATCAAAACAATATAAAGTCTAACAAACATTTTATATACTCGGAAACCTAATATTTTGGTCATGTTAGGTTAAACATGATAGTAATTTCACATGTTTATTTATTTTTTTATGCATAACATATTGCAAAGTTTAAAATTATGTATGTGTTGGAGTCAGACGGTGGCACAGAAGAGAAGTAAGAACACTGTGAAAAAAATCCCACTTACACAGGTTTGAGGTTTGCTGTTTTTTCTCTCTTTTTTTCTCCCTTTCTCCCTCCAGTATGTGTACATCCATGAAATAAATAAATAAATAAACTTTAAAAATTATATATGTGGTATCTCATCTGTGCCTTTTCATTTATTTCTATTGAACTGTCTACTGAACTGGAAAGAACCAAGTCTGCAGAAATAATAATGTGTTTTTTTTTTTTTTTTCAAAGAAGAATATGAGTGACCTAGGCCTACAAAGGAGGCAAAACATGCCTTTCTTGGGGTGATCAGGTACAGGGGTTTTTTACTTGATTTTGAGAGTGAGAGACAAAGTTTGGAATTTAGTGATGTTTTTCTGTTGGTCTGGCTCAAAAAGGAGGGACGTGTGGAGGGGGGGCTTGTAGGTTATAGGTGGGTTTTACAGTTTTTAGGTTGGTGATTGAAAAAAAAAGTTGCTGAAATCAGAAAGGAATGTACTTTAACAGAGATAAGGAGACTTAATATACAATACAAAGATACTATGCCAGGGACAGAATGTAGGAAGAGTTCCTCTTATCAATGGGTCAAAATGGTCTGTTAATGTTTGTGGGGTGAATCCACCCAGGCCGGCTGGAAAGAGTTTTAGAAATAGGAAAAAACAGACTTCTGTCTTCAGAACCCTGCTGATGCATCCCACTATATGATTACATATATGTTAATTACATTGTACGTGTCTTTCTGATAAATTTTGAGTTTTTGAAAACAGAAATTAACTTTGATTACTCTTCCCAGCACATAGCAGGAGGATTTTTGGCTAGATACTCAACAAAAATTAATAGGAAGTTTACTGATGTCTGATTTCCAGTTGTTCTCAGACACTTATGTGGACAGATTGTCTATAACAGAAGCATAAATAGAATGTGAAAAGGATAAACTCTAGGAGGTCCATAATACATACTTAAGAAATCAAAGTACTTTGCCAAAATTGGTCAAAATTTTAGCTAATCACACATAACTTATTAAACTAAAAATTATAATTTTTGAAGGAATTCTAGAGACTCTGAAACATTTTCAAGGAATAAAAATGAGAATAAGAATGAGTTTTTCTCTGTACTTTTCCATGTTCTCTATCCTTTTTGCATCCAAATAAACCCTGTGATTTTGGAAATAAAACTCAAGTTAATACTATTCATTAAGTAACGAAATAAATGGATAGTACAAAGCATCACAAGCTTAGGGAAAAGACAGGATTCTGATGTGGTTGGAATGTGATGTAATATACTACAGTGAGTATGTGCAGAGAGAACCACTGTTATAAAAAATAGTCATTAGGAGATGTAAATCAGCATGCATTGTCAGTCCCCAACAGGGTGAAGTGCACAGATTCTAATGACCCTTCTTAGGTGTCTAGACAGAAATATCCCTGCAGGGAAGAAGAATAACATCTCAAGATATGTTAATTTGATCTAAATCTCCATTTGGCACGCTGAATTTCCCCTTTATGGTACACTGTGGGGGAGGGAGGTTGGTTTGTTATTTGGTCTCTGGATTGCTCTGTCATTTAGAAAAGGATAGAGAGGCACACTTATCTCCCAAGCTAAATTAGTTATCATCTGATCTACAAGTCATTGTCTAATGTGCTTGGTCAGGCTAAATAATTTTCCACTCTCATAATTGTAGTGATAAAACTGATAACTGAACTTGAGGCTAAATAGAGCCCCTGTTAAAACTCATAAATAAACTCATAAATATGGGTCTAGCAGGTGTCCTGGTGGCTAAAGGCGCTGGACTTCCACATGGCCGAACGTGGCTTGAGTCCCAAACCTGACGGCTTGCTTTCTCACTTTCTCTCTCTCTCTCTTATTCTGTCCCTCTCTGGTCAAATTAAAAATAAATAAATAAATAAATAAATAAATAAATAAAGTTAAATAATAAAATACTTCTTAAAAAAACCCCACAAGTATTTAGGAAACTCCACACATAAGCAGATGTTGATCTGAGTGTCTCTACTTCACAGCTTTATTTAACCACTTTTATTGATGGTTTGTTTTTTAGAGATTTGTTATAAGGTACGTGTGCTCGATGGAGACAGAGAGAAATAGAAAGCGAGAAACTGAGGTAGAAGACAGGGACTCTAAAAATATTAAGGTAGGGGCCCAAAATGGAATTACAAAATGGCTAAGTTTTGAGATCGAGGCAGTGATGGCTCAGTGATTGACCTAGGCAACATGACCTAGACCTTAAAAAAAGCTTTTTCTATGGCCCACCACATTTCAGGAAAAAGATAACTTTTTTTTTGGAGAGGTTTTTGCTATAAGGGCGCGTGCGCTCGCCAGACAGACAGAGAGAGACAGAGAGACAGAAAGCGAGAAATAACTCCCCAGGAGGGATGGCCACGCCGCAATCCCTTCTCCTCCATTCTCCTCTCGGGATCTTGGGCACGCACGCACACGCACCCTGCATGAGCTTTAAGCCACTGGGTCCGGGACTCAAACCGCGGTCGACTACGTGGGAGTCCAGCGACATAGCCATTACGCTAACTGCTGGTCCCAAAGATAACGTTTTTTATGGCCCAAACTTTGGGACAAAAAAATCTCCTGACCTTGGTACCCAATCCAAAATTAGGAAAATAATTGGAACCATCCAACATGCGCCCCTCCCTGCCAGCAGGGGATACATACACAAGTCGCACCAAAAACAAGTCCCCACAAATCTCTTCATGACCCAAATAAAAACCCCCTCACCACAATTCTTTCTTGACAACCCATCTTCCAAGACCCCTCCCTTCTTGGGCGCTCCATTTTTTTTCTCTGTTTTTTTTTTAATAACCCCCACCCCCCACACTTTGCTATAACTACTTTCTGTGTCCACGACTCTAATTCATCCTGAGCGTGGGACAAAAACTCATGTCTCACTGTGAATGTTGGCCTGATCACAACACTTATACATTCCTGCATCATGTTTTGGTGCATTGGCGGGGAAACCCCTACCCTCTCTCGTTCCTGTGTCTAGATCACCCCCCAGGGATGATGGTCATGCTGCAATTCCTTCTCCTCCATTCTCCTCTTGGGATTTTGGGCATGCACACATAGGCACCCACTGTGATTTTTTTTTTTTTTTTTGAGAGGTTTTCACTATAGGGCGTGTGTGCTTGCCAGACAGACAGAGAGAGACATAGAGTCAGAAAGTGAGAAATCACCCATCAGAGGGGACAATCACGCCGCAATCCCTTCTCCTCCATTCTCCTCTCGGGATCTTGGGCACGCACGCACACGCGCCCGGTGTGAGTTTTAAGCCACCGGGTCCAGGACGCGAACCGTGGTTGACTACGTGGGAGTCCAGCGACATAGCCATTACGCTAACTGCTGGTTCCCACCCACTGTGAATTTTGAGACTTCAGGTCAGGGACTCAAATCACAGTCAACTATGTGGGAATCCAGTGCTGTAACCATTATGCCTCATTATGCCTTCTGCTGGTTCCTTAACCCATTTTAAAGATTCCTTTAGGCATTATCCATGACAGCTTCAAAAAATGTACTTAATAGACATATGGATAATCTTCTTAATCATTTATAGAGTGATTTTTGTTTTTCCACTGAGAGCAGGGTGAGCACTAATGGTCCTGGAATTTTGAACTGATTTGCATGCTCAGCAATATTGTTCAACAAACACTTTGACCGACTGACATAAACAGAAGAACATGATCAGGTCTATTTGGCATGTAAATGTGTCCTTGAAGAGTGAGTGATTTTCTTTTTCCTCATGAACTGTGACATCTGCAGGAAATAGCTTGATGTTCAAGGTTCAATTTAATCCTAAAAACCTGTACTCTTCCCTAGGTATCCTGAGCCAAAGTAAGATGTACTTTCTAAACTCCTGGTATTGCTAAATATCTTGCTCAATATTTAATAGTTTAGGGATTTTTGTTTGGCATTAGGCACTGGTGCCAGTGATTCAGGCATGATATATCTACATGTAACCCATGGACAACTGAGCCAGTTTCTCCCACAAAGAAGATATTATGCGACATTTTCAACAAATTTTGGAAGGACATTGACTCTTTTTGGAAACTCTAAATGTCATTGACATCAAGCATTGTAAATCAAAACCAAATAGTCTGAATCTATACTTAAAATCTGAGAGAGCACTTGAACCAGAATTCATTTTGTGTTTATTTATAGGATTTCAACAGTACTAATGGCTCAATATCCTCTTATCTTTTTAGTTACAATGGTATGCTATTATACTTTCAAAAATCTTTCATTACTCTCCTTATATTATTAAGTACATCACAGATGTTTGAGTTCTGAAAATCAGAATTTATATCCAAGAAAATGTTAGTGACAACTTAACTCAATCCCTTGTATTTTAGGTGCCTCTAGAGATTAATTAACTTTCTCAAAGACATTGATTAATAACAGAAGTAGAGCAAGGATTGGAACTGTGGCCTTCTAAATTCCAGGCACAAGCTCTCCACTAAGAAATTTTTCCTCAATAATCAAATCAAAGATATTCTCTGGAAAGGGGGAAATCTATTGAGTCAGGTAGATACTGTTGCAGACCTTCGAAATGACTAAGACATTTAGAATTTATGGTCTTCTAGAAGGAGACAGCTAAGAAGATGGAGCTTGTGTTATACAGATACTATGATAGAAGTATACAAAGCAGAAAATGGGAACACACACAAAAAGTGATTAATTATACTGTTAGGTAATCGGCACAAGTTTAACAGAGTAGGAATCTAGAGGATTTTGAAAGCAAGATGTGGCTGGACTTTGACATTAGGGGATGAATGTTTAATTCCACACTCTCATATGAAAATGTGCAGATATTAGCAGAAATTCTATTACATCTGAAAGAATGTTTTATTTGTCCTATGCATAAAAAAAGTAGCACTTTCTTATGAACAGATGGTTAACAAGATAAATTGTGATGACTCATAGAGTACAATGAAATATAGGGAAATTTAGCAGTATTTCTATATGCCAAGATATTGTGTGTGTGTGTGTCTGTGTGTGTGTGTGTGTGTGTTTTGCAACGCAATCATTGCCATCTTTCAAATAGGCTGAAACTACTATATTTGGGTGATAGGAGACCTAAGGAGGGTTGGAGATACAGAGTGTGTGTAGCATATAAGAAATATAAAGTTAACCTAAGAGTTCCTATTGTCTTACTGAAATAAACTTCTCTCACAAGGTTTTAATGGGCTTAGTTTGCTTAATCTAACACTTTTTTTCTTGACAATCTGTTACCTAGTAGTGAAATACATTATGACAGATATGGCATTTATAAAATATTTAAAATAAAACTCCATTAAAATAGTATGCAAAGTACAACATGAAGCTAGGTTAATTTGGAACATAAAATTTCACAGTGCAATATAACCCATGCTGGTCTGTCTTAATGGGTCTGTACTACCTTTTGAAAAAAATTCCTTATTTTCGTTTTGCATTTCTTCCCATTTATATATTGCCAGAGACAATTAAGGAAAATACATTTTGTTAAGTTGTACTCACAATCTTCTTATTTAGAGGTTGTATGTATAAGCACATGTGAAACATGTAAATATTTAAGTGAACTCTCAATTCTCCTTAGTTTCCAGCTAAGTAGACAGACACACACACACACACACACACACACACACACACGCGCGTGCACACATACTTGCTATCTGGATTTAAGAAATGATGAGACTTCTCTTTTTATCTGCAAAAGTCTGACTCTTTTTAGGGATGTTGGTCGGAGGAGAGCTGGACCAGCCAGTGTACCATATTTGATCTTATTTATTCATCACAATGGACTTCTCAGGTTGTTCTTATTTCTAGCTTGATAGTCAAGAGAACTAAGGGTTGGGTCAGCCTGTAGCATGTTGGTTAAGGTGGCTGAATTCCATCTGGCTGACTGCACAGTTCAATTTCACCAGTGACTTGAGAAATATGCTGAATGTGTGTGGATGTGCACCCAAAAAATACTGGAGAGAGGGAAAAATGGATGAGAAAGGATTGGGATATGGCCATTCCCCATGGGGGGTGCTTGCTCACTTTCTCTCTCTCTCTCTCTGGCTCTTTGGTGGGTACAGACACCTTCTGAAAAAAAAATGCTAAACTAAGGCTTAGGGAGTTAAATAAATTGTGTAAGATCAAATAGTTTGTTAGTGAAGATGAATCAGAAATTCAGGAATAAAGATCTTCTGACTCCTGAGCTGATTTTCTCTCCACAATGCTCTATCTACCATATTAAGGACAGTCCTGAGTGAATGAGAGCAAAATCTGTTTAGAAAACAGAGAGGAAGAGGCTAAGGACAGTTCATAGGAGTGATGACAGAGAAACTCAGAGGAACCTGGTAGCCATCTTCAATGTTGAAAGGATTACCAGGCTAAAGTAGCTTTTATGATTGCTTTGCATGAACCTTAGGGATAGAATTTAAGCCTATATGTATATGAAAGTTTCAGGGAAGCATTACTGTATGAAAGAATTTTCCAAGAAAAATGATTAAAGATAGACTGCACTTGCTCAGAAGGTAATCTGTTTTCCATTATTTTAATTATTCAGTTAAAGGCTTTATAATAATTTCATAGTCTATTACCAAAAATAATCAAATGTAAAACTTATAACTTAATGACTTTCCTTTTTTCTTTTTCCTTCTGATTGTTAGTTGAATAATCTGTGCAGGTAGAGTAAGTACTAAGAGAACAATTGAGTAACTGGAAACAGATAACCTATCAATAGATCATTGTCATGCCAGACTTTCTGTGAGAATTTCCCTCTCTTTGACTTTATCCAAATGTATAAAAGATGAGTTGGAAAGTACACCTCTTTTCTCTAGTTTAAAGTGTCAACAAATGATATGGTTGGAATAACTTTAAAAATCAAGAATCTCATGTCTTCAAACTGAAATTTAGAAAACATCTTCTATTACCGGGACCAGCAAGTGGCGTGGTGTTCAAGGTGCTGGACACTCCCATATGAATGACCACAGTTCAAGTCCCAAACCTGGGGCTTGCTTTCTCATATTCCCTCTACCTCCCCCATGTGTCTTTCTGGTCAGATTAAAATAAATGAGTGAATTAATAAAATTAAAGAAATAATTCTTAAAAAAGAAAATATTTTCTATTACCATAAATTATTCTGAGCTATTCCTACTAAATTGAGAAAGTATTTCTATATGTGAATGTGTTGGGACGTCATCAGACTGGTGGGTTTTTTTGGTTTTGTTTTTTAACTTTATTTATTTACTTATTTTAATTTGATCTGAGATAGAGAGAAAATGAGAAAGGAATCTACCAGTTCTGGGACTCGAACCATGGTTGACAATGTGGGAGTCCAGCACCCTTAACCACCACACCACCTGCAGGCCCCACAGTCTGTTGGTTTTAAGAAGACATGTTAATGTTTGTAAGAAACCGTTGATTTTCCAATTGTGGTATTAATATGGCTTTGGATTTAGAATACGCACTTTTTAACTTAACATGAGCATGAAACCAAGTTATAATCACCAATGTGTTTACCATTTGTAAATAGAAATGCATGAAAATATAGACTATTGCCTCATCCCATATTTGCACTTATCTGTATCTGCATATTTGTCTTTATTGAAGGAATGAACAAATGGAAACTTATTTGCGCAATAACCTCAAATGTGTCACTTCACCTCTCTGAGCATCTGTCTGAAAACTGAAGGGACTGGATCAGAAATCTCCCAAGTATTTTCTATCTTTAAATGACGAAGCATGTCCAATTGGTATTATATTAAGCCCTAGGAGGCTCAAGAAATACTCAAAAATAAACGCAATTAAAATAGTAAATGTATTTATAATCCTCTGTGGCTTGCAAGTCATGTCCTCTGAGCAAGTCGGAATGCTTGAGCCCCCAATATTACTTACCACCCACCTCTCTGCAGACAGTTTCCAGATCTTCCTCTCCTGCCCTGACCTTTTCTATTCTCCCCAGTCACAGATTTCTTTCTGTTTATGGAACATCTTTACTTAGATGTTCTGCCATCACCTAAATCTAAACATGGGAAGGAAAAAGAGAGAGAGACTTCATAGTCTCCCCTCAGCTCATCTATTCTGTTTTTCCTCATTCTGGTTTTCTAGGGAATGACCCTGCACCTCACCTCCCCATTCCCATTCATCCACCCTCTCCTGGCTGGTCCCAGGTCTGCTGATTCCTACACAATGTTTCTCATTTCTCTACCTTTGAATTTCAACATTTTCAGCCTGGTCCAAACCCCATACATCCAGAGTCTTTTAAGAATCTCCTGGCGAGCCTACCAATCTGTGATCTTTCCTTATTTTTATGGACCCTATGAAGAGCTTTAGAACAATTTTATTCAAATGGATTTTAAGCAGCAAGAAAACTTTCCTGAGTCTAATTTAGCAGCTGGTATGTGCCTTTAGGATGGGATTTATTTTTACATGTAAATTTCAAATGAAATATTTACTTACGTAAGTTGTGTCTCATATTAAATTAAGAGCTGGTTTAGCATTGGAAGCAGATTCTTTCTTTCTTATGTATATAGATTTCATTGAATAGCTACTTGTGTGAAACACTCTAACAGACTCTCTTACAACTATAAACACAGATCAAGTATGACTCTTTTCCTTAGGGAGAGTATTGCTACTTAAGTAAAGGAAACTAAGATTTGTTGAGTACATTTAGGCACTGAGTTTAAGTCATCATAAATGATCTTATGTAGGGTTTCTTGAGAACACTGTACAATGGAGTAATTATCTTTATTTAACAGATGAGGACAAGATTAAAAGTGGTTAAATAGCTTGCTCCTCTGCTTCTGAAGTCCTAGTTTTTATTCCACTGGCCTATGCTATATTTAATGGTTCTTAAATTAACGACATTTCCAGATTAAGGCTGATATTATAAAACTTAATGATTTTCTAAGTAGTTATCTATGAGCCCAACTGATTAATATGCATTTTTTTATAAATAAGTGATTCTGTTGTTATTGACATGAAAGATCTATTATTGAGATTATAAACACTATCATACACAGTATTTCACATTCCATAATATATAAGAGAATCTATATGTGAACAATGTTATAAAATGAAACTATGTTATATTTGGATCTCAAAAATTCATTGTACATTTTATTAGTTAAATAATGCATGCTACTTTAAAAAAGAATATAGAATATTACCATTCTATTCTATTAATTATTTTATATTTTCTGTCTTTTTATAAGCTTTGGTAGAAATATTTTAGGATGCTTATTTCTCCAACTAAACAAGACTGATTTATTTTTTTCCTTTTAAGACCACACACCACATAAAATGGATTTGTGTCTGGAATGGTTTTTGTCAACACACTTCAAAAGAACGTATCAGATAATTTCCATGATAACCACGGCCTAAAATCTTTATCAGGTTTAGATTTATGTAAATACTAAAGATAAACATATTTTTCCCTGCCTGCCAATTGATCGCCTTTCAAGATTAATAAATACATATAACATATGGCAAAGTTCTTTAGTTTCTTTGTTTGGAATAAAATTACCGCTTCATTTGGTATCGAATTTTTAAAATTTGACATAGAAATGTTCAAGTTATGTTTAGTCAATATTTGAAATATATATGCATATGTCTGAACAATCTAACCAGAAAATATCACTGAAATGACTTAATCTGAACATAAGGCCCTCCTTTTCAAAAGATGAATAACATGGAGACAATAAAGAGAATGAAGATAATGACAAAGAAGTAGGAAAAGAAAGTGATAGGAGGTAGAGAATGAGGGGAAGGAAAAACAAAAAAAAGAAAAAATATAATGATAAAGGTTCTGGAATTCTATATGGACCATTATTGACAGAAAGCTTCTATAGTTCCTCCATTCCTTATTCCTGCACTGTGAAAGAAACCTGACATCTTTCTTCTTAGCATTGGGTCACTGTGGAGAGTTAAGTTGTCTCTATCAAGCGCTAAAGAGTAACTAGGTTCAGTGTGGCTTTAGAGGTTGACTTCTATGTAATAGTCAAAGACATGGGATTTTCCTGACACCAGAGATTGCTAATGATCAGATCCATCAGATTATAGTGCAGTGGAGGAAAATACTCTCCAATGGTTCCCTACACAGGGTCTGCTGTCTGATCAATGGACAATTTCAGTCTCCAGTGTAACAGTCCTTTGATTTTCAGAAACATGAAGTTTAACTGGGGGAAAAAAACAAAAAACAAAAAACAAAAAACAACAACTATACTAAGATAAAAAAGATACCTGCCTGTCCTCTTTGTATCCATTCTGGTCTAGCTGCCATTATCTATCTATGATTCTTGATGATCTATCCCTTCTGTAGCTTGTCAGTTAAAAGTACTCACAAAGACAAAATCTGCAATAATGTGTTTAGCATGTTTAATAGAGTCTGGTTAAGTAAACATCCTCAACAAAAGAAGCAAAAGAGAGCTTAAAATAAACAGAGCTACTGTGCCAAATTCATAATTACTTACACATTTAGCACTGTGCCCATCTTCTAAGCATGGTCATTAAAACCAGATTTGTGTACTTAATATAATTGTCTTGAAACCATAACTGTTCAAACACTATAGCCGTTTGCATACTTGAGCACTTTTCCCCCTTCTCTTTTCTCCTCCAGCTTTATAAAACCTGGAATTTATTTCACAAAACTTATTTCAAGGTAGATAGTGATAACACCACTTACAACAGGCCAGACTTACAAATTTTTGTCAGAAAATTAGTAGGTCTTGTAGAGTCAGCTGTTCCTTGGGGAGATATGCTTAGTCAGATTTGTCTAGTCAAGTACTCTCTGAGAATGTAGAAGTTTCATATCCCAAACTACTTTCTTAACAGACTAGTTAAAATAACAATCTTCCCAAATATGTACTTATTGAAGTAATATGTGATATTAGAAAAATATATGAGCTTTAAAGAAAGTTCTGGAAATGTCATCTACCCTCACTGGCCCTCAATTTCTGGTCCAGCAATTTCTGATGGTGGTAGTGAGAAATGTAACTATAATGGAAGACAATTTTTTAAATTAGAGACACTGGTAATAAAATTGAGTGACTGGCATTTATACTCAATAAGTGTTATCTTGTGTTAATTATTTAAATATACTAGCAAATAATTTCCCATATTACATTTTCTCTGTTGTTCATATTCATGCAAGTAAGTTTCTGATTTTCAACTATTTCTCCCACAAGGATCTAGGAATATATATTCTTGTATAAACTTCAGTGGTTTGTTCTTGTCCCAGTATGAGTACTTTGAGTTAAGACATTCCATTGATGGAATGGATGATTGACGTAAAATGAACACAGAATGTGAGGGGCTGTCCTCATGGGTCAGTGTTGGGTTCTATTTTGTTTAACAACATCATTAGCGAACTGAGAAGAGGAAGTAAGTCGCATGAGAAGTACATCTGCAGACGATAAATGAAGATGAACTTCAAATTCCTAAGAGAGGAGAGTATAAATAGAGTCTCAGAAGGTTGCTGAAATTGGTAGCAAAGAGTAGAAAGAAATGCAGACCTAAATAACAACCTTCCATATAAGCACAAGAATGTTTTAATAACATGAGACCCAGAAAGAGGGAAAAGCTAAGCTAACAAATAAACAGTACAATTTGCCAAGGGCACTAAAGCCCAAAAGAACTTATGATTCCGTGATGATAAGTGCAATCTAAATTTCTCTTTAGTCATTCCATCTACTCTACTAAATTCAGATCCTTAAGATTTTTCCCCTGAAATTTCTTGCATCTAACAATGAAATTGAAGAGAGCGTGGTCTAACTTAGTGTTGAGACCAGGTCTCAGCTCTGAGGCCCAGCATTGATACCACGTGGCCTTGGAGATGGAGCTTACCTTCTCTGACTCTCATGTTCTGCTTCTGTAGAATAAAGAAAATTATCAGGTCATGAGAAAAGTCACGATGTAATTTTTCTATGCAAAAATGTGTCAAGACTTTGCCAACAATCCAATATATTGCGTACCTATGGTTGTTCTGAGAGGAAAATGAGCCTGGCACTAGACTGTAAATTCCGTGACCTCGGAAACTGTGGTTTACTCCCAGTTGTGTCTCCAGTCCATATCATGATGCTCTGTACATGGTAAGAAGTGAAGAAAAAGGTTTTGGAAGAATGTTTGAATTAGAGGGTTGTTCTGAAGTTATCTAATTTCTATATATTTCTCTCATTTTACTTGCTCCCTTTTTAGGAAACGAGCTTTATTTTATTCATGTTTATCAATAATGTTTTATTTGTTTGATTTTACGTTTGCTAGAGGGAGTGTGCACTCAAGGGAGAGAGAGAGACAGAGTGAGAGAGAGAAAGAAAGTAAAAAAGTACCCCCTCCCATGAGGCATGGTCACACTATAAACCTTTCACCTCCATTTCTCGCTCCTTTTGGGATTTCAGGCACACACACACACACACACACATGCACACACACACACACACACACACACTCACCTGGCATGTTTTATAAGCCACAGGATTTGACATTTAATCACCAGGTCATGGGCTGGCCCCAGTGATTTTTTTTTTTTAAAGTGTACAATCCAATGACAAATTTACTGAGTTGTACAATCCAATGACAAATTTACTGACAAATTTACCTACACCACAAACTAAATTAGAACACTTTCATCACCCTATAAAGAGCCTCTGTGCCTATTTGCTTAATTTCTTACTGTCTCCCCATGCCCACACACTATTATATTAATATCCACCACCATCATTTCCCACTTTTAGATAGAGAATTATAAAAGGGCAAACAAATATATGTCGTTCATTCACACTTCACTAAGTAAAAGTAATTCCTGAATGAGTTTCACTGTGGTTTAGATAATCACTGACCATTTCTAAGTGGATTTGCTAAGCAACTTAATGTTCAAATATGATTCAAGGCGGATGTTTTCCCCTTTCAGGGAGCAAAACATTTTCAAATAATTTATATTCTAAACTTATTAAACACATAATTACAAGCAAACATTACCAGTGTAGTGAAATAAAAGTCATACGAGTCTAGTCTTTTTCTTTAATTTACTAGTTGCAAAGCATTGCTATTTAAGCAGGGCCAGGGCTAGGCCAGCTTATATTTTTAAACTTAGTTAAGTTGCTATTTGAAGCTTTGCTTTTTTAAAAGTTTGTCTTAGCTGAGGTTTACTTTCTTTGGGAAAAGTTTCTTTAGTCATTTAGTCTCCTCTACTGAATTCAGGTCCTAAAGATATTTTCCCTGGAATTTCTGACTAGGCTAATAAATAATTTCATTCACCCAATAGCTCTGGCCCTATCCTTGGTGCTCCCACCTCCCAACCCCAAGAGGAAGTATTTCAAATGATCTGCTTTAAAATCTTCCATGATTTCATGGGACCAGCAGTTAGCGTAATGGCTATGTCGCTGGACTCCCACGTAGTCGACTGCGGTTCGCGTCCCGGACCCGGTGGCTTAAACTCACGCTGGGCACGTGTGCGCGTGAGGAGAATGGAGGAGAAGGAGGAGAGGAGAATGGAGGAGAAGGGATTGTGGCGTGGCCATCCCCCCTGGGGGGTGATTTCTCGCTTTCTGTCTCTCTGTCTCTCTCTGTCTGTCTGGCGAGTGCACACGCCCTATAGCGAAAACCTCTCAAAAAAAAAAAAAAAAATCTTCCATGATTTCAAATTGTTCAGGTTATGAAGTCCAGAATCCCCAGCACATATTCAGTCCAGACTACTTTTCCTCTCTCTTACATGCCACTCACACATTCCCACTTGGCCTATTGGATATGCTACTCTTCTCGCTGTTCTTGAAACTTGCCAAGCACATCACACATCCATCTCTTTGCTAAGGCTATTCTCTCTGTGTGGAATGCTAGCTCTGTTTGTCTCTACTTTGATATTAAAATCTTATTTAGACATCAGTTCAAACATTTCTATGACTACTTTTCTGAAATCCACCCTTATCCTCCATCAGAATGGCTATTTTTCAATTTGTGGTCACTATATACACACACATAAACACACACACACACACACACACACACACACATACACACACAATATTTTAAAAAGACAATCTTGCTATGTCATAATCATCCTGGCTCTGTCTCTCAAGTAGCCAGAACTATAGGCCTTCACTACTGTGCCTCGCTTTCACAGTGACCTTCAACACCACCTCAGCCTACCGAGTAACAGCATTGACCCTCATGTGTTACCATGACTAGGCCTAATATGGTATTTTTAGACTCAAATTTAGTAAGTAGAAGGATTAGAACTTTGCTGTAATTAATTGTGTGTTCCTGCCACCTTTCCCAGTATCTAGAACTTATATAAATTTATGAATGGACGAGGGAATCTATGAAATCTGTCCTTTGAAGATTATTGAACCTGAAATAGCTAACATCTGGATTAGACATGCACTTCCAACTCTTCTATTGTTGTCAGTCTATTTTGTATTTTGCATTTGTGTGTGTGTGTGTGTCCTTTTTTCCCTTTCTTTCTTTTTAAACCAATGTATCTATTTTAAATTTCCTGTTATGAAAAAACACAAACAGGACAAGATTTTTGTAGAATTGATATGAAAAACTTAGCTTATGATGAAAGTTAATATCCTGTTTTATCTTTTTAAAACCATAAGCTATAATAACTGAAAAGAATTGAAAGATAATTTTGCCAATTCACCAATTTTCCAGATGAGAAAAATATTTGGCAGTTCCTTATTTGTACAATTATCTTCATCTTGCATGGCAGGGATCTGAGGCAATTCTTTTTTTTTTAATTTTATTTATTATTATCTTTTATACATTTGATTGTATTCTTTTATTTAAATCCTTCATTCAATATCTTTTGATTAATGACCTAATTTAATATTTTAAGTTCAATATTCTTTCTCTGCACAGGATTTTGAAAGCCACAGAACTATATCATAAGCAGGTGTGGTTTCCTGTGGGAGAATTCACCCCCTCCAACTCACTTGCAATAGAATATTTGTTCCCCAACATTTATTTTCCACTTGGTGACCAGTGGCCTTTGTGTGCAATGAGAAAGAATCATCTGACACTTGACGAAAGGTCTGGAATTCACTTCTGGAAGTCTCCCACAAACAAGCCAACCATCCCATGTATCAATTACATATTTTAGAAATCATTAAAACACACAGATACATACACACACACACAAATAACACCACCTCAATTTCCCCTATACTCCCACCACCTGGGCAATAATCTTAACTGCTATTTAAGAAAATTCAACATTTAAATAATGTGTAGTGGAAAAAAAAAGGAGCTGTTAAGATGATTTCACATACTTGTGAGCCCAAGAATCTTCACTTTGCACATAATTACTGCCTTTTCTAAGAATACATGATAACAAGACATTCATCAGTGGGCAACTGGGTAGATGACTTTAGCACAACAAATGATAAAGATTGTACTGGATTCATACTGATGCCATAACAAAGTACCTCAAACTTTGTTGAGGTTGGGGCAGGGCTGGTTCCTTTAGAGATCCTGAAGGGAGAACACATATTCCTCCCTTTTTCAGCATCCAGAGGCAGCTGCCTGTAGTCTTTGGCTGGTTGTCCATACTTCCTTGTATCAATCCAACCTTTTGCTTTCTTCATCACTTTTTTTTTTTTCCTTTTAATTTGCTGGAGGGCCTGTGTGCTCAGTGGAGAGAGACAGAGAGAGAAAGAGGGAAAATGAGAAAGAACCTCTTTTGTAAGCTGCTGGCTCAGGAACTCAAACCACAGAATTGACCATATGAGATCTAGCTGCCTTATCACCATGCCACTGACTAGCTATATATATATATATATATATATATATATAGATATATATATATAAATATAAATATATAAATATATAAAGGTTTTTGCCATAGAGCATGCGTGCTCCCTAAAGACAGAGAGAGGAAAAGTGAGAAATCAACCCCCGAGGAGTATGGTTATGACACAATCCCTTCTCCTTCATATGTTTCCAGTTGGGATTTTGGGCACATGTGCACCTGGCATGATTTTCAAACTGGGTTTCCAGATTTGAACTATGGTCACCCATGTGGGAGTCTTATACCTTAACCATTCTACCACCTGCTGGCCTCCTCCTGCCATCTTCATCACTTCTTTAACGATTGATTCTGCAGTTCCTGCTCTCCTCTTGTGATTTCATTGGGTTATCTCCCCATTTCAAGATCCTTAACTTAATCACATTTGCAAGGTCCTTTCACCATTAAGGTAACCTTTTACCAGTTCTGATGTTTAGGATGTGAACATCGTTAGGGGGCCATTATTTAACCTACCATAGAGACCAAAAATATGGGCAATATTAGTTTAGATGTTAGGATAGAAAGAGTAAGTAGGCATGAACTCTACCCTCAAGGAGCTCAAAGTATTATGAGGAATCAGCCACATAAACCAAACATGACAGTGACTGTGACAGGGTGTCAGAGTGCTTAATTCAGCCAGAGGGTGTTGCAGAGAGTTCCACCAACATTCTCTTGTACTTACACTACTATTAGCACCATATAAAAAATTTTTCACAAATTAATTTTCTATAGATAAAATACTACACTAAATGTTAATTTAGATCATTCTCATTTTTGTGAAGTTCCACCTCCCCCAAAACAAGTATGACCTTAGGAACTAAAGTGCTTTCAAGATTTCTTTCCCTCTATACTGATGTTAAAATTTTAATTTCTAAAACAAAACTTAACAAAACCCTACCACAACCCATTTGATACATTCCATAAGTAAAATTCTAACCAAGACGTTGATTCATATGTAGGTCACTACTTTGCTGGTTACATTAAAGCACATGACAAATGATTTTTTCAGGAATGAAATATTACCTGGTTATGGACCCAGCCATGTGGGTATGTTTTTTTTTCTTAACTCTTTATTGCTTTTACTTTTGCATAAATCATAACAAACCACCATATTATCAGTGTCTTAAAACAAAAGATCTGTGAAAATCTGCATTTCAAAAGTAGTATTAGTCTATAGAAAGCATTTTCACTCTGTAAAAGCAGTGAAGGTCCTTTGACCACACTCCCACATTCCAGAATTTTCTACCTCATCAAGACAAAAGCAATCGGAAAAAAAAAAACAAAAAAACAAAACAAAACAATGAACTGGTTGCTGGATATCCAGCAGAGTTGATTCTTTCTGCCCTTTTGGAATTTAGCAATAGGCTTTTGTACTTTCTTTAAGCTCCCATTGGCTCTGGGGGGAAAGGACAAATAATTAACCCTGGAGTAAGAAGCATTTCACTGCAGACTCTTCCTGCTGGGTTAACAAACATCTCTCAGAAAGAGAGCTCCTTGGGGGTGTCTCGCTCAGTGTCATTATTGATTAGTGACACCCATTCTCTTAGGAAAGCCTTTGGAAAGTTAAGCTTCAAGGGGGTTTGATAATTAGGGATGAAGTTTTTAGTTGCTTTTTGTCCAAATTTGTTAACTGAACTGTTAAAGTGATGAGATGCTGATTAGAGAGCCTCCCTGGGAAGTCCTGGTTCCACTCACTTGTGTGTGGCTCACTGTGCTCCTTCTTGCTTTAAATGACTCTTCATTCCTCTTACAGCCCTGCAAAGGGCAGAGTATCCCTGCACAGCTTGACATTGTAACAGATAAGCACTTATTCATTAGAGTGATTTACAGCCACTTATCCTTAACTACCTGGTTTTACATTCCTTTAAACATCTGAATTACTAGCATTGAGTTTTCCTTATTTACTTATTTGTTTTTGATTTTAACAAGCACCTGGCAGGTGCCCTTGATGGCTTGTTTTATCTTAGCAAGGGGAAAATGAAAGGAAACAGCTACCAGCATCGCCCCATCAGGGAAGACTGTGAGAAGCTGAGCTATATAGAACCATGATATCACCAGAAAGAGTGTGAGGTAACAAATATAGAGGGATGGGGAGACCTGAATGTTCTCAGAAACATATGATAATAGCATCTGTTTGTTTCTGTTTGATAGGTCCATTAAGATAGGATGTTACACCTTGCAAAGTCTGTTGTTGCATTAACAAGAGTCACAGAGCCAGGTGTCATGGTGTGCACTTGTAATCGCACCTGCTTAGGAAACTGAAGCAGAATAGCGAGTTCCCAGCTAGCCTGAGCAACATACCAAGACCCTGTCTTGAAAAAAAAAAAAAACAAACAAACAAAAAAAAAAACAAAAAGCAAAAGATAAAACGGCTCTTGGGAATTAATCCTGTTTCCCACATGGCAGGCCCTGGACCTTCTATATCTTTTGTAATCTATCAATGTGCCCAGAATGTCACATGGGAGACATTCCACATATAGTAACTGAATTCACGTACACTGAGATACACATAACAGGTGGCAACATAAAGGCAGACTGTTATCAGAGAAGTGAACCTGTCTACTACATTTTATTTGTAGCTGAACTTGATGTTCTACTGCCTCCACATCACGTCCAGGTGCTTCATGGTTGGTAAGAAATAGAGAAAGGCCACATGAAAGGACAAATGAAAATTATAGTCCTACCTGGTCCCTGAAAATTCACCTCCTAGACAAGCCAACTTCAGAATATGGCTATTTTGGTCTGCACTGTGGTGATCCTTTCACTAGGTAGACTTTTCAGGTAGTCTCATCTCCCCAGTTCAAGTACTCCTTCTCCAATTGCAGGAGTCTATTTTGGGAGCTGAGTCTTCCGCATAAATGACCTGGGGCATACTAACTGCTATGCCCTTGTTCCTCTCATCAGAGATCCTGGCTCCTCCTCATGCAGTTTGGTTTTACCAGATGGCCACAGCTGTGTACGAGACTGGAAGGCACTCTAAAGTAAGTTGCCAGTCTTACAGAGTTCGAAACCTACAACAGCAGAGAGTTCTTCCCTTAATGATGACCATTATTTTGGAAGATCTTACCTGAGTCAAGGGAGAATTAAAGAGAAAAATGATATGGATGAAGGGATCAGGAAACACAGAAGATGCTGGGCGCTCACCTGGAGGACAGGCTTAGGAGTGTCACGATCTATCTTGAGTAGATAAGAGCACCTTCAATAGTATCTGCCAGTGGAGGGAGGAAGACAGGGCTCAGCAGAGAGCCAGTACAGGGAGGAGCAGAGAAAGTTCAGAAAAGGCCAGCATTTGCTTTGGCCAGTGGCTTTCTGATACTTGCCTGGAGTGGGCATCACAGCCTGGCAGGGCAGGATGTCTGGTAGTGCACTTACCATCTAATGGTGGGATGGCGCAGGAGTCCTGTAGAAGCCTAATTGTCCTGCTGTAGAAATTTCAAAGCCAACTTTTGAAATTTGGTTTGGCCATAGGTCCTACAAACCCCTAGTTCTCTAGAATATGCAAAACTGCCCTTCACAATTCTAAGAACCAGAAGTTCTCTTTCCTCTTTAGTTTCTACTCTACTATTAACTAAGGAGACCTAACCCTGCCTAGAGTTAACAGGACTCAGCAAGCTCACAATATCCCCAATAAGTGATATGTATCTATATCTTTATTTAGGTATAAAGATATAGATCTATCTATCTATCTATCTATCTATATCTATATATGTTGGGGGGGATCTGAATAGGAAAAGGAAGTATATGAGAACAGAGTTTAAACCTTCATTCTTTTTCCATATCAAAAATCTTGTGGGGACCAGCAGTTAGCGTAATGGCTACGTCGCTGGACTCCCACGTAGTCGACCGCGGTTCGAGTCCCGGACCCGGTGGCTTAAACGCACGCTGGGCGCGTGTGCGTGCGTGCCCAAGATCCCAAGAGGAGAATGGAGGAGAAGGGATTGTGGTGTGGCCATCCCCCCTGGGGGGTGATTTCTCGCTTTCTGTCTCTCTGTCTCTCTCTGTCTGTCTGGCGAGCGCACGCGCCCTATAGCAAAAACCTCTCCAAAAAAAGAAAAAAAAAAATCTTGTGGAGACAAGTTCATGGACTGGTGGTTAAGGGAGCTGGATCCCACATAGTCAATCTATGGTTCAAATCCTAGCCCCAACTGTTTGAGAAACACCAGGCATGTGTTTGTATGCATGTCCTAAATCCCAACAAGTTGGAGAAAGGGAGAAGGGATTGTGGTGTGCCCTATTGGGGTCACTTTTTGTTTCCTCTATCTCCTCGCTTTCTCTCTCTCTAGTGAATGCATGTAGCCTCCAGCAATAATTTTAAAAATAAAAGAAAACTTCAAAAGTTCTAAGTAGTAAATTCTGTGAAAACTTCAATTTATTTGATTATTTAATTTTAATTTTAAGTATAAATTTTAAATATATGGAGTGTCATTATTTTCTACTTAATTTTGTTTTTCTCTGTTTTAAACTCCCCTACTCCATCCAGTACCACACTAGTGAACTTTTGGTGACATAGGTCTCATATTGAAAAGGGCAGCATTTGTTGTTCTTATTAAGCTTCTTGCTATCGTAAGGATCTTGGGGTAAAAGAGAAAAGCCCTGTCATTTGTTATTGTTGTGCTCCTTTATTCTTCCCATTTTGAGTGGTGTGTTTATTTTAAGGACAAGGACAAAATATTGGGATTTAGTAAAGTATCCCGGGAATAGAAAGCATATGATGTACATAAAAATCCCCAAAACAGGGCTTTGAAGTATCCTCCCTCCTAGAAGCTCAAAGGCCAAGACTATGCAGAAGGAAGAAGAGCAGAGAGGAGAAGGAAACACAAATGTAACAGGCATCTTCTAGGGTTATATGGAAAGGGATCCTCAGCTGGCTCTCCTGCAATTACCTTTTCTGTTCATTTGTCATTAAATTGAAATAAGGTAAACAGTCTTAAACATTCCACTATTCTTGACGTCATGATATGGTGCAAAGAATTCACACAAGCTTGGGTTCCTGCCCACATCCTCTGTTTTAGCCGGCTGACTAATCACCCTGTGAGTACTCCTCTGGGAAACCTTTCCTGGTGCCAGCCTTGCTGTTTCTCTTTCTTGTCCCACAGTACTTTAGACATACGGACTGCTGGAGGCAGACTGGAACGTACTGCGGCCCGCAGGTCAGCATCCCTCACTGGCATAAGCCTCTTTGTGTTCCAGGAGTTGCTGGTTATTGTAGAGTTCTGCATGGGCAGGGGAGCTGTCTGCGACTAAAATGCAATTCTCTATAGCATGTAAATTACCAAAGATCAGGCCCTCCCAGGGTCTAGTAACTTCTATTTCTCTCCCTCTTCCACAGTAAATAATCATGTTTGTACCTGGTTGGACTTTTATTTATTTATTTATTTTTTGTCTAAGAGGCTTGAATGGTGTAAGTCTTGGACCCCACAAAAGCTGGAAGTGTGCCTGGTTCCATGCGCTATATAGTGAACACATTCTTTTGAGAGTTAAAGAAACTCAAACTTATTCTGGAAGGATACCCAGGTTGCTTTCAGAATCAGTGATAGGAACAGCTCTTGGGGGTTTCATGGCATGAACTTGGAAAGCATTTCATATTTTTTTTGGCCTTGGCTGTCTTCTGCAAGTAGAGGGAAAATAACTGCCTGTAGCCTTCTATTCACACCTTTCCAGATCCAAAAGGCAAGAAATAAGAAAGTAAAAAATCTTGGTTGGGATAATTCCAGTACAGACCTCTGACAGGTTCACTTGGAAACTGATGTGTTTGCAGATTTAATTTCTGCTTCTAGTAGCCTCTAACAGTCATGTGGAAAGACTAATGGAGATAAAAGATGTAGAAGAACAGTGTGATGTTATCTACAGAAGCAAGGAAAGTATTCTGGGAAAATAGCCACTCAATCACCTCTACTTTGAATTGAATTGATTTCTTCACACGTACGTCTTTTCCATAAAATTGGGAATTTTATAAGAGGAATTTCTTGCATCACTATCCTCAATTCGTTCTATGAATCTTGCTCAGAGTTGTCTGAATAAACTAATAACTTGGCAAATGAATAGGAAAATAGCCAAGGTAGCATTCTCTTATGTTAGCATGTAGTCTAAACATTGCTAATTGAGCCTGAATTCCTTACTAGAAATCTGATACCAAACAATATATCTTTAATGTCATTTTCCAGTCCATGAAAAGAAAAGCTTTAATTAGACTTTCTAATGTGCTTGAGATGTTTTATTTTAACATATGACCAATATTTGAATTCTTATGGTTTAATATTGCTAAGTTCCTCACAGGGCTCTAAGAAATATTATGATTCCAAATAAAATAATTAATTCCTTCGTTGTCATCATGACATTCATGCATAACCAAGAATGTACACAGTATTTTCTTTTTGGAAGGTTGTGAATGGCTGCCCAGTGGTTTTCGATTGTGGTTTGCACTGAATTCTCTCCAGGGAGGCATTATGCTTAGGTTCTCTGCAACCCCAGGGGGAAATAACATGGCCTTTACACTCATTTTTTTTAATTGACCAAAAAAGTTTCTGTCAGCTAATCAGATTACTGAAGAAACATTCACTTAGTCACTCTTCTCGGAACTGTGGTATCAATTTTGCGTTCACATTACAGTTCAAGACTCCATCGTGCAACATCTTAGAAATTAGATGTTTTGGGGCTAGCAAGAGGTGTGGTGATTAGGGGCACTGGACTCCCACATGGCCAATCGCAGTTCGAGTCCCAGACCTGGCAGCTTGTTTTCTCATTTTCTCTCTCTCTCTCTGCCCCTCTCTGGTCAAATTAAAAAATAAAATAAATAAATAAAGTTAAATAAAATAATTCTTTAAAAAAGAAATTAGATGTGTTGGTGCCAACAGGTGGTGTGGTGGTTGAGAACTTGGACTCCCACATGGCCGACCATAAATTTAGTCCCAGACCTAGTGGCTTGAAACTCATGTTGGGCACATGTGCATGCTTGCCCAAAATCCTGAAGAAGGATGGAAGAGAAAGAATTTCAGCATGGCCATTCCCCATAAAGGGTGACTTTCTCTTTCTGTCTGTCTCTGTGTCTCTGGTGAGCACACCCACCTGATAGTAAAAATCTCTCTAAAAAAAAGAAAGGAAATTAGATGTGTTTAAGAATGACCAACCTAAATTTGAAGAACTCCTCAAATTGTTTCAATACCTGAGTCAAGTTTAACAATTATTTTTTCTGACTCTTTAAAGGATTTGAATTTGTAGTTGCTTGCTTGATTTCACCAAATCCTTGATTCATCTTCAGCATTTTGAAGTGTTAACTAAGATTAGACATAGCCATTACGTTGTTATTGTCCACAACAGAATCTTTTTTCTTCAACTTAAAAAGATACCTGCAGCCATTTCTCTCTATCTTTCAGAAGTAGATTAGGAACTAAGGTACAGTGAAAGGATGACCAAAAATACAATATTGAGTACTAGCATTTATTGAGCAGTAACTATATGCCAGGTGATGTTATGTGTATGTCTTAGATCAGGTTCCCTGGAAACAGACTCTGATACAGAAATATTTGTATAGAAGTTTTGTGGGCCTGTTCTCAGAAGCAACACCTGTAAGAGAGACAAAAGAAAGCAGGACAGGGCAAAGGGAGATGTTAACCATGATGCAGGTGTACCAGAAACATTAGTTCACTACAGAAGTAGTGAGGGAGCTGGGATGGCCTTTTAGGGACTGAGGTCTTTGTAGAGACATTCATCAGATTGTCCACTATGGAAGGGACATTATTCTGGGCAAAATAACTCACTGAAGCTAAGGACAATTCGGAGAGAAGGTGCAGCTGAGAAGCGTCCTCAACATTCCCTGCTCCTGAAACTTTGAGGGCTCACTTCAATATCTGTTGCAAAGTGTTAGATTGTTGGGAAAGTCATAATGTATTTTTCTGTTTTCCTTTGCAAAAATGTGTCATAATTTTCCTGACAACCTAACATATTTCATATAGATAGTAATGTGATGATGCATGCTTAATAACTTGGCTGATGGGAACCAGCAGTTGGCGTAATGGCTATGTCGCTGGACTCCCATGCAGTCGACCGCGGTTCGTGTCCCGGACTCAGTGACTTAAAACTCACGCCAGGTGTGTGTGCATGTGTGCTCAAGATCCCGAGAGGAGAATGGAGGAGAAGGGATTGCGGCGTGACCATCCCCCCTGGGGGGCGATTTCTTGCTTTCTGTCTCTATGTCTCTCTCTGTCTGTCTGGCGAGTGCACGTGCCCTATAGCGAAAACCTCTCCAAAAAAAAAAAAAAAAAAAAAAAAAAAAAAAAAAAAAAACTTGGCTGAACAGAGGACAGGAGAAAGCAGGCTTGACTTGCTGACAGCCAGTTTCCATGGTGTAAATACTCCCACCATGAACATTTTAAGTTACACACTTAATGTTAGTGAGTACAGAAGAGATGCGCACAAGATTCTCAAAAGTATGAGCAGACTCATTGCTAATATTTATCAGAACTTTAATTAAAATAGTATAAATTAATGCAAAATGGAAACACATACAAGAAATATATTGCTCCATTCTTCCATATATACACCTGAAATCACCAGATCTCCTCAAACTTTCCTGCAAAAAATTAACTATAGGATTTTTCACAGTCCTTTAGATCTGCCTACCCATACTCAGTTTTCTTTTAGTATGTATATTTAAGTAATGCTTTTTAAGTTTTCTAAGTAACATCTAAATACTGATGTGAGCAGTTAATGTGGTGATTTCCTTAGATTAAGTAAACAGAGTAAATTAGACTGGATGCTGAGGAAACTCGAGATGTACAATTAGTCCAGTTTTGTTTTTGTATTCCCAGAGTGGTATTTAGAGGTTTCTGAATGTTTGAGACTAAAAGCAAATTCACAAAAGCAGGTGATTATGTTAAAAACCTTTTATAAAAAGCCGTTGGAAGACACTCTAGAGCCATGAATTAAGATTTCTAGGACCTGACTAAGAAAGCAAGATCAGTATCAGCTCTCTCCTGAATTTAGCCATAATAGGTTTCATGGGTCCCGGAAACATATTTATGTTTTTGTAAAAGGTTATTTTTAAAAAGCTCAAGTTATTTTGTGAATGTTATGGGTCAATTATGCTGTGGTATAAAGAGAGCCAGGGTTTTATGGAAAGAGAAATTCAGGTTGGAATTATAAATTCATGTCTTTAGGCAAAGGCTCAAGCTCTGATCTCCAGTTTCTTTATCAGAAAGTAATACCTCTCTTGCAGGTTGATGACAGGTTTAAATGGGCATCGGGTTGCTTGCCATACAAGTGCTAAAAACAGAAGTTGTTGTAATTAATTTAGGAAGCTGAGTACTTGGAACTGAATATGAAATTGTCAGTAGACCAAAGTAATTGTTTTATGTTTCTTGGAATTACCCTTTAAAAACTGGAATAAATTATTTTCATTTGTAGTAGATAATATTACTAAACTGTAGATGTATGTATGGACTTAGTCTTTGTAGAATGACTGGAAGAATGAGTTCTAATAGGTGTTTAACATGGAACTTATTAAAATTTTATAGCAGTGGTCCACAAATAGAATATAAACAATGAATGCTAGCCAGAAAAAATAAGAATGTCCCAGAAAAAAATATCAGATGGTTGGGACAAAATGTATGAATTATGCTTATGGACAATGTTTAGAAAATCCACTTTGCTTTCAGGGCAAACAATTAAAGTATCATACAATGACTAATTTACCATTTCTCATGTGCTTTACTGAAACTAACCTTTCCTATCAAAAAACAATGTACATGCCGTGTTGTGTTCCTTGTGAAACACAACAAGCTGAAGATATGCTCCGTTCACTGGGAGATCTTATTAAGCAAACAATTCAAAGGGCAGCTTTGCTTTTGTGCCAGGCCTGATATTGACAGTTGCTAACCTTACCAGCAAGACTCCTCTTTTGTATACTTGTGATGGGGAAGGAGGTTTTCTTCCCCATTTGTGACTCTGGAGAGGATTGACAGAGACACCAACGTCTAATTTTTCTGTTTCTACAACATATATTTAGGATACTTGTTAAGTGGCATGAAAAAAGTGAGGCTCATCTGTCTTTTTCTCTTCTGTCCTCTGATTTTATTTTGTTGTGGCTGGTATCTGGAGTCATACTTTATATCTTTACAAAAGACCACTGGATATTTTTATTAGACTAAGAGAGAAGTGTTATTTAACTTTCTATTACTGGTGGATTTCCATGCAAACTGTGACTAATACTGTTTCCATTGTTATTTGACTAGAGAAGAAAAGACAATTTTCACTCACAATGAGAAATGCTGGCAGCTATTAGATAAATAAAGAATATCCTCTACCTTTCAAAGCATATCCAACATTCTTGATATATAATACAAATGTTTAAAAACTTAATTCAGCAATATGTAAAATTGTATTTTTTCAGCCAAAAAATAAGACATTATTTTGCTATTTCTACAAGAAATAATAAGATCAAGTGGCCAGAATTGGTTATTACCTTTAGAAACATTCTGCAAAGAAGGATTATTCTGGTAGAATTGAAAGAGTTTAAATATTCAAGAACCATCTTTTCAGCAAAGATTCTGATTTATGTATTAAGCTAACAAACATAAATGTTGCAGCATGACTAAATAGAGATCATTTCTTTTAACAATTGGTAGTTTAGGGAGTTAGTAAATAGCTATACATTCTTATATACATGGACATGTTTTTAGAACTAAAATCATTTGGACAATAAAAGCTTTTAATTTGCTATAGTTTTTCATTTTTTGAACTACATGTGTGTGCTTGTGGAATAAAAGGACATTTCTAAGACAAATACATTGTGACTCATTCTCCATGGACCATATATGAATGATGACCTAGGTGACAGAATAACGAAAGTTTTGGCCAGTTTCTAACTCCTCCAGGTTGACAAGAAGAGTATTACACATGAGAGGATGTGAAATCTGAGACTATTCTCCACGTGAACAAGAATGTACACAGTTTTAATAACTCTTCTACCATGTTTATGAATGGAAAAGTCACGTAAACAGAGGAGGTAACAAGGACTAAGAATGAACCCTAAGGATTTGCTCTGGATACATGGCAAATCAGTATTAAGTCCTACTAATTCCTTGGAATTAAACAGCTGCATTTTGTTTGTTCGTTTGTTTTTTCTCTAAGGTCACAAAGGCTATGTTATGTACCGTATATGACTATTTTGGCCCACAATTTGAATTGCTTTTTATATTTGGGCTGAGAATGAGCAAAGCACAGGAGTTTCTTTTTGTTTTTGTTTTTAGCTGCTTATTAGAGACGTTGTTTTTCAATGTTAGCCGTAACACTAGCAAGTTCTTTTTTGTACCTGTAGATAATTATCAATACAAATAATCTCAGATGAAAACTCAGACAAATAATGAATTATTTATTAATAATGCTGTTAGGAGCTATGGCTAATTATTAATGCACAAAATGGATTAATTCTATAAAAGCTCATGACTACGAGGTCTTTGGACAGTCAAATAACCCAAGTTGGAATCCTGGCTTCTGTACAATCCTCTGCAAGAGTAAGTATCCTATTATCTGTAAAATGGGCACATTAGCCCATGAAGTTATTGTAGAAATTAATAAGGTTATAAATGTAAACTACTTAGCATAATAAGATAGATTAGAAGCACAATACATGGCATGTGTATATTTATAGTGGTAACTATGACACATTAGCCTACAAAAATCCTAGACATTTGTCTAGTCAAACCCAGACATTTGTTCTTTTGAATTCCTAGGAAAAGGTTAGAAATAACAATGCTTCAACTGGATTGAAGTGTGTCTGATAGATCGATTTGCATGTTTTCTTTCTGTCTCTCTCTTTGTCTCTGTTAGGGAATGAAAATTTTTCTTCAGGGTTCTTGGATGGATTTGAAAATACAACAGACAAAGATAAATTGATAGGATAAAATTATACAAATTCATTTAATAAGCATTACATGACATGGGAGCCTTAGTAAATGACATCAACTTGTATATTTTTTACTTAGGCTGATAGAGAGTGGACAGCCATGGAGAAATATGACTGGAGGACAAAGAGTATGATCTACTGGTAATAAACTGGGGGATTTAGCAGGGTCTGAGTGCTCTGATTCTTCCTGGTGTCTCCCAGTCTTTGAAGATAAGGATGTTCCTTTCCTCTGAGTATAAAGTGGGTACTTCTGGAATAAAGGTTTTATGACTTACTTCAAAGGAAGGTCAGAAGATTCTTTTATGACCTGCTTCAGAGAAGAAAGGGCAAGAGGAGGTCAGAAAGACCTTGTTTCCACTGATTCCTCACATGCCAAGGTGCCACATTTTGAGCCCCATCAAAATATGGGTTTCAATATATTCTGAACCCCATCATCTCATTCTCTCTTTCTGAACCTTCTCTTTCTCTTTCTCCATGTGTGCATGGCAGTACTAAAGGGAGTTATGACTGATTTTAGACCTAGAAAATATATTATTGATAAATGTATGACTTAGTTCTTAGCTTTAGGGTACTTGTTTAACTTTCAATATTAAAAGAGATGTAGAAGATATGTACTTGCCTTTTATTCATAAAAGCAGCAGAGTTCTTTTCCCCTAATTTTTTTTTTTGAAAGGTTTTTTTGCTATAGGGCGCATGTGCTTGCCAGAAAGACAGAGAGAGACAGAGAGACAGAAAGCAAGAAATCACCCCCCAGGGGGGATGGCCATACCACAATCCCTTCTCCTTCTTTCTCCTCTTGGGGTCTTGGGCACTCACGCACACACACCCAGAGTGAGTTTTAAGCCACCAGGTCCAGGACTCGAACTGCGGTCAACTACATGGGAGTCCAGTGACATAGCCATTACGCTAACTGCTGGTCCCTTTTCCCCTAATTTTGAAAATTGTTATCCTGAGGTAGTTTTACAATTTTGTCTGAATAGAAACAAATAGAAAAAAATCAATCAATTAAGGAGGAAGAGATGGAGCATTACTGGTTGGTGTTAGTATTTTATTCCCTCCTGGTAGTAGTTGACTCTTAACGTGAGTGAAATGCAATCTTCTAAATTTGATCCAAAATCTCCATTTTTCATAAGCCAGGTGTTTTATCACCCTTTTCTTCCATCATTTACACATGAACTGCTATTTTACTTACATCATCAAAAGCCATTAGCCTTTTAAAGTTTCACTTTCTCACTGGATTTTCAAATAGTTTTCACATGTACGAGCAAATATAGCACTTCATTCTTATGATTTTTCTATAAATAACTAGAGAAGCATGAAAATTGCCAATTCAGATTATCTCAATGTCTCATCAGAGCTGTTGTATTATTCTAGACCAATACCAAATTTGGTTGAATGTCATGTAATTACTAAGCAAGTTGGTGTCATCACAAGAGAACACAAATACTAGTATTCCCATTTTCTGATATTCTTCCATCGGATTTTGTTGATATTGTCTAAAGAAAAGCCACTGTAATGCTTTTGGCTTGATAAGCTTATGTTATGCTCAAATAAGTACAGTTGTCATGGAAAATAATAAAATTGTGGAAAGGATATTGTCTGGAGAAGGTAAAGTAAAATTTTATTTTCTGTCTAGTTTGATCGATTAATCTTTACCACCTAATTTGTCTTATGTTTTGACTATAAAAAAGAGTAGACCTATTTTTTTTTTTTTGGAGAGGTTTTTGCTACAGGGCACATGCACTCACCAGAAAGACAGAAGAAAGAGAGAGACAGAGAGACAGAAAGCAAGAAATCACCCCCCCCCCCTGGGGGGGATGGCCATGCCGCAATCCCTTCTCTTCCATTCTCCTTGGGATCTTGGGCACGCACACACGTGCACCCAGCATGAGTTTAAGCTACAAGATCCGGGAATTGAGCCGTGGTCGACTGCATGGGAGTTCAGTGACATAGCCATTATGAGAACTTCTGGTCCCTGTAAACCTTCTTTCTTATATCCAAAACAATTAACTGGTTCCTACACTTCTCATATAGAAAGGAAAACTCCTTTGTAGTGTTGAGTCCTTGAGGCTACCAAATTTTAATTTCTATTGAATGATCTGAGGTTACATATTACCAGAAGGTAAACATCTAAATGCCAATTTTCAGAGACTAAACAATTCTACTCATTTGCCTTACTTGATATATTATTATTTCTCTTTTTAAAAGAATTATGTAACTTGATTTTATTTGTTTCTATTATCTTTTAATTTGGCCAGGAAGAGAGGGAAAGTGAAAGAAAAAGCCACCAGATCCAGGACTCAAAGCACTCTTGGAGTGAGAGTCCACCATACCACCTGCTGGCCCCAATATATTCTCATTTTTAAGAGACTAGAAGGAAAATTCTGTTCTCCAAACTCCTCGTTTCACATTGTACATTTAAAAATGTGGTTATTTAAATATCTTGTGTTTAAGTAGCTCAGGATTGAAGCAAACTGATCAAATTTACACTCACAGAACATTTCTATCCCATCTCCTAAATTCTTGCATTTTGTTGAAGAGAAAAAGTAATATGCCCTTCAGTTATTTCCCAGTCAGATTTGATTCCAACAGATAACTTCGTGGCTTTCGTTAATGAGATAAGGTACATTCTAGCTGTCAGCAGCCCCTTTTAACTGCTCTTAAGATGTTTATGATTTATTTGAAAGAAATACAGCACGAAATATAGACAGATGCTAAATTCTCTTCCCAGGAGTGAAAATAATGGGAGGATAAGGAAAATTGATCTGGAGAAGATTTTGTTTGTTTGTTTGTTTAGTTTTGCTTGAGGACACATGTGCTTGTCAGAGAGAGAGAGAAAGAGAGAGTGAGAAAACACCTCCCAGAAGGGATGGCCATATCTTAATCCCTTCTCCAGCCTCCTCTTGGGATTTTTGGCATACACACACATGCACCCTGAGTGTTCTTCAAGCAGTTGGGTCCAGGACTCCGGCCACACAGTCACTCATGGAATTCAGCCTCCTTAATCTCCATGCTACCTGATGGCCCAGAAGAGGCCCTTTTCTCATGAATTTTCAGAATTCTACATAAATAGCCAGGATGTTCCTGTTGCTGTGGCATGTGAAACCAGTAGCAATAATCTCCAAAAAGCCTTTCTATTCATTCTATCTGACATCCAGATTTCACATCCTTCTCTTAAAGTTACAGCTCTATCATGATGTCCTCTTGGCAGTAATTGACAAAGGCTACCTATGGTCATAAATTAAATTCTGTATTTGTGCCCTTTATAGTATGGCAGCCAGCCATCTGACCATCCTTTCTTCCTGTTGTGCCAACTTTTACTGTACGTGCCAAGCACAATGACTATTTATTGCATCTTAAACACAGCCCTCATCTAGTCTCCCAGCACCTCTCCAAAGCCCTCCTATCTTTATTTATTTTTTTAGAGAGAGATTTTTTTTTTTCTATAGGGTACATGCACTCATCAGAGATAGAGAGAGAGAGAGAGACTGTGAGAAATCACCCCCCAGGGAGGGTGGCCATATCTCAGTCTCTTCTCCTCCTCTCTCCTCTTGAGATTTTGGGCATGCACACACACATGCCCGACGTGAGTTGCAAGCCACCGTGTCTGGGACTCTAATGGCAAGTCAACCATGTTGGAGTCCAGCACCTTAACTACTACGTCACCTGCTAGCCCCCCTAGGGTTTTCTTATTCTTTCAGATTATTGTGGTCTTCTCTTATTTAACTTTTCATTTCTTTTGTGACATTGATCAGAGGAATTTTGAGTCTGAATTCTATATTCTGTGAAAATATTTCTTCTTTTAACTTGTTAGTGCTTTAAATATGGAAATTATATCTCATGTCTCCAGTGGCTACTGCGTGGTTGCAAATATTTGTTTAATAACTCTATCATGATTACATTGGAAGGGGGAGCCCGCCACAGCTGCCTAGTACTGGCTGGCTTCAAAGCATAAAAGAGATTTGACGTGTTGAAGTAGACTGACTTCTTGATGTCACAAACGCTTCAGAAGACAAGTTTCTTTTCATTGTCCAGAAATGGCTAAGTTGCAACCCTTCCTTGCATCACCTTCACCTTATCTGTGATATACTCTATTGCTTTCATTGAAAAAGATTTTAACTTTCTGGTTAAAGTGAAGCATACACATATTCAGACTTAAGTTACAACATGTAACAGGACACAAGAGATACTTGATATCCATTTAAGTGAGATTTTAATGGGTAAAGTAAACCTTTTCTGGGGAGTATCTTAATAAACTCACACGCTTGGGTTGACATACAAAACCCTATGACAGGAAACTTGAATATGGTTTTTAAAAGGTTTCACATTCATTTTATAAAATTATCAATGGTTTCACTGAGGGTAGAATGTCACTGAAAGAAATTTTAGTTGGCTCTAAGTAAAAACAAAGATAATGTTAGGAGTTACTGGGTTCTTTTCATTCCAGATCATTCAAAATTAAGTCTTGCTCAAAAGTTCTGCTCTATGAGAAAACCCTTCTACTTAAACGTAATGACTTTTTTTTTTTTTTTTTTAATTTGCCGTAGGGTGTGTGTGCTTACTAGAAAGAGACAGACAGTGCCCCCTCCCTGGGGGGACGGCCATGCTGCAATTCCTTCTCCAGTCTCCACTTGGGATTTTGGGCATAGGCACACTTGCATCAGTGTGTTCTTCAAGCCATCAAGTCCAGGACGCAAACTGTGCAGTTGGCTATGTGGGATTCAGTCACCTTAACCACTGGCTGGCCCCATAATCCCTTCTTTATGACCTCTCTTTCTCTCTTTATATATATTTGTAGATTGAAAATCTTTAAATAGCAAAGACCATATCAAACACATTTTGATTCAGAGATTAACAAAGGACCTTGTTCAAAGAAACTAAAGGTTCTCTTAGGAAATCATGTTTCATGTCAATGCAAGAAATTTAAGCAAAACAGTGATTGTTCTAAGAAAAAACTTAATCATGAAAGTATTTCTGTGGTTCATTAATTAATGTATATTGTTAACTAATACCTGTGGTTCTTCATATAATTTTAATAAGACCAATTAAAACATTTAAAGGGTTTTTTGTTTTATTTTCCTAATTATTATTATTATTATTATTATTATTATTTTTAATTTGGTAGAGGGCATGTGTGCTTACTATAGACAGTGAAAGGAGAGAGAGGGAAAGTGAGAAATCATTCCTCAGGGACATAGTAATGCCACAACCTCCCTTCCTTCACTTTTCCAGAATTTGGGAATGCACACATACCCCTAGTGTGTTTTTCTCAGCCTCTAGGTCTGAGACTCAGTAACAGTCACCCATGTGGGGTCCTGCCAGCTTAACTGCTAGGCCATTGACTGATTCTGTTGTATTAATCTTGAGAATTTATATTCTAGAGGCATGGAGTAGAGAACTCAGAAGTAGTCACAGCTTCCTAATTATTACAATTATTTAAGGGGGCAAGCTGGGGACATGATGGGTAAGGTGTCTGGATCCCTGTGGCTGGATCCCACATGGCTAAGTTTGCAGTTACAGTTCTGGACCCAGTGGCTTAAAAACCATGCCAGGTGCATATGTGTCCAAAATCTGGAATGGAGGGAGAATGGAGGATTGAAGAGTGACTTTCCCCCATAGGACATGCTATCACTTTCTTTCTCTCTCTCTGTCTCTGTCTCTGGTGAGTGCAAACACCTTCTAGCAAACTAAAAAGTAAAATAAAATAAATTTAAGGAAATTATGATCAATATTATCTTTTCATACAATGGTTATGTACATATTTTATGATATGGTCGTATCACTGCAGATCAAATATAAATGTGCACCTATTTATTGATTGTATAAACTATAAAAATTGCAAGTGGAAAATCAAGTTACAAATAATTTCTGAAGCTGACTTATACTTCAAAAAGTCTTCTCTCTTCTCTCAAACACCCCCATAGCAATGTAATTTATATTTGATTTATGATTAGTTTATTAAGAGAGGCATCAATGAACAAGAGCTTATAATTTAACAGTCTTCAGATAGAATGGATTAAGGTTGGTTACTTAAAATCAGGCTTTTTTTTATGTTTATTGATTTTCTTCTTCCATGAGCAAGTGAGCAAGTACACCACAAATAGGGCCTTTTCTTATTTTATTTATTTATTTATTTATTTATTTATTTATTTATTTATTTATTTTTAGAGGTTTTTACTATAGGGCCCTTGTGCTCACCTGAAAGACAGAGAGACAGAAAATGAGATATCACCCCCCAGGGTGGATGGCCATGCCACAATCCCTTCTCCTCCATTCTCCTCTCTCCTCCATTTTCCTCTCCGGATCTTGGGCATGCACGCATACTCGCCTAGCGTGAGTTTAAACCACCAGTTCTGGAACTCAAAATAAGGTCAACCACATGGGAGTCCAGCAACACAGCCATTATGCCAACTGCTGGTCCCCAAATAGGGTCTTTTTAAAAAGTCTTATTATTATTATTATTTATGACAGAGCACATGTGGATGAGAGAGAAAGAGAGAGAAGCACCCTCTACTTGGATCTGGTTACACCTCTATCCCCTTCTTCCAGTCTTCCAACTTGCCAGGATCCTGGGCATGTGTGCACATACCTGGTGTATTTTTAGGCCAACCAGGCCAGGGATGCAACTGCAGTCAGGGTGTGGCTTTCAGTTCCACAGTTTGCTACGCTACTAACTGTGCCACAAAGGCTGGACCCTCAGCAGGGTCTCGATGCTGCAGTCCACCTCTACCTTCAACCAGCCTCAGATTGCGGGCACACAAGTTCCTGGTGTACTTGGGAGGTCTCCAGAAGCAAACCAAGGACCTTCCCCTGTGAGTCAACCCAGCAGAGAGTCTCATTTTACCACTGTATCACTGTCAGGTCCCCTGAAATGTATTTTCTTTACACTATTAGCACAAATGTATTATTGTCTACCACATCTATATACTAGATCTTTTTATTTAGTAATTTATTAACACATATCGCAACAAACTCATCTTGAAGGGAATGTTATCAAATAACATTATTTATCATCAGGTATTTTGTGTTTAGAAAATTGAGATTTTTCTGTAGTCATGAGAAAGAAATCCCGTTTCTCACTTTATTCATAGGAGGGTCTTGGCAAAAAGCTTAGTAAAACTTCTGTAATTTTTGCCTTGCCTTGTCGCCTAGTGGTTAAAGAAGACAGATTCCACATGCCTGACAGTGCGATTCAAGCCCCAGGCCCACCAGCTTGAAAATCAGGCTGGGTGCATGTATACATGTGTCCAAAATCCTGACAGGATGCAGTTAGGGATTGTGGTGTGACCATGCCCCATAGGGAGCGTTTTCTCCCTCTCCTTCTCGCTGTCTCTCTCTGGTAAACACATATGCCCTCTAGCAAAATTAAAAACAAAACAAAAGATCCCTATAATGCTAAAAACAAACAAACAAAAATGCCAATTCAACTGTCTAGTAAATTGATTTTTACTCGCCTTTAAGCAGCAACACAAATGCCCGGTCTCTCAGCTTGTATCAAAACTGATAACTTCAACTTGTCTGCTGTTTAACTTATATCAAATGTTGATTGAATGAATAATGTGAAAGAGAAATAATTGTAAGGGCATGGAGTTCATCCATTCTGTTAGCTACTCTATTCTTAATTCCTGGATCAAAGTGGGCTCCCAGAAGCTGGGAACTTGGATTTTCTTATTTTGGCATCCCATACCTTTCCTACCCAGATGCCAAAGAATTGCCTTCATTAGGCATTTCCCGTTTTGGATACATCGAGGGTTCCTGACAGAGCAATTAATGTTGCCAAAGGTATCATCATAAACCCTATACCTGTATATCAAGGGCAGTGTGGACATCGTGATCAGGTGAAGATTTTCAGATGTAAGAATCTCCACTTGACTGTCATTTTTTCTGAGTTTACGTCCGTCATCACCAAATCCACTTATCTTCTTATGTTCCCATTTTCAATAATTGGTGTGACTGTATCTCACCACAACTAGTCAATTGCCAATCTTTACCATTCTACCTACAAGATAGCTCTAAAAATTTACCCATTTTTCATAAGACTCATTACTCTGCCTTAGAATTACTGATGACTTTCCTTTTGCCTCAGGCTCCAATATGGCTCACTAAGTCGTACTCACTGATCCTGACTTTATTTAAAAATATAATTTTAATTTTAAAATTTTTATTAGTTTTTATTTAGAGATTTTTGTTATGGGGGGGGGGGTTGTGTGCTCACCATAGAAACAGAGAGAAAGTGAAAAATCACCCCCCACAGGGAGGATGGTCATGTTGCAATCCCTTCTTCTCCATCTCTCCTCCTCAGAGAGTTTTAAGCACCCGGTATAAGTTTTAAGCCGTCAGGTCTGGGACTCAAACCACAGTCGACCATGTGGGAGTCCAGTGCCTTAAACAACACACCACCTGCTGTCATGGATTAATTGTTTTTTGCTTTAAAATATTTTATTAAAATATTTTTTTATATTAACACTAATTTTTGGGTTTTTTTTTTTTTTTTTTTGAGAGGTTTATGCTATAGGGTGTGTGCACTTGCCAGAAAGATAGAGAGGGAGACGGAGAGACAGGAAGTGAGAAATCACCCCCCAGGGGAGATGGTCATTCCGCAATACCTTCTCCATTCTCCTCTCAGGATCTTGGGCACACACACACATGCACCCAGCATGAGTTTAAGCAACCGGGGGTCTGAGACTCGCCATCATGTAAACTGCTGGTCCGAGTTTTAGTTTTTTTTTTTTTTTTTTTAATAGTCTTTGAAAATGGAGCAATATCATTTGACATAACTTAGAGTCAAAATGCTATTTGTAGACCATTGTTTTAAGAGTTTTAAACTAGAAATTTTGCATCCTTATTGTCAACTGGACTGGTGAGAAATGTACACATGTTGTAATATTCACTTTGTAACCTAAATAACATGAGATTGAACATATAAAAGAAATTGATATAGAAAGAAATTTTAAAAAAATTAGCATCCTTTTTTCCAGCCTTTACATACCTAACCATTCTCTCATTGGACAAAAAAAAAAAAAAAAAAAAAAAAAATAGAATTATATGAGTTTTCTTACATTATGAATTTTATGAAAAAAAATCTTTATAAATTTGTTGAATAGGTCAATCAAAATTCCAGGATTTCAAGTTCTTAATCTTACTTACCAATTTAAAATTCTGTGATTTTCTTCAAGTCTATGGAAACTATTTTGTTTTTCTCATGATACCTTTAAAACAAGAATGGTTGCAGAGGCCTACAAAAAATTAAGGTGAATAATGTTTGGCCCCAATAACTATATAATATTTTATGAAGCGTAAAAGCTTAATAATACTATGCTTTTTTTTGAGAAATAGTACCACAAATAACTAAAGTCTTACATTTAAAAAGTGAAAATTTCACCTCATCAAACATTTTATACTGACTATATATTTGTATTAGCAGGAAAAACACGCACATTTCTCTATATTCACTGTGTCAAATCACATATTCTCATATTTTTGGCATAATCTCAAAACTGCTGTTATGTATAATTTACACAGCATGAGAGAGCGCTTTAGTTAAGTGAAACTTTTTTCCCACATTCTTTTATTTCCTGGCTATTTCTGGGATTCAAATAAGCACCTAGCATTTTAGACAAGACAGTTTCAGTTACCAACATAATTAGTGCCCAGTTGCAAGGTGGGGGAGGGAGTTCAGAAAACCCTGAAGTTTTTGAAGTTCACATGTCATTTGTGTACGACAGGAGTAAGAGATCCGGGGGGTCTTGTGGCATGTGGCCCTGGGTGGAAGAAAGCAAAGCTTGAGAGGGAGGGAATTCCAGAGCCTTAGGACCCTGACCTAGCACTTTCTCCCTAGTTCCTGGAAGATCAATCCTACGACCTGCCAATCCTTGAGTCTGTAATGGAGGAGAAAGTTATGAGGTTAGCCTGTCAAAAAGCTTCTTAGTAGAGTGAGTATTAGAGCCTTGAAGTTGAAGGTAACAGTTTTAAATGCTTTCAAAGTTGTTGCAAGTGTCAGAGGCCAATGATTTGTGAGCTCTGTCCTTGCTCAGGCTTCACCCTTCTAACCTCTGTCCAGGCCTGGCCTGTGCAAGTCATGTAAGCAGCTGCCAGTGGGGTGTGATTTGAAGGGCATCAAGAGGCCCACTTGGCCCTAATTATTTTCCCCTGAGTCTGGCAGAACCTTCCCATTACCTAGCAGAACATCTGGCTCAGTAAATCTTGGATGGATGTGTGGCTGGCTGGATGGATGGGTTAATTTATTCGGGACATATATATTTAGGACTTACTACTTGCCAGGTGCTATTCAAATTAAGAAGACCCTCAAAATAAATCCAATTGATCTGTTCCTACTTTTTATGGGGCCCTTCATGTAGTTAGACAGAAAAGAAGGTAAAATAAATACAATTGTCAGTGGGAGTTCTAGAAATTTAGAAGGAAATAAACAGAGTACCAACAATAATGAACTTTAAGAACATCTTCAAAAGAAGGCATTTCCAGGACCAGCAGATGGTATAATGATTATGTCGCTGGACTCCGAAGTAGTTGACTGCGGTTTGAGTCCCGGACCCAGTGGCTTAAACTCATGCCGGACATGTGTGTGTGCGTGCGTGCCCAAGATCCCAAGAGGAGAATGGAGGAGAAGGGATTGCAGTGAGGCCATCCCCTCGGGGGTGATTTCTTGTTTTCTGTCTCTCTGTCATTTTGGTGAGTGCTCAGAGTAGATATAGTCTGCCTATCAAAAGACAAACATAGCCTGCTAAGAGAATTAAGAAGGGTAGAGGAACCACATTTCAAAGAGGGAAAAACGGAGTGCCTTGGCTACTGTTCAAGCCAAAGCTGCCTGAGCAGAGACTGGACTAGAGGGGCCTGAGCAGCCCAGGTCGGAGTCACTGGTCTAGAGGCCAGGGGGCTGGGGAACTTGGAAGGGGCTGTCTAGAACCAGTTTTATTGATGAACCTGGTGGGATTCTGCACTTCAGAAATCCAAGCTCAACAAACAAACTGTAGTAACAAGTCTGTGAAAAGCAGTCAGAACTCTGTGTGAGAGTGCTCTCTCTCTCTCTCTCTCTCTCTCTCTCTCTCTCTCTTTTTTTTTAAGAGATTTTTGCTATAGGGCACATGTACTAGCCAGAGAGACTGAAAGTGAGAAATCTTCCCCCGGGGAGATGGGTATGCTTCAATCCCTTTTCCTCTTGAGATCTTGGACATGCACGCACAGGCACCCAACGTGAATTTTAAGCCTCGAGGTCTGGGACTCAAACCACAGTCAATATGTGGGAGTAGGGTGACATAACCATTATGCCATCTGCTGGTCTTGAGAGTGCTTTTATGAAGAAAAGGTGAGAAAATTGTATCAGAGATGATCCACTTGACTCTACAGCTACTAATTCAGAAACAGTTACTATAGAGCCAGGTTTTTTGTTGTTTATTTGTTCGCTTTTTTAGATAAACAATTCTTGTTTGTGAGAGAGAGCTTTTTTGTTATAGGGTGCATGCACTCACTGGAGAGACAGAGAGACAGAAAGTAAGAAATCACACCCCAGGGAGGATGGCCACACTGCAATCCCTCTTCCTCTATTCTCCTTTTGGGATACTGGACATGTAAGCACACACATCTGGCATGAGTTTTAAGTCGCCAGGTCCAGGTCTCGAACCGCAGCTGACTACGTAACCGTTATGCCATCTGCTGGTCCCAAGTAAACGATTCTTTAGCTTTTGTTTACAGTTTTTCTTGCCACTTATGAAGCTATTTGATACTGATTTTTTTTTTCCGTTTGTCAGCTCCTTTGAATTAATCAGATGGTTGAGTGAATACTAATAAAAGTGAGCTTTATCTACTAGCACCTGTCCTTTATCTTTGCAGATTGAAGAGAAACTACTGATAGCAGAATAATATTGTAGCTGGATGAATAAATGAGTGAATAGAGGATTGAATGATGGAGTAAGATTTTTTATTTTGCTGTGTGTGACCCATTTATCTGATATGCTCACATTTTCTTCTCATTCACTGACCCCATACCTGTGGGAAAATGTTTTCAAAATCTTATCTAAAATAACTGATTTTCGTATCAAGTGTTACAGTTTTATTTTTATATGCATGTGATTAGCCAGGTCTCCAAAGTTCTGTTATGTCTTCTGGAAACATGTAACACATATTGACCTACAGCAGATGAAAGTTTAGCTTTGGGGGTAAGCCTTAAACTAAATTTGCACTGCTTCCTACTGTCTACTTGCAAATTCCAAAGATAAGAGTCTCTTTATTTGCAATCCATTATCACTATTTAAACATCTTTCACTGCTGATGTACTTTGCAAGAAGCTGGATGGGTTGACTTTGAACAGTAGCAGTTCATAAAGACAGCAGAGCCCTCACCTTCCAACCCTATCACCCACTTTGTTTTTCTATTCCAGCATGAGAGTCTTTAGTATCAGATGGAAGGACACTTTTTTTTCTCTCTCTCTAAAAGACATCAACAGGAATGAAGGGAAGCAAAACCTGAAAAGCAATCTTTTCAAACGTGTAAAATTTCCCTCTATAAGTCATGATTTCTGCCTTCTAACAATAACCAAAGAGCTTTCTTGAACATCAAATAACGCCTGCAAAGTGACATTTTAAAAAATATTCAATGTACACAAACTGGAAACATATGGATACAATAGCAAACATCTAGAAGTTAGTGAATTAAATGGAAAAACACCTCCAAAAGCACATTTTATATTGTTATTGCAAAACCACAATGTTGCTAATATTGGATGAATCCTGAAAACAGCTGGATTTTGGCTTTCTTTAACTGTGTCTGACCCAAATTGCGACTTTTCTTTCTTCCTTTTTCAAGAGACTAGCATTTCTGTACATTACTTGTACTTTTAGAGCTGAGTTCCGGACTATATGGCATTGCTTACTCAATTCACTTCCTCCATGTGCATGAGGAAATAAGAATGAGTTTGTAGTCCACCGCTGAGTTTTCATAATAAAGGAGGAACAATGGACTTTGAAAGTCACAGATTATCTCCATCCCCGTTATGGTCATCTGTTTCTACCCTCTATTTCCCTGGAATGACTAGCGAGATGCAGAACTGACTGATGGTATCCTTCTTTCTCCTGCCTGACCCTGCATACACACCCCCTCACAGAGGTGCAAGGAGCAGAAAAGTGACCAAAAGGCAGGGGGTGGGAGGGAGAAGAAAGAAAAACAAACTGAGTGATCAACCCCAAATGACCGAGTGTTGGCTGTTTTCTATTATTCCATCACTTGAGCTTTCTCAGATGTGTTTTTTTGAGAAGACTTTCATGTTGTGATTTCTTTCTCCTCTAAGAACTAAACATTATTTTCCAGTCAAGGATTGGGGGTGCAGGGCACTTGAATGAGGTCCAGGTAGGCTGCCAGATTCTCAGAATGTTCAAGCATGGGATTTCCATCCTCTTTCTTCTGAAAATAGACTTTTAAATTGTGCGTGAAGCCATGCCAATGATGAACAAAAATGAAAGCCACAAAGTAGTGAGTTAAAATTCAAAAGCCATTCACTGATCTTTGCTATTTACATACAGATGTAAATATGTGGGTATTTATCAAATTATGCATTTCAGTATTTAGTAAATCCACTTTGGAAAGAGCAGACTGCAGTTTATAAAAATATGATCCACCCTGAGTTGTGTTTTGATCCACCCTCTCTATCAGAGTGCTTTTAAGTTCTATCATGAATTAAACATAGGACAATCTCATTCGTTTAAATAAAATCCGCCTACCAGGAGCCATACGTATGGCCTGGGTCAGATCTGTGGAAATGTCATTGTGGAAAAGAATGCCCTTTGGCCGTGTCTTTTCTGTTGCAATTGTCCAAGGGCTAAGAATGAACACCAAAGAGGAAGGAACGCATCAATCTGAGTCGCCAGTACTTCAAAGATGCTCGCTCTTTCTCAAAAGACCAATACACTGGAGGCTTTCATTAGACATCAACTAACTTAAAGGAGGGTTTCCTAAAGGACACAGACTTTGTGTAAAACTGCTTTTTGTTTGCTATAGGATTTAATGGTAGAGAGAATTTCTTTGTGAGTATAGAAATCCCTCTGAAACAGTCATTTATGAGGATGATTGATAGAGTAACAATTTAGTCCTAAGCATTATGCTAAGTGTTTTACTTGCATTCCATAATTTTATTATCATAAATTCCTTATAATGTAGCTGCTATTCTTATTCCCCATCTATATTGTTGGGGATAAAAATAAAGCACAGAGAAGTATTCGCTGAAGTGCACGGAGCATCGGGATTTGAATTTCCTATGTGTTACACTGCAACAAAATTAGACTTGAAGGAATACATACTTATAAATTTTCCTAAGGTGCCAAAAATTTTCTCTAAGAGCCTACTAATGCTGATGTAGTTTGGTTGTGAGATCCTTACAAAGGAATTTCATGTAATTTTGGTTAATGATCGTCATTGCTAGTAACTTGGAAATATCAATGTAGGGCATATTGTCTATGCATATGCCAAGATTTTTAAAGTACCATTTTTTGCAAAATTTGTTTTAAATTTATATTGTCCCATATTCTTGCTTAATTTAAAGTTGAACCTTATATGTATGTAAGCTTTGTTCAAGAGAGAAATGCTAAAATATGAAAAAGATGTAAGTTTTCACCTCGTCACTATGTAAAGAACTTTGACAAGTCCATATGAATATGTGGAACAACTGAATAAAAAAATGGACAATGAATAGGAGGAAATTTAATGAAGCCTAGATACAAAGGGTTAAATGTGAACACATGTTATAAAATGTTCAAGATCAATCGTAACTATAAGAATGTCAATTAAACAATGCACTATTTTAATGTAGAATTATAAAAGATTAAGAACTGTATCTCATAACTATTTTAAGGATAGAGACAATAGACACTCTCGAACATCATTGGTGGATATATAAATTATTAAAACACACACACACACATACTTTAAAATATAAGCAGAAATCCTAAGACTTAAAAATGTTTATACTCTTTGAGTCAGTCATTTTACTTATAGAAGTTGATATGAAGAGAATAAAGAAGACCATGAAGTTTTACCTACTAGGATATTTACCATAGTTTTATTTTAAATAAAAAAGAATTAAAAATGTGTAAGTTCAATCTATAACAAAGACCTGACTCACATATATATGATATTGCCATATGACAGTGATATTTTGAAGACTAATTAACATAAAAACGTAATATTGAGTCATTGGGAAATTCATGACCCATTTTGCATAGAAAAACATAGAAAAGTACATTGCAACTTTCCCAAGGACTTAATACATTTATTTACAATGTATCATTAAAAAGAAAAAGGATACAAAATGATTTGAATTTCAAAAACAAATGTTTTCTACATAGCTATACATGTAATATAGCTACCTTGTTTAGTATATATACAGAATATAAATATATAATTGTATGTACTAGAACAAGAAAAAGTTAATATCAATAATCTAAGGGTGGTGAATTTTAGGTAATTTTTACTTTATTCTCCATATGTTCTGCATTTAAAGTTTTATGACTAGTAATATAATTTTTTATAGTCAAAAATATTAAAGTGTCAAAGCTTTCTTTAAATAATTATTTTATTTAACTTTATTATTTATTTTAATTTGACCAGAGAGGGACAGAGTGAGAGAGAGAGAAAAATTGAAAAAGCAAGTCATCAGGTTCAGGACTTGATCTGTGGACAGCCATGTGGGAGTCCAGTGCCCCCAACCACCATGCTACCTGCTGGCCCCATAGCTTTTTTTCCTAATGGGAGACACAGAGTGTTGGAAAGAGAAGGTGAAATACTGTTTTTTATTTTGACAGGGTCTTGCTATTTCATTATTCTTCTTGCCCCAGCCTCTTAGTCAGCTAGGATCACAGGCTCATGTCATCACCTGTTTGGGTTGAGCCAAGAACTGAACCTGGGCCTCCCATGTGGCCTAACGCATCACACAGCCACACCCTACTGCTTGCAGCATGGCCACGAGAGCATATTTCTTACAAAGTGAAGATGAATATAACTGAGATAATAAAGAATCAACCCATGGTGCTCTCAGGAAATGATAGCCCAGATAAAGCTAGAGTTCTGCTGTTAGTAGAAATGCTTACTTGACTAAATGCATCACCGAGGTTTAGCCTTACAATTATTCACAGAAATGTATATTTTTAAAATGACCGTGATCGCACCTGTTGGCTGGTGCTCAGTGCTCCTGAAAATGGAAAAAAAAAAAAACAACAACAAAAAGCAGGCATTTTCAAACACTGCTGACTGGAGTATGTAATAGTTATAGTCTTTTTAGAGAGCAGTGTGTCCCTGTCAAAAATATAAATGTAACTACATCATGTTGTGTGGGCCAAACCTCTGTGGCACAGTTAGTAGTATATTGGACTGCAAAGCTGGAAGCCACGTGCCAACTATAGTTTGAGTCCTCAGCCTGGTCAGCCTGAAGACACATTGGATGTGTGTGCATCCTCTGCCGTCCTGGCTGGCAAGAGGGCTGGAGAAACGGGATGGAAGAGCGGCTGAGCCCTGTGAAGGGTGCTTTGTTCTTTCTCTCTCATGCATATACATGCATTCTGTCATGAAGGGAAAAGAAAAGCACCATGTGTCATTTATTCTATTTTATTTATAGACATTATCTGTCAATTTAAATGAAATAAAAATAGTTTTTTAAAATGAAATATGCTTACCTTTAAAAATGACCCTTTTACATCTAGAAAATAGATTCTATAAAAAGTTCTACCCAAGTAAATAAAATTAGATGTACAAAATGTTTGTTCCAGCAGCTTTTATAAAACCAAAATACTGGGGATAATCTAACTACCTGTCAAAAGAAGAATGTTTAAATAGATTTAGCAGCTGCTAAAAAAACAAATTGAGAGAGATCTAAATAAAATAACATAGACATCCAAGACACATTATTAAAAAAAAAAAAAAAAAAAAAAAAAAAAAAACAACCTCAATGGCACAATGATGTGGGCAGTAGGACTCAATTTAGGGTCTACAAAAACCTGAATATATAGAAAATATCTGAGGAGATAAATCTAAATTTACCAGCAGTTATCTCTTTGGAGGAAAATGAGCCAAAGGCTATTGGAGGCAATGAGACAGGAATTTTATTTCTAACTTTTATCCTCTGATGGTGTTTGAAGTGCAGTGAGAAGTATTTATGTGGAATATATCATTAAAATGATTTAAAATGATCAATGACCCAAGAAAAGTGTTAGTTATTTATTTTAACCAAACTCTAAAGTATTGTCAGATATCATCATGCTGTGAAAACTATAAATTACTTTCCACAAAATAAGAGTATTTTCCTTCTCCCCTTAAACTGTCTTAAAATGTGTGGCCAGCATAAAGCTGATCTTGGCAAGAGTGGAAGGCAGTTCACAGGAGGAGGACTCCATAGAGCAATGCGATCAGTATATTAAGTTGCAAGAACATTTTCTTTAAAACTTTCAGTTGAATCATCCTCTCTTAACAAAACATTTTTATTTTTACAATTTTAAAATCCCCCAGTGGCTATTTTGCTTGATTTTTTTGTATTGTCTTTTATTTCTTCATGACAGTGATGCAAAACAAATTTTGATTAAGATGTCTTTCTCGTTTTCTTGATTGCTTAGCCCTTTGCTTCCAAGAAGATTAATATTTCTACAGAAAATAATTTTTCATTGTGTATTAGATTGTTTTACAAAACTTAAAATAACTCTATTTCTGTTAGGAAATTATGTTAATTTAAACATACTAAATAATATATAAAAATGCAAAGGAAGGGGACTAGCAGATGGCATAATGGTTACATTGCTGGAATCCCATGTAGTTGACCACAGTTCAAGTCCCAGACCCAGCAGCTTAAATCTCCAGGTGCATGTGTGTGCATGCCCAAAATCCCTAGAGGGAAATGGAAGAGAAGAGATTGCAGTGTGGCCATCCCCCTGGAGGGGGGGTGATTTTTGTCTCTGTCTCTATGGTGAGCAAAAATCTTTCTCTATAGCAAAAATCTTTTTCTTTTTCTTTTTTTAATTTAATTTTATTTATTATCATAATCTTATTTATTACCTTTCTTTTTCCAGAAGGAATGCCATGCATGTAAGTCAAGACAAAGACATTACTATCTACATCATTACCATCAAATAGCTTTTCATCATTTTTTTCAGAATATTATTATTATTTTCATTATGTTTTAAGCTTTCAATCACTATCATACCACATATCATGGGGCTTATAAAAAGAATTTACCCAACATTTAATACTCCTCAGACCAGTCCAGTTGAGAGTACTATACATGTCATCATCAACAAGTAATAAACTCTCTCGCTGTCCCACTAATGTCATGCCTCTCTATTTGTTCTCTTACTATCCTTCTCTGTACTCTTCCCTTCTCCTGCCCCATTCCACACTGTCTTCAGCATCTCTAACTATTTCCGCTACTTTTATATAGCAAAATATTTCTTAAAAAATGCAAAAGAAGTAAAATAAAACTCTATAAAAAGAGATAACTAATGTCAGCATTTTAGTGTATATAGTTGTGTGCATCAGATTTGTCTAGCATAGTTTTTTTTCCCATGTGATATATACCTTACCCTTATCCTTTTTTTTTTTAATACATAGCAACACAAGATTCTACTGTATGGATATTCCATTTTAAGACATTAAGGTTTCTGACAGGCTCAGTTCATTGCCAGTGTGATAACCTTTCCACATTGCTGCAAATCCTGCTTTCCATAATAGAGGCAGAACATGCAAGTCATTTACATTTTCACTATTTTTTTGCACCTGATGTATGGGCATGAGCTGCAGATGTGGCCCATAACACCAACCAATACAGTTTGTAGCATAAGTTTTCCTCTTTGAAAAGTAGACATGTTTGGATAAACTGCCCTTCTTCATGTCTTTGGATGTGATTGTGTCAGATGAGATGCCTGGAGTTGCAGAAAGTCTCTTGTGACTATGAGGAATGAAGCCTAAGAATAAACCCATGCTACTGATAAGAGTTTGAAGCCTAAAATATTCTGAATCTTTGATGAAATTCCTGAACTTAGAATTTTCTTTCAGAAATGTTTTTTTTATGGCCCTATAAACTAATATTGTTTAAGCCACCTTACAAGTTACACTGTTACCTTATAGGTAGTCCCACTGAAATATAGAATTGTTTTCAAGCTTTAAGTCTCTCAAACAATTTGACATGTTCATTACTAAAAGTGTAATTTTATAATTTTGTCCAAATATTTTTCTGCAACAAAATTTATAAAATTTATTTTCACAAGCCAAAGAGACAGACATAGAGAACCCTCGAAAGGATTCTGATGCCCTAATCGATCCCAGCCTGAGGATACTCTCATGCCTAGGACACTCAGGGTGTGCTCTGTACTCAAACTGGGAACCTTCCTGAGTGAGTCAGCCTTTGCAGAGGGATATGTTTTACCACTGCACCACCATCCACCCGCTGAAATAATTTTCAGTGGTGGAATTCCTTGCTCAATGATTAGAGCAACTTTAAATATAAACTTAAAAAAAATACTTTAAGGACATTTTAGCTAGAATTTGTTATTCTATTCTTTATTCTTACATTTTTTAATTGTGTCAGTCTGTTAATTTAGAGATTGAGATCATGGACTAAAGAGATACATGCCCCAGACTGGGTTCCTGTCCACATGGCTAACTACTTAGTGGGCTTGAATTTGTCTCTGCTTTAGTTTGCTTATCTGTAAAATGGGGATGAAAAAGTATGGGATTAAAAAAAAATGTACCTACTTCCTTGGGCTTCATACCTGTGAAAGTATCAGAACTGTCTAGTGCTAGCTCTAGAACAAGTGCTCTTTTATACCTCTGTATATCCTCACAGCCTATCTCAGTGATTAATATATGATAGTTACTTAAAAAATATTTATCAAGTAAGTGAAAGAAATGAATAATAAGTATGGTGGTTATCAGGACTAACGTCTTCTCATATTTAAGCATCCTTCGGACCTACTCTGCTCTTCCCCTGTTATTTTTCTTTTGCCATAAATTAGGCTGTAAATTGACCTGAGATATAATATTACTGTTATGAGTCAGTGTGCACTTAACACAGAAGATGCCCAACATGAATCATCCTTGGGACTGGTATACTAGGTCACAAAAATGCATATATTCAACCCAAACACTAACTTGCTCTTTGGAAATCAATGTAGCATGGAAGCATTGGATCTTCAGAAAATAAGGGTGTTTAGTGTTTATGTAGGCTCATGTTTCAGCCAGTGATGTTAATGTAGCTTTATTCTTTAGCCAATGAAAAAATTCGCTTCTTATCATCCCAGTTAATTACTCAATGTCTGACTGGATCTTTCCATCATTATTTTAACTTTTGGAGGTAGAGAACATGGAGAAGAAATAAAGTTAGAATACCATTATTTGAATATTATTTTATTTAATGTAATCATTAAGGCAAAACAATGACATCACATTTCCTAGATAGTGTTTTGAGTACCAATTGTAGATTCCTTTTATAATATTTTTGTATCTTTCCTCACTCATTTTTAGATAAATTGAAACATAAAATGAGCAGTAAAAGACATATAAAACATGATATATTTTATATATGTGAAATATATATATGTATACACACACACACACACACACAAATATATGTTATAGTATACGTGTGCGCACAAATCAAAATTCCACAGTACATTTTAGCTTATCATTTTAAGTGAGTACAGAATAATCCTGCATCAAAGGGCTGTGGAACTTAATGGAGGTTTTATGTGAAGTTCAACTATCTTACCCTTTGGCTAACGACTATCAATCAACCCACTCATTGCCCTCGATTATGTATTATCCTTTTGAGGATTTCGTAGCAGGTCGCTTCAGATCTTTAGTGCATTATCTCATCTCTCTAATCTACTCAACAGTGTCTAAGGCTACCAAAATGAAATGACTGTTCCACCCTATAGAAATGGCCAAGATCGTTGCAGTGGTTCTTTGATTAACTCATTTTAGTGCTTCTATGTGAGAATTTTTTAGAAAAAGAAAATCAAAGGGAAGAGAAAACTTATAACTGCGTATTAAACTATTTGAAACATAATTAATGAGAAGAAAAAGAAAGGGACAGCTAACAGTTGCATAGTGGTTAGGGGTGCTGGACTCCCACATGGCTGACCACGGCTCGAGTCCCAGACCTGGCAGCTTGCTTTCTCACTCTCCCTCTCTCTTTTTCTCTCTCTTGTTCTGTCTGTCTCTGGTCCAATTTTTTTTAATTAAATAGAATAATTCTTAAAAAAGAAAAGGAAAGAGATGCATATTCCACATTTGCTTCAGTGACAGATGATCAGTTAATATTAATATTAATATTAATGGATTAGCCAGAATAAACTGATAGATGGTACAACTGATAGATGAGTATAAACCACAGAGCTTTAAAATAATGACTGATTTGGGTATTTTCTCTCTGACTCCAGAAAAGGTAGTCTTTGGATTCAAAAGACTGCCAGTCAGGAAGTTACAAAACAGATTAAAGGAGCATCAGAAGTACATTTTTAAAAGTAGCATTTTTTACAGAAGAGTTAAAAGGTGGAAACTAGCGTTTATATTAAAATGACTTAGTCTTACATGTGACTCCAGGGCTGGGGTGCTGTGTTTACATAATTTTGAAGACAATCAGCCATTTCCTAGAAAATGCTACTATAAATCTTTAAACATTCTAGTTATTTTTTATTAAAGAATTATTTTATTGAATTTTATTTTATTTATGTATGTATTTATTTTTAATTTTTCCAGAGAGGTCAGCGTAAGACGGGAGGAGGGGGAGTGAGAAAGTAAGTCTCCAGGTCTGAGACTTGAATTGAGGTTGGTCCTGTGGGAATCCAGTGCCCTTAACCACCACACCGCTTGCTGGCCCCAACATTCCAGTTATTTTAAAAAGCATTTCAAGTACAACACTTTAATACTGTTCTCTGCTTAGAAAACACTGACTGACAATAGGCACATGTGCTTCCATGCCCAAATCCTGAGGAAATTGAGAAAGGAGGTAGGGAAATTGAGGCATAACCTTGCCTTATTGGAGGAGAATACTTTCTCTTACACATATGTCCTCTAGAAATTAAAACAAAAAATGAAAAAGTTTTAAAAAACACTGATTAGACGCTGTGACCTTCTGTATTTTAAAATTGGCAATTACTGATTTTCATTAGGCTGTGAAGCTTGATGCCTACTGCTGTAAAACCCTTTCATTCATTTATTTATCTACTGTTTATTGAGGGTGTGCTTCATGCTAGCCATAGGACTGCGCTGCTCTAGGCATTTGGAATAGAGCTGGGAAGAAGCCAGACAAAATATCTTGTTTACATGGAGCATTGCCACAAAAATGTGCTATTAAATGCATCAACTTGTCGGAGGTACTCATGCAGCATGCTTTGGGGGATGGGCCTTAACTTACGGAATATACTTGTGTAAATCATTTGGAAGGGACTGATTCCCTCTTTCCTGATCTAACTTCCCACAAATGGGGACTAGATTAACGTCCTACCTCAGAAAAGGTCTTGGAGCAGACTTGATAGGTGTTAACTAAATTGTTGATATGTTTTGCACGTGCCATTCTCTTCCTGTGACATGCAGGTGACTCCACAATGCGTCTAGCAAAGGTGGTCTGGAAAGAGAAAAGACCAACCTGTGTAATTCAATTTTTGAGGTAAACTATCCTCTGGTGAAAGACAATCTCACCATGGAAGCACAGTTTCCTAAGCCTTTCTAACCCGTAAGCGTGGCACTTGGCTCCTTAAGCACTCAGTGAGATGGGTGTCTTGCAGTGGTGGTGTTGCTGCAATGATTGAACATGGCAACAACTCTCTCAAGTCTTGTCGCTTTGCCAAGTGGGTTATCAGGATACATTTCTTATGGTGGTGTAGAGAAAGGGTTTGGAACTGGAAGCCCAGGACCATCTTCGGGGTCAGCAGTAAGCAGGAGTCTGGCTCTGCCTATAACCTGTGATTGGCTTTTGGATCCGTCATACCTTCTTTGTACGCAGAGGCTCTTGAAAAGCCTTTGCTGTTTCATCTCTATGAGCCTATGAATCACCTATATTTAAAATGGTGCACCTCTTAGTGGGAAACATTAAGAGTTCATCATAAACAATTTTGGGAAATGAGTGCATATATTTTATGGTGATTAATGTCCGAAGCAGCAAATAGTTTTTATGGGTACAGTAACAATTGCAACCATTTGTTTTGATAACTTCTTTGCATGTTATAACATCCTTAAAATCAACTCCTGTTTTCAGAGAAAATTAAAAAAAAAATAGCTCTTTCTCTTTTTAGCTTTTCTCCCTATTATAATATTTGTGGTACCCTCAAGAACTTTGGAAAAGGCTGTTACTGCTGCTAGAAAAAGGTACAGGTTAGAAAGAAGATCAGAGAACATGAAGAGATGCTCTGGAATAGGAGATGCAGTGAGAACTTGACCTAGGAAGACATCTCCTTCTTGTATAAAAATGTTGGCCTAGTTACATCCACTGAGTGTAACATTAATTTATTGTATTTTGTCAAACATTTCAACTAATTTGATACAAACTGAAATGAACCTATCAATATTTTGGAAAACCAAGGAGATTTTGAAAAGTGATGGTTTAAATATTTTTTTTTTGCTTGTTTTGAATCCATTTTTAATTGGTTTTACATTTTATCTGTTACTTCCTTATTTGGTCAAGTACCACAGCTTCTGAAACAGCTCCAAAAGAATCTTTCTCACGACTCTCCCAGAACAGCTAGGACTATGGGACACTGAAAATGTCCCCGTGTCTTCCCAAGCCCTATTTCTTTATAGAATACTTACTACTATTTCTCTTAATGTGAATTTTCTCTTCCCTCCTCTTTTTTCTGTCCCATCCTGTAGAATCAGACTCAATAAACAGAATAAGAAACATTGTTTTGTATAATAATACATAAATGTCTATTTTATTTTCTCTGGATTCTAAAAATAAGTTTTCACAAAGCTGAGTATCACTCTGTCTAGAGCAGTTTTATGTCTTCTTTGAGACCAGAAAATGCTTTATATCACCCATCAATTGACATTGTATGCTTTTAACTACTACAATAAATACAAAATCTTTGACTTTTTGATGGAATGGCATTTTCATACTTAGTAGGGAATTTACAATTAGTGAAGAATTTTAAAGCTGATAGATAATTTGCCTTTAAAGCTAATAGATGATAGATGAAGCAAGCAAATCTTCAAATCAAGTCATCATTCTTGCCTTAAAATTACAGAGCTTAAAAACAATGAAAAGCATTAGTTCCAGCCTTGGGGTGAAAATGGTAGGGTACCACTGCAGGAGGCAGGGGCTGCATGGGAGGTCTGAGTTTGGAGCCTAGTACAACCTGAACAGGGCAGGAGCAGGGCCATGTTTGTAATCCCAGCTGAGAGGTCAAGCAGATCCCAGCAGTGAGATCCTGCTGAACCTCTCTCTCTTTCTCTCTCGCTCCTCCTTCCACTCTCTATCTCATTAAGAAGTTAAATTTAAATTACATTTTCCAAATTTGCATGATAGGAAAATTTTAAACACATGCCCAAGTAAACCATAGAGCACAGTGTACCTGTCACCTACTAACAAAAACTACCAAAATGAGCTGAATGTAGGCCTGTAAGTAGGCAGTATAAAATTACTTACTTGGATAAAGTAAGAATTTTCAGCAGTTCACAAAAACAAAAACCTGGGCTTGGTAAAATTGTAATTTCTTACTACATTCTGAGTGGGTTTTTTTTTTTTTTTTTTTTTTTTTTTCCCTTTTCCACATGTCTTTTGATCAATTAACAATCATAAAACTTATAATCTTTAATAGAACCAAAGTCCTGGCATAAAAAAAAAATTAACCTTGTGAAAACAATTTCTATTCCTTTGGGCACCTTGACTGTGGTTATTCAGGTAGCTGCATGCTTAAAATACATACAAATCCTTCAGAGATACTTAACACTTCAATCCCTCCTGTAATACTCTCAGAGGTATTGCCAGCCCCTGGGAAAAAGCCAGTTTAGAAGAATTCATCTGCTCTATGATGAAGGATAAAGATTCAGCCAAACCCTAATAATCTGATAATAATTTGATTTAGTTTCACTTCAACTTTGCTATTTGAATCTTAGGGACTGAAGCCATCCGTGCATGGACAAGTTGGTCTTTTAGGGCATTTGGTGGGTTTGTTGAACAGAATAAAATATTTTGGTGGAGAAAATATGACTGCTCATTGGATTTTTACATAGCTGTCAAGGACCAAAACATGACCTTGATAGATCCTCAAAGCAAGAGTATGAGACTGGACTGGGAGAGAAGGCAAATGAGAAAATGTTCCCACTGTGGGTGGCTGGTTTGCTGATTTGCTGGTTTTTAGATCTGACTAGTTCATTTGGCCATCTTCTCTCATTTCCCCAGACCTAACTTAAAGTTGGAAGAAGGAAGGGCTGCCGACCTTGTGACGTAGCTTCTACAATCTGGAAACTGTAAAAGAAATGATCCTTGAGAACCATTTTAATGACAAAGTTATATTCATGAAACATACCTGTTTTTTTTTTTTTTTTTTTTTTTCTTTTTTTAGGTGGGGAAGTTTTTTTTTTTTTTATTTTATTTTAGTTATCACAGACTTGCGACTTATATAAAGAAGGAAATAGACTTTTTTAAGGGTGAAAAAAAATCCTCATTTCAGCTGAAGAAAAGAGAAATAATGTTTGTACAGGTCAGAAACATCTGGCTTTATTTTATTTGAGCCTAAAGGTTTCCAGTTGGCATCATTTTCATACTGCTCGCCATAGGCCTTTCAGGTGTCCCTGGCCTATTGCCCTTGTGGCATTTCCGGGAGGAGAAGGAGGTGAGAAACAAATAAATGCATGTGCATTTCCTCTTCACAGATGCTTTTGTAGTATTCTCATGTTAAATTAAAAAAAATGAATCACATGTTCCTTTTATAGGTAATTAATATCATTATTGAAGAAGTTAAAAGCTAGTGATGAACTTCCTTTAATTGAGCCTTTAAAGAGCCCTCTTAGGGAACAGCAGTTAGAGTAATGGCTACGTCGCTGAACTAACTCCCACGTAGTCGACCGCGGTTCGCATCCCGGACCTGGTGGCTTAAAACTCAGGCCGGGTGCGTGTGCGTGCGTGCCCAAGATCCTGAGAGGAGAATGGAGGAGAAGGGATTGAGGCATGGCCATCTCCCCTGGGGGCTGATTTCTCGCTTTCTGTCTCTCTGTCTCTGTCTGGCGAGGGCATGCGCCCTATAGCAAAAACCTCTAAAAAAAAAAAAAAGAGCCCTCTTAGATGCAGAAATTCTATAGCTCCCAAGCATGAGTATTGTCTTTCCTGCCCAAGTCCCTTCATCATTTTCCTCATCAGCATTTGTCTATTTCCTTTATTGACAGTTGCACACTATGGAATAAAAAAGAGGACTGCTGAATTGCCAGTCAACTGCCTCTGCCTGTTTTTACTTGATCTCATAAAATATTTATGGGAAATAAAACTGTAATAAAAACTGGCTTTTCTTAGTCAGTGTGTGAAAAAAGGCTAGTTACAATGAGCTGGTTTTAGGTGTGCTTGAATTAAACTTCCTTACACATCTCCATTATTTTTCACTTCTACAGATAACCATGATTTACTCTTATCATAATTTTTATTATTATCTTATAATTGAGAATCTGGTTGCAATGCCTATTGGTGTTCAAAGCAATACCTGCAAGTGACAAATTGCAAAGACGGATGAGAAATAGATTCACTCATTAGATAGGATAAAAAGCCATACTGTAGATGGACAAATATCGGTCCTGAATTTCTCAGCATGTTTCAACCATCTCTGATCCCCTTGGAATGTTTCTAGGTAGAAAAGGGCCCTAACTCTAGTTGATATTGTCATCATCATTATCTACTCACTTTATCACTACATCAAGTATCAACAGGCTGTGAACTCTCTCTTTCAAATAGTAATGACCGAGACAAGCTTTTCTCTGTACCATTCAGGCTCTGAAGTGTTTTCTACCCCAACAGACGGTTTTCCTAACACCGTAACAGTATCCAGGTTTGTGGACTCATACTGGGGAATGAGAGTAGCTGCTAAAGAATGAGAAGGAAAATGCCTTTGATAACACCCCTTTGAGATCAATTATCTCTAGTTTCTAACTTAGCATACAATGATTACAAAATACATTCTAGCTTTTCTTGGCAACTCTAAAAGTTTTCCTACAACTGAGAACTGTGAATTCTGTATACCTTTGAATGATATACACTGCCAAAGTCAAGGTTAAATCTGTGTGGCATGTTTCAAAGGAACACAGACTTCATTATGCAGGGCCAGTTAGTGTCATGGTGGCTTAGAAAACTGGATCCTACATGGCCGCCTGTGCAGTTCCAGTCCTGGATCTGACAGCATGAAAAACACTCTGGACATATGTGTACATGCCCCAAATCCAAAAAGTAGAAAGGGAGACAAGATTGAGGCATGGGGGTACTTCTCACTTTCCCTCTCCCTCTGTCTCTCTATGGAGAGTGCATATATCCTCTTGGAAATTCAATTATTATTATTATGTATATTTTAAATATATTTCCTAACATATAGAAGTGACAACATATTTTTATTGTGTATGTTAAGAAATATCCTTAAAATATCCTTATTTATAGCTTAGGTTAAAGTGAAATATTATGAGAGAGCAGTATTTACATTTGTCATTTTTGTTGTGACTTCTATAAATCCATGCAAACTTGTGAAAATATTTACTGTTACTTGTAACTGGCTATGGTGGGATATTTAACTGAATATGGTGAGTAATCATTCAGTAGTAGGAGATGAAACTAGTGAATTATGCATAGCCCAATGTCCTCCACTGGAAATTCTCAATAGAAATTTGGAAACACGGAAGGAAAGAACATAGAATAGATGAAATCTCAGGGGTCACTGAGTCCAGGCCCACCTCCCAGCATAAGATCCCATCGCTACATCCCTGGTAAATCAGGTGCTCGACAAAAGCATGAGGGAAGAATGAACCATGTTCAGTTTGGCCAATTCCAGGAATTCCCTTCATGAAGCCGCTTGAGCTAAATGAATAGTTCCAATATTTAGAGTGCTCTTTTCTTTATTACCTGATGACATTTATTACTCCAATATTTATTATTACTGATATCATTTAGATAGTCTCTACTCTGTAGAAAGAGAGATCTCACTTGAAAGAAATAGCCAGACCACCATGCCAAACTTAAATAGTCTTGGGCTTTTTAAGGGGAAAAATTATCCATAAAGAAACTCTAGAAAGAGCCACCTTTTTTCCCCAGTGGATTATTAATGTTCCACAGTACTTTCATATATCGTTATCCTGTCCAAAGAATGGATGCAAAAATTCATATATATATATATTGTGTGTGTATAAACACACACACACACACACACACACACACACATATTTATATAGTTTTACTATGCTTATAGTAAAACTATTCTGAAGGCCAAAATGATTTTGAGAATAAAATCATGCAAACTTATTCTGCACTTTAGGATAAGTGGCTAAAAGGCATTAGTGTTAAGCTGCTAATTCGAGATGGCTCCTATCGTATTACCTCCAGATAGCATACATTTTCACAAGTGAGAAAGAGCAGGCGCTTTTTCATGCTATCTCTTAAACCTCTCCTCTTTCCCTCCCCTCCTCCTTATTCTGACTGAAAACCCTGATAACTTTAAATCTGGAGTTACCATCAAGGCTATTTCAATAGATCACCGTGCTGACCCTCCTGGCTTTCCATCTGAGTCTGAGACAGGGCTGGTTCTCTGCAAAAGAGCTCATTCATCATCCTTTGCCCCTGGCCTCTGGTCTCTGAGAGATGCCTAATTTCTTGCTTATATGTTCTAATAAGAGTCAACTAGGATTTGTTTACCCTAAATACTCTGATCAAAAGGAAAGAAGTAGGAATGAGAACTATCATGGTTCTCTTAATGTTTTTAAAGAATTATTTAATTTAATTTTATTTATTCATTCTTTTTTTTTTTTTTAATTTGAATGGAGAGACAGAGAGAGGGGGGAAGTGAGAAAGCAAGCCGCCAGTACTGTGGAACATTAATAATGGTCCAGTACTCGCACTGTGGTCAACCATGTGGGAGTTTCCAGCACCTTAACCACCACGCAACTGCTGGTCCCTTAACTTTTTTAAAGATATTTTTGTCTTAGGACACATACGGTTGCAAGAGAGAGAGAGACCGAGAGACAGACAGAGACAGTGAGAGGGAAAGTGAGAAATCACCCCCTCGGGAGGAGGACCATGCCACAAATCCTTTCTCCTTCATTTTCCTCCTGGTATCTTCAGTATGCACACACATGTACACTGCTTGATTTTTAAGCCACCAGGTCTGGGATTTGAACCACTGTCAACCATGTGGGAGCCCAGTGTTCAGCAACGTAACTGCTATGCCAGTTTGCTGATCCTGGCTCTTAACCTTAAGAAACCTCATTTTTCTCAAGTGGAAAATCACTACTAGATATTACCAAGGACCTGTTCTCCAGCTTTAACCTCTGGTTTTAGGAAAATATCAGTATCTTTCACGGTTCATAGAACACCTGGAAACTGTGATAAGATCTACAAACCTGCATAAGGGTGAATCATTGCCCCAGGATGAACAATCCTTGCAAATCATCATAGAGTTAAAACATAAAATGTAGATTATTTACCAAGACACAAAGTGAAAATGCATCAATAGCTGGGGTCCTCACATATTTTCACTTAAGATCCTGCTTTTGGGACCAGCAGATGTCATAATGGTTATGTCACTGGAATCCCACATAGTTGACCACAGTTTGAGTCCTGGATTCTATGGCTTACAACTCCTGCCGGGCACATGTGCATGTGTGCCCCAAATCCTGAGAGGAGAATGGAGGAGAAGGGATTGGGGCGTGGCCGTCCCCCCTTGGGAGTGATTTCCTGCTTTCTGTCTTTCTGTCTCTGTCTGTCTGGTAAGCACATGTGCCCTATAGCATCAAAATCTCTCTTAAAAAATATATCATCCCACTTTTGTTTCATTTTAGTGGGTGAAAGCAAAGTCAAGGCTGGATCCCTTCTCCGTCAATTGTAGGTAGTAGATCAGGTTTTATCCCTCATTTAGGGAAAAAAAACAAACAAACAAACAAAAAAAAACTATATTTTACTTTCATACTTAAAAAATTTAAAAAATTTAAATGCATCAAGATATAATTAGCATACAATACAATTCACACTTTTTAAGAGTATTATTTGTTGACCGCCAGCAAATGTATATTGATGCTTATCTTCCATCACTATTCTGACATAAAGCACTTCTACAGTCTGAAAAACAGCCCCCGACTGATTTGGGTAGTTCCCTTTGCATTCTAAATCCTGAGGAACCACTGATCTATAGCTCTCTTTAGGATTTGCCTTTTACAGAATGTTTACATTTATATTTTAAAAAATACTGCAAGTAGGGACCAGCAGTTGGTGTAATGGCTATGTCACTGGACTCCCATGTAATCGACCATGGTTTGAGTCCTGGGCCATGTGGCTTGAACTCACTCCAGGCATGTGTGCATGTGTGCCCAAGATCCCGAGAGTAGAATGGAGATGAAGGAAATGTAGTGTGGCCATCCCCTCTGGGGAGTAATTTCTTGCTTTCTGTCTCTCTCTGTCTTTCTGGCGAGCATACATGCTCTATATCAAAAACTTCACAAAAAAAAAAAATACTACAAGTAAACATTGAGTTGTTGGAAAAGTCATGATGTATTTTTATATTTTTCTATGAAGAAGTGTGTCATGACTTTCCTGAAAATCCAATAGTTATAGGTTAAAAAGATAAGAGATCAGCGAACACTGATTGAAAAAAAAAATCAAAAAGTAATGGGATTTGTGTGAAAATGTTATTTTTCTACTTTCTGATTTATGAATACTAACTTTCTTTCTCTACACTGTATCCTTCTGAACATGTTTAAACATTCACTATTAACCATTTATTAGGTGCTACTCAATGGACAGTAAGACTGAAACTGTCACCATAATAAAAAAAATACAATCTGGCTTAGAAGTAGATGAAGAAATTAGTGGAGCAAAATAGAGTGATCAGAAATAGATTAATGTACCTATAAGAGCTTAACATATGGCAAAGGTGGCATTTGAATTCAATGAGAAAAGTACTATTTTATTTTGTTTTTCCAAGTGGACAGTTCTACAAAACCAAGCTTCCTTCTGGAAGTGAACAAACTACTTCATATCATACGTGAAATTAATTTCAGGCAAATTTTACATTTTAAGGATAAAAATATCACTAAAATATTAGAAAATAATTTGAGAAAAGAATGAGAGTAGAGATATACCTTATAAAAAAGATGGAAGACCAGCAGTCCTACATAACAAACATAGATTTATTTACATGGCAATGGTGATTAGAAACAAAGTGAAAAATGAAGGTAGATGTTTGATAAAAGATCTTGCTTATATAAAAATTGCCTGCAAACTAATGAGAAAAAAACAAATGATAGGAAAAGCATAATTTCAGTAAATTTGTATCTGCAATGGCTGATAATTAAAAAGGAATTCATTCTTATTATTAGTCAAAAATGGAAACTATTATGATAAACTAGGACTCTCTCTTCTCTCAAATTGGCAAAGTTTTAAAGAGTAAATACCACTTTTTTTGAGCATCTGGAAAAGAGATCTAACATATTGGGGTGAGTGGAAATTACTTCCATCATTTTGAAACTTAGGAAACTGAGCATATTGGAAACTAATGCTGACCTTCAAGTAGCCAAGAATATGCACTTGTTTGTGATAGGAAAGCAGGACATAATTAATTGTGACTCAGAGGTTGGACCATTCGGTTCAGTTGGGAAGACTAAAATTTCACACACCATTTTGGAAATCTATCCTAGTGAAGTAAAAGTACCAGGACTTACAGTTACATACAAGCCTATTCTCAAAGGTATTTATTAATCATTAAGAGATAGAGACAAGCTGGAGTTTCTTTGAAGTGCAAAATAGATGAAGACATTAAGGAGAAAAATAGAGAGGCATGGCATTTATGGGACAAAGAAATGGGCTATTATCTATTGAAGACAACATGCATAGTATTCTCAACTGAACTGGGGAGAAACATATACATGTTGGAATATTCACTTTGCAAGCTAAGTGACATATGTGATTGAATATATAAAAAAATTGAAATAAAAAATAGTTGAATAAAATTTGAAATATGTAGCTATTGAAATGAATGAATTGTACTTATCATTTTACCCAGATGGATATCCATTATTGCAAAAGCATATTGCACAGTAGTATGTATGCATGTGTGTATAATTACCTCACTTTTGTAAAACAGGTATATGCTTGGAAAGAAATCAATATATGCATATTTATATGTATGAACACAGTGAATGTTGTAGTAGGATGTGAGGCTGTCCACTCAGAAAATCAGAGTGGAGGAGATTATTTCTAAAAACGTACATATTTGATGGGAACCAGCAGTTAGTGTAATGGCTATGTCGCTGGACTCCCACGTAGTGGACCGCGGTTCGCGTCCGGGACCCCGTGGCTTAAAACTCACACTGGGCGCGTGTGCGTGCGTGCCCAAGATCCCAAGAGGAGAATGGAGGAGAAGGGATTGGGGCGTGGCCATCCCCCCTGGAGGGTGATTTCTCGCTTTCTGTCTCTATGTCTCTCTCTGTCTGTCTGGTGAGCGCACGCGCCCTATAGCGAAAAACCTCTCCAAAAAAAAAAAAAAGTACTTATTTGGGTCATTATGTCTGTGATAATGAACACACATGTATTCTGAAATTAATAAAAGAGACATAGGGAAATAAGAAAGCTAAGCCAGACTTCTGGATTACCTGTAGACAGAGACAATTGGCTCCCCCATTCCTGGGGACCCACCCCACTTCGTGATGGGAGCCAATGGTGTGACAATGAACCACATCTTGGGACAGGATCGAGACTTGAACAACTACATTTATGAGGTAAAACCTTAACTATCATGCTGCCGGCTGGCTCTGGACATTCAGCCTTGAAAAATATTAGTAATCATTGCAAGTGTTATTAGACGTTGCTATTCGGAGTCAAGAGGGCTTTTTGTTCTGCCCACTGTTTGAGTGGAGGGAGTAAATAGCAGAGGCAGTTGAGCGTGGATTCTGGATCCAGACTCCCTAGATGCAGAACCTAGCCTGGCCTCTTGTCTCTTGCTGGATCTGTAATTTTGGGCAAGTTATAAATCTGCCTGTGACTTAGTTGTACCCTCTACAAAATGGATGTAAGAATAGTGCCTATCTCAGAGGGTTGTTCTAAGAGTTACCTGAGTTATTCTTTGTAAAACATTTGAAACTCTGCCAGCCAAATTGAAAATGCTATTTATCAAGTAAATTAATAAAAGCCTTGTATTTTCTGATGATTCAGTTTTGCTTTCTGAGCAATTCTTTGGGGCATTATTCTGGATCCTATTTGAAACTACAGATTCTCTGCTGATTTAATCCCACTTAAGATTTTGGTTACCACCCCACTGACAACAGTATCAGCCATTTCACAAAGTTTAGGAAGCAGCACTTTCTATCACCTATGTCAACATCTTACACTTGGCCCATGACACACTTCTGAACATCTGACCCACGATTTTGAACCAAAGTGAACCAAAGGATCCATCCCCTGAGTCACAATAAATTATGTCCTGCTTTCCTATCATGAACAAGTGCATATTCTTGGTTACTGGAAGGTCAGCATTAGTTTCCAGTGTGCTCAGGTTCCTAACTCTCAATTCTATACCAGCAGGCTCTTTCTAATAATCACACACTTCTTAAAAAGGTGGGTTGACAATGGAAATAAGTGTTCTGAGCATGCTATTCAAAACAAGGTACTCTTGAAATTATTGAAGAGCAAATGATGTGTTAGAAATGATTATGGGGAGTTTACGTTATGGGGTGTGTGTCCTGTTAATCTTAAAGGTTTTTGAGTTTAGCTGTAAAGCTATTGAAATTTGTTATTTGGCACGCGTTTTGAAAAGGAAGTAGGAACCAGGAGGTGCTTAATTTTTGTGTGAGCTCTCAAAGCACTTGCTGCAACATGACTTTTGTTTTATTTATTTATTTATTTGGAAACAAACCATATGTGTCAATATTTTTGGCATGGAAGAATGCACAGTGGAATGTTATAGTACCCTTGGTACATTGCCTGCGTCCAATTTATTTTGAGAGGAAGAGAGAGAGCCATAACCATTTCTACAATTCTCTTGCTTGAATTTGTTCTGTGTAATGTGTGTGTGTATTTCTAATTATATTTTAAATGTTTCTGAAAAGCTAGAAACCCACTCTTTTGCTCAGAGGTTTACTTTGGCAGTATGTAATTGTTTTTATTATATGTTATCCTCTGTTTGGCCTTACTGTAAGCTAGACCAGACAAAAGATGTTCTGAAAAATTAAGCCAACTCTCAAATCTGGAGATGTGATGTGTCCCCAGTGGAGGATTTACAATGGAACTAACAGAGACTAAAGATCCTCTTTAATTTGCTATCCCGTCAAAGTTCTGTCATATCCATTAAGAAATATAATTGCTTTACTTATCAAATTTATTCCTTTCAAATCCCTGTGGAACATCCTTCTATTTAATTCCCAGGCTGACCTGACTTTGAATCACTGAACTCCAATATACTATGCATGACAGACCTAATTGTAATCCAAAAAAAATCAAGGATGAATGCCGGACATTCAAAAACAGCAGACAGCCCTTGCCATGATCAGAACAAACCCATGAAGTTGGTAGCAGACACGTTTTCCCCATTTTATACGTGAGAGAAGTAAAGGCCTCTAAGTCACAGTGCTAGGTAGTGGCAAAGTCATGATTAGAACACAGCTTTCCAGGCTCAGTAATTCTCCATTTCATGCCACTATATTTTGTCCTGGAAAGTCATATTCATACTGGGTCACCGTGACTATGAATGGTGTGGAGTTGCAATAATGGATCCATTTGGCCCCTCTGAATCCCCCAAGATGCTCTTCACTGTGTGAATAAATGTATTCCCATTATGTATGCAGCACATCCATCTGCAAATAAAATAAACACAATATTTTAGCCTCCTCTGAACCAAAGTCTATAATATCATTTGAAAATGCCTTGCCTGATAATACTTTAATATTTTATACCAAGGAAATTAAAGGAGTATCTTCTGGGGTTAATTTGGTCCATACAAGGCAGAAAGAGCTCTGGGCAACAGGAAAAAGAGAACACAGGAAATGCTCCACCCTCTCAGCCAGTCAATTCAGGTGTACCACTAACCTCTGCTGGGAGACGGAAGGTTCCTGTCTCAATCTCCATCGAGGTTCAACAGTGCGCTTTGAAAATTCTCCATTAAAGGAGGCTCATTCTAGAGACAATGTGACATATACTTACATACCTACATAAAGTTAAATTGCGTTAGTAGTGATGTAAAAGAATGGTCTAGTCAAGCAGCTTTGTTTATTCAAATAACAATGAATTGGAATGCTTTGAGAAGGAGAGCTTAACTTATTTTTTTATTTGCAAAATGGACCTTGACTCTTTTCAGGTATATTGGACATTTCATATAACATTTTCTTTCAGGAGTTTCTTTCAAAGTTGCTAAGGTCATTAAGGTCATCAGGCATTTTTCAAAATTATGATTTTCATGTAGTTGATGTTGCTAGAAACATCAGAGTTTGTTAAAATACAAACTAATTTCTTGATAAAATATCTTCCATTAATCATCACTAGTTGAACTCTCTTGAGAAATAATTATATATCACTAATAATTGCTGCCTAAGTTTTTCATGCTATTAAATAATAGGTCAAAACCAAGAAATATTACATAGCTAATTCCCATAATGTCCTTTAAACATTGCAGATTTAGAAAGGAGATGTGATCCATCACTTTGTTCATTTATTTTAAAGATGAAATTTTATTTTTCTAGACAATAGTAAAAAATAAGAGAATTTTCATAATTTCTTATATAATACAAAATTTTCATCTTAAATTTAACCTATGTAGAGAGTATAGTGTTTCTAACAATCAGTTCTATAAATAGCACACTCAGCCGAGATCTGAAAACTTATAATTTTTATAATTTTTTATTTTTTTCTCCTGTTTTTACTAAATCAAAGGTTTTTTGGTCAAAATTTAAATTTGTTCAAAATTGTAAATAATTGATCATCAATAATATTACAATTACCCCAAATGTCATCAAGTAAAAAATATCATTTCAGTTTAAGAATTATACAGTGATTAAATGTAAATTTAAAAATATTAAAAAGATAGCATTTTAAAAGAACTAAAAGTAGCATTCAGAACCTTGATGCCATGAGCATCCCTGGCATGTCACAAGAATAAATCCACATGATATTAAAATAAGCAAACAAAAAAACATGAGAATGATCTGTTTGAAAGTTATGTTGCCCCTGGGATTTTGCAATGTAGAGAGGAAGATGCTTACTAGCATAATGCACCCATAATGGGCTTAAAGGAGAAGGAATCCATGTTAAGATGTTAGCAACTCCTATGTCATTTCAATACAGCAGTCTATGGAGACATATCCACCATTTCAAACACAAATCACTTTGGATGTCTTTCTCTAAGGACCACTGATGCCCTAATTATACTGTCATATGTTCAGTGGAAGATTCTTTGTTCGTTCATTTTTTTTTTAAGTGTATTTTTTGATTTGTTCTATGAGACTGAGAAGAAGCAAGAGAGGGATATTCCCAACATGGTCTTCATGCTGCAATCCATCCTTAGCCTCATCCAGCCTCGGTCAAAGGCATGCACATGTGTAACCAAGGTATAGAGAGAGGCCTCAGGACACGAACTGGGGGGAAGAGGGCTTCCCATGTGGATCTAGCTGTGTTACTGCTGTGCCACCATCTGGTCCCTCTCTGTTCATACTTAAGAGGAGGTTTGGATAAGCAATACTGATGACCTTAACTATCTCATTCTGAAAATCCCATTTAAATATTAGAAAAATGGAGTATAATGAGGAGAGCTGTGGGAAATTTCTATCAGCTCCTGTAAAGCTTTCCAGCTAAACAGTCTAATGCAAATATTACCTGGGCTAGAAAAGTGCCTTTAGAGAGAATTCTGGCTATCTTTTCCAAGTCTGTAGCCTTCTGATCCATCCTGTATAAAATTCAGGAGTTTCCTCTGATAAGTCTACTGTTAGACTTTCTCTCAAAGTTTTGATGTCAAAATGTCTCTCTTAGGTATTTCTTCAGGCTGAAAAGTTTTCAAAATGTCTGTGGAGCTTAGAGATATGAGTTAGTAAGTGCTACTTCTGTAGAAACTCTGAGTAATTCAGGTAGAGGCAGGTAGTATAATAGCACCTTCATCCTCTACCAATGAGACCTGATGTGTGACTTGCTACTCCTAAGGTTACTGCTATGATAAGCCTGGATTTGAGTGTAACAAGAAGGTGATCATAGATATCAATAAGCTCATTTATTGCTCTTCTTTGAAATGGCTGTGTTTGCTCAGTTTGTAACTGGGACTTCTGTTTTATCTGTCATCAGCACACCAGCTCTCTCCAGCTTCTGCAATCTCAGTTATTTCTTTTTTGGAGGTCTGTTTTGAATCACCCTCTTTTTGGCCAGGACCTTCACAACCAGTCTAATGCTCATTGAGTACCTCTAAAGGTGGCCAATTTCCCCCCTACTGTATCTTCAGGTCCTGTTTAGAATCTTAAGCTAAACTATATAATTACATGGATCACTGAAATCAAAGCCACCTCTGTAACTAACTGCTATAAATAATAGTCTTATATGGGATCATCAGAAAAGTCATGATACATTTTTGCGTAGAAAAACATTAAAAAATATGTCATGACTTCTCCAATGACCCAACAATTTCCCCCCATGTATTGGTGTCTGATAAACTATCCCCAAGTGTTATGGCTTAAAATGAATTATTGTTCTCTCTCATAGTTCTTGAGGTTGACAGGGCTCAGCTGGAAGATTCTTATTTGGGCTTCTCATATTCAGTTGCAATTAGATGGCAGATGGGGCTAGAGTAATTGAATGGGTTAGACATCCAAGAGGGCCTTCTCAAGTGACTGGCTGTTGACACTAGCTGTGGGCTGAGGACTAACCTAGGTCTAATGACAATAGAAACTATATGTGGCTCTCCCCATGGCTGTTTTCTCAGTGTCCAAAGAATGAACATTTCAAGATATCCAGACAGAGCAATAAGGCTTCTTAAGAACAGTCTTGAAAGTCCCAAAATGTTGCTTTTGCCACTTTGCATTGATAAAGGCAAGCCAAAAGGCCATTCCAGATTAAAAGAGAAAGGAAATAAACTCTAGTTCTTGACATGAGGAGCAGCAAGCAATTAAAAGGAATGAAAGGATTTATGGTGACTACCTCTAAATATCTGTCACACACTCACCACATACCTTTTTACCCCAAAATTATAACTCTTTGGAATGATAGGTCTAGACCAGCAATTCTGAAACTTTAACATCTTAGAACCCCTTCTCATTGTTAAGTACTATGAAGACCATTTTGTCTGTATGTGTCCTAGTAATATTGTAATAGAAATTAAAATGGAGATAATTTAAACTATTTGTTAATTCATTAAAAAAAGACAGTAAACCTGCATGCTAACATGAATAAAATATTTTATTGAAAAATACTTTTTCTAAAATAAAATCTTTATGGGAAGACTGGCATTGTTTTACATTAGTTTTGAAAATCTTTTTAATTAAAGACATCTGAATTCCCATGTCTCCTTCTGCAATAAAGTATTGCAATATGTTGCTTTGGTTGAAGTACATGAAGAAACTGCACCCTTACAGAGATAATGCTGGAAAAGGGAGGAATATTTTAAGAGCCTGTTCAGATAATTCTGAACATTCTTCTTTGATAATACACTAAAACATAAGGTAGTTTATTTCATGTTATTGAAATAGGGACTCTGAATTTATATTAGAAAATTTGTGCTGTGTTTTGTTAGAATCCATTGGTTTGTCTTATACATCGAATGGATTTTTTATCAGTGTATGACTTTGTGACATTAGGCATTAGTCCTTTGGAAGATATTAGTTAATAGAGTTAAACAGATCTTCCAATTATGATATAATTCATTATACAATATCAAAAATTACTTTTATTAATATTTATACCTATTATATATGGGTACAAATATATATATATATATACACACACATATATATATATAATACCAGAAGTCTTTTTGTTTGTGTGTTTTGACTTACTAGAGGGCAAGGGTGCTTTCTGGAGAGAGACAGAAGGAGCGAGAAAAAGTAAGAAAGTACCCTGTAAGGGAAATATTCACACCACAGTTCTTTCTCTTCTATTTCTCTTTTTGTGATTTTAGGCATGCACATACATACACCCGGCATGTTTTCAAGCTGTGGGTCCTAAATTTGAACCACACAGTCCAGCTGGCTGTGTGGAACCCAGCTACCTTCACCACCATGCCACCAGCTGTCTTTAAATGTCTAGAAAGTATCTCATTTACAGTGGTGAAACAGTTTTCAATATTTAAATTTTTTTTCTTTAAATGTGATTAATTTTGTTATTCACAATTAATATTGCAGTGGCTTTACTGAAAAAGTGAACAAACTTCATTGGTTTTTGAGAAAGTGTTGCCAAACATTAAAAATATGAAAAGCCATAGCTGTTTGTCAGTAATTCATCTACATAAAATTTGTACTCCCTGAAAAGGGAAGCAGATTTAGCCTGAAAAAAATCACACAATTTTATGAGTGATTTTCCTTTAGACAATCCTTGTTTTTGAGTATGCTGCCTAAGTGCTTTATGTGTGTTTCCATTTATTCAACAGAATATTAAAAAATGTGTATTCAAGAGTCAAGATTTAATAAAACTGATTTTTACTGCTTCATTGAGTGCATTCTTAAGGAAAGCTGACTTTTTTAACTGCAAGTTTGTGGTGGCAAGAAATGCCATGATGACTGAAATTGGGTGGTCAGCAATGCCTGGATTGTTGCAAAGCAATAGCAGTTTCTTCCACCATTGTTTTTGCACAATAAGGCAGATCTCAGCCCAATACAAAAGGCAAATAACATCTTAATATTATTATAAATATAGTTTTTACCTTGTAGACCACTAAACTTGTCTCAAGACCCTAGGTTCCCTGCAGGCCATACATAAAGAACCACTGATCTCTTCTGAAAGAGCCATATCCCTGTGCACAAAATACAAACTGCCTCACAGTGATCCGAGGGCAGCCACATCTAAAACTCTTGGTGGTTCACCGTGGTTAGATAGAAAGATATCCAGAGTTCAATTCTCATGAGCAGTGATGGGTTCCTGTATAGTGTGGATTTAATCCCAGATATTTCCAACTGACATGAACAGATGTGAGAAGGTGAATATAATGGGGAGAAGTAAAGATGGTTTCCCAATAGGCACTCTTGCCTGCCTCAGAGAAATAGCTTCTATTATTATCTCTATTAATATTTATATTATATATACATTTGTACATTTATATGTAACCACTAATTGTCTGTTGTTCTTGTCATTATTCAAATTAAAATATACAGATACATGGGAAGAGTCATAAATTATATTTTAGCACAGAGATCAAGGTCCTGAACTAGGAAAAAGGTATTTATTTCTATCTTGGCCATTCCTGCTTGACTTTACACATATAATTCCACCTCTAAGACTCATTACTTCCTTCCAAAAATTAGGGGTTTGGAAGAAAAAATTTCCAAATACCTCCTAATTCTGAGTATATCAATGGCTGGCTGCACATACTTACAGGAGGCCATTAGGCATGTCTTTCTCAACTCTTTGTTTTGTCACATCAGTTGGTAGCTTGAAATCTGCCATGATGAGAAGATGTATAACATAGAAAATGGCAAAAATCTGAAAATCGGGGCATATATTTATGGTAGAGCCAATTTAACAGTTCAGCACTCTGTGTGTGTGTGTGTGTGTGTGTGTGTGTGTATTATTTTTAAACTTTATAGCTGCTTTGATGTACTTATATTTGTCTATAAGTATACATGTGCATTCATGTATGCATACTTACCTATATATATATATGTGTCTATTTTGCCTACATGTATATATATAATTTATGTATATATAATATACATATACAGATATTTGTATAAACATATTATACATATATTTGATATAAATATATGTTCATGTGTATATGAAAGTATAGAAGATCCTCGCTCTGTGGAACACATATGTAACTGGTGCCTTTCTACTGTGCCCAACTCATGGAGCATCACAACAAATCTAAATCTACCTCGTGACAAGTATGGGATTTACTGGCACTTCAGCTTGATTTGAATGGGTTTTTCTTTTATCATGGATAGCTTACCTAAACTTTTCTGTGGTTTTGTAATCTACTTTGTTGAAAGAAAGGAATAAAAAGGGAAGTGAAAGGTTTAAAAACACTGTCAACTTTTTTTTTCTTTATTTCTTCAGATTTATGACTTGTTGATATATTTCTTTCATATTATGCCACTTAAAAATTAAATTTCTTTATTCTGGGACCAGCAGATAGCATAATGGTTACATCGCTGGATTCTCATGTGACGGACCACAGTTCAAGTCTCGGACCCAGAGTGTTGAAACTCACGCTGGGTGTATGTGTGTATGCCCAAAATCCCGAGAGGAGAATGGAAGAGAAGTGACTGTGGCTTGGCCATCCCCCCTGGGGAACGATTTATCACTTTCTGTCTCTGTCTCTCTCTGTCTCTCCGGCAAGCACATGTACCCTCTAGGAAAAATCTCTCTCAAAAAAAAATTAAGTACCTTTATTCTCACTGAATTAATAAGTGTACTGTGGTTTGGGCATTTCAGAATATGGAGAAAAAATAAATAATGAAGTCAGTAAATTAGAGTAAAAATTCTTGACATAAATCAAGCTCATTGATTTTATTTAAAAAATCCTGAATTTTTAACTTCTATGTCTATAAAAATTTTTTTTAGCTACCTTTTTGTAAAAGAACAGGAAAGAGTGTTAGGATAGGCAGAGATGCAGCCTTTATTTTAATTAACCAACACACCTTAGCTAGGTTTAAAAATTGATATCCTATAGCGGATATGTTGGTTTTTGAGAAATACCTTCCCATCTCCTATTCCTGTCATGCTCACTGTCTTAGTACCCAGTTGTCATAACATCCTAGTCTGACATGGAAAAATGCTCCAGTTTGCTTTTGGAAGTGTGATTCTATCTAGCTAGCAGGGACTCCTTTGAAAGATCCTTGACCCATTCTTGGGATGCTCTCAGTTTGCCAGAAGTAAGCAACAAAGAAGATGGGGTTTCACAAAGACAGAATTCAGGAGACTTCATGAGTGTAATTCTTCTTCAGGACTGCCTTCACACTTCTGCCAAGACCCAGCAAGGCGCCTTCATGAGGGCACCTCGTCTTCTCTTTCAAAGATATCCAATTACTCAGGCTCTAAGTGACAGAGCAGGGGTTCGGCAAGCATGAAATGGTTCTTGGGAACCTCCAGAGAAACAAACATTGACAGGTAATGTCCCAGCTGCCTATCACTCTCCGGCAGGGTTGATCTCTAGGCAACTTCCCGGCGCACACAGTGTTGCTTTTAAGTCCTGCTGATTTGGATTCAAGTTTTTCCCCTTTTAGCATTTTGCCTGGAATTTCTGTTTGACTTGGAACTTCTCAACTACCAAATTAAGTGAAATGAGCATGATCAAAAAAAAAGTTCATTGAAATTTACCACAGCCATTTGAAGGGACTTCCAATAAAACCAGAAGGAGAGCCAATGGCCATCTGCCCAGTGACATAAAACAAAAAGCTGCCCACTAGGAGATGAAATTAAAACACTACAGAAACTAGGAAGAGAAAGACTCCAACTTTGTTCATCTCCACTTATCTAAACTCCAGGCCTTCCCAAGAATTAGTGAAATCCATCTGGAAGAGTACTGGATATGTTCTCCAGGAGAAATGAACTTGTGTTTCTTTTGCTAATGACTAAGTGTTGAACACACAGACACACACACAGACACACACACACACACACACTACCCCCCTAAAAACACCAATGAATGGTGGGTTTTTTCAAGGCTCTCAGTCCCACAAGGTGGTCATTAAGTAAGTAAAATACAGTTTTCTGTGTTCTATGGCTCTGAGCACTTTATTTAAAGTTTATTTATTCCATGAGGTAGAGAGAAAGTGAAGATAGAGGAACAGTAATAGAGAGATGGCGCCCCAAACAGTTTCAATGTCGCATGATCTACCCGAGCTTTGGCCATCCCTGATGAGCACCTGTGACCTGATACACTCAGGAAAGCCTCTGGACACTAACCAGGAACCTTCTCACCTGGGACAGCCTTGCAGATCATTATAGTTCAACACCATGAAGAATCCCCATCTGGCCCTTCTGTTTCACTTGAATAGAAGAGATAGATATAATATGGGTTAAGAAATATATTCCTCTCAGAATTCTAGTATGCACATTTTCAGAGACATATTTGTTTTTTAGCAAAGGGGAAGGGATTGGCATGCTATCAGGTAGCTGGTAAATAAAATGGTTTCCTTGGTTCAGCCATGGTAGCACAAGGGGCAGGGCCCATCTGTGCTATGTTAGAGCTCCATGAAGGTTCTGGGTTTGATTTCCAGACCATGAACATGCTGGACCCAAGTGCCTGCCTGTAATTCTGGTTCACAGAGAGGTTGGGATGGGAGCATGGCAATGTGGTAAGACCCTATCAGAGAATACTTATCTCTGTTTGTCTTATTTTTTTGTCTCCACCTCTCTACCATTCTTTCTCATTAAAACATAATAATCTTAGCAAAGGGAGCTGCAATACATATAGGGTAAGCTCACACTGGTTATTTCTCTGTCATACAACCAATTGCCTTAATAAATGCAACAACAAAAACCAAAAAGGTAAATCAAGGTTAGAAAAATAATAAGCAGGTGGGGTGGTGGTTGAAGGCACTGGACTCCCACATGGCTGACTGCGGTTCAAGTCCCACACCTAGAGCCTTGCTTTCTCACTTTCTCTGTCTCTCTCTCTCTTGCTCTTTTACTCTCTTGCTCTCTCTCGCTCTATCCCTCTCTGGTCAGATTAAAATAAATAAAGTTAAAAAATAATAATGAAAATAATAAAATGGCATACAGCTTCTAAGTGTGTGTGTGTGTTTGTTTATATGTATATTCTATCTTCATGTGTGTGTCTTTGTGTGTGTATGTGTATATCTTGCACATAATAAACACTCAGTAAATACTCAATGACAAAAAACTGGCTGATGAACTGGCCTTTAAATGCTGCTTTTATAAGTAGAATCAAAAGCTGAACAGTTTATTACCACACACAGACTTTAAGTCCCTGGCACGCATGTGTAATAAACTATAAGCACAGCCATTCCTTCCCTATGCTACTTAATTGTTGCCTCAACGTTTTCCTACTGATTTTTTTTTTTAACTATTTGTATTTTCCTTCTCTCTTAAACCACATTTTCAAAACTAGGAAATCATAGGCTCTGGATTCTGATGAGAAAGCACATTTGCTCAGTTTTTCCCAAACAATATTCATAGTTACAACATATGTACACACTTTTTTAGATTTTTGTGTAGAAGGAGTTCTTTCATCATTTTTTACCAGTATTCCTTTGGGATATCTCAAGCCCCCAACATCTGGTTAGTGGTTTCTTGGAAAGGCAGACTTTTTCGATACAAAATGTTCTTTTTCTTAAAATAACAACAACAACCTGATTTGTATGCTTTTTGTAGCTTGAAAGATCAAATAAAACTCACTTTTTTCCTCAGAAAATTTCCACTTCTCCCTTATCATACCTCAGTGCACCTGCCCTGAAAACATGGAGTTTCAGGTTAAAACTATATATGTGAATAAATAATTTGGGAAGCTAACAATGCAATATACAAAAATAATTGTATTACTCAGTAAAAGCTGAGAAATGCTCTGGTGGTGAAAGCATGAGTAACATAAAACACCTGAGTGTGTGGATTCGGTAAATACAGAGAGTGTCAAGACACTGGAGTTTAAACCTCAGTTTCATCAGTCGACATTCAATGAATTTTTAAACACTCTTTCTGATACTCAGTTTCCTTATCTATAAAATTGGTAGCTCCTACCTTAGGTTTTTATAAATATCATTTACTTATTTAAACAAGCACTGCTCTAATGCTTACTTCATGCATGGCACTATTCTAAGCACTTTCCAAATCATAATTTATTTAATTTTTAGGGCAGCCTTGTGAAATAGGTACACTTGGTTCAACTTTCAAAAATGGAAGCAATCCACTTATTTATTTATTTATTCAAAGAATTACTTATTTAATTTTATTATTATTGTTATTGTTATTATTATTATTATTAATTTGACCAGAGAAAGAAAGAGAGAGAGAGAGGGAAAGTGAGAAAGCAAGCCGCCAGGTTTGGTACTCAAACGGCAGTCAGCCATATTGGAGTCCAGCTTCTCAACCACCACACTACCCCCAGGAAGCAATCCATTTAAACATGACGACTTTCACCTGATAGATCCTCAGTCTTCTGACATGGCATGCCAAGAGAGGACAATCAAGGTGGGTCATTCCAGGTGCCAGGAATGAATGACTGCCTTTTCAGGAAATTATTTAAAAGTAAAATCAAAACCAAGTAAAAGTTGATATGTATTTCATTGTTAACAGGGACTAGTAATGCTAAACAACTTAATTAATAAAATATTCTAGCATCAGGATGGATTAGTTTCATCTCTCATCTCTTGATAGCTATTACCTTCAATATTTTTAACTTTTTTCATAATAAAATTAAAGAATAAAATAGAAAACTAAAGTCAAGAAAGTTTATAGAATTTTTGAAAATTCAATAAAAATATGAATAGATTGTAGGACCACTGATAGTCTTGAATGAGTTGATATATTATGTTTTTGAAAGAGTCATGATCGGGACCAGCAGTTAGCGTAATGGCTATGTTGCTGGACTCCCACGTAGTCAACTGCGGTTTGAGTCCCAGACCTGGTGGCTTAAACTCACGCCATGCACGTGTGCGTGCGTGCCCAAGATCCCGAGAGGAGAATGGAGGAGATGGGATTGTGGCGTGGCCAACTCCCTGGGGGGTGATTTCTCTCTTTCTGTCTCTCTGTCTCTCTCTGTCTGTCTGGCGAGCGCACACGCCCTATAGCAAAAACCTCTCCAAAAAAAAGAAAGTCATGATGCATTTTTTGTATAGAAGTTGAATAGTTTATATGTATAGTATACATACATAATATATACTATATATTTATTTAAATAACTATATACACTATATACTACAAATATGCATACATGCAAATAGTATGTATATATTTATAAAACTATATATATATATAATATAATGTATACATAGAATTGTTAGGTATTATAGTGTACAAGGAAACTTCAAAACATTCATGGAAAAATTAACTTATTTTTGTGCAAAAAATTTTGAAATTCATGCACAGTTTTTTCATAATATACATTTTCCATGAATGTTTTGATGACCCCTCATATATGAAATATATATATGCTTATATCTATATTTATTTACATGTATATGTGAATATATATATATATACATCTATATCCTTCTTTGGATAACTAACATATCAGTGTCAATTACATTTCTCTTTATACTATACACAAGACATTCACTAGTGATTAGAAAGTTCGGTAACATTTTTAACTTCATTTCCCTGATTGTAAGGTATCTAAAAATGTAAATAGACATTTTCAGAGGCAGTTGCAGGTTAAAACATCTAGTTCCTAAAATAACAACAATAATCGTAATAGTAACAGCAACAGAAACAGGATGGATGATCGTTTCCTTCTACCAGTTTTTTTTTTTTTTTTATATTTTTTTTAAATTCGAGAGTGACTAAGCCCTTATAAGGCTGATTTAATTGAGTAGTAATCTATTTCTATTCAAATTCCATATGGAAATGTCATATTTAATGGTGCAAGTCATCCAGATCAACCAGTTAGAAGTCCAGTGGATACTTTTTCAACCATCTACTTGGCAAGGCTTCCAAGTCACTTGGGACACATTAAGCAGCAGTATATACCAATGTAATGGAGTCAGTTTGGGCAACTGATGTAATATTTTGAAATGACAGCAGCAAAGCTTATTTTGGATGGATGTACCCTCCAAGGATTAAGCACATTTAACCAAAATATTAGTTGAGGTTTAAGATTAATCCTTGGACCATCTTTCCTTCTATTGAATCTACTTATCTTGTTTTTAGATTTTTTTTAAAATTTTGTCAGAGAGCAGGTGCACTCATGGGGGCAGGAGTAACGGGGGAGAGAGAGAATGAGAAAGCACCCCCATAGGTGATGGTCATGCTGCAATATTTCTCTTCCATTTGTCCTTCTTGTTGGGATTTTGGGCACACATTCATATGCACCTGGGGTGTTTCTCAAACTGCTGAGTCTGGGACTTGAACAGTGAGGTCAACCATGTGGGATCCAACTGCTTTAACCATTCCATTGACTGACACAGATTTTGTATTTTTGACAAAGTTGTATCAGCTTTGGCTTTGAGTCAGGCCTTTGAAGCTCAAATCTCATCTCTACCAGTTACTTGTAACACTGTCCTTCAATGTGTGAACTTCAATTTCCTACTCTGGAATTAGGTGGGACAATACTTGCATCACAAGGTATACTCTAAAGATGAAATGGATTGAATATACAAAAACTAGTTCTGTGCCTTCTAACTTCTTCCTTCATGTCTCCTCTTCTACATCTCCAAGTGCCAAAGTACCTTAAAACAGTCCCACAAAGTGGCAATCTTTAAATGTTCTCCTCCAGTGGATTTTTAAGAAGTCCCTACGGAAGATTTGGAGGTAGATTAAATCTCAGTATCAGCAAGTGAAGTCTAGCTCGGTTAGTTAGCACACATAGCGGCTTCATCCAGACAGGATTGCAACTGCAAATCCAGCCCTTGCCTGTTATGCTCATGCCTCTGTCACCAGGCATCTGGGGAGGAAATTCACCCTGTTCATTTTTTAAAAAGGCACCCAAAAATGTCCAGTATGTTTATTATATAGTTATTTTGGAATAAATGACAAACAAAAGCTATATTTCAACATTAAAAAGATGTTGATGTATACTTAGAATTTTTTGTGTGTGCCAAAAGAAATAGAACATTCCCTTGCAAAAGTGTGTATTAAAGTGAAATGAAACAAATGGTCCTTTATTTATTTATGTAAGGCTAAACATGGGGTATATTGCATCATTTAAGCTTTATCCTTACACTTCATTACCTACTAAAAATGGGCCTTGCTTGTAAGTATTTGTATAATCACTGATGAGCTGTGTTTTGAGACAGTGCGGTATGGATAAAGTATTAAAAGAAATAAAGAAAAGAAAGAAAATCATACTTGATCTTTTGGAACACTGAGAGAAAATTTACTTCAAAATTGGAAATTTCCTGAAATCTAAATTAAAAAATCTTCGAAATACCCATATTTCTCAGACACAGCAAACCACAAATCACATGTTGATAGCTTGAAAGCAATGTTTCCAGTAGTTCTACCAGGTTTATTTTTTTTATTATTTTTTTTATGTTGGAATTTAATGAGAACCCAAATCAAACTTGAAGGCATCTATCCTCAGATCTCCTTTTCCAAAGTGGAATAAAATTCAGATTCTCTTAGCCTAACATTAAATACCTGCCACAATTTGCCTGGGCCTCACTGTATTTTTTTCACTGTTTTCTAAAGGCTCTTCTAGGGCTCATGTAGAATATGTACATTTCCTTGCTTCTCTGCCTTTGTAAAACCCAGTCCTTCTTCTAAGGATTCTCTCTTTATCCCTCTGTAGGAATTCATCAAGTTTGAGTTTAACTTGTACCTTTCCCATACACATTTTTCTCTCTCCTATTTCAACAATCTTCCCTGCAAGTGAACTCATAGAATTCACATTTATCTAAATTGGAATTACTTTTTGAAATGTTAATAAACTTTTACCACATGAATGGATGCTGTAATTTCAACCACATGGTATATACAACTGGTAGCAAGAAGTATGTAAAACTCTTTCAATGATCTGAGCAAGGCTGTGTGCAGAAACATGAGCCCAGAATGTCTGCTATGGAAGGAATGGGCATTATTAGGCTGTGTCCTCCTCAGGCTGTACATAAAGACATGATAGTTTAAAGAAGCCAGGCACTCACAAACTGCTTGCGGAAGGGAAACACCTCTCTGAATGAGTCTGTAGGAATAGAGATAGTACTAAATAAAAAACTCAAGGGTTCTTTTTCTATAGGCCATTTTCTGCCCTGGCTCAACCTCAAAAATAGTCAACCATGTTAATCCAATTGGGTCACATTCTAGAATAATGATTGCCACGTATTGGAGAAGGCAGGGATAGACTGCCTTAAAACCTTACAAGTCTGAACTCTTCCTAAGGCAGCTCCTCACCGTTTCTTTTGCTTTCTCTTCCTATGTGGCTGGAGAGTAAAGCCCAAGTCTTATTGCTGAGGTTTTCCCCTCGTTCCCTTCTTTGCCTCCTTCATACAGCTCAGGTGCTAACCCCCACCCTAGTAGAGGTCCTGAGCCGACGTGGAGCCTGGATTCCCTTCTCTACTTTCCTCCCTTCACTCGTATGTGTTCAGGGCACGGGTGGCTGCTGTCCTCAATGGTTGACAGGAGGGTAACAGAATTCTAACATTTGAATTTATTTTTGGTGAGTCTGGCGTAGTCTTCCTATACTTGAACACTAGGCTTTATGCTCCAGTAAAGTTTGAGAATTGTGTATTAGAATTTGGCATAAAACCCAACTGTTAATAATACAGAACTTAGCTTTATTTTTGCCACTCTCTTGACTTTATATTTTCCTAGGGTACCTTTAGGGGACAGGGATTGGAATAAACAAAAGAAACATTTAATCATTTTTTAATCCCAGCCTCATTTCTACCAAAATGTATAATAGTAAAGAATAGACTAATCCCACTAGTGGGAATATATCCTTAGGAAAGGAAATGTGTATGTCACAGAGATGTCTTTGCTCCTGTGTTTATTTCAGCACTGTTTGCAGTAGCAAGATGCAGAATCAACTGTCTATGAATGGATAAGTGAATAAAGAAGTTGTGTATTTATACAAATGGAGTACTACTTGGTCATTAAAGAGTGAAATTGTCATTCAATGCAACATGGATGATTCTAAAGAACATCATTAGAAAGGCACATAAAGATAAATACTATGTGTTCTCTCTCATATGTGAAAGCTAAAAGACTTGACTTCATAAAAGCAGAGAGTAGAAGAGTGTTTACTACAGGTTGGGAAGGCTGGGTGTACTACAGGTTAGGAAGGCTGTGTGGGAGAGAGAGAAAGAGAAGTTGGTTAATGGATTCAAAATTATGGTTCCATAGAAAGAGTAAGTTCTATCATGGTATCCAATAGCACAGTAGCATGACGATAGTTAAGATATTGTTGCTTACTTCAAGATAGTTAGAAGAGAGGATTTTAAATGTTCCTAATACAAAGTAATGACAAATGTTAAAGGTGATGCATACGGTTCTACTATACTGGTTTGATTATAATGCATTTATTTATACACTAACAAAACACAATGTACCTCATAGCCCATAAATATGTTTAATTATTATGTCAACTTGAAAAAGAAAAAGATTGTTTCTGGACCATTAGATGAGAAATAGTTTGGGACCCAAACTGCCCAGAAGTGTCTCCCTCTAACCCATGTAATGCTTATGATTGAATCAGGAAACACCCAGACCGACACCAAGCAATGTGATTGAGGCAGCTAAAAGTGGATTGCATTTTGGCTCCCATTCACACCAGTGGCTGGGCGGCCTTGGGCAGGGAAGAACCTGCAGGAGTCTGTGGTGATCTCTGGCCAGAATATACAGTGCATGTCGGCATGTTTGTTTAATTAGTTTGTCTTTTTTAAAGGTATATTTCCTCATGAAATCTGTCATTGTACAAAGTACAATGAAATGTAAATATTATACTTTCTAATCTCATAATAATTTCCTGATAAATATGCCCGATAAACTCGTCTGTAACATTATATTACAGTCTATTGCAGTAGGTTCACTCAGTCTTCTATTTACTTACCACAACTCTATTTATTCATTCTTTTAAGATGGAAATAACCTGGTCTTAATCCATTCAATAATAAAGAAAAGAAAAGGTTGGCAAGCATTTTTTATGAGTAAATGGAAAAGGTTTTGTAAGGCAGCATATATAAAAAAGAAACATGAATCCTAACCCTTCACTCTCTTAAATGGGAGTTAAGGTCAACATTCTTAGAGCAGCCAACTGAAGTGGTGCTAAGTTCAGGAATTCTTTGGAAAGGGCAGCAAACAGCTGGCTTTCAATGGAGAAGTAAAAGCATCTCAAAAGTTGGGTGTTAGCACTCGTGGTTTCTTTCCAAGTCACTTCTTTTTAACTTGATCATTTCTATTAAGAGAATAATCAGAGACTATTACAGAAATCATCATTATGTTCTATTTAACGTTTTATCCTTTAAAAATAATTTTTTTATTTTATTTATTATTATTATTATTATTATTATTTTAATTTGCTGTAGGGAACATGTGTCCATGAGAGAGAAAGGAAAAGTGAGTAAGAAAACAAGCCACCAGGTCTGGAATTTGAACTGCAGTCAGTCATGTGGGAGTCCCGCAGCTCAATCACCATGACATCTAGCTTGCCCCAATTCTTTATTCTTAAATCATCCTGCTCCATTATAACATATCATTAGTCAGATTTTTCCTGAAAATCTAGGTTGTTCCCTAGGGGAAATGCATTCAGTAAAATAGAGTAAGTTTTCAGCATCAGAATTTATGGATACAGTAAAGAATATGAGAATATTTCAAAAAGTTCATGGAAAATGGACTTGAATCCACACCTAGTCTTCTCTAATATACGTTTTGCATAAACAGTTGAAAACCCCTTGTACATTCAAGACGGCTTCTAGAAAGGAAAACTTCTGGGACCAGCAGTTGGCCTAATGGCTGTGTCACTGGATTTCCATGTAGTTGACCACAGTTCAAAGTCTCAAAATCGGTGACTTAAACTCATGCTGGGAGTGTATGTGTTCGTGCTCAAGATCCCAAGAGGAGAATGGAGGAGAAGGGATTGTGACGTGGCCCCTGGGGAGAGATTTCTCACTTTCTGTCTCTCTGTCTTTCTGGGAGCACACATGCACACACACTCTATAGCAAAAACCTCTCCAAAAAAAAAAAAAAAAAAAAAAAAAAAGGAAAGAAAAAAAAAGAAAAACTTCCATTTCATCAAACTTTTATATTTTTTTAAAGGTGGAACTTACTAAATCTAAAAAAATACATTTTGGAGAGGAAATGCTTCTATGAGTGATCTCTCATGGATTACATCATTCACTCCTTAAATTTTTAACATCTCTCATTTCATCCTCCAACATAGCAGACATAATCAAACTCAAATACACCATCACTGCATTTGCTACTCAATTCCCAGAGTGATCCCTTGCTTAGTTTTTATGTTCCAGCATATTTTAAAATTCAACCTCTGAATTTTAAATATGATGTTGTGACTTAAAAACTCATTGACAAAAAAGACAATGTTCCTTCAAATTTTGCACATTTTCTTCAGCTATCTCAAATATATTCTCTAATTCACAAGGATAAATCTATTTTGTACTTTACTAAAAATAGTGTGAAAGTTAATTCCCACTTAAGAGAGTGGGGAATTGAGATACTGAAAAGAACAGTTAGGAAATGGAAAAGGATTTACACTTTGTCAAAGAGGCCATTTTTAGCACCTTATCACAGCAACAACATGAACTCTTGGCAAAATTAGTTTTGACAGCATTGGGATTATCACATTTTCTATTTGATATAAACTCTAGCATGTATTTGCTATTTGTATCAATGTCCCAAATGGTTTAGCATGACAATAAGCTAAATTACGCTTTAATTGAGACATGATAGCTTACAAAGTATTTTCTAATATTGTTAATCCCAGGTTAAAATAATGAGGAAACTGAGGCAGAGAAATTGAGCCTTATGCCTAGGTGATGTAGATACTTGGCAGAGTCCATTGTTAATGTCATGTTTTTTTGCTTGGTGCTCCTAGGTAGCTACATAACATATATCACACACAAACCCAGGGGGAAATATATACAGTGTTACTGAGCAATGAACCAAGAGGAAAGTTATCTTCTGTTGTTTCGACCTCCCTGAAGAGCAGATGCAAGTCATAGACTTGGATTCAAGTTTACAGTATTACTGACTTTCTGTGAGACCCTCTCCTGGGTCATAGCGTTTAAGGAGAAGAAATTTCAGGCAATGACAGCCATCATTATTTCCAACCTCAGCATTGTATGACTGTGTTTCTGTTTTGTAAACATGGCCAAATTTAGTTATCTGAGAAGTTAAATACAGACTTAAAATAAAATTACTCATTTCAATTTTTAAAAATTATTTTATTTAACTTTATTTATTTACTCATTTATTTCATTTTAATTTGACCAGAGAGGGACAGAGCAAGAGAGAAAGAGAGAGAGGGAAAGTGAGAGAGCAAGCCACCAGGTTCAGGACTTTAACTGTGGTCAGTCATGGGGGAGTCCAGCGCCCTTAACCACCACACCACCTGCCGGCCCCAGTAGTTTCAATTTATGCATTTTTTATTTCTATTTCTCTTATACATTCAATCATGTTACTTATCTTACAAAGTGAATATTCCAACATGTGTACATTTCTCACCAGTCCAGTTCACCATATTAAAATGTTATCTTCAATAGATAATAATCCATTTCTTTGTCCCATAAATGTCTTGCCTATTTTTCTCCTTAATGTCCTTCCTCAGACTCTACTCCTTCACTCACCCTCTTTCCATGCTGTATCTGGTATTCACAACCATTTACTTAGTTTCTTTCTTTTTTTTTTTTTTTGGAGAGGTTTTTGCTATAGGGCACGTGCGCTTGCCAGACAGACAGAAAGCGAGAAATCACCCCCCAGGGGGGCTGGCCACACCGCAATCCCTTCTCCTCCATTCTCCTCTCGGGATCTTGGTTACGCACGAACACGCGCCTGGCGTGAGTTTAAGCTGCCGGGTCCGGGACTCGAACCACGGTTGACTACGTGGAAGTCCAGCGACATAGCCATTACACTAACTGCTGGTCCCCATTTACTTAGTTTCTATAACCTTTTTAGACATTCAGTTTCAGCCATAGAGTGCAAACACTCGGTAGATATTAAGTGGAGATGTATAATGTCTCTCCTTCATTGCTTGGTTTGCTTCACTCAGCAGTAAATACTAGAATGTGGAGTAACAATTTAAAATAAACACATTTTGTTCTGTGATATGATTGTAGTTTTAGGGGTAAAAGGAGAGTGGTTGCCTCCTAAATAACTCCACATTTTCTGAAATTATTTTCTTATATTCCTGTTATTAAAGCACACACATACTTTCTCAAAAATTATCGTAATAATTTATATTACTAATTCTTGACTGGGTATGTTTTGCACCCACTGGATATTTGACAATGTCTGGAGACATTTTTGCTTACCAAAAATGGGAGGTGATACTGGCATCTTGTGGGTAGAGGCTCTGCTAAAATGCTATAATACACAGTATGTCCCTGTACACACATGTACACAAAGCAAAATGTTACCCTGCTCTAAGTGTCAATAGTTCTGGAGCTGAGAAATCCTATTTAAATTTATAAATAAGTAAACAGTAATCCTAACATCACAAAACAACTTTATTTTTTCTAGTAATTTCAGTTTTGGCCCAAATCATATAGAACAGGTAAACATTTTTCAATTGCAAAACCTTCACTTCAATTTATAAGACTCCCTGAGATCCCAAAAATCAGAATTTAATTGCATAAAAGCATCATTTTGAAAATGATGAAGAACCGTAAGTTGGAAACCATTAGATAATGTCTTTGTGGGAGGTAATACAATAAGAGGTCGTTAGGGGAAAGGCAGCTGTGAGTGAACACCATGGACTAAGACGTTAGGGAACTGGAAGACAGCATGATGCCCAGTTTAAATGGGATTTTTCAACTTTGGAACTATTGGCACTGAGAGTAGAATAATGTTTTTAGGTGTATGTGTGTGAATAGGAACATACTGTGTATTACAGAATGTTTAGCAGAACCGCTATGTGCTAGATGCCAGTAATGCCTTTTTTCAAATTTAGTACAGTTCTCTTTAACCATAAGCCACAAAGAGTGGCAGAACTCATATGCATACATTTCATTTTTCTTTTTCTAGTTCAGCTTCAACTGGAATGCAATTTTTCAAAGAGGAGAGCAAGAGTAATGGAGATGCTGACAAATAATTTGATTGCTTCAGATTAAGAATCTCAGTGATTCATAAATTGCATCACTAAGTTTTAGGTGCACCTTATACTTTGACTTGAAAGCCTGAAAATAAACTATCAGATTTTCTGTACCATTTATGATTTACTTTTCTTTTTTTTTTTTTTTTGAAGAGGTTTTTTGCAATAGGGCACGTGTGCTCGCCAGACAGACAGAGAGACAGAAAGTGAGAAATCACCCTCCCAGGGGGGGATGGCCACGCGTAATCTCTTCTCCTCCATTCTCCTCTCGGGATCTTGGGCACGCGCGCACACGCGCCCGGTGTGAGTTTTAAGCCGCCGGGTCTGGGACACGAACCACAGTTGACTACATGGGAGTCCAGCGACAGCCATTACGCCAACTGCTGGTCCTGTTTTGTTTTACATGAGTATTCCATAAAAATGAGCTCCTATTTTACCAGTAAAGGTGCCGTGTAACATTCAGACAGCAACATTACTGAGATAGTATTCTAAAAGGTTGAAATGGTAACAAATTCTATTAACGTGATTGTTGCCTGACAAATTACACCAAAATCTAGTAGCTGAAAATAGCATTTATCATCTCACATGCTTTGTGAGTGTCAGGATCCAGGGACAGCTAACGTTTCTGATTCAGGAGCTGCAGCCTCTGAAAATCTGACTGGAGCTAGAGGATCCACTCCAAGCTCATTACTCGTGTTGGCAGAAGGCTTCAGTTTCTCACTGTACGGACCACTCCACAGTGATTGTTATAGATGGTTTCCCCCCAGAGTGACTGATCAACAAGACACAGAGAGAAACAGAGATGAACAGAGAACTAAATGCAACATAGAAGCTATAATGGCTTCCCACAACTTCCTGTCCATTTTTGCCAGAGAGTGTGTGTACTCTCTGGGCAGGAATGGTGGGAAGGTGGGGGTTGGGTAGAAAAATGAGAAAACACCTCCTATGAAGGATAGTCATGCTGCAATTTCCCTGTTCATTTCTTCCTTCTTTCAGGATTTTGGGCATACGCACACAAGCCTCCTGGTGTTTTTTGTTTGCTTGTTTGTTTTTGAGAGGTTTTTTCTATAGGGTGTGTGCGCTTGCCAGAAGGACAGAGACAGAGAGATAGAAAGCAGAAAGCAAGAAATCACCTGCAGGGGGATGTTCACACCGCAATCCCTTCTCCTCCATTCTCCTTTCGGGATCTTGGACACTCACACACACACGCCCGGCGTGAGTTTAAGCCACTGAGTCCAGGACTCAAACCATGGTCGGCTACATGGGAGTTCAGCGACATAGCCATTACGCTAACTTCTGGTCCCCTGGTGTGTTTTTTAAGTCATCATGACTAGAACTAAAACTACACAGTTGGCTACATGGAATCCAGCCTCTTTAACCACCATGCAACAAGCTGGTCCTGTAGTGTCTTTTTTAATGTATTGTCTGAAGTGATAAACATCTCTTCTGTCACATTCTGTTGGTCATATAAGCCAAGTCTGGTAGAATGCAGGAAGGGGTCATGGGATCATTACAGAAGCTGATTTCCATACCAATATCTTTAGGTTCAACGTTCAACTTACGTGTATCCAAGCAAAGTGTGTATATATAAACAATAATATGTAGATATACTCTCCATCATCTTAAGGTGAATGACAACAAGATTTGTTGGAATCGTAAGTGAGCACATGTTCTAAGAAGAGCTATGGTGAGTTGATAGTACATATACACGATGATTTTAAAAACAAACACAATTTGACTTCTACCAGATTCTTCACTGTACAGAGCTAGCTTTCATGCTAATCTAGCCAAAATTTTGTCTGGACTGCTCTGAAATAATCACCTTTTGGCTTTTGGGGTGATATAATGAGTATAATTCTGAGTGACAATTAGAAAGGACTGATTTCTAGTGCTCGTTCTCCCATTTCCTGCCTGTACAACCAGAGCTGAATGATAGTCTTAGATGTGTCATCAATGAGATAAAATTGCAGCCCTCTCTAGTGGTCATTTTGCATGTGTGTGGTGGATTTATTTGTGTGTGTGTTTGTTCTAAGACACAGTTTTGCTAGTTGAGATCCTTCTACTTCAGCTGAGACCACAGGGCTGACTTTAAGTCAGGCTGGAAATCAAACCTGGGCCTTCCATGTGGCCGGAGCCTGCTAGGCAGCAGTGTCTACCACACACTCTCATGGTTGGGCCAATCTAACAGTTGTTTTGAGGGCTAACAGCTCTGATGTAAGCAAATAATTTAGGGCATTACGTAGTGAGAACGTAAAAGGGAAATGATGAACATCAGCTTCCAATCCAGTATTTTTAAACTGAACATTATGATGATTAATGCACTGGGGACTTATAAAAGGGTTGAAGTCACATCTTGGTGGCATAGTCCATAGTGTATTGGACTGCAATGTTGGAAGCCAACTAGGTTTGGATCCCTGACCCAGTTGACCTGAAGCGAGTGTGCCAAAGATCCTGGTAAGCTGGAGGGCTGGAAGAAAGGACCACGGCATTGCCAGACCCTATTGTGGGCATTTCTCTTGCTTTCTCTCTCTCATGCATGTGCAGATATGCTCTTTATCATGGATAAAAGAAATTTTAAGAAAATATGAGTTGAGTCAAGCCTTGTAAAATGGAATAAAATTGAATCATGTATAGTGTCAGAGACCTGGATTTTAGGCTTTACGGAGTCATTGGAGTAGGTATTGTTTTAAGAAACTTGTTTCTTATTTGTGTGCCCATAGACACTTCTGTGTGTGTTTGTGAACTTGTGATTGTGTATGTGATTTTGTTCCTCATCCATATTAAAACTATACTTCTTACTGAGGGTCACAGTCCAAAAAGTAAGAAAACTACTACTCTAACCTGACTTGGTTATATTAATATTTTCTCCTAGGAAGAACCAACTTTCTTCTGTTCCAATGATTTTACATCATTTTTTAATGTTTTGGAAGATGGACTATTTTAATGTCTTCTTGTTGGAAAGCCTTTTCCTGTTTAGAATCCCATTTAAAGATGAAATCCCAGTGCTCTTAGAGTCATGACCTTTCCATGTTACACCATTAGACACGCCCCGGGCGGGGACACGGCTCATCGCTTCATGTCCAATAGCATGGTGGCTGCAGATGCAGTCACAGTGAGAGTCACAGGAAGCTCAGAAATCCCAACGGGCCAACTCCTTTGGAATTTTTTATAATAGCAAGCAAGCATCCACAAGGACCTTTTTAGTTGTGTGATTAAGTAAAGAAGTGCTAAGCCCCTGAGGTTTATGAAATTCTAAACATTGCTCTATCTGAACCCAGACCCTGCTTCTCAGGGAGGAGAGTAGCATTTGAAACCTTTCATTTTCAAGGTTGCCAAGTTTCCAGTAGTGACCCACACAGATAAATGCTCTTTCTAATTTTTTTTATTATTTTGATGTCATATTAGACTTGTCTTAGCTTTGTGTTGATAGTCATCATTAGTGACTTGAAATGATTCAGCTTCAACTTATTAGTCTATTTAACAATTCACCAGAAAAAGAAAAGAAAAAGCATTTAATATTTGTAATATTGTCACTTTTTAGATCCCTGTCATCTTTTTTTTGGAGAGGTTTTTGCTATAGGGTGCATGTGCTCGCCAGAAAGAGAGAGACAGAGAGATAGAAAGCAAGAAATCACCCCCGCCCCAGGGGGATGGCCATGCTGCAATCCCTTCTCCTCCATTCTCCTCTTGGGATCTTGGGCACGCACGCACATATGCCTGGTGTGAGTTTAAGCCACCGAGTCTGGGACTCAAGCCGTGGTTGGCTACATGGGAGTTCAGCGACATAGCCATTACGCTAGCTAACTGCTGGTCCTGATTCCTGTCATCTTAATAAGGTGGTGAATACTTTTATAATGTTACTAATTTTAGAATTAATGTATCTGCTGTGAAATAAAATGTTCAGATAGTTGGAGTAACTATAATGTTTAAAATATAAAGAAAAAGACCAGCTCTCATTTACTGCTATAATCTTCCAATTCCTGCCCCCCTTGGGCCACACCTCCATGATGTTGTGAAGGACATCTAGGAGCTTGACTTCCTGCAGCCTCTCATTTTATTCATTGCCATTCTAGCAATTCAGAGGCAAATGATCACCAAAATCATAATTTCAGATGTTTCTGTGTTAAAATTCCTCTAGCAGATGATGTAAAGGTTACCTTATTGGACTCCCACATAGTCGTCTGTGGTTCGAGTTCCAGACCCAGTGGCTTAAACTCATACCAGGTGCATGTGCATGTGTGCCCCAAATCTCAAAAGGGTAATGGAGAAGAAGGGATTGCAGCATGGCCATCCCCCCGGGAGGTGATTTCTCGCTTTCTGTCTCTGTTTCTCTGGTGAGCACATGCACACTGTGGCAAAAATCTCTCTAAAAAAACATTCCTCAAGGAGGAACTTTCCTCTAAATCTTTAAAATACCTAGCCTGTATGGACCAAGTGGTTTCTTTATACTCAGCAGTCATAAAATCTGGAAAAATTAGAAACTAGCCTTTTAATGAAGAATCCCTGATGAATGCTTTTACTGTCCATATTATCTCTCAGTCTACACCTGTTGAAGAAATTCAAACCTGTTCCTTTCTATTAGAAGCTTCTTATTTTATATTTTATATTTTCATGGGTATATACATGAGCTTTTAGTGTGTAATCCTCAAACAATAAGTGCATTATTTTTCTCTTTGTTTAGATGCATAAATTGAAGACCAGAGAAAGAAAGCAACTTATTTAAAATTACAAAGTTAATCAGTTGCCGGCATTCAGCTGTCAGGACCCCAATTTTATTCTGTCTCATGTATTGTTTCTCATTTACTGCCTCTTACGCAGGTATAAATCTGAACTTCATACAGTAATGGGATGGTTAATCGTAACTGTTCATTGTCTTCTCATTGATGACTGTCAAAATACTTATACCAGATAATTCACACGTCTAATGGATTCTCCAACTGTGTCTCCCAACCAGCTACACTGAAGTTTGAGTCTCGCATTTACATAGCACTTTAAAGTTGACCAAGTATTTGGCATGCACTGTGTCATTTAATCATTACAACAGACTGCTGAGATGATTAGGACAGGTATAATTCATGCATGACTTTACTGATGAGGAATATTTATCTCAAAGGTAAAACACCTTAAGGTTTTCATGTCTGATAAATAAATAAATAAATAAACCAAAACAAAACCCCCAAAACAAATCACTCAGGTCCCTGATAGTAGGTCCTGGAAGCGTTCCACTCCATAGAGCTAAAGATAGCTCTGCATGCTGCAAGAGTCCACCTGCCTGTAGTGGTTCGCCAAGACCTTTCTCCCACTTTGGAAGAAATCGATGAAATTGGGAGACCATAAAAATTCTTAACTTTGATAACCAACATCCTTAAAGCAGGGCTAATAGGCGTGATATGTGTTAACCAAAATAGAAAATTGGGAGACCATAAAAATTCTTAACTTTGATAACCAACATCCTTAAAGCAGGGCTAATAGGCGTGATATGTGTTAACCAAAATAGAAAAGCTGGGTGAGAATTCCGGTTCTACTGTGAGTCCTATTTAACAGTGTTTCTTGAGAAATTACCTTTTTTCTTCTTTTATTTATTTATTTCTTCTGTAGAGGTTTATTTATTTATTTATTTATTTATTTATTTATTTATTTTTACCTTAGGGGATGTGTGCACACTGGAGAGAGAGAGAAAGAGAGTGAAAGTGTGAGGAAAAGTGAGAAATCATCCCCTAGGGGGGATGGCACACCACAATCCTTCTCCATTCCTCTCCTAGGGTCTTGGGCACACATGCACACATGCCCAGCATGTTTCAAGCTACTGGGCCCATGACTTGAGTCACAGCCACGTGGGAGTCCAGTGACATAACTGCTATGCCACCTGCTGGCCCCATTACCTGTCCTTCTTATTCTCCTTTTTTTTTTTTTTTTTTTTTTTTTTTATGTAGATGAAAGACTTGTGAGAATTGTGGGAAAAAAAAAAACAGTTTTAACAGTTTGATTTCTGGATATGATTGTGATTTTCCAGCATACTCACTGCATTTTCTTTCTTTTTAAAAATTTGTTGCTTTGGGAACCAACAGTTAGCGTAATGGCTATGTCGCTGGACTCCCACGTAGTCGACCGCGGTTCGCGTCCCGGACCCGCTGGCTTAAAACTCACACCGGGTGCGTGTGCGTGAGTGCCCAAGATCCCAAGAGGAGAATGGAGGAGAAGGGATTGCGGTGTGACCATCCCCCCTGGGGGGTGATTTCTCGCTTTCTGTCTCTCTGTCTCTCTCTGTCTGTCTGGCGAGCGCACGCGCCCTATAGCAAAAACCTCTCAAAAAAAAAATTTGTTGCTTTAAGGTGTGTGCACATGTTGGAGAGAGACACACACAGAGGGAGAAAGGTGAGAGAGAGGGAGAGAGAAAATTGCCCATATGGGGATGGCCACACCACAATTCCTTCTCTTCCAGAGGAAGAGGGAATGACTGCACCACAATTCTTCTCCATTCTTCCGTTCTTCTTGCAGGATTTTGGACTAGCATGGACATGCACCTGTTGTGATTTTCTCTTTTTAAAATTTATTTTTTAGTTTACATTTACATTTAATCACATTTTATCTTTACAGTGTGCAACATTTCTTTTCCCAGCATGTATAGATTGCATATTAGTTAAGTCAAAGACATTACATGTTACTGAATCTGGGACTCGAACCTCTTAGTAACCCACGTGGGATCCAGAGCCTTAACCTCTATGCCATCTTCTGTCCCCCTTGGTAGACTTTTTAATATAACACATCTTGTGCTGTGAAGTGAGAATGCTGACTTTAAGAAATTAAGAATGTGACAGGCCTCAGTGACATCCTAGAATCTATAATGCTTAGACCTTATGGTTTTCCAGGGAAATCATAACGATATAATTCGAATATAAAAAGAGGCTGGAATGAAGCTGTGAATGCTGAGAACACCCAGCCCTGGGTGGGAATGCACATAAGAATAGAAACAAGGCTGATGAAGGCCGGCAGTTTCTCCAGGAAGCCTCAATGCTCAGTCACAGTGGGTTAACAATCTACCAAAAGCTGTTGCTTCTCTATGAGTATGTGAAATAAAAGCATCATGGACTCCCAAACTTGGGCTATATGTGACATGATCCTGCCTAGGGTATTTCTACCCTAGAAGTTCCACATTCTAATGATGTTATCTGTTTCCATACTTGTCTGTCTCACTGGATAAGAACTCACCATCTGTCTCTCTAGGCAAGAGAGAAGTGTTTGGTACCATTGTATCTCCGTGGAACAAGGCCTGTTAACAAGGAAAGTATATAGAAGTTACTCAGTAGATGTTTGTTGAACTGAGTTTATCTCATATAAAGAAATATGTGAGATACATGTTATACATTCAAACATGTATGTGTATCTATCTGTGTTTGTATGCCTGGTGATATTCATTCTAACATCATATATTCCTGTACCTATGTGATAAGATCATTTCAAGGAGAAAAAACAATTACAGCCTGTTGTTCCATCTTATATTCTATATCTGTAAGCTACAATTATAATATATTCTATGTTTATAGAATATATACATACACAAAATTGCTAAATATATGTCTTTAAAGCTTTATAGATAGGGGCCTGCAGGTGGCATGGTGGTTAAGGGCAGTGGACTCCCACATGACCAAGTCCTAGACTTGGCAACCTGCTTTCTCACTTTCTCTCTCTTTCTCTCTCTCTCTCTCACTCTGTCCCACTCTGGTCAAATTAAAATAAATAAATAAAGTTAAATAAAATATTTTTTTAAAAAAGCTTTATGGATATATACACATAAATAATAGATACAAATACATAGATAAATATAAATCCATAAGACATATATTCTATGATTCTATGAAAATATATAGCTGCAAAATTTTTATAAGTATATTCAGCTTTTCACAACTAAAAAATTTTCAAACAAAAAATCAATTCAGTAGTTTTAATATAGATATAGTTCAGCATGTTTTGTTAATTTAATAAGGAAGAAAACATTTCTGAAGAAGTTTGTGTGAAGATTATTGATTGAATTTTGATGATAAACTTTTTTTTGAGAGATTTTACTTTAGGACATGTGTGCTCACTGGATGGAGAGATAGAGAGAGGAAGCAAGAAATCACCCCCTCCCAGTGGGGATGGCCACGCCACAATCCCTTCTCATCCATTCTCCTCTCGGGATTTTGAGCTTGCATGCACACATGCCCTGCGGGAATTTAAGCTGCTGGGTCCAGGACTCGAACTATGCTTGACTACACGGGAGTCCATGTAACCATTATGCCATCTGCTGGTCCCAATCATGAGCTTTTTTTTTTTCTACTTTTTAAATTTTTTTTATTTTTTGGAGAGGTTTTCACTATAGGGTGCGTGCACTTGCCAGACAGACAGAGAGAGACATAGAGACAGAAAGCGAGAAATCACCCCCAGGGGGGATGGTCACGTCGCAATCCCTTCTCCTCCATTCTCCTCTCGGGATCTTGGGCATGCACGCACACGTGCCCGGTGTGAGTTTTAAGCCACTGGGTCCAGGACACGAACTGTGGTGGACTACGTAGGAGTCCAGCAACAAAGCCATTACGCTAACTGCTGGTTCCCTTTTTTTTCTACTTTGTTTTACAAGGTTGTTTGTTTGTTTGTTTTTGTTTCTGTTTTTTAATGTGTTGTAGAGTGCATGTGCTCACCAGAGAAGAAAAGAGAATGTAAGAAATCACCCCCTGGTGATTGCACTTCCATGTGCAATACCTTCTCTTGGAATCTCTTCTCTGGATTTTTGGCCATACACATATGCCCAGCATGTTTTCTCAAGTCACCAGGTTCAGGACTCAGATTGCATAGTCAGCCGTGTGGGATCCAGCTGCCTTAACTACCGTGCCCCTAACTAGCCCAATGATAAACATTTTTCCCCTAATATTAGAGTTCATTCTATGAGAGTAAGCTTTCAATGTGCATACATGAATGTTAGAGTAAGTATTTGCTTGACATTTTGTGTTTATTTGGGGAGGTGCTGGTGTAACAAACAGAACAGGCATGACACATGTGTTTGACAAATGAAAATAATACCTCTTTTTTGAGTAATTGAAAGAAAATTCAAATGCTTTTCAGCAAGGATAAGTAATGTGACAGTAAGTTGCGTATCACTGGAACTGAGGAAAGAATAAGTCAGCTTGTCATATAAAATAATATACTAAATGCACCTGCTGGGTTTAGGAGGCCCTCAACGAACCTACCATAATTAACCCAGTATTCCTAAGCATAATAGTGAGAAAAGGGATTTCTCATCGTAATTCAAAATGGAGAGTGAGTATATGAAGCAAGTTTTAATATCACAAAGCAAAAATAAAATGTTAGATATCTTTCTTTGCCCCCCTACCACAAGTGCCAATTCAAATGCTTTTATGGTTCAGGAAGCTGATCTTTATTTTTTAAGTTTATTCTATTTATTTCTTTCACCAGAAAGAGGCACACACACACACACACACACACACACACACACAGAGGGAGAGAGAGAGAGAGAGAGAGAGAGAGAGAGAGAGAGAGAGAGAGAAAGACAGAGGGAGAGAGAGAGAGAGAGAGAGAGAGAGAGAGAGATTCTCCAGGAAGGTCTTCACACTGCGATCCTACTCTCAGCTCAGCCAGACCAGATCACAGGTGTGGGTGTGCACCTGTGTTCAGCATGCAAAGGAATACAGATGCAAACCTGTCACTTTCCCCATGTGGCCTCAGGATTGTAGGCCATTACATTGCCTCTGTGCCAACACACCTGGCCAGAGCAGCTGATTCTAATAGCTGAAGGGAGTTTTACACCTGAGACTGGTAAGAATGGTAGATAAGTGGAGATTGCATGTCCTGGTTTAAGACTTGAAATAGTACTTAAAAATAATGTGCTAGTCAAATGAAACACCACAGCTGGGCAGATTTGGGCAATTAAGGGCCTGTTTGTGATCCTTACACTAACCCACGAGCTGAGGTTACTGGAGTAGAAAGAGAGTGATTTGGTCACCAGAGAGACTTGAGTTTGATGATTGAATCCTGCGATTGCTCTCTGTGACCCTGATACATCATTCAGCTTCTCAGAACTGCCATCCTATTGGTCTGAGATGGTAACCATACCTTTTCCAAGGGGTATTCTGAGGACTATTTAAGGAAAATATGGGGCTGACCCTGTGGTCTAGTTGTTAAGGGAGCAAACTGAGTGGTTTGAATCACATGTGTACATGCCTATACTCAAAATCCCAACCGAAAGGAGGAATAGAAGAGAAAGGATTGCAGGGTGATTGTGCCCCATTGAGGGGTACTTTCTCCCTCTTGCCCTCTCTCTAACTCTGTCTCTGGTAAGAGCACACGCTCTTTGGCAAAAACAAAAACAAAAAATTTATACATATAAGCTTAGCAACGTGTGGTTATTTCTGCTCTGATTTTTCTTTTCTTTATTTCTTCTGAAGCCAGGGAATTGGGAGTGGTGTGTGGGGACTGCCCTGGGAAAAAAAAACTGCCTGAGCCAGGTCTCTGGATGGCAGCAGTGTTCTCCAGGATTGCTTTGACGAGGCCACCATTCAACTCCACCAGAGGTTTAGTTTCCTGTTAAGAATGAATGTATTCTGACTATATTTCTTCCTTTCTCTCATTCTTCCTTTTTTGGTTTGTTTGAATATAAAATTAAATCCTCATTTTCTTCAAGAAAGTGGAAAATACTAAACCATTTCAAGATGAAAATAAAACTCACCTGTATCCCCATCAGCCAGAGATAGGCACTGTTCACAATCCAGTATTTCTTGTCTTTTTCCATTGCATACAAATATGTGTCTGAATACACTTAGCATAATTGAGAACATACTAAATATATTATTTTGTATGCTGCCTATTATGTGAAGCAGAGAGTCTGTTTATTTATTTATTTTTAGCCATGAAAAACAGATACTTAAGACACTTTGTTTCTTAAAATCTATGCTATATTGTCTATCTATCCAATGGAAGACTGCCTAGGAAGTTAGAGAACATTGTACTTGTCATGGTTATTTTAAACCCTTAATGTAGTAATTTATGTTTGAGAAGAACTAGAGAATCAATTTTTAGTTCTGGAAACTAGTTTTCCTTTCTTTCTCAATCCCGTAATTGCTCTCTCTGGGAAATAACTATTTGCCAAAGATAAAAATTATTCATTCGGAATCTTGAGATACAGTCTTTAAGTGGGGGAAGAGTCATCACACAGCTTTCCTTAGCTCCTTGGAGAAGCAACCCTGGGGGTTCCGTGAAAGTCTGAGGAACAATTTGTTCCTTCTGTATCTGAGCTAGAATTCAGTAGCAGGCGTCCAATAGAGTTTGCACCCCTCTTTAGAGTACTTCATGCTTTGGGATACAAGAAATGTTTTAGCAGTTAAAATGACTAAACCTAGCTCAGTCCTATAATTCATAATAAAACTACGTTGATAGTATTTCTAAGTATCAAAAACATAATGTTGATTTAAAAATAAGAGTTGAAGCAGCTAAGCAGTAAGGTAACATTTTGGTAAATCTTGCAAATATACTAGGTAGTGTGGCCTATATTTAGGTTTGTAGTGAAAGCTCACATCAAGCTCAGAACAAAGGTTGATTCTGGTTGGGAGCAGGGGGTACTTTGGTTGTTCATGCCACAGGTTATTTCTTACCAAAAAAAGAAGATACTCAAAATAAATATGCCGAGTTGTAACATCTATTAAATATACATGGCAGCTTCATGCTATCTTTTTCAAACATTTCACGTTTTTTAAAAATATTTCTGAAAATACATGATTTTGAATTTTCAATACATTAGCTGAACGTTCTTTTAAGTTAGTGAACAGTCTTTTGAGGATGGGCACTAAACCAGAGGGACACCGTGAGGTAATCTCAGTTCCCAAAACTAGATTAATGAGTCTTTAAAACTTACTTATGGGGTTAGCAGGCAGTGTGGTGGTTAGGACTCTGGACTCGCCCATGGCCGAGCTTGGTTTGAGTCCTGGACCAAATGGTTGGCTTTTTCACTTTCTCTCTCTCAGTCTCTCCCTATAGCAAATTTAAAAATAGTAATAGTAATGATTAATTAAATGAATAATTATTTAAAAGATATTTAAGCAAAATTTCCCAGGCAATATTTGTAGTATCAGGAGTAGGTATTCTCTTTTCTCTCTTCTTCTTCTTCTTCTTTTTTTTTTTTTTCAATACACTGCAGAGTACATGTGCTCACCAGAAAGGGAGGGAGAGAGAGAGAGGATAAAGGAGAAAGCACCCCCACCCCCAATGGAGCATGTTCATGTCACAATCCTTTCTGCTCCATTCTGTGGAGATTTTGGGGGACACATGCACATGCTCGGACGTGTTTCTCAAGCCACTAGGGCCAAGATTCAAACCATGCCATCAATCATGTCAGATCCAGCTTTCTTGACCACTAGGCCATGGGACTAACTTGGGCACAGGTATTTTCACCACATTTACTCATGCTTAGTTTCATTCTCTTGGAGTGAGTGTGTGGCTACTTCTTTTACTTTTATTTATTTATTTATTTATTTATTTATTTATTTATTTATTGGAGAGGTTTTTGCTATAGGGCACGTGTGCTCGCCAGAAAGAAAGAGCGAGAAAGAGAGACAGAAAGTGAGAAATCACCCCCCCTGGGGATGGCCACGCCGCAATCCCTTCTCTTCCATTCTCCTCTCGGGATCTTGGGCACGCACACACATGTGCCTGGCATGAGTTTTAAGCCACCGGGTCCAAGACGCGAACCATGGTCGACTACATGGGAGTCCAGCGACATAGCCATTACGCTAACTGCTGGTCCCATCACCTAAATGCTCTTCATGAAAGAAGAAACAATGCCCAGTGTCTGTAAGCCTTTGATCAAAATGAGGAAAAATAGGGACTTCATTTTATTTCATTTATTACATGACAACAACCATTATCCCTTTCTTATGCACTGCATGGCTATTTTCATCCTAATAATTCTTCCAGTACTTGGACTAAGGGTAATTTAAATAAGAACTATTCAACAAATATTACTCAGGGAAATTTAGTTGGACCTCACACATAATACTTTGGAAGGTTTATTATCCAAAGACATTGACAGTTTTATGCCTGTACAAACCTATTGTACATTCCATTTGTAATCCCATAATGTAGGAGGAAAAAAATACACATACACACTCACTGTTACCATTTATTTTTCCTGCTTTAAGGAGATGAGAGAAAATGAATTATAAAATTTAATAAACTTAAGAGATATTACCAAAGAGAAGTAAGACTCACAGAGCAACTTTATTTCAAGAAAATAAGTAGCATAAATAGGGAACAATATTCTAAAAAGTCAGAATGAACAAAGAACTTTATTGGAATGAGGTTTAATTTTAAGTGCTAAAATCTGGTAATTTCAGAGTAAAATGATGGTAATTTTCTACCTAGTAATGATATTCCTGAAAAAAATCTAAAATATTTTCATTATTAAGGCTTTTGAGTTTCTATTACTGTATATATTATATCATCAGCTAAGCATTTAAATTTCATAATCTGTCCTGTAGTGTTTTATTTAATGTGGATGGTTTCCTTCAGAAGGTCATTATCATAGCTCTTTGTTTGTAACATTGTTATTTATCAAAGGAGAAAAACACATATAATTTGCAGAAAATGTTTCTTAGAAGAAGAATGACCTTTTTTTAGGAGAGGTTTTTGCTATAGGGTGTATGCACTCGCCAGACAGACAGAGAGAGACAGAGAGATAGAAAGCGAGAAATCACGCCCCAGGGGGGATGGCCATGCCGCAATCCCTTCTCCTCCATTCTCCTCTCGGGATCTTGGGCATGCACGCACACGCGCCCGGCGTGAGTTTAAGCCACCAGGTCCGGGACTCGAACTGCGGTCAACTACGTGGAAGTCCAGCGACATAGCCATTACGCTAACTGCTGGTCCCGAGAAGAATTACCTTTTAAAGTGTCTCCTTCATCCCCTGATGCTGGGTTATTCTCTAGTTCAAATGTCAAAATTTTCATTTTAAAGTGGACCAGAATGTATTTTGTGTAGTATGTAGGGGGTTAAATCACATTCCAGGTAAGTAAGTAACTAAAAAGCATTAATTTAAAGAAAGATGTGTTTAGAATTTTCTCTTTTAAACATTGCCATTTTAGTTTAAAAGTGATCACTTTTATTGTTAAAAAGTGATGTTTACACACGTTGCTTTGCTATTCTTCTATTTTTCTATCATCTAAGTGTAAATGTAAAATTTGAGGATAAGATTTCCAGGTTGTTAAGTGGAATGCTAGAGTGATCCATGACAATTCAGTCAGCATTATCAGTCATAATTAAATTTCACGTCAAATACAACTTATTTGAACAAAAGTGATATCCTAGTTATTTATGGATCTTTAACAAAATAAACCAATAAAATTAACAGAATGACAAAGTATAAATGTAGAAACTGACACACATAGGTTGGGAATATGGTAATATATGTGGACTAGAGCATAATTGTGTAAACATGCATGTTCGCATGTATATATATGCATTTTTACATACACACATATACACACATAGACATGTTTATGTGTTTCTAAAGGGTTGTAATTTATTCATAGTGTTTTTGGAATATGATAAAGTACACAGAAATTATGTGTCTGAGCCATCTGTATGAATGTCATATTAAAAAAGTCTGACACCATGCCCTTGCCTGTGTGTGTGGCCTCAATGGCATGCCCTCACTTTTGACTGATTTATCTCTTGATTTCCGGAGAAGCACATTCCAGGAGGCGGACAGGATAGTCATCTTGCCTAAGCAAGCACAGCTCTTTGTGTGCTGTGCTGGCCTTCCCGGAGTCCTGTCCTCTGCAGGATATATAAGGGGAAACATAAGAAGTATATGCCCTTCCTTCCGTATTCATTTCAGACTGTGTTTGGGAAGACTTCATTGATTTCTTCATTTAGAAGATTCATTTCTTTCCTTATGTTCCCACTTCATGCAGCAGCCAGAGCATGTGGACCTCTCTCTGCCATTTGTAACTACTTACATTAAAGCAGTCTCCATGAATGGGATCGAGTTTTGTGTTTTTATTTTTTTATTTTTTGGAGAGGTTTTTGCTATAGGACGCGTGCACTCGCCAGAAAGACAGAGAGAGACAGAGAGACAGAAAGCGTGAAATCAACCCCCCGAGGGGTGGCCATGCTGCAATCCCTTCTCCTCCATTCTCCTCTCGGGATCTTGGGCATGCACCATGCACACACGCCCAGCATGTGTTTAAGACGCAGGGTCCAGGACTCAAACCACAGTCGACTACACGGGAGTCCAGCAACATAGCCATTACGCTAACTGCTGGTCCCAAGGATTGAGTTTTATTTGTTCTTTTGTTTGTATGTAGGTACAGTGATAAACCTACTGTGGGTTTGCAGTGTGTTTCCTGGATTTGACTTAATTTAAGTAACTATTTATAGTAGAGATTAGGATTAAAACACAGTAAGATGAGATGGAGTTATGTAGTCCAGTAAGTAAAGATATCTTTCTTCAGGCCTCTGTACTTCTGTGTCATTTACATTAGACCCATTATCACATAAAAGGTAACATTCACATCTGCTAATATGCTATTTCTTACAGGAAAAAACGTAATTAGGTTCAGCACACAATTGGAAGCTCTCGGTATTTTTATACACTAATTCATTAGTTTATGGCATTCATTTACTTGTAAATAGTTTTGAAGTCCCACTGTGTGCCAGGCAGTGATAGGAAGCAATGTCATGATGAACCAAATAGTGTCTGACCTTCAGGAATTAATGATGTGCAGGGGTGGGGGGATGGCAATCCTATTGTGAAAAAAGCAATGCCTGTAATTCTCTAAAAATACAAAAAAGGGTATTACAGGGAGAAGATTCATGAATGACTTTCTAGAGGAGGAAAAGCTTGAACTGAGGTTTGAAAAACAACCTAGACCAAAAAAAAAAAAAAAAAAAAAAAATGGAGCATGAGAGGGAGAGGAGCATTTCAGTCAGAGCAAAGTTGTATGTGAAGATAGGGAGCAAAAGGAAATAATGTGTGTTTTGTGAAATGCAAACAGTTTGGTAACTTGGTGTGCCTCGTGCATAAGATACATATAGGGAGAGAGAAGCAAGGTCCAGATTGTTAAGAATCATCTCTGCTGATTAAAGGATTGAGACTTTATCTGCAGGTAATGGAAGCTACTGAAAGAGCTTAAGCAGTGGCATGACAAGGCCAAATTTGTGCTTTAAAGAGAGCCCTCTGGTTACGCCATGGATGATGGATTGAAGGAAGCAAATCTGGAGTCAGGAGACCAGTTATGGGGCCATTAACAAATCCAGAAGAAAAATGATGTGAGTCTGACCTCAGTCAGTGGCTGTGAGGATAAAGTGATGTGGTAGGGAGAGAAAGGAAGAAGGAAAGGGCCATATCTAGGCAACTCGCAAGAGAGAATGAACACAATCTGGTCCTGACTGAATGTAGAAAATAAAGGGGAAGAATCGGCAAGATGATTCTCTGTGGCTTGGGTGAATGCACAGGTGGTAGTGATGCCATTTATTGAGATAGGAAATGGAGAATGAAAGCCAGGTTGGAGAAAGACAAAGAATATATTTTGGGCAGAATGATGCCTGGGGATTAAGAGATACTTACTTCACATCTTAAAACAGATGTACTTGCTACATAGACTCGATCCAAGGCTTTCTATTGTGTTTCTGGCATCATTGTTTCCTTACTGTCATTAAGAATATGTATGAGGTACTTTATAGATATAGAGATATACATTCATATTTAAATTTCATATAATACATTCATATTAAAATCTTGGAAACTCCTGTATTTTATAAAGGAAGTTTTAAATCAAGGAATTTGAAAGGTTCAAAAGACATTATAAATATTCTACTCCAGCCCTTCGTTTCATAGATGAAAGTCTTAAACCCGGACTGCTTAAGCGACTTACTCCAATTCATGGAATAAATCAAAGATAATACTTGGATTAAAATCCAGATATCCTGACTTCTGGCTGAATGTAATTTTATATATCATCTTCTTTCCAGAAATTCAAGGAGAAAAGTTAAGCAGACACAAATATTATTAAGGTTTCAGGACTCTGACATTTTCCTGATACAAGAAGGTGTATGTTGAGGAGAGTATCATGCTAGCAAAATGTCTTTTGGCACAGAAAATGTCTCATTTGTTTATACAAAAAGAGAATATATTTTTTGGGTCTTGCCCCAACTCTGGGGCACTTGAACACAAAGAGCTGTCATCAAGAACAACAGTTACAGGGAGATTTGTTCATATGGATTTTCTGGGATGCCCTTGGTAGCTTTTCTTTGTACCTTACCAAGGATGTTGCTACGACTCCTTTGGGGATGACACAACAAATGTGCACTCACATTATTTACATCATCAGCTGAGAGTGTCTCCCTATCAAACAGAGATGAGAATATTTACAGAAAGGCATGTAGACATCGGTGGTAGACCCTATGAGAGCATTTAGCAGCTGTATTGAGATAATTCAACTACACATTTCTATTTCATACTAGACCAACTTCTTATACTTGTAGTATCTGGCACTAGATTTAATATAGAGGTGACGTTTATCACATATATGCTAAAACTAAACTGAATTGATGGGGTGTAATAGCTTGAATAACTTTTAGATCCTGGTCCTGGCTTTTGCCACATGAGGAATGAAGCACAAGAAAAATGAAATCAAGTGGTTCCTGAGCTTCAGTGTCAGGGTCAGCCACAGAGCATCAATGCTCAGAAGCAAGGATAGAATCCAGAAGGAAAGGTCTAGATCCCAAAAACAATGGAGCAAGACTTCATATTATGAAAGAGGGACCAGAAATTGGCATAATGGCTCTGTCGCTGGATGCCCATGTAGTCTACTGTGGTTTGAGTCCCAGACCCAGTGGCTTAAACTCACACCAGACGCGTGTGCGTGTGTGCCCAAGATCCTGAGAGGAGAATGGAGAAGGGATTGAGGTGTGGCCATGCCTCCCTGCCCCCAGGGGGGTGATTTCTCGCTTTCTGTCCGTTTCTTTGTCTCTCTCTTTCTAGCAAGTGCATGCACCCTATAGCAAAAACCTCTAAAAACAAATCAAAACAAAATAAAAAAAAAGAGAGAAAAGAAAGAGAAAGAGGGGCTCCAAAGCAGGAGCCAGCAAAAGTAAAGCAAGTAGCAGAAACTAGGGACCTGGAAAGGAAACGTGAGGAGAGTCTATAATAACAGTAGCCACTGTTGGTTGTCCTACTGATACTCATCTGAGTTTCTCACACACAGAGTGGCTCAAACCCAGCATCTGATGTTAATTAGCTGTTTCACCTTGCTTTCTATGATGTCTCTGAACCTCAGTCACCATGGCTATAAAACGAGATTTTTGGAGCTCTTAATATTTAATGTCTCTTTCAGCTCTCTTACGATAGTGGTTTTCTTTCCTTCATAAATAGCAATGGTCCTTCAGATACCAAAATGAGAAATGGGATTGATGTCATTTATATTAGTGCAGAAACTGTTGCAAATGTTAGCCGAGTAGATGTATTGTCTAAAAAGATAATTACCCTTCTCCATTTTAAAAGAAACAATGTATTAAGAGATTTAATAGTATAAATTCCTGCAAATAATGTATTTGGCCCTAGCTGTCTTTTTTTCCATAAAGCCATAAACCTAGACATAGCTGCATTTTCAATATTGCCACTGATTTATGAAACAATGATATTAGATAAAACCGTCAATGTTTAAAGCATTTTTTGCATTGTTTTACCTTTTTATTGCTTTCCCATATTTACCCTCTTACTTTATTTCATGGTTGTTTTGCCATAACTGAGTAATACCATATGCACCAACATTCAATGAGAGTCCACTTAATCTACAACATATTTTAAGTGAACAATGCCTTTGTCAATTTTTATAGGGTTTAAAATGTTATTTTCTTAAGAATTACATGGAGAAATTATACTCTTTGTGCTTTAAGATATGCTCTGGTTTAAGAGATTCCTTGAAGTGATCTCTTGAAGTGAAATGATAGAGAATACATTTCATATGCATGAGTCTTATAATCTTACCCAGACTTTGATTTTCATGAATGTAAAACTCCAAGCATTTTGAGAGTCCAGTAAAAGTAATGTGATTGAATGTATGGAAGAAAATGAAATGAAAAAAAAAAGAATAAATTAATTAAAAAATAAATTAAAAAAATAAAAGAAGACTTTGAATATTCCCAACACAAAGAAATGACGGTTAAATGATGAATGTATTGTCTATCATAATTAAATCATTATATAAGGTTTTCTTGTACTGAAAAGAATTATATTTTACCCTACAAATATCTGTAATGATTTTATTTAAAAATTAAAAAAATTAAGAATTAAAAAGAAAGTATTCTTCCCAAACTCTTATTATGGAAAATGGTAGGACTAATTCTCCACTACTCACTGGGCGAAAGATGGGCAAGGCTATACGGGTGAACTTAGATGGCTGATAATCTTGACTTCTTAAAAATATTCTTTGTCTGTTTAATGATACGGATTGTTGTGCAGTGGACTGGATATTTGCTTTCTCACTGCCTATAACATTTTCCAGTATATTTCAGCATGCAAAAGTTTAAATTTTGAACCTATCAGTCTTTGAACAAGTTTACCTCATTAGTTTTGTAGCTTTTATTTTATGTATTCCTGTATAGACATTGCAGTATTATCAGAATTTGTCTATATCATTGGAGATAGCAGGCTTGTATTTGATGACAGACTTATCTTTAGAATGGACCCTCCTGAGCAATCCAGCCTCTTTCAAACCAAATACTAGCTCTGCCACCAATAAGTTGTGTGATCCTAGACAGTTTTCCTAACTTCCCTGAACGACTATTTTCATATCAGTCAAATGAGGAAAATAATATCTACAGTTTCTGAATTGTTGTAAAGCTTCAATGAACTACATATTTGTACAACCTGGAACATGCTTACCCTTAGAGAATGTATGTGTTCTTGTTTATCCTCTTTGTTAAATTTTACAATTGTTTGCTAGAAATGGAATGAGCATAAGATAACAAACATATGGTACTTAAAAAAAAGGTAGAGATTCATGAGAATTCCCTAATTTTTAATGATCCCTTTTTATTAAAAATACTGGCAAAGTAAACTTTCCAAGTACCTTGCCCTAAGGCATCTCATCTCACTTCAGAATACCTTAGTTTCCAATATTGTGAAGCAGACAGAAAGTAATCACCCTCTCAAGGTGGCAGTTTCCTCAAAGGAATAAATAAACGCTGAAGAGAGCTTACTGAAAATGAAATCAATCAATTAATCAATCACCAAGCCAACCACTCCAAGCTGAGGCTACTAAATTATCAGAAGTTAGAGTCGAGACTTCCCTTTGAAGTTACCTAAGTCCTCCACTTCTTACAGGACAAAATGAAGTGGGTATCTTCCTGTAGGGTAGATTTAAGGATTAAGTCGTACAATATGAATGAAGCTACTTGTAAACACTCGCTTTACAAATATAACATTATTTCCTTGTTTAAAAGTCACTGTTTATTGTTCCACAATGAATTCTACATCCACTTCCTCCTCTTCCTTGGCCAACTTTATGAAATCTGGGTCAGACACTGAGAGTGATCATCTCTTCCAATAATGTTACGATTCACATTGCGAATCTCCCACTTCATCTCCTCTAATCTCCTACCATCAGCTCTTGTGATTAGCGATTTCTAAGTTTAAAATTTGCATTTTATATCTGTATAAAATACTGAACTTTGAGGTAACCACATTTTATGTAAACTTATTTTTAAAACCAGTATGGAATATATAAAGACAATCAAATTTGTTACAAATCTTTTCAGAACCTAGCTGATACAGCACATCAAGATGGATTTCACAGTTATACATCTACAGAGGAATGTTTAGAGATAAGATGAAAGCAGTCTTCCTTATTAATCACACATTGTATATTTGACTTCTGCCTCCTGCCTCAGCCTTTAAATCAACTACATCTGGTTCTTGCTACTTAAGTGTGCCATTACCTTTTGCATTAAAAGGCAGCTACTCCAAGAGAAAGCAGCCCCATTTGATTAAAAAATAATTAACTAGAGTTATGTTCATACAACTCATCATGGCAGCCAAAATAAGGTTTTTAGTATGGGTGGGAGCCTGACTTTAGTTCTGTAACAGAGTCAGCACAGCTGGGAGCTCCTTGTGGTTGTGATGAATGCTGGTATGAAACAGTTACTTTGTTTTGCCAGCATTAACTTTCACAGTGAAACAAAGCAAAACAAAATACACACACAGCAATACAGAATGGAAAACGTCTGACACAGGATAGCATAGCAGAGCACCTGAAATTTGATGTCAGCACATTTATGCCAGAGAGTATCCTCCATTGTGAAGACCAGAGTTCATAACTGTTTTTACACCCAGAAAACGTCAGCCTCAGAGAACTGATTCTTATTCAACAACTGCAAATGATGTACAAATATTAAGCAGATATTGAGCTCACTGATTAGTGAATGCTTTCGTAGGAGAGAAAACTCCATTGGAAGCCAAATTATTATTTGAAATTTCTTGTTGAGTAGGAACTCTGATATATCAGAATAAGTTTGATGGTCTAAACTAGTTATACTCAAGAAAATCGTTTGCTAACAAAGTAAGGAGCTTGCACCAGAAAATAAATTAGAGTATCATATTCTTCATTGGGAAAATCTTGCTAGTATATATGTATATATCTATAAATACATGTATATATATATATGTGTGTGTGTGTGTGTGTGTGTGTGTGTATGTGTATGTGTGTGTGTGTGTATGAACTAAACAGTGTGTTAAGTGGCATAGTGAGATAGATCATTTATATCATTAAAAGCCTTTTGAAATCCATATTTTCTTGGTATATGTCCTTGAAGATTTCTGACATATCTCCATCTGCGCTTTTAAATTCTCTAATGTATTGAGTTTTGATGAACACCCAAGGTACAGGTATTATATAATAAAATGCAAAGAGTAATTAAGTACTTATAGATTAAATAAATTAGTTGTTACCAAAACATGGCTGGCAGCATGTGTCCTGGTGGTTAAGGTGTCTGGATCCCACATGGCCAACTGTGAGGTTCAAGTCCTGGACGTAGAAACTTGAAAACCATGATGGGCATATGTGAGTGTGTGCCCAAAATCCTGAAAGGAGGGAGAGGTGGAGAAGGGATTACAGTGTGACCATTCTCCATGGGGGGTACTTTTTTACTTTCCCACTTTCTCTCTCTCTCTCTCTCTCTCCAGTGAGTGCATGCATACTCTGGCAAACAAACAAATAAATAAAGTAATAAAGTAATAAAGCAAGATTGGCTACAGTTGCTCAAAATATATCTATTTATGTAACCCATTTATTTACCTATCCAGTCATCTATTTATTTATTTATCTATCATGTGATCAGGAAGTCAGGATGCAATTTTGCATAGAAAGATATGTCATGACTTTCCTGATGACCTATTATCTATTCTGCCTATCTATCTATTCTACTGTTCTATTTGGCTTTATTCTTAAGCTGGCTCTACAAAGTGGGGCATCCACAATATCGGGCATGTATATTACCAACTTACAAGCCAAAAAGTAAAAGCTATTGGTAAACTGCTATGACAGAATTTCAGAATTGAGGCACATCGGCCTTGTTTACAATATCTTTCAGTTCTTGAACAACTCATTCACGCTATTTAAGAGCAGAGCATTCCAGGCTCAAATATGTATCCACCCCTGAAGCTAGTGGGGCAACTGTATCCATTCTGAAAGGGGCAACAGTGATTTCCCAAAAAGAAAATTAAAGGACATCTTGAGGAGAAGGGGCAAATATGATATGAAACCAAGGGACAGATGTCTGCTACTCATAGTCCCTCTTTTCTTTACTGTTAAATATATTATTTCAACTGAAATAAAGCCAAGATTTGACCAATGTTTATTTTGATCTATTTTGAATTCACTTTATGATAAAAGTTTACAGATTGATTTTTCCCCTCCTACTTCTAATTTAAGAATGAAGGATGAAGAGGAGCTACCTTATATTGACAAAGGACAAATTTAGAATTTATTTCTAACAATCTGAGTATGAGTCTAACCTTTCATTTTTATTAACTAAGGGCAATCATATTTAAAAAGTAGAAATAAGCAAGGGATGATGCTAGAAAGCGAACTGCCAAAGTTTCCCGATGGGGAATTTCCATTTAGACTATATTTATTACATGATAATAATGTTACTATGGATTATAAAATAGTGGATGTAGTATGGTTCAGCAAATCAGTAAAACATCACGTAGCTGTTAATGATTTGGAACCCGGTTTTCTAAGCACAGCTTGGCAGGGCTCTCATGTGGTGGAAAGTATTGGTATGAGAGTCGAGCACTTGAGCACTCAAGTCCAAGTCTGGCTGTTTTGCAGTGTGTGGCCTTGGACCCGACTTCACTGGGATGCAATTTCCCCATATGTGTAATTGGGTAATAAAGCGCAGTCGCCACACAATGGTGGGAGAATTAACTGCACTGACAGGGAAGTGCGGGCTTCTTCTCTTTCAAGCAGTGCATGTGCTCAACTTTATTCTCGCAGGTGACCGATTGGCTCCCTTGTAGTAAGTCACTTAATAATTCTCCTTGGTCCCTATGGTACCATTTATTTTATAGCCATCGTGCTCTCTGAGATGGCATCATAAAGAATTAAACGTTACCTAAGACGAGAAGGCAAATGTGCTTTATGGGCTGTACATTCAGTGTCTATTTTGAGCTTGCTAGGGAACTCAGGAAGGGCAGTAGCTAGCCCTAAGACTCCACAGCTCACATCACATATCTTTGCTTACACTTTAAGATTCTCTTCTTAAAGGCTTTCATTTCGGATCTACCCTGTTCTCACTCCTTGTCCAATTCCTCCAGTGCAGCCTGGTCTTTTAACTTATCACTACAAAAATGAAAGCTGATTTTTTCCAAGATGAGTCTTTCATTCTATGATGCAATGAAAACACCAGAGCAGCGAGATTTAAATTTAAATGACTGTGCTAACTCCGCTGCATTCTTTCTGGTTTACCTTTGGTTCATCGCCCACTCTCTGATTCTGTTTCTTCAGCTGTAAAATAAAAACAATGAGGCAGACTGTCCTAACTCACCTCTTTACCATGTGGGTTAAATGAAGTAATGTTGACAAGAGGAAAACACGACCTGAGTACAAGTTTTCAATATGATGATCACTATTATGTATATGTATCAGTATATTAGGGGTTTGTTAACAACTAGATTCCTGCCTGCTCTGCTCACACTTCCTTAACTCCCAGAGATGTGGAGGATCCCTGCCAGATGGCCGCGTTGCCAGCTGTGTCTTGTTTTGTTATTGTAAATATTACATACCCCAACTGGAAAGCTTTGCTTATACTGTAGTATGCTTTGTCCTTTATCTCTTGCAGCTTGAGAATTACATTGTGGAAAATATGAAGTCGGAGATGGCCCAGATACAGCAGAATGCAGTTCAGAACCATACGGCCACCATGCTCGAGATAGGGACCAGCCTCCTGTCTCAGACCGCAGAGCAGACCAGAAAGCTGACAGATGTGGAGACCCAGGTACACCCCCAGGGCCAGAGTCCACAAACGCAAGCAAGAATTTTTTTTCCCCCTTTAGCTTGCTCCATAAACACAGAGCATATTTCAGCACTGGGATCGGGGAAACATACACATTTCTGTTTATTGGTAATGACAACAATGACTGTCTGATATGCTATGCATGTTTCTTTTGATTTAATGAGGATTGGTATATTTAGCTTTGTATTTAGTTTGCAAAATAGGGTTGGCCAAGGACCTAATTAGCATTTAAGTTCAAATAAACTCTGCAGCTACCAACTGTGATATGATGTGTGTCAAACAAAATAACCATTTGGGTCAAATTGGTGCCTTTTATGTGTATTTTTGACCTATTTTATTGTTGTCTCTGGTAATGCCCTAGTCATAATGGCACCTGCAGAATTTTTAATGTGTTCAGTGGATAGAAAGGAAAACTGTCCAAAAATGATCAAGAATATATGTGTGTGTGCACACGTGTGTGTGTGTGTGCACATACGCATGTATATCCCCTCACCAGGGAGAGTGACATACTTATTTAACCTTCTTCAGAAATACACAAAAATTTCTTTCTGCTCCCAAACTTTACCATTCCTGGTAGATAAAATAAGCCTCATACTGGCCCTATACCATGACTCTTCCTTACTGTCTGACCTGAAGTGATCATATGAAATGGTGGTAAAAAAACTGGTTTGGGGAGTTATAAAAGGAGTACACGAGGAACAATAAGCACTAGAGATACCCTTTAATTTACCCTTTAATTACCACAAACCCAACATCCCAGTTGGCGAAAACAGCAAACATTATTTCTAATGACTAAAAGATGACCTACTGGTCCCTTTGGAGCCATAGAATAGCTATTTCAGTTATTCTGGAACTGAGGAGATGGTTCTATCTCAGTGCAGTTATTTCCGGAATGAAACTGAAACACATAAATTTGAAAATAAGACTGCACCTTATTTCTCTTTTATTTCCTTTGTATTAGAGGCATCATAGACTGTGTTAATATTTAGAGAAAGATAAAGTGATAATGTATGAGAATAGAATATTTTAGGCAAAAACAACTTTTCCATGTACAAATGATTTTTTTTTTATGAAAGACATTTAAAGCAGACAGGTCACAAGTTTGAGTGACTTCTCTCCTCTTGAGTACAATCTGGGACTCAAACTCTGATATACTCATGTCTCCCTTGCTTACTAAGACTAATAATTAATTAAACGGTAGCTTCAAAGTTGATTACATTGGAGCAATAAATCACATATGCTTTGGGAAAATATTTTTTTTCCACACATTATCATAAGATAAACATGGAGAGTATGGGAAGGCGGGAACTACATAGTATAACAAAAATTCACAAGACTTCACTTAATCATTTATCATCACACTGAGTAGGTTTTGTCATCTATGTACATTGGCTTCTTGTAGTACAAATAATGTGACTGCATTTCCTCTTATTTTTATTAGAACAAAATGCTCGCCATCTCATTTGAACCACTTTCCTACATATATTCGAAGGCTAGATGGTTAATACACAATATAGCCTACTTAACTGCACATGTGAAATCTTTACATATTTCTATCTTAATCACTGTCATAACATACGTGGAAGGGTTTCGTTGATCTTTTCTACCCCCTCAAAACTTTATCTTGGCTTGTTTTTATTCTCTTTTCACCTAGGAATTAGAATCATGAAAGGCAAAAATGTCCTATTGTTAGCATGTTAGCCTCCAAACTGATAAAGGTTTTTATGAGATAACAACTTGTTCTGCATCCTCAAAATCAGGAATATACAGCACAGTAAATTCAAAGAAAAAAATAACCACTTCCTACATGAATCAGCTAATTGATCATTAAAGGCCAATGGATATGAGAGCAATACTAGTTAGATACAATGAAAGCAATTCTAAGATAGCTAAAGCCCAGAAAACTCAAAATTCACAAATCTATCAAAATTGGCAATGATAAGAACGTGGAGAAGGAAAATAATGGCTCAAACCGTGTCCTACCTTAAGAAGTGAAGCTTATGTGTTCTCTTCATCTTCCCTGTAATGTCTTCCAATTGTCTATGCTGTTTGGAGCTGTGATACTCCAAACCTTTTTTCATGTAAATGTATACCCATGTGGTACTTATTTGAACTATTGCAACAGGATGTGTTCTGCTTAGACAGAACCACTCAAGTGCACTCAAGTCCTGATGTGGGGCCAAGTTTACAAAATGAATCCTGAATTATTGCTTAAACTCAGTACACATTCTTCATTTCAATGAGAATTTGTAAACCAGTGGGTCCTGCTGCGCTGTCCAGGTATGCTCCCGTAATTGTGTTCCCAGATTTGTAACTTGACCTCACATGGGTGTGCATGGCTTTTCCTACAACTGATTTCAAGTTCTCCATTATTTTAGGGAGTCTTGTCAATGGCTTTGCAATACACTGAAGTGTTCTAGCTTTTCCATGATGATGTTATGAAGATAACTAACGTTTCTTCCTACCTCTCTCTTGGTGTTCTAGACTTGTAACTTAACAAAAGATAATACAGACATGGTCTTACTGCAGTGCCAGTTTAAGGTAGTTTTGTGCTCAATAAACATGATCGGAATAGATATTGATAATGAGGGCATCTATATAACTCTGCTCGTCAGGTTGAGGAGAATCAGGAATCGACACCATGCTTTTTCTTTCCTCCTTCATTCTTCACCTGGCTTACAGTGGTTTCTCTCTCTTTTATCGGTTTGTACCAATATCGCTTTTTCTTCAAGTTGCTCTTTTCCAGTGTATGCTATGAAAGTATAAGTTTCAGGAATTATTGCTATCCCTTCCTATAGTGTTATTTTGTTTCTCACATCTTTCTCAGGCAGATTTGGTTTTGAGAGAGCCAATAGACAAACAAATTGCATTAAATTTCATCTCTAAAAATCTGTGCTTAGCTTTGTTCTAAGCGATTTTACGTATGTTAACTAAAAATACTACTAAATCCTATGGAGGAGATATTATTACTATCCCTTGTTTAAAGATGGGGAAACTGAACACAAAGGTGAAGCAACTTGTTCCACATGAATGAACTAGTGGATGTTAGAGTAAAAATTGAAACTCAAACGGTCTAGCAGGTGGTGTGGTGGTTAAGGCATAGAATCCCACATGGCCGACTCCACCGCATGAGTCCCAGACCCTGGGGCCTGAAAATCACCCAAAGGACGTGTGTGTGTGTGTGTGTGTGTGTGTGTGTGTGTGCCCAAAATCCCAAGAGAATAGAGAAGAAAGTGTTACTGAATGGCCATCCCCTCTGAAGGGGTGATTTCTCACTTTCTCTCTCTGTCTCTCTCTGGTGAGCACATGCACCCTCAGGGGAAAAGGATTTTAAACTCAGTCTGTCATTAAACTCGACTTCCCTCTCCAGCTTTCTATCTGCCTTTTTCTGGCGATTCTCTTCTTTCTCTTAAGTTACAAGGCCATAAATGGGTAAGATGGAAATCAGATAAATGTGGACCTGGTGGCTGTAGCTGAATGCTTTCTATAAGTGATGAAGATGTAGCTACTTTTCTGCTGATGGCCCTAAGTTATCTCCTAGTACTGTCACTCTACCATGTACCAATTATATCATCTCTTGGAATCTTGGGACCCAGTGCTCTCCTGCAAAGTGTTAGAATTCAACCAACTTTAAAAACACATATTTTGTGTACTGCCATTTGGCAAGATATTTAAATAGGTACTACAATAATGCATCACTTAATCATGGAGCTCTGTCCTGGTAAATGTGTTGTTAAGTGAGAGCATTCTAGAATGCAGTGACACAAATCTATATGGTATAGCCCATATGCTCCTTATGGGACCATGGCCACATCTTTTTGTAAATAAAGTTTTATTGAACATAGCCACACACATTCATTTGTATGTTATCTATGGCTTCTCTCTCATTACAACAGCAGGACTGAGTAGTTATATCAAAGACCACATAGCTCAGCAATCCCAAACATTTACTGTCTAGCCCTTTACAGGCTACTCTGACCAGCTACTGCACTGGGATATAAACTCCTAGAGAGTAGGATTTTGTCTGTTTTGTTTTTGTTCATTTCTCCATTATTAGGATTTAAAACAGTATTTAGTACATAGTAGGCTCTCAATAAATAGTTAAATGGCTAAATTAATTAATTTTAGTCTCTTAATATCTGTGAATCTTAGCTAATGCTTCTAAATCCAAGGCTCATGTCCTAAGAGTAGTATATTAATGGTAACATGCTTCTACAACTCCTGATGGGTCAGAATATGACTGAACAGGAACAGTTTATTTCATAGATGTTCTAAGAGCATTAGATGAATACATTTTCTGTGTACACTGAGGATCATGAAGAATTGAAACACCTTCCTGACTCACAGTGCTAATTTAGCTTATGTTTGCAGGAAGAAATAAGTCAGATGCCATTATCTGCAACAAGCAGAGGCCCTCATGGTGATTTGGAAGAAACCATTTGGGGAACAATTATTGATTGAGGGGAGTACTTTAATTAGCCAAAAGGAAGCTGTTTTTTTTAGCTACATGATGAGCCTTTGGCAAAAAACTGAGGCTAGAGATAGTCTACCTGGTTTTCATTTCTGACTCTACTGTTTATTATCTATGTTAGGTGAGCTACTTCAACACACCGTTTCTGGGGCCTGCCCCATTGCCTAGTGGGTAGTGAGCCAGATTCCACATGGTTGTTTACAGTTGGACTCCTGCTCCTGATGGCTGGAATAATACACTAGGCACATGTGTACACCAAATCCCAACAGGATTTTGTCTCTGGATAGTGCATGTGTCCTCTGACAATTTAAAAACATAAAAACACGATTTTTGTATCTGTAGTAAAAGCACTATTGCTACCACACCCTGTAACCAAATGAGAATATTAAATTACAAATATCACTTTGGGTTAAATGATCATATTATGAATGATCATATTAAAAATTATTATATTTAAAATATAATCAGGTTATTATAAATATATATGACAAATGTAAAATAGTATATATACTTATTATACAGTATTAGTTATATAACATGATTAAGATGAATAATAATTCTCTAAGATTAATTTTCACATTCATATTTTCTCAGTTATTCTACTAAAATTATATAGATGTTCTTTATTCATGATTAAACAGTCCCTTTTCATTTAGAGCAACCTTCCACTTTTTTCCCTTGGGATTGACATGTTTAAGAAACTGCGTCACATGTTTTATAAATTGTCTCATATTCTGAATTTGTCTAAATAGTTCTTTGCCATGCTCCTTCATTTACTCTTCTATCTTCCCCAGTTTCTTTTAGCTAAAAGTTATGTCTAAAGATTTGATTAGGTTGAATGGGACCTTGTGATAAGTGTGCTTCGTAGAGGTACTGGTCATTTCAGACTGTATTTCACCAGGAGGTGCAAATGGCAGATTGTCACATTTTTAATAATGTCGAGTTTGTTCTCTCAAGTAGAAGGATAACCTCTGTATCTCTCTACCTGATTGGTCACTTTCTCCTTTGGGAATTAACAAATAACCTTTAAAGTGATATTTCATTGCTCATCATTGGCTGAATAAATGATTGATTTTGCAAAATGATGATTTTTCTCTCTCGTTCCTTCTCCATGTATCAGCTGTTATTCTTCTGTAAAAATCTGATTGCCAAAATTTTGTACTTTATATTATATTTTTTGTTTGAAAAAAAAAACTAAAATAATAGTAAACACACATACAAGGTTAGGTTCACATTTAATGCATTGTTGAAAGAGATTTTCTTTCATGGCTCTTATATTCTGTCTCAACCTCTACTTTTTTTTTTTTACTGTTAATATTAACTTAAAGTACATTAGAGACATTCATAAAAGTATTAAATAGGAGCTGTCTGAAATTTTCTAGCTTAATTTCTCTGGAAACTAACCGTTTTGACTTCTAAATTTTTATTTTTCAAAAAAAGAACTAAAACTTTTTAGTCCATGAATACTCAATTTCATAACTTATGTCTTTCTTACTCTGTGGCAGATTCTTGAAAATTTAAGCTTTGTTTAAATTAAGGTGCTTGTTCCATGTAGTTATCACTCTTTTTTCTTTCTTTTTTCTTCCCCACTCCTGCACTCCCCCAAAAATGTGCTTTTGGGATATGTTTGGGCTAAGAAGGAAATGTCTTTTGTCATTTTAATGGAACACATAGATTTTTGCTAAATAGCAAGTTCCAAAAACATATGGCAAGAAAGTGGTCAATTTATCATAGTTCGTGATACAGCTCTCTGGGTTGTCTGCTTTTTTTTTTTTTTTTTTTTTTTTTTTTTTTTTTTTTTTTTTTGAGAGGTTTTTGCTATAGGGCGCGTGCGCTCGCCAGACAGACAGAGAGAGACAGAGAGATAGAAAGCAGGAAATCACCCCCCAGGGGGGATGGTCACGCCGCAATCCCTTCTCCTCCATTCTCCTCTCGGGATCTTGGGCACGCACGCACACGCGCCCGGCGTGAGTTTAAGCCGCCGGGTCCGGGACTCGAACCGCGGTCGACTACGTGGGAGTCCAGCGACATAGCCATTACGCTAACTGCTGGTCCCTGGGTTGTCTGCTTTTGAACTTCAGGCCTATTTTAACATCAGTGTAGAGAGTTGACATAAAGAAGCCATGGGGTCTAAGGTGATGGGAAGCATTAGACTGGACTTCTGAGATTGATCCTCTTCCTCTGCCATATGCAGATGCTCCTTTGGACTTGGGCTGATATAGTTGAAGTCTAGCTTGATATTCTTGTGGGGCTCACTGTGACTGCCACTCCACTTGAAAAACAACTCTCTATCTATTGTCCAGCATGTCATCTAACACAGCTATGAGCACCAGAGGGTGCTGGACCCTGTGATGGGGTCTGGAGGTTCACAGGGCTGCAGACAGAGCAGTCCTACTCCATCCCTGTGGGAAAGAAAGACAACACATGGGTGGATGAATAGGAAGATTTCCAATAGTGATGATTCCATAAAGAGAATAAAATGGTGACCTGAGGGAGGGTGAAGGCAGAGTTACTTCATACAGGGTGGCCAGAAAGGGCCCCTTGAGCAAGACTTGAATGATAAGAAATCATTCATGCATCTGTCTGGGGAGAGGAAAGCAATCCAGGCAGCCGAAGCTGTCAGGTCAAAGACCTGGTGATAGAAATGAGCTTGGCAAGTGGAGAAGGCACAAAGAAGGTTATATGGTTAGAGCATAATGAGAGGAGGACAGTGGCAGGAAGTGAGGTAGAGAATTGAGCAGGATCCTGATTACACAGCATCTTGAAGGCTAAGAGGTTGAGAATCTATTCTTATCTCAAAGAGAATCCTCTAGCATATGTAACATAAAACATGGTATGGTCTGATTTATGTTTGTAAAAATTATCACTCTTGTTGCGCTGTGGCTAATGCGCTAGTGGTAAGGCAAAGTAGAAACAGGAAGTCAAATTAGGAGCTGTAATGGTCTCCAGACTTAGATACAGACAACTTTATTTTCAATTCTGGATGCTTACATTCTGCTCTCAGTGGGCGTGGAGAAGAATACCTACTGCCTTTAGCAAAGTTAAAACTTCGATGTTTGAGAATGTCAGAAATTAACATGAATAAGGGGCAAAATAAATTCTATTTAACTGCTTATGATAAGCTTTATTCAGTGAGACAATCTACATCATTCATGAATATCTAATGACTTATTGATATTCTAAGTGTTACCAAAATATTCAAGTGTTTTATTATCTATTTTGCTATTTGCTGAATTATTATCCTAGTTAATAAATAAACAAACAAGCAAAAAATTTACCTGGATGAAAACATGTTTAATAGTTCTAAGTTATATCTTTCCTGGGACCAGCAGTTAGTGTTAATGGCTATGTTGCTGGACTCCCATGTAGTCAACCGAGGTTCGAGTCCTGGACCTGGCGGCTTAAACTCACGCCGGGCGCGTGTGCGTGCATGCCCAAGATCCCAAGAGGAGAATGGAGGAGAAGGGATTGCAGCGTGGCTATTGCCCCTGGGGGGTGATTTCTCTCTTTCTCTCTCTCTGTCTCTCTCTGTCTTTCTGGCGAGCGCATGCGCCCTCTAGCAAATACCTCTCGAAAAAAAAAAAAAAGTTATATCTTCCCAATCTTTACAGTTGCCACCATTTTTTCCCCTGATCTTCTATACTATCTTCAAATCGTGTTATTTCTTTAAATAAAATGTTACATAATAGAAAAAAATATATATTTTCAATTATATATACATAAATAAATTATATAATTATATATTATATATGAAATTAATATATATTATATATATACTTCCTGTTTCTACTTTGCCTTACCCATAATATATATATACATATACATATATATGTATATATATACATGTATGTATGTATATGTATATGTATGTATATTAATTTTAAAACACTCCATAAATGGGAACCAGCTAGGTAGCGTGGTGGTTAAGGTGGCTGATTCCACATGGCCAACCCTGTGTTTTGAGTCCTAGATCTTTTTTTTTTTTTTTTTTTTTTTTTTGGAGAGGTTTTTGCTATAGGGCGCGTGCGCTCGCCAGGCAGACAGAGAGAGACAGAGAGATAGAAAGCAGGAAATCACCCCCCCAGGGGGGATGGCCATGCCGCAATCCCTTCTCCTCCATTCTCCTCTTGGGATCTTGGGCACGCACACACACGCGCCCGGCGTGAGTTTAAGCCGCTGGGTCCGGGACTCGAACCGCGGTCGACTACGTGGGAGTCCAGCGACATAGCCATTACGCTAACTGCTGGTCCCAGTCCTAGATCTTTAAAAACAAAACAAAACAGAGCAAAATCAAACAAGTAGCACATATGCATACATGTCCCACATCCCCCACAAAACACTCCATAAATGTAAGACATGATTAGTATAATACCTTTTACACTTGCTTTCATGTGCCTATCAATGATAACTATATAAATGAATCATAGCAACTTAAAAACATTTTTAAGTACAAATGAGTCTCATCACTCTCTTCCCCAGCCCCATTCCTCCTCTCACCCACTGAAATTGTGCTAAAATTAGGATAAGATGAGTGAGACCAAATCAGAAGGAATTATACATGTACAGGATCAGACGCTGACTTTATTTGTAAGTGATATTTTACTCAACATGTGTGTGTGTGTGTGTGTGTGTGTGTGTGTGTATTTGCATTAATATTGATTTGTTAAAATGTTGCATTAAAATGTTATTTATCTTAATTACTGAGCTTTTAGTACCTCTTGAAATTTTGCAACTGAATCCATTGCCTCTCTCATTTCAGTTTAGTGCCTGCTTTCTGAAAATACATCCCCCTTCCCTGCAACTGTCTATATTCCAGCTCTGGGCCTATATGTATATTTCGAAAAGGTGTTCTATGTGCATCTTACACAATTTCAGATCTAGTTCTGCTTTAGAAAAGAAAGAAGCTCTAATGGTGTCCTTTTAGAGAAGGACCGTTTAGACTAATGCTCATCCTACTGAAGGTTTTTCAGGTCTCATTCAATAAGTAGTTCTAAGAATAGTAAGGCTGGAGTTTTTGTTTGTTTGTTTGTTTGAACTAATTATACCTCTTCTTTGCCTTTTATATTTCCATTATGGAGAAAGGGGAGGAGGAGGACAGGACAGAGATAGGGACAGAGCATTGACATAATTTGAAGGCATCTGCTAGGACTAGGGTGTGCAAACTCTGCTTGGAGAATGACAGGTTTGGATACAGTGCTCACAGGCTCCTAATATATTAAGGCTCAATTAGCACCATGAGTCTGTGACTTAGGATAGGTTGGTCATTTATAGTTTCCTGTTTTTTAAAAAATATTAGTGATCATTATTATTTTTAAAATTTGATCAGAGAGAGAGAAGGGGAGGGGGGGAGAATAGAAAGCAAGCTGCCAGGTCTAGGACTTGAACCACAGAAGGCCCTGTGCAAGTCTACTGCTTTAACGACCACATCACCTGCCAGCTCCAAGCACTTGGTTTCTACCTGACTCAGTGTAATGAAAGTGAAAAGGACAATGCTAAGTCTGTCTCTAGTGCAATCTGGGTTCCTAGTCACTTCCTCTCCTCAGATTAAGTCCCAGAATTGTCAGACTCTTCCTTTGCTTGGTAGAACTGTGTCAGACTATCTGGGTTTGCAATCTAGCCTTTCTCTTGATTCTTGTGTAAATTAGGGTTTCTTCCTCTCAACTTCAGTTTTCACATTTGCATAGTAAAGAAAAAAACTTTCAACAGGATCCTTCAACAGCCATATCTATTAAATAAAATGAAATCTGCAAAGACGCATGACCTAACATGATGGGTCTCCAATAAATGTGTGATCATGAGTCTGAAGAAACTAGGTTGAGATGTTTGCAGATTTCTGATAGGTTTTGATTAAAGCAGGTGTATTTGATATACCTACTAGCTATTCTTAATTACACACAGTAGCTAAGATCTTGTATTGATACTTACATTGAGCTTGTAAATATTGAAGATAATATATACATAATAACTAGCACACAATACCCTAGGTTTTCAGAACATGAAAACTGAAAAATGAACATGGGTTCAACAATTCAATTTTCTCATTCATTTGCAACCTCAGTCTCAAACCGATATAGTGTTCAAGAGACATGTAAATCATGAACTAGTGAAAGGTATACCTTTTGATGAATTACTCTAGAAAAATACTATTTTAAAAGAAAGTAAACCTAAAATAACACAACATAATTATTTTCTACTCATTACTTTGTGATTGAAGTTTGAAATGTTTTTATTTTGTATCTTTAGGTTCTAAATCAAACTTCTCGACTTGAAATACAACTGCTGGAGAATTCATTATCAACATACAAGCTAGAGAAGCAACTTCTTCAACAGACAAATGAAATCCTAAAGATTCACGAGAAAAACAGGTATAGATTATCTTCTTTCTTTCTATTAACTTATTTATTTATTTTATTTATTTTATTTATTTTTGTTAGAGAGTGTGTTTACTCTCCAGAGACAGAGAGAAAGGGAGGGGACAAAGCACCCTCCATGGGAAGTGGTTTCACTGTAATTACTTCCCCTCCAGTTCCCATTCCTTTGGGAGTTGGGGCATACATGTGCATGAGCTCACATGTTTCTCCAGACACTGGGTCTGGAACTCAAACCACATAGTCAGCCATGTGGGATATGACCACCTTAACCACCAGGGCTCAGAGCCTGCCCACATTGTTCTATGTTTAAGTTATGCACTTATTTATATCCCTCATCCATCTGACAAGTCTTTAAAAAATGTTGAGGTGTTTAACAAAAACAAAGTATAGAGCCAAAATACTTTTTTAATATAAAAACGAAGAAGGATTTAAGGCAAATACAGAAAATATGCTAACAATATGATTAATACTGTTGCTTACAATCTTGGAATACTTGTTTTGATCATTTTCAGGCATAATTTCTCTATTGTTCAGTTACTCACATCTTACCATGTCACAAAAATGATTTGAGTCTATGACTAAATTCAGTGGCACAAAGTATTGACATTTTTTCAGCACAATAAAAATGTGCATCAATAGGGAATAGAGACTCTTAAATGATCAACCCACTCTTAAGTTTTTACAAAGCTACAGGGCTGTTGAATTCAGAGATCTTGGCATATAGAGAAGTAAAATTCATATTTTCTTTTTCCGAAAATTATTTACCTATAAAGCTGATCAAGAGTTTCCGGTTTTGTGTTTTTGTTTTTTGTTTCTTTTTCCCCATTTAAAGCCATTTGCCCTGGCTATAATATATTTCTTTGTTTAACTTTATTGATATCATCACACAGTTGTGTTTTATAAAGTGCAAATCATCTCAGATAAGTGATAATTGGGACAGTGGAAGACTCTATCAGTGTGAGGTTGTTAACATGGAGGACCGACAGTCAAATCAAAGCATTGATTTCTGTAGAACAAGTACCTTGTATTTAATTGAGTTTTCTTCTAGGTGATAGAATACTAGAAGCTTCCGTTCTTGTGCATTATATTGAGTTAAAAGGCAAGTTTATTGTTTGGAACTATTTAAATGAATCACTTTGTTGGGGGAACTAGAGTGTCTGGCATATTCCAAACCAGGAAGGCACCTAAAAATCCTATTAGTTCTCTTCTTATTTTACAACGAGGGGACAGAACCTCCATGGAAGCTAGTGACCCGTCCAAGGTCACACTCTCTAGTGGGAGAACCAGGGATATAATCCAGATTTCCTGTCGTTAGGCCTCCTCTTTCCACTATGATACATGGCCTTTTCATATAGAAGCTAAAAGGATTGCTCAGCTTCACACTGCAAGTAGAATTTAATGCCAAAAATCAGAAGTAATTTCTAATTAATTCTTCTGCATGAAGAAGATAAACCTGGCTGTTAGTTTAGAATCTAAAAGGGGTCACATACTTCATGAACTATTTTTTTCAATGTGTTTTTTATATATAAACCAAAAATATCTGTTCGTAATACAGAGCATGCTTTCCTTATTCTGTTTGTTGTTATTGTTTATTTTCATATGTTCAATGGAATCAGCGGAGTTCTGCCAAGCACTTTCAAGGGCAACCAAGAAATGTGCTCTTTTCATTTAAGTGGAGAGAAGGTCAACGTCAAACATGAAGCTGTTTCTTTTAATATATACATATTCAAAACATACACATAGAAACATATTCATGTGTAATTATCTCTTGGTCTTTCCTACCTATCCTTTATGTGAATCTTAATCTTACACATGCAACAAGAAGCTATCTCTACATGGAAGCATCTCTGAAATGTAGGAATAACATGCCTGTAGTCAGCTAGGTCTGGTTTGGATCAACTAATACACTTCGCAGAGGGGATTATCTAAATTAAGCTCTGCTTCCTCCCCAAGGAATGTCAGGGGCTGTGTCTGGGTGTGTGACTTTACCAGCTTTGAGTATGATGGGGCCTCAGACGCCAAGTCGGTGAGCTGGCCTTTAGGAGAGTCCACCACCTCTTTGGCAGAACAAGGAGGAGTATTTTATGGACAGGATTATGCTACACAAGCATGCTGAGAGGTCCTGCTGATTTACATCCTGGCAAATTAAATGCATCATTTGTAGGATTGAAAATGGATTTTTGGCCTCATTAGATTCACTTCTTTATCCCCCAAACATCCAAAAGCACAAAACAGGAACAGGATTAGTAACATTTGTTCTACTGTTTGTTTTCCTAAGAATCTGGTGAGGGCGACTCCAAGAAACTTAGAGTCTGCTTATGTTAGGAAGCTTTTTTTTATTTTTTTCCTTTTTTGGATGCTACCCGAATCTCAAAACTTGGTTTTGTTTCTTACCTCAAGAAAACAGCACTGGGAAGTAAGGGATTCAGAACTCACCCAAATGATTAAAATTATACAGGTGAGAACCTAAGAAAATGGAAAACTTTAATGTATCGTTATCTTGCTCATAAGGAAGTTGGTATGAGCACAAAGTAGAACAAGTAATTGTCAACTTTTATTAGATTCCTCCAAAATATGTCCTACTGGTTATGTTCAAAGCAAATGAAGAGACATGTACAGGAAGGGATGTCATAAAGCAAATCCTTCCGCTGAACCAGAATGAGAATGAATCTGTTGTTCTAAAGATTAGGTCAACCAACCAGCTTTCAGGGCACCTGCTTGCACCCACCTGCCCCTGCCCTAGGGTGATGTGATAAGGTACCCCGAGGAGAAGAGCTGTGGATTGAGAAAGGACAAAAAATAAAGCGGGGATCACGCAGGTCAGGCATTTATGCTGGAGAACCGTGTGACCCTGAGCAGTTCTATGCTCATTTTTTAAAAAATTTTATTATTAGCATTTATTATTATTTATATATTCAATTGCTATATATCACTTAGACTGTAAAGAGATTTACTCAACATGATATATGCCACACAGCAGGCAAGTTGAGAATACTATGCATGACATCATCAACAGGCTACAAACCATATCTGTGTCCCATAAATGTCTTTCTTTTCCATTTTTCCCAAATTTCCCTTCCTGCACTTTCCCCCTTTCTCCCTCTCCTATTATAGGGGAGGAAAAGCCTCATGCTTCCATTGTGGCGCACATCATGGTTCTAAACAAGCCTCTCCTGACCTTCTCTGTCTGATGCTCAGGTTTCTTCTATCTGTAAAGCCCAGCAGTAGATTATGTCTTTGTTAGAGCTTTTGCACGCCCTGCAGCAATAGTACCAAGACTGTATCTTCTTAAAGGTACTCCCTGCACCTGCCCATCTCTGACTTAGCCCCAATGTGTTGAGGTGGTAATATAGTCAAACAATATTCCAAAAGAAATTCTTCTGCCTCCCCAGGGTCTATAGGGAGGGAAATCAGCACTCTCTGTCCACAAAGACAGAGAATGTGATTTTTCTTTATGATTGTGTTCAATATTCAGAGTAAAGTGGAAATCATCAAAAAGACCGTTCAGAATAAGTGGAAATAGACATGCAATGACCATTTCAACATAGTTTGAGCAATACCAGCTTTCCTTAGCTGCTCTAAGTCTACTAAAATGTAAACACCTATGTCAGATACTTCACACTCACATGGCCAAGCTTATGATCAATTCTGCAAAGTATGTATTATTATTTCCAGTACACACATAAAAGCTGAAGTTCAGGGGCCAGCAGGTGGAGTGGTGGTTAGGAAGCTGGAATTCCCACATGGCGGCCGACCACAGTTCGAGTCCTGAACCTGGCAGCTTACTCTCTCTCTCTCTCTCTCTCCCTCTCTCTTTCTCTGGCAAAAATCCATGTGAAAAAATAATAATAAATAAATAAGTGAATAAAATAATTATAAAAAAAAAGCTGAAGTTCACAGAGGTCAGCAACTCTCCCATGACCAAACAGCCCATGGATGGCAAAATTAGAACACATGGCCGTAATGATTCTTTGTATTAATTATTATAAAATATTTCTCCAGTGTTATGCAACCTCAAGCATATTGATATGGTTGTCATGTTATTCTCTTAACACAAATAAATATAATTTTTTTTGAAGAGGTTTTTACTATAGGGTGTGTACACTCGCCAGACAGACAGAGAGAGAAAGAGAGACAGAAAGCGAGAAATCACCCCTCAGGAGGGATGGCCATGCTGCAATCCCTTCTCCTCCATTCTCCTCTCGGGATCTTGGGCACGCATACACATACACCCAGTGTGAGGTTTTTTTTTTTGGAGAGGTTTTTGCTGTAGAGCACGTGCGCTCGCCAGACAGACAGAGAGAGACAGAGAGACAGAAAGCGAGAAATCACACCCCAGAGGGGATGGCCATGCCGCAATCCCTTCTCCTCCATTCTCCTCTCGGGATCTTGGGCACGCACGCACACGCGCCTAGCATGAGCTTAAGCCACCGGGTCCGGGACTCAAACCACGGTCGACTACGTGGGAGTCCAGCGACATAGCCATTACGCCAACTGCTGGTCCCACACCCAGTGTGAGTTTTAAACCACTGGGTTTGGGATGCGAACCATGGTCAACTACATGGGAGTCCAGCGACATAGCCATTACGCTAACTGCTAGTCCTGACAAATAAATATAAATTTGAAGAAAGGAGTAGACCAGTTGTTTTTTGGCTGTCACTACATATGCATCATTATTTAGTTCCTTAATATTGGAGTAGGAGAGATATAAACTATGTGTTTTACCTTGGGAATTCACCGAACTTATTTGATAAGCCTCATCTACCTTCTAGCTGGAGTTATGGGATGTTATTAAAGTAGTAAATTTGAAGTGATTAGAGTTTATTAATTTAAGGATACCAAATTACTCCTTACAAACAAATTACTGTAGTGACATAATAAAATATTAATGTTTTAATACTTAATATGCCTAAGGAAATGAAAAGTTAAATCTATCTTTTTAATTAAAGCTATCATCCATTTGATATGTTCTTTAAAAATCATAAGGCAAAACCTTGTTAATTCCTAAGACTAGACTAGTGTGAATTGTGTTGTTGTACCTTGCAGAGATCAAGAAAAACCTGTCATTTCAAATTAAACTACTCTGTTTTATTCTTCGTAAATAGAGCGCTATATAATAATGGAACATTATCTTTTTCCCCCTTTAAATTTTCTAACTAAAATTTGTAATGAATGATACGGAGCATCTTCTCTCTTTTCAAAACTTTCAATTGCCGTAGGATGCTAAAATAAAATAGAATTCTAATCAAACTGGGTATCTAAGGGGTCACTTTTAATCTATCCTTTCTCTGATCCTTCACAGCCCACCAGTCAATGTTGAAGCTTCCAATTCCATCTCCTAAATATTTTTCTTTTTTTTTTTTCCCCTAAATATTTTTCTCATCCACCCTGCGTTTTCTACTTCCATGGACTATGTTTTAGGTCAAAGTACCATGAACTCTTATTTAGGCCATTACAATGACTTCTATGCATTCGGCTCTGTGCTGCTCTCACCTATTATGCCAGAGTTCTGCCACAGGCTTTTCTCTGAAATGTAAGTCAGACTATTTTTCTCTTTTAAGTCCCTCCCAACTCCCTAATGACCCTGAAACTGATTGAAGAAAGTTCAACTTTTCTAGCACAGAACAGTCATGATCATCATAATCCTAATTTTGCACTCTTACTTCAATTGTCTTATTTTTTAGAAGTTGTGGGCTAAAAGCTCAGAGCCTGAGCTCTGCGGCTAAAGTGCCCGGGTCTTACTCTCCCTTGATTCTGGCTGTAAGCAAGTCTGCCACATGTTCGTGTGACCTTGGACAAGTTACTTAGATTCTCTGTGGTTTGGTTTCCCAATTTTTAACACAAAGATAACAATGATAGTGCTGTACAGAGTTGGTGCGGGGAGTAACTGAGTTCATGCATTTACAATAGTGCCTGGCGCTCATATAGTATTAAATCCTGTTAGTACCACACTGAACACAGGATGTCATTTTAGACATGTTTGCTGTTTGCTTTGTCTGGTATGTCTGACATTCCTCATTCAACTCAGAAACTCCTGCTCATCCTTGAACTCGGTGCATGTGTCACCTCCTCTTAGAATCGTTCTCTGACCCCGCCTGATAGATTTGCTCATCACAACCTCCATGACAGCACTGAACCTGTTTTCCCTCATGTGTCACCCAGTCTATCACATTATAACATAGACATGTTCTTGTGTGTGTGTGTGTGTGTTTATGTATCTGTATCTACTCCATTAGGCTGTGATCTTCCGTAACACAGAGACTGTATTTATTTATCATTGTCTCTTTGTTCCTGGGCACAATTCTCTACACGGTAGATGTAATATTAAATACTTTTGAATGTTAAGTGAATAACGATCTGGCAAATATCCCGGTAGTTCTTATCCCAAGAAATGCCATTTATCTACACACACACACAACTCACAAAAATACTTTCAGTGGAAAACACAGGTAATACAGTTTTTTATCAAATAGTACAAATCTATTATTCTTAACACAAATAAAATAGAAATAATGTTTGCACCAGTATTCCGCATTCCCAAAGTCCATTATATGAGACCAAAGTTTATCAATCCATACTCAGACTCACTAATTCAGTCTAATTTATAAATTTCTACACATTTGCCTGGTCTATTCTAGAGCCATGGCTGTTTACCTCATTTCTCTAACAAATATACAAAGTAAAGCAGACTTTATATAGTCGTTAAATTACATTTATGTAGATACAATTGCAGGAAAACATTTTTCTAATTTCAAACCTTTATGCCACTCCACTCACTGCAGAGAACCATCATTTGCAGATTAAGAGTTTGTTATTTACTCTTCCAGACTTTGCCTATGAAATAAACTAACATGTATATGTGTATATACAGAATGTATATTTATGTATGTTTACATAGACACGAACCATACAGAGTTGAACACATGCTTAAGTACAGATTTATATGATTGTGTATGTGTATAAATATTAAATATTATTGTAAATGCTGGGTTTATTTCTACTGTTTATTTCACAATTTATCATGGATATCATGCATGTATAACTATATACAGATAAACCCAGTCCTTTAAAATAATGAGTAGCAATCCATGTTTATGTATGTACTATAATTTCTATAACTTACAACTTTATAGTTATTATTTATATTAATATGTAATCATTAAAATTAAATTTTTAATTTTTAAATTTTATTTCTTTCTTTGTTTTTTTTTTACATTTTTAAAATACATTCAATCACATTATTTAGCTTACAAGGTGATCATTTCAATATGTGAACATTTCTCCCCAGTCCAGTTGATCAAAATATAACAATACTACCTCCCTGTCTCAACAATTCTGTCTCCATATCCCTCCTCCAAATGTTTTTCCCCAGGCCCCACTCCTCCACACACAGCACATCTGGCATTCACACCCACCTCTTGTGTTTGTACATCCTTTAGCCCATCAGTTTCAGTTATAGAGTGCGGACACTCGGTATATATTAAGTGGGGACATACAGTGTCTCTCCTTCATAGCCTGGCTTGCTTCACTCAGCAGTAAATCTTCCATATTCTTCCACTTTCTGTCAAAAGCCAGGGTTTTGTTGTTTTTTTAAATTTCCATAGCTATTGACAAATTCTATCTGAAGTTTACATTAACCCCAATTATGCATGGGCTCATTTTTTAATTGACAGGGCACTTATGCTTTCTCCAGAGAGAGAGAGAAAAAAATAGAGGGAGATAACCATATCCCCCCACCTCCCATGAGACATGACCATGTCACAGTTCTTTCTCCTCCATTTCCCCATCCTGTCAGGATTTGGGAGCATGTACAGACATGTGCCCTTGTATTTTTCAAGATACCATGGTGGGGACTTGAATATAGTCAGCAACATGGGATCCAGCTTCATTACTACTAGGTTACAGGACTGGCCCTAAATGAGCCTTTCAGTTTCTCAAAACCATGCTAGCCATTATTAATGGCCATATGGAAGGTTAGGTAGTACATCTTTTCATGATTATGGAACATTTGCATTTCTTCATCTGTGACTAGCCTATTCATGTATGTTTCTCATTTTTTATTAGATCATTTATCTCATTTTATTAACTCACATGAACTCTTTAATAATTTTAAGACAGTGTAATGTATGTTAAAATATTTTCACTAGTTTATCATTTATTATTCAAACTAGTTTTTGAACTACATCTTTCTTTCTTCTTTATTCATAATAGAGTATGTGCATGTGTATAAGAGATATAGAGAGAAATAGAGAAAGAAAGCACTTCCCAATGGGACCAGGTCATGCCACAATCCTTCCTCCAATACTGTATTTCATCAGGATCTTGGGCAGCTGTCCACATACTTGGGTGTATAACTGGCACCAAGATTCAAACTCTCGTGGTCATGTGGGATCCAGCTTCTTCTGTACAGCATTTAACTACTGTGCTACCATTTAACTACTGTTGCTACTGTGCAACCTATTGTTTTTTTTTTCTTTTTTCTTTATTAATTTATTTTTCTTTTTTTAACATTAATATGCTATACATCATTACAGTATACAAAATGAATTTTTCGTCCAAAATACACTGTCTGCTGGCTCAATCAAGCACATCAACATACGTGTTATCAACAAACAATTTTTCATTTCTTATGTCTTGTATATTTTGCGTTTTTATTTTTTTTTCCCATCCTTGATTCCCTATCTCTAACCCTCTACCCTGTCCAACCCTCTTCCCATTGTCTCTGGTATCCATGATTGCTTTCTATGCCTATTCCCCCCCCCCCATTTAATTGATTTGCTAATGAACTTAATTTGTCTAAATATTTGCAATAGTGAGCACAGCTGATATATACATACACAAGAACCCATGTCTGACCTTAGGCATAAACCTCAGTGAGTAGAATGAACATACTATAAAATAGTACCTAGCTGGGGCTATATAGCTTACTGTGGTCATCAAATACACAGTTTTTTCTTTAAATTTTGGTAACAGTTTTAGTATTTTTTCTCTGAATTTTTTTTCTTAATTTACATTCATCCCCTGAGCATCATCACAACATACTAAATGTGGTTTCCCCTGCAGAGTAAACTGCATAGTGGCTCAATCATGCATGCTATCATCCATAAAATTCTATTACTACTTTCATATATATATGTTTTTTATCCCATGTCTGACCCTCTGCCCTATTCCACTCTCTTGTTACACTATTTCTGCTGTCTACAGTTGTCTTCAATTCCTTTTCTCCCAACATTTTGTTGACCACACCATATCATAAGTAATCTAACTACTTTCAATAGCAAGTTCAGCTTGTGGTTTCAAGAAAGGCAGTTTTGAACTGGTAAGGATATTTCCTTGAAATTTGAAGCCTAGAAACAGGTTGGTATTTTGTTCAAATAGTAGGTACATGAATCTATTGACAGCTTAAGACAGGATAAAAATCCTTAAAACCGGACAACAAAGCTTAGAAGAAAAGCAGCAATATCTTAGTCAAGTCACAGAATGGTGTTTCATCAGTTCAGACTCATGTACTTAATCTTTCTTCTGTTTCTGTTGAGGTACGATCTTCCAGATTGAACTCTGGGATATAATACTCAACTCCAGACTTTGTCCCTACAATTAAGTTGCCCATTTTCTTAGTTTTTGAACTCTTATTTCTGTGTGTCTGCATTTAATTTTACTGATGTAGCACTCCCTTAAGAACTTCTTGGAGATCTGGTCTGGTGCTGGTAAATTCTTTCAGGTTTTGTTTATCTGGGAAAGTTTGTGTCTTTTCTTCCCAAATGAATGATAACCTTGCTGGGTACAGAATTCTCAGTTGAAATTGCTTTTCCCTTAATACTTTGAGTATATTTTCCCATTCTCTCCTCGCTCACATTGTTTCCGATGAGAGGTCTGCCATTAGTCTGATGGGATACCCTTTGTAGGTAACCTGACTTTTTTCTCTTGCCAGTCTTAGTATCTTGTCTTTGTCTCTGGTTTTGGTCAATCTGGCTATAATGTGTCTTGGAGAAGATCTTCTTGGGTTGATTCTATTTGGGGTCCTCTGTATTTCTTGGGACTGAATCCTTGAGTGCCTCTCCAGGTTTGGAAAGTTTTCTTGCAGGATTTCATGGAATAGATTATCAATGCCCTTATGAGTCTCTTCACCCTCTGGGATGCCTATTATCCGGATGTTTGGACGTTTAATTGTATCTAGTACTTCTCGCATATTATTCTCAAATTTTTGGGCCATTTTCTCAGTCTTCATGGTGGATTTTTCTAGGCCAGCCATTTTCTCTTCTACATTAGAGATTCTATTTTCTGTATGATCTAGTCTGCTTTTAATATTTTCAAGGGAGATTTTGACTTCTTGTATTATAGCCTTCATCTCTAACAGTTCCATCTGATTCTTTTGTAAAGTGTGAAATTCCTCTTTTAGATCTTGCATGAATTTCCTCACCTCCTGGAACTCTTCAACTCCTTTCTCCTTCCTCTTCAGCAGTTCCTTGTCTCTCTTCTCTTCCATCTCTGTTACCTTTGCCACTATGAATGTTCTGAATTCTTTATCAGACATTTCCATGTTTTCCATTGAACTGTGTGTGGATGAAGAGGAGCTATCCGTTTCCCTGTGGGAGAGATATTTTCCTGCTTCCCCATATTTCTTGTGGTTCTGCAGCGATTTCTAGTCATCTGGTGGATGGTTGGTTTCTTCCCAAATTTGGAAGTTCAATCTGAGGGTCGAGGAGTGTGCAGAAAAGAAAGCAGAGAGAGAGAAACAATACCAACAACAGCAAAAAAACAGACAAGAAACAGAGAAAAAGAAGAGAAAAACTTTTAAATAAATCTAAAAAAGAAAAATTAATATTCAAAAAATTTCAATAAAACTCAAAAATTAGAAAACCGCACGGCACACTTGCGCGCCACGCGAAATGGCTAGATTGCAGGAGCCATGGAGCTGTCCTTCTCTTGAAGAAAGGCTGTTCTGGGAGGAGGAGAGGGGATTATTAACAAGATAAAGGCCTAGGAGGGGCCAAAGGGCCCTGTAAAATGCCTCACCTTAAAAAATTCTAAAAAGCAAAAATTAAAAAAAAGACAGAGAGAGAGAGAGAGGACAGAGACAGAGGTAGAGAGAGACAAAGACTGATACAGAGACAGGAGACTTGAAAGGGGACTTCCTACCATGATAGTTTTGTATGCTGGAGGCCCAGTTGTCAGTGGGATATCTTCCTTTCTCCCAAAATGGCTAGATCGCAGGAGCCATGGAGCTGTCTGTCTCTTGAAGAAGGCTGTTCACGCGAGTTTTGTATGCTGGAGGCCCAGTTATCAGTGGGACCTCTTCCTTTCTCCCAAAATGGCTAGATCGCAGGAGCCATGAAGCTGTCTGTCTCTTGAAGAAGGGCTGCTCTGGGAGCTGTTTTTTTTTTTTTTTTTTTTTTTTTTTTTTTTTTTTTTTTAATAGAGGTAATACTTTTTATGTCATGAAATGTAGCAATCTTTTGTTCTTGCTCATTTCTGGCTACCACAACATATTTAGCTTATTCTTATCCCAAAGACTGAAAATTATTTGCTAGTGCTTACTTATAGTACCCATGCTTCTGCTCCAAATGTAAATTACCAAACAAATATTACTTTAGGTTTTCAGAAAAAATCTACTGAGTTCAAATTTGAAACTTAAATTATAAATTTAACATGAACTAAATATACCTTTGTTTAAATGGGAGGAGGGAGGTCAGGAATCATCCTTTAAAACACATTTGCAACACATGTTGACACCCAACTTAATAGAAGTAATGAAATATTGAAACATCTGTATATAGGTTCAGACAGATAAATAAGAAAGTCCTGTATTTTCAACATCTTCCTCCTTATTTGAAGGTCTATATTTACACAGATAGAGCTTAGTCAACTGTCAACACTATGAAGTCATTGGCTGTGATGTTAAAAACTCTATTGTGGGAAACAATTTAAAAGGGAGAGTTTTTCTGTGAAAGTTTCAAGATGTGTTCAATGATTTGAACTATTTTCAGTAAGATATGTTGGATGAGACAGACCATGTAAAACAGGGGGACAAAAATCAAACAAAACCTTCAAATGGGGCTTTGTGTGCACTCATGTAGACCTTTTTGCGAAGCGCAAAGCCTAGATTATTTCATTTTATTCTTTATTAAAGTGTATCTCTGCCTTAGACTAGAGGTTAAGTGCCAAAATTCTATGCATGTCTCTTCTCAAAGTGTTTCGTGAAAGATGGGAAACAGGAAGTATTCGGGATTCTGTGAGAAACTGTGTCTTTGGGTCTTTAGTACAATTTCTATAGATTTAGACACACAGTTTCATAAATTGTTGTTTCATGAAACATTAATCTTAAAACATGACTCTTAATAAAAACCATTTATTTAATCTAGGCTTCCCCAAAACTTGACAATGAAACTCTTATTATTATTGTTTCAATTCGCCAGGTGCCTGCACTCATCCTGAGAGATGAAGAGATGCGGGGGTGGAGGTAGAGAGAAAGCAAATCCCCATGGGGAGTGGTAACATAGTAATCCCTTCTCTTCTATCTCTCACTTCTTTCAGGATTTGGGGCATACCTATGCAAGTATCCGGTATGTTTTTCAAGTCTCCAGGTCCTGGAATCAAACCACAGAGTTGACCTTGTAGGATCTGGCAGCCTTAATCAACCATGCCTCTGACTGTCCCCAAACTCCTATTTTACCTAATCAAAATATACTGAATGCCCTCTGGAAAACATGGTTCTTGAGGGAATTTGTAATCAGCATCTGGTTCCGTGTTATGCATTTAAATCTAAGCTAATCTTGTTGCTAAAGGCTGTCATCAGGGAAAATCCGGCCACTTTGCTTCCATAATTATAGGATACTGGACTTGTAATGTGGTCCTTCAGATCAGCCTTTACACAGAGAGGCTTCAAGCCAGCAGGTGGCACAGAGGTTAAGGCAGCTGGATTCTACATGCCCAACTGTGCAGTTTGAATCCTGAACTCGACAACTCAAAAAACACACTGGACATGTGTGCATACATATACGACCAAAATCCCAAGAGGAGAATGGAGGAAAAGCGATGGCAGCATGATCACCCCTGCCACAGAGAATGCTTCTTCTTCTCTCTCTCCCTGCAAGTGTATGCCTCTATAGAAAAAAACAAAAACAAAAACAAAAAAATTAAATATATTTAAAAGAGGCCTTTGTGCCTAGCTGAAATGACTTTTTCCAATCTGGGTGAGGAAAATGTTAAACATCAATAAAAGTCTTTGGAGGAATAAATGGAATAGAATATGATCCGTATATTGAATAAGAAAAATAAATTTTATGCCAGGGGGTTAAGGCAGAGTGTTATTTAAAATCTCAGTTCAGTTTCTAAAAGCTAGTTTGGAAAAGGTGTATAACCTATCCATCTTACACACGTGTCCAGAGTGTGTAAGATGGATAGGTTAAAAAATTATGACAGACAAAATTTCCAAAGTAACCAGATGCAGAGCAGCAAATGCTAAGGAGATGTTAAGGTAGTATCTTTTTATTTTCTCTTAAAATATTTTGAAGCTTATTTCTTTTATTCATGATAGCATGTGTGTATGCATGAGAAAGCGAGAGAGAGAGAGAGAGAGAAAGAGAGAGAGAGAGAAGCACCCTAGACATTATGCTTCAAACCCCTCTCCCCAGCCCTCCAGTTCATCAGGATCCTCAGGATACATTGACATGTCTAGCGTGTTTTAGCTGACCCACGGATCTGAACCTGTGGTCAGCTGTGTAGCTTCTAGTATTGCAATTCAGTTTGCTACCAACTGTACCAAGATTTTGCCTTGATTCCTGACATAACATAAGTGGTAGAAATTTGTAGAGATTCTATTATATTAAATCAAAAAGATGAGACTATGCGATCCTCATTTTCACAACTGTAGGATGTTATGGGTATATTTCTATTCTAACAAGTTATAAGACATGACTTTTAATCCTGGTTCTGACAGTTAATATCTACATGATTCTTATCTATACTCTAGGGCTTATACATCTACTCAGTCTATATCACTATATTAATTTAAGAAGCAAAGGAGATAAGGATTTTTAAAGTGCTACACCACTGTAACGGTAATTTACAAGAGTGTGATAATAAGTAGAGATAGGATATGTACTTTTCTGGCAAGTAACTTTTGGATTTGAACCATTTTGGAAGTAGTGTAGAGGAAGGGCTGGCTTCCAAAGCAGATAACCAATGGATGAGAAGAATCAAAGAACAGAGAACAGTGCTTAGGAAGCCAAATATGAAGAAAAGATGAAACAGAATGTCCAGTGCTGTCAACGAAATAGAAAGGCCAGGAAGAGATTAGTCTTGTCTGAAAAAGTCTAAAAAGTTAACATTAATATAATGGATGTCTCTAATAAATAAAGTTAATAGGGGATTATTGGAGTCAAAAACTTCTTAGGGGAATTCTGAATGAAGAAATGAGCAGGGAAAATGACTGAAAGAGATAATGACTGGTAAGACCTGCCATTTGGGAAAGTAATGTCACAGTGTTTCCAACTTGTTTGTAGTTGTCCCACGTTACATGGATTTCCAAATCTCATGAGACGTCTGTGAGGCAGAGCAGGCTCCTACTTCCAAAAATTGTCCCTTCCTTACTTTTTATTAATATCTACTGTAATATGACAGGCTATTTGATGTTTTCTTGATGTCTGGTAGTCATGGTATTAAAGGCTATTTAGTGCATTTTGAAAGTTAATGTTCTTTCCAACATACTAATATATATTCCTTTTATTCAGGAAACACAGGTCTCTTCTTCCACAAGCTGGTGTCCAGAACTGTTGCCTTTGGCACCAGAACTTCTTTGATCAACTTTCCATTCTCAGTTCTTGCCAGATTATCCTGAAAAACAAAGCAAAACAAACACTTCTGTTACTGAAGTACCTATGTTACAGAGTAGCCGTCTCCTTTTAAGTCCTCTTGAACAAGGAATATAGTAAAAGTAGAAAGTGGAAAAACATGAATGCACAAATTTGAAAAGAAATTATGACTGAAACAGATATTTCTTATAGCTGCTGTTTTTTTACATGAGGTTTCCTGTCAAAAATAAATTCTCAGAGTAGGAGTAATGTATGCAACTTTTGGCACTTAGCAACTAATAAATTAAACTCTAGCGTACTTTTCAAACTAGAATATTAATGAAGGATTAGGGACACTGAAAGACCAGTGTTCATCATATTTCAGGGACAAAATAGTGATTTGGAATTTTTATTCAGTAAGAGTATGACTATAATTTCCAAACTTTGATATGTACATGACCATCATTTTAACAATTAATGCTAAATTTTCTTGGTAGTATAACTTCTGTGAACTTAAAATGCATTTTTTATAAGTTAATGATTAAATTATGGGAATCGTGAATCTAATCAAGGCATCAGTTGAGGTTATTTCTCAGATTTGAAGGTAAAAAATTAATAGACAGCAGAGAAAACTGCCTTTGACATCCACTGAAAGTATACTAATCACTTTACCTCTAGGTGAAATGAACTTTTAGCCAATAGAGATAGTAGAATTTTTTGTTTGTTTGTTTGTTTACCATGAACAACTTCAACAGCAGTTATTGCACAGAAGAAAATACTAAAAGGCAAAGAGTCATACCTACCCCTTACAGACATTATCTTTCATCTTACTCTCATTTCGTTGCCTAAAGTTTTCATTTCCAGAAAAGACTTTTGAAAAACATAAGTGACCATTACATTTTCCTGAAGTTCCTCTACCCAAGATTTATCCAAATTGGGTTTGATCAGTACAGGGCAAGACTCCTTTTTCTATCGGTGTCCAGTAGAATAAAGATTCAAAAGATAAGTATATCTCTTCTTATCTTGTAGAAGTCATGGAGCTTCCTCTAATGGGTCCCAATGTGACACTTTCCCATGTGAATCTGGGTACACTACTTGAGGTGCTATAACTGAGTCACATCTTACATATACAAATGTTCAGGATTGGCTTTGCAGGCAACCTTCCTGCCTTATGCTGGGCCACAGTCTCTGGAGGATGTATTTGTTGGCAAAGATCTAGAATGCCCATGAGCATTTTCTCAACACTTCTTTTCTTTTTGTAAAGGTTATTTTTATTTCTTTCTTTCACGAGAGAGCTCACCAGACATAGACTCAACAGGGTCTCGCCACGTGGTGATCCTCCTACAGCCTCTCAACCAGCCAGCCATGCCCGCTGTCCCCACACTTCTTAATCTGTATAAAAGACAATTCAATGTTACAGCTTATCTCTAGTACACAGAGTTCAAAAATTTGACTCTTCAAGTATACTCTATTTTGTAATTTAAGTATTAAATCTAAAACATTCCCTAGTGTCCCCTTTATGAAAACTTACAGGAATGATACAGTGCTATATTTCTCCAAAGAAAATTAAGTGCCCATTCTGGTATGTTGCATTTGAATAACACCTTGTAAACTAAGGACTGATTGAACCTTCTGAAAATAGAACTAAGAAAATGGAATAGACCTTGTCCCTGAGGAATACCAGTATATTAGCCACTCTATAAAATGTAAATGCTTTTTATTTCCAGTCAGTTGCTAGGATTTAAGAGTGCTTCTGCATTCTCTATCATTTTTAATGTGCAATATGCAAGGGGAATATCCTTTAAAGAGCTCTGAGAGAAGGTAGGTCCTCATGGAAGATTGCATCACTCTGAGCAAAGCATCCCATCCCCTGTGTGAGACCACAATACTAGCATAATGGAGTTTTTTTTTTTTTTTTCCTCTAAATCATTCATACAGGGATTAGAGAATGTGGTGCTGTCAAGCTTCATCTTGAAGCTCAGGTTGAAAATAAAGTAAGCTAGTGAATATGATACAGGGCCAGGTACAAAAAATGCCAAGAATTCATTGTGACTTTACTTTTTTAAGCTTAAAAATATATTTATTTCTTCCATGATTTAGAGATAAAGAGAAAGCGCCCAAATCTTCAGCCAGCCCTAGATCATGGACACACACATGCTCAGTGTGTTCAAGGAGTTCCTCAGGTATAAACACAGAGCCTTCCTATATAGGACAGCCTTATGTAGACTGCTGTATTTTGGCTGAGCTACTATCTGGCCTCCATTGTGACTTCAGATAGGTTACTCTTTGGTCCTGTGGTTTCTGCATCAATATATTACTGCTATTCCTGATCCCACAGAATTTATTTTTTGAGAGTTTTTTTTGTTATAGGGCATATGTGCTCACCAGAAAGAGAGACAGAAAGCGAGAAATCACCCCCCAAGGCAGATGGCCATGCCGCAGTCCCTTCTCCTCCATTCTCCTCTAGGGATCTTGGACACATATGCACATGCACCTGACGTGAGTTTAAGCCACTGGATCCGGGATTTGAACCACGGTCGGCTACATGGTAGTCCAGCAACATAGCCATTGCGTCAACTGCTGGTCTCAGTCCCACAGAACTTAATCAATGTTAGTTAATGTTTTGGAATCCAAAATGAATGAAGCAAAGTAAATACAAACTAGTTTCTATAATTTGTTCATTTTTTTTCTTAGCTATTCCATGTGTTTCTTTTACTATAACTCCTCCAGATTATAATTACATGGGTCTAAATCAGTTTATAAAATACACCTACAGAAACAAATTATATTTAGGAAGCAGATATGATTCTGACTGTATTTGGTGGAGTAATTCATCATTTGACATATTATACAGATAATTTCCATATATATATATTCTTGAGTCACTTAAAAATGTTTATAGTGAAATAATTAAAAATTTGTAATTTTATGTAAACTAGGAACTAGTTAAATTTCAGTTTTTTGTTTGTTTTTTGCCATTGCAAAACTGAGTCTTATTTTCACTTCCTTCTAGTTTATTAGAACATAAAATCTTAGAAATGGAGGGAAGGCACAAGGAAGAGCTGGATACCTTAAAGGAAGAGAAAGAGAACCTTCAAGGCTTGGTTGCTCGTCAAACATTTATAATCCAGGAGCTGGAGAAGCAATTAAACAGAGCCACCACCAACAACAGTGTCCTACAGAAACAGCAGCTGGAGCTGATGGACACGGTCCACAACCTTGTCAACCTTTGCACGAAAGAAGGTGGTAAGAATTTCTTCCTAAGTTTGGTAGTGTGAATGTTTTATTTCACCTGAGCAGGTGAATATTTAATATTGCCTTGTACACTGCAGTGATTGCTGTGTAAAACAGCAGAACTTTATTCCTAGAAGCATTCATGTACTTTTGTTGACAATTTCCTTCTGTTTCTAAATTCAGAGAATGTATTCATAAGCTCAAATCTGTGAATCCAAAATACTGTTCTAAAAAAGCTTACTCATTTTTTTCTAGATTTCTTGTTCTTTGAAACCCTAGATAAATCTATTGTCTAGCATGGATAAATATGTGCTATTATGATGTTAAACACTTAACTATATAGGACAGAACTTGGCCAGTTTTCAAGATTATTTCAGGGAGCCAGTAGGTGGCATGGTGAAGGGACTGGACTCTGACATGGTCAACCACAGTTTGAATCCTAGACCTGGCAGCTTGCTTTCTCACTTTCCCTCTCTGTTTCTCTCTGGTCAAATTAGAAATAAAATAATAATAGTAATAATAAATAAAATTAAATACATTTTTTGAAAAGGATTAGTTCAGAATACTAGAGAGAGTTTCAGAAGGATTCTCATTTAAAAATTAATATTGTTTCCTTTGTGGGAGAGGGTACTATTTATAAAGAAAAACAGAGAGACAATTCTTGATAAGTTTTATGAATAAAATAAGATAATTGCTATAAAAATGTATTTATTAAGATAACTTGTGGGTCAGCTCCATAACCTAGTGGTTAAAAGGGGGCTGGATCCCACATAGACAACCATGATTCAGTTCTTAGCCCCAGTGGTGTATATACATTGTCAGGGTGGAGAAAGAGGAGAAAGGACTGTGTCATGACCATGCCCCAATGAGGGGTGGTTTCTCTGTTTCTTTCTCTATCACTCTCTCTGTCTCTCTCTGTTTCTCTCTGGTAAATACTTGTGCCACTGACAATTAAATGAAAATCATTTGTGCAGAGAAGACTGATCCAAAATAAATGTGTCACAAAGACATTTATTTTGGGGTGTCTTTGTGACAGCAGGAATTAAAAAATTTTGATATTATTAGAATGTCTGCAACCATTTTAACCATTGGAAATATTTGTAGGCTTGTATGTCTTTAGAAGACATCTATTGGTCTCTCCATTCATCCACCCAACAATTATTGAATAGGGGCCTCTGTGTGCACCTGTTCACTTCAAGTAGAACCTCTCCTGAGATTTTCAAAGTTTGGAACTTGAGATTATGTTTTGAAGTTCTATTTTCTACTCAGCCTTTCTCTGAGTGAAGATGGGATCATAAATGGTGATGAATAAAAGAGAATGCTACTTGCATTTGAAAGTTATTGTTGTCATTAAATTAGGGCGTATGTGACCAGTCATATAATAAGTGACACATATTCAGTGTGCAAATGAAGTCTCCTTTCATTTAATAGTGGATTTGAACTATGTGAGAAATTAACTCAACTTTATACTTCAAAGTATAGATACGAATATAGAGGATGACTCCATATTAAGTGATCTTGTTTTAAAGACGCTTCACATTTATCTATTACACTTCATTACCTTGAGTTATATCTCCTTTAGCTAGTCTAAACAAACCTTTAATATGCTTTGTAAAGTAATATTTTAAACAGTGAGTTCCCAGAGCTCCATTTGGGTGTGCTCAGTAATGTGATTGAGAAGGAAAAAACCTGCTAATCAGTCAGAGCCTGCCAAAACCTTGAGTTAGAGTCCATTGGAAGGGAAGTTTGGTAGGATTTTGCCAGAGAATTTTAATAGAGCTCATGAGTATTTGGAAATTAAGTATTAATATGAGACATATCTATTCTTATATTGAGATGAATATATTTGAGGAAGGATTGAAAACACATTTTTCTTATCATCCTGAGACTTAAAGCACATGGAGTTGAGTAGTGGTTTTTTTCATGATTTTAGAGATGTCAAGCCCTGGTGATTCTCACAGAGCTCATATGTCTGCCTACTTATCATTACTGCATGTATTTTCTGAGTACTTGACTAATAAATATGTTTTTAAGCTTTTAGAGGCAAGGGGTTATGATTTAATAGTTAAAATTCCTGGCTAGGAGGAGGCCTGGGTTTGATTCCCAGACCAACCTATGGCTGGCCTTGGAAGCATGGGCCTATAATCCCAATGAGTTGGGGAGACTGAGGAAGGAGGATTGTAAACTTAAGGCTGGCCCTGGAAGAACATACTTAGAACGTGTATAAAATCAAATATAATATAAAATAAAAACGCTTGGTGTGGTGGCACACATGTAGTCCTGCTGAGAGGCTGCAGCAGGAGAACCATGAATAATAGCATAACGAGAACATACCTTTTTTCTTTCTTTTGAAGTGATTATTCTTTAAATTTTTTTTACATTTAATCATTGTATATCATTAGAACATACAAAATTAGTTTTCCCAGCATGAATACACTGTTTATTAGTACAAAGTCATTACCATAAAAAAGAAAAGCATCCTGCCTAGGTTTGGAGTTTGGATGCGTTATCAGGCAACCAAACATTTCCTCAATTTGAGACACGTGTATTGGACAATTATAATGGCGATCATGATAGATACTACACTTAACATCCTCTCCTGGGTGAGAAAAGTGATTATTCTGTAATAGGATTTGTATCTAAAAATAGTAAGAACCATAATGTATACTGTATGTTTTATGCCTCTTGATATTTTTTTCTTTAATCTTAGTATTAAGTATTCTAACTGGATAGTTATATTAGACTCATAAGTGACACAAAAATGCAAAGTGACTCTCAATAATGTTGCTATCAAGATTTTAATTCTTGGGACCAGCAGTTAGCGTAATGGCTATGTCTCTGGACTCCCACGTTGTTGACTGCGGTTTGTGTCCAGACCCAGTGACTTAAAACTCACGCCAGGCGCATGTGTGTGAGTGCCCAAGATCCCGAGAGGAGAATGGAGGAAAAGGGATTGCGTGGCCATCCCCCCTGGGGGGTGATTTCTCGCTTTCTATCCCTCTGTCTCTCTCTGTCTGTCTGGCAAGCGCACGCATCCTATACTGAAAACCTCTCCCCTGCCCCCCCAAAAAATAGATTTTAATTCTGTGTATCCTTTTTTTTTTTTTTTTTTTTGGAGAGGTTTTGGCTAAAGGGTGCTCGCCAAAAAGACAGAAAGAGACAGAGAGACAGAAAGTGAGAAATCCCCCGGGGGGATGGCCATGCTGCAATCCCTTCTCTTCCATTCTTCTCTCAGTATCTTGGGTATGCACGTAGACGTGCCTGGCATGAGTTTAAGCCACTGGGTTCAGGACTTGATCTACGGTCGACTACATGGGAGTCCAGCAACATAGCCATTATGCTAACTGCTGATCCCCAGCATATCTTTATTTTCACTGGAAATGTTTATGAACTTAAAATTTTAAATGGCTAATAACATAATACTGGCTTAAACTAAAAAGAATTTTTATTTTATTCACTCTAAAACACATCTACAAAATCTTTTTTTTTACCTTATGGCCAAACACTTATTTTGCTTTAAGTTTACTTATTTATTTTTCTTCACAGAAATAGAGAGGAGAGAGAGGTACTCTTGACAGGGTCGTCACCCTGTAGGTTGGGGCAGGATCAACTTTTGAGGTAGACCTAAGACACGAACCTGGAGCCTTTGCACATGGTCTTGAGAGTTGCACAACAGGGCCCATATGGCCTGCGTGATGGAAACAAAAGTTTATTTGTCACATGGATTTATTGTATATCAAAAGATTATATGTAAATATTTCACTTTAAAATTCATATACATGTTAATATTTCAAAATCAATATATGGCAGTAAATGCATCCCATTTTCTGAAATGTATATTTTTAAAACCCAAATAGAAGCCATCTGCAAGATTTTCAAAACCATGATGAGCTGGGTCATGATCCAAAAGGTAAAAATTTTAATTGACCCTAATGGTCTTTTGTTTTCAATTTGACCCAGTCACTTGAAGAGCAAGTCCGAAGATAATGCTATAAGACATAATGCTACTAAACATTTCTTCAAATGTTTAGTGAGGTTTTTTCCTGTCCTTGGCAGCTAATTTGACCTTTATGAGGCTGGCTCATCATTTTAGAAAGTCAGGATAATTGTGTCTACTTCACCATGATAGGGCAAGAATTAAATTAGATGTGTTATATGAACAAAAAGAGCACAGTAGACTCGTTAAACATTAGTCCTTCTTTCCCTTCTAAGGGCAAGATTCAATTGAACACATGTCTATTAAGTGCAATCTATAAGCAAAGTTTCTTTTGTAGAAATTGCATACAGTGCCCTACTGTGTTTGATTGTTATCCAAGTAGCTTCTTTTTGGTTTCATCATCTGATCTCTAAATTGGGATCATAATATCCCCCTAGTTGGTTTGTAGTTCACCATACATATATACAACTTTTATGTGACAGTTGTATAGTTCAAAAATATTAAAAGAATGATTTTAAATGTTCTCACCATAAAAAGTGACAAATATGTGAGATGATATAATTAGTCCGATTGGATAGTTTCACATGGTATGATGTACACATGGCCTAGACCATCTTATTTTAACCCATAAAGATACACCATTATTATTTATAAATACAGTAAATATTTCTAAAAAGAAATTGGAATTGAAATACATAAATACATAATCAAATAATATATAATTAATTTAAAAATTTAAAAGAATTAAGAAATTTTTATAAGATACATAGTATCTATGCTTATGCATACTGAATGCTTAGCAAAGTGTAGTTCTTATTTTGATGTCTTTTGATGTTCTCTGAAGAGTTTATAATGTATTAAAGATATATGATAAGAGAGTTCATGGAAATTGTTACTTAGAAATATATCCTTTGGGACCAGCAGTTAGCGTAATGGCTATGTCGCTGGACTCCCACGTAGTCGACCGCAGTTTGCGTCCCAGACCCGGTGGCTTAAAACTCACGCCAGGTGTGTGTGCGTGTGTGCCCAAGATCCCGAGAGGAGAATAGAGGAGAAGGCCATCCCCCCTGGGGCGTGATTTCTTGCTTTCTGTCTCTTTGTCTCTCTCTGTCTGTCTGGTGAGCGCATGCGCCCTATAGCAAAAACTTCTCCAAAAACAAAAAAAGAAAAAAGAAATATATCCTTTCCCCAAACGTATGTTTGGTCCAGGAACTATGAATCTGTCTTTGCAAATAGGTAGCATTTTAGTTTTATTTCACAGAACTTTACAACTAATAAACATTTTTTTCTGAAATAATCCACTAAACTTTTCACCTCTTGCTCCAAATAATTTATAGTGGAGTCCTCTTTCTTTTTTTTTAATAGTGGAGTCTTAAATAAACATTCATTTCCAACTAAATTGCACCCATTCTGTAAGGCTTCTGGGTAACACATTTATTTTTGTTTAACCTTTGTCCACAAATATTTTGCCACATTTATTCTTAGAAACATTACCAACTAAAGAAATATTGCCCTCAATGTTATAACAGTGTCAAGGCTTCACCAATTGCTTCTTGTTTTTGGCAACCCACAGTTATTGCTGGAATTAAATAGTTTACATTGATAATGGCATGGAAACAAGATTTTAGATTCTTTGGGGGAGAATAATCAGGTGTTGTGGCTATCAAATATTCACTTTTCATTTACAGTAAGGATTAAATATCATCACATTGCTAAACACACCCAAGGTGAATATATTATGGGAATGAGAATGTACTAGCAAAGTACGTAATGAAAAGAAGAAAGAAAATTACACAGAAAATATTACTTAAGTTCCATTATAAAATCACACAGGCTAATTGATGGTCTCACTGTCCAAATCATATTGGAGCACATTCCTGTTATACCAAGATGTGATTCATAAATTTATCCATTCATTCAAAAAATAGTTCTGTAACAAATGTTCTGTTTCAGATTCTCCTCTGGGGGATAAGAGTGTTTATCCACTATTATTTAACAAGTATTTGCAAGTTTCCATAACATGCCAGCTGTTGTTCAGACTGTTAGGAAGATGAAAAGATGATTTCAGTCTGTGACTTCAAGGTACCTAGATTTTATCAAGGAGAGAAACCAGTAGCCAAATAATTATATTCCAGAATTATTTGCTGGAGGTAAGCTCAGAGTACCACAAAACACACAGAAGGAATATTAAAATAATGACAGCAATGAAAAGCTGAAGACTGAGTCCAGCAGTTGTAGAGTCTTCTTGAGTTATTTTATTGATGCTTATAATGATTCTAGCATTGCTTAAGCTTTATGTGCATTACCTCAGTCTTCACAACAGTATGATGGAGCTACTATAGCATCATTTTAAAGCTTCCACAAAGACTTGAGAATTTTCATAAAGTTACATGACTACTAAAGATTGGTCTAGGGTTAGACTAAGCATGTCGGCTCCCATGTGGAGATGATGGCTAAGAAAGAAAACAGAAGACAATGGAGCACACTCCAGAGAGTACAAACAACATATATAAAGGAGTATTGGAGGGGGTGGTATATGGATATCTGTACATTTCAGATTACATTTCAAAATCAAGGGCAGAAGAACAATGAAAGATGAGGTTTGAAATGTCAATGGAGAGATCAAAGTGCTTGCAGTTTTTTTCCTTAATGTAACAAAGAGTTTTTGTCAATATGGTGACATGTGCTTTTTTAAAAAATTACCCTCCTAAAACAGAAGGACCAGATGGGTGTTTTGCTATTATAATAATATTGGAAAATACTTCACACAAATCAATTTTCTGAGACCTTTGCATAGATTAGCTCATTTAATTCTGATAATAATCCTATAGCATAAGTGTTATTGTTAATCTCATATAGAAGATAAAGAAATTAAGAACAGAGAGATAAATAACTTCTAAGTACCATACTGCTGACAAGTGAGTGATTTGAACCAGAGAGTCTGTTTATGGAGATGCACATTATTCACTATCCATGCTGGGAAGGGAAGGTAGAATTAATGGTTTTCATCTGGTTCGTAAAGTGATCTCCTAGGAAGGACCTAATAAGGTCACAATCAAACAGAAACAAATGGAAAGGTAAGTGGAAGAAATTTGTACAAAATGAAAAAATTAGGACCAACAAAAAAAATAATAACTTTGTAGAAGTAGAATTAAATACAAGTTCCAAATTTCTGGGTTAAATAATTGAAGAGGAATTGACAACATTCTTTAAAATCAGAAACATGGGAGCAGTAGGCTTAAGGGGGAAAAATAATGAATTTAGTTTTAGAGATGGTTACTGAGGTACCCTTGGGACAGAGTCTGGCCAACAGAAAAATAGGAATCTAGAATTTAGGAGAGAAATCCAGAAACCAACTAATTTGACAAGTCATCAAAGGAGTTAAGTGGTAAAATAATTATGTACATTAAGTGATGACTCTCAGGCACTTGGGGGAGGGGATCACAGATTCATCTGATAATTTGAGGCAAACTATGCCATCTTTCCACTTACCTGACACTACAGTGCCAGGACACAGGCATGAGTTTGTGGACAGTTTCAATGAATTTACATGTAAAGATAATGAGCCCATCTTTAAAATAATAAGAGTATAAAACCAAAGACAGAAAATTTGGATTTCTTTAAAGGGACAGATTAAAAAAAGAAAGAAAAACATAGAACTGGGGAAATGGTAGTGAGTAGCGTCATGGAAGGGAAGAAGGATTGTTATTAAAAGTGTTCTTTTCAGTGACAAGTAAGCATAATGGCCCAAATGTTTTTAAAAAATAGAGTGAAAAGTGAATTTTGGAGCTGGAATATAACCTTCTAGGCAGAATTTCAGTAAACCGTGCAACTCAATTGCATATGTTGAAGGCTAAAATGATGAGGGGAGTGAAAACAGAAACCCACACTGAATGTGAAAGGACAGATAATTTTACTTAGGGAGGCACACGGGATAGAGAGGAATAAAGGAAACTTAAAAATAGATACCAAGAGACACAGACATGTTTATACACTTAATTCCTAAAATAAGAAGTTCAAATTTTTTCATATCATCCTAAAGACTTAATGACTGATCCTAGGAATTTTAGTGCAGTCCATATTGTTTGGGCTAACATGTTCTTCCCAGAGGCTTGGTTGCAGTGGTATGGAACATTTGATCATTATTTTCGGTCCTCTGGCCTTCCTAAAAGGGGAAATGAGGCGTTCGCTTCCTTCCCTGTGCTGAGGAGTCATTTGGCTCCGTTCTCAGAATAATTCTACCATCTGAAAGGAATTTACCTCCCGTGCAGTGTCTATTGAGTTTGTGAAGTAAATCATTCAGTCAAGGAATGAGAGAGTTTGAACTGCAAGTCCCTCGAGTTAAGAATGACTCTAAAAACATCACAAGTGATGGGAGGAAATTAAAACTCTTTGAATGTCACTCATATAAACATTGATAAAAAGAGAAAATATCATTTTCATTGACTGAGTAAAATTCTTGGATTTTCGTTGACTACTTGTAATACAATTTAACATTAGATAGAAAAAGAAAGAAAAATACAGGAAGTCATCTGCTGAACACTACAGTGCATGCTCATTCCCGTTTAATGAGGGAAATGCTTTATCTTGACAGAAAACTGTATGTCAAACATTTACAATTTCCTTAAAATGAACCACACTATCTAGCACTTCCTTTCATAAAACCCAATGGCTTAAGGGGAAAGTTACTGTTTATTTTTGGAAATGGTATATTTCTCCTTTTTGATGGAGCATGTTATCAGTCTTTGTAAAAGTCATAATTTCTGTAAAAAAAATTGTGTGAATAGTGAATAGCCAAACTAATGATAACAAAATAAAAAATAATACAGTCCTTGACCTCTCCCATGAACTATTTCTAAGTCACATCTTTCGGAGGAGATTTGAAATTTTGTGGTGAATTCTTGTTTGGAACTAGAGTTTCAGTTTCAGAAACTAGATGAACTCTCTCAAAAGAGGTTTCTCCAACTGGGCCTGGAAGTTACCAGGTAAAAGGACACTGAAGAGAGTTTTGTCTAGATGTTCTAACATCACCATGAGCAAAATCCATTAATTCTTCTCTTGTGCTTTCATAGCCTGGTTGGCTAAGCAAAGAAGCACAAATAGTTTAAATAAAATTTCAACTGAGTCATTTCCTGAACTCATTCATGCTCAATTCAAATTCATCAGATATTTTCTAAGTCCAGGAATAAAATGGGACAATGGACATTAGTTATAGATAAGCTATGGTACTTTATACTACACCAAATAACATTTATGATTATTCTGAATGTAAGAACAAACATTTTATTAACTTCATTTGGTATTATATGTTGTGTAAAATACAGTGAAACTGCCATGAAATGTCTTATACATTTTTTTAAGTTACTGTCATAGGGCATGCGTACTTTCTGGTGTGAGACAGAGAAAGACAGAGAGAAGGAAAATGAAAAACCACCATCCCAGAAGGAATGACTATGCCATAATCCCTTCTTCATTCTCATTTTGGGCATGCAAGTTCTTGCACCAGCGTGATTTTTTAAGCGGCCCGGTCCAAGACTTTAGCTGTGGTTGGCCATGTGGGATTCCAGTGCCTAACATGGTTAAGATAGAAAAGTTACGCATTAAAGACAAAAAAAAAAAAAAAGTAAAACCTGAGAAATGTTGCAACTATACATTTCATTTCAAATAGTATATAAACAAATATTTAATTTTAGCATAAGATTTTTCTAAAAGTCAATTGCAAACCATCTTTAAAACTAGTGATTTAAAATATTTTTAACTTCCTGTAGGAGCTCATACTTTATTTTCAAGTAAAGAATATTAACATCATAACTAATTTTAAGCACACTGAAATTTCATCCTGGTATTTGCTTGGGTATTCACATTCTGAGTGGGACCATCTTTTTTCAGGAATCATAATAACATGGGATCTAATGAGGATAACCCACCTGTTTTAACAGGTTTATGAAGAAGTGAAATTATTAAGTGTGATAATGAATTAGGTCAAACATTTAGGGTGTGTTTATATCATGTATAAGCCTAAACTCATACATATTTGTAAGTGTGAACTTTCAATTCTGTAACAGGATAAGTTCTTACAGAACAGCAAGTTTGAACTTTAGATTTAATTTTAAAAGGAGATTTGGTTAGAAAGAGAGATCTTACCAGTTGCTTAGGTCTCACACGTACACACACACACACACACACACACACACACACACATATCCTTGATCTCAACCACAATTAATCCTCAATCAAGACTTCAATTGAGATGGTTTCCTCACCAATGTCTGAGAGCAGTATGCATCTGGAAGGTGGGACCTGACGGTGTAGGAGAACATGACTCAGGACAAATGAGTTTTAGTCCCAGCTTTGCTGTCAAGCTTCTTAACATGAAAATACCACATAGCTTAGCGTTTTCTGGTGTTCTATCCAAACCACACACTTTGTGATCATAGCAATCGTTCTCTCTGTTTTGTATCACTGGTGACTGGGGAAGGAGGCCCCATGCTCAAAGTAGAACCCCATGCAGAGCCACAGCTGGTAGTTAAGTACTGTTCTTCAGGTATATCACATCACAAAAGATAAGAATCAGTGAAATGTCTGGTGACAGTCCTTATTTACCCAACATGTCAATGGGCAGTTGCTTGTGTGTCAGTTTTCAAAAGCAACTGGCAACACTTTTTATGTTTGCAGCGTTGCCCCAGGACTTTCATTTTTATTTGTCGTGACTTTTGCTGAAATCAATTATTTGTCTATACACACCAGGGCACAAAAGATGTCCTTTAAGCTTTCCCACATGCGCAAGAGATCTGTGCAAAATCAATATATTCTCACCAGGCTGAAAACATTACATGGGAAATTAACACACATGAAACACCTGAAATATCTTTGCTAATAAAACAACCTTCTAAACAAAAGTCAAGGGTCGTACAGCCTTCGTAACTACCAGCAGGATACCTAAAAGTAAAACACAGAAATGAATTTGATGAAAAATGAATGATTACTTGATTAAATGAAAGTTGTATTTAATGCATTTTCAATTTTTAGTCAAGTATTATTTTTTTCTCTTTAGGTTACTTTGATAGTAGTAAGAGGCATTGAATATATGATAAGTTATATACATAAGAGCCATTTCACATTAGAGGAGCATTAGAAAATTATTTAAATATGCTAATCAACCTATAGTAGAAATATGTAGAATTTCCTGATATTTTATTATTTTTCCATATTAAAAAGGGTGCCATAAAATTAGCGATCTACCTATGACAGAGGATGCTTTGGGTGTTCACATAGATTGAACAGTTTATGTTTCTTATAAATACATCTCAGAATTGTTAGAACTCTGTATAGTTGCAATTATACATCATATGGGTGATCATATCTATCATTCTCTCTGTTTTGTATCACTGATGACTGGGGAAGCCCCCATGCTCAAAGTAGAACCCCATGCAGAGCCACAGCTGGTAGTTAAGTACTGTTCTTCAAGTATATCACATGAATTAGGTCAAACATTTAGGGTGTGTTTATATCATGTATTAGCCTAAACTCATACATATTTGTAAGTGTGAACTTTCATTTCTGTAACAGGATAAATTCTTATAGAACAGTGAGTTTGAACTTTAGATTTAATTTTAAAAGGAGATTTGGTTAGAAAGAGAGATCTTACCAGTTGCTTAGGTCGCACACACACACACACACACACACACATATCCTTAATCTCAACCACAATTAATCCTGATAACTAATTCTCTTGATAATTAAAAAGAATCCTCTTTAAGTAATACATTTTTAAGAAAATAAACAAATATTTTGACAATAAATTTTTGGCGTTTTCAGAAAGTTTATTTATTTCTTCCATGACTGAAAGAGAATGAACAGAGAGCAAGCATTCCCACCAGGATTCTGACTATAACCACCCTCAGCCTTCAGCCAGCCCCAGATCAAGGGCATACACATCCCTGACATCCTCAGAGACATCTCTGGACTCGAACCAGGGACCTTTCCATGTGGGATTGCCTCAAAGAGTATGGTGTTTTATTGCCATGTCTAGCCTCTTTCTACATTGTTTTTTTACCTCCTCCTTTCTTTTTCTGAAGATAGAATGAAAGTTTTTTTCTATTATAATAATTTAATTTACTATCATCAGCATGAATTAATTAGCATCATTCCATGATGTCTTTGGGAAAGTATGTAATCTGTCTGCATTGTATTATATAATGGCCAAACTATTATCTTTTCTTAATTTTACCTACCTTTCAAATTTTGCTATCTTTTCATCACATACACACAAGCTTTCAATTATCTGTTTCTTGTGTCTGCATGGCTGATTCTAGAAGAAAGCAAACACACACACAAATGTCCACTCTCAACTGCCCCATCAGCTCTTCTCTAAACTTGTAGCTTCTAGAAAGTAGTCTATAGGGTTAGAGACCAACCAGCCTGCTGGTGAGAATAATACCTAAAATTAATAGGAGTAAATCTTGAGTGTGACCTTTAGGGTTGGGACATTATATTATCAAATCGAATAGAACTTCTCAGGAACCTCTTATTTTCTAATTCGCTGTTAACTTTTTTTTTTTTTTTTTTTTTTTTTGGAGAGGTTTTTCGCTATAGGGTGCGTGCGCTCGCCAGACAGACAGAGAGAGACATAGAGACAGAAAGCGAGAAATCACCCCCCAGGGGGGATGGTCACGCTGCAATCCCTTCTCCTCCACTCTCCTCTCGGGATCTTGGGCACGCACGCACACGCACCCGGTGTGAGTTGTAAGCCACCGGGTCCGAGACGCGAACCGCGGTCGACTACGTGGGAGTCCAGCGACATAGCCATTACGCTAACTGCTGATTCCCTGTTAACTTTTGAAGTTATGGCTGTCACTGCTTCACATTTCTGCTTAGGTTCCCCTCTCATAGACGACTCATGTCAACATTTTTCTTTATATCATATCGATCTCCTGTTACTTTGCCTGTACATTCTGTTTCCATGAGAAGAGTCCATTTCCATTCAGAGCAAAGCCTGTCCTGAATCAACCAGGACCTTGGGCGTGACCTTGTCAGCTGAGATAAGTGTTGCTAGGGACTCTGTAACAGATGGTTCTTTGGAGTTCTATTTGTGTATGACTATTTCAGAGGCCAGTTTAAGATTCTTCTCTCTATAGTCAGTGCATTTTACTACACGTACGTTTGGTGAAGCTAGATGGCTTCTCTGAGCCTCAGTTTCCTCATATATAAAACAATATATTGATAAGCCTATCTCAAACTATTTCTAAGCATCAAATATAATTAAACATGAGAAACTTTCTTGGCACACAAAATTCAGAGTGTAGCATGTAATGTGTTCAATTGATACTAGGTGATTATATATGATTGTGAATATTATAATTCCATCAAGAAGATAACTACAGTTAAAATTGTATAGATTATCTATAAAATATATAACATATCATAAATTGAAATGAGATCAAGCAGTTATTTTTTTCAAAATTTTTAATTAAAATGGTACTGTGGTAAATAAATGATGTCAGGCCCTCCTTTATATCAGGATTGTAGGAACTATGGGAAAAAGGAATAGAAGCTTTGAAAAGAGAAGGTAGCATTTAGTTGTTTAACCAAAGACTTCAGATTAAGAATATTTATGAGTAAAACACGTGTTTTGGTTATCCTGTGACGTACCATTATGTACATACATATATAAAGCAGATTAAACCATATGCAATTTCTATTACTATTTAAAGCAGGATTGCTGAGATATTAATCCCCAGATATTTAGGTTTGTATATACATATTTTAAATAAGAAAAAAAAAACACTTGGAAGATTTCGATTTATAAAAGCAAAGCATTTTTTAATTTATATCAGTATTTGTAGATATACTCATAAAATCATTGGAAAGTCTCCTTCACCTTTATACCTATTCATGAAATATTAAAATTTGGATTCCCTGAAAATTTTAAATTTTTTTTCACATCCTTGAAATGCAAGGCATTATCTTCTTCCACTTCTTAAAGTCTTCTAAAATAAATTAAAATCTAGAAGTATCTTAAAAATGGTCTATCTATGGAATTTCCACACCCCTGGCTGAAGAGCACAAAATATAATCAATTATTGCTTGGGTGCACCTTGCCAAATGTACTGTTTTACTCATCTGTGTGCTCAGTAACTTCACTGAAGTGTCATGTTGAAATCACATATTTAGGGTTAAGTCGTAGTAATCTCCCTAATAATGCCAGCCCCAAAATATCCCATTAGGATTATCCTTGAACAAATAACTTGATCCAAATGTATTCTGATGCTTGCTATAATAAATACAGGAAAGATAAGTATTGTTAGCCCCCTTTAAGGTTAAAAAGAATGTTTGAAGAGTTGATTTCTTTGCAGCAACTCATTAGGAAATGGATAAGAACCAGGGCCTTATTTATTTATTTTTTTAAATATTCTTTCTAGTAGCAAGACTAATTGCCATCTGTATTCTCTGGGAGGGTTGCTGAAACTTGGAATTAACCATTCTACATTCCAGGAAGTTTTCTCTTAAGGGTTCAGTTGAATTGAAATGACCCTCTGCCTCAGTTCTCATGGCTCTTTCCTGAAGTCAATTGGGTGGTAGACCATCCAGGTTGAAATCGATTGAGGACGTGAAGAGAAGAGCAGAATAAAACCAACAGCTCCTGGCATCAGGGTTTCAGGTTTCTTCCTGACTGAATGTCGGTTGGTGAAAGACAGACACACACCTGCTGTTGTTCTGTTCTTTCACTTTAGATGACCAAGATCTAGTTGTACAGATAAGGCTAAATGAAAAGAATGAATAATGATTCCTTCTTAACTTTCTAGATTTAGTTGCTGATATTGGTTTGGGTGATGTCTTTGGACAGACATACCAGGCTTGTTAAATTTAGCTCAGATAAGCCCTTCTATGTGATCTATTTATTCAAGAGTTATCTCTTCTTGGTAACTTTTTCCCCAAGACCACCTGGCAGGTGAAGTTTATTCTATTTGTATGCTTCCAATGCACCTGATTCATAACCGTAAGATAACAATTGTTTCTATTCTCTGTCTTTGGTGCTATATTCAAATAGAAAACATTATAGCCCTAGAAGCTATTGCCAGTTACCTTGTGACCAGGTAGGGAGCCAAGAACAAGAACAAGGTTAAAAAAAAAAAAAGATAAAAGAAATCAATTCTTGGTTGGTCACATTGTTAGAAACCTGATCATGCCTTACCTCGAGTTCCATCCTGGATCATCCAGTCATATGATCTAATGAATTATATTTTTGCTTAAGTTACCTTAAATTAAGCTCTCCCCTATCACAGAAGATAATAATTATGAATATAGCTATCATGGGCTGTCCTAGAAAATCTACTAATGCAATTGATCTTCCTCCTATCAGGTTCTGATCAGATCTGGGCAGACCTGTGTATTAGGTCTATATCTTCTCTGCCTAAGCTTATAATAAATAGATGTTCAATAAATAATTGTTGAACCAATATATTTTAGGATGGAAAACTAAGAGGGAACAGGAAGCAAAGGGATCAACAAAAAAGCCTCACTCTGCCTTATATTTACACTTTTATTAATTATTTTACTGATGACAACTGCAGGAGGATAGCAGGACCAGTGAGAGAAAGAGAAAGCATAGAGCTTAGAAGGGAAGATTGGGTAACATTAAAAAAGTAAAAGTTGGGGTTGCAACAGAGACTGCCCAGTGGAAAAGTAGAAATATAGTTCTTGAGATCAAGAGAGGCAAATACACAACATTAAATAAAACTTCTTATATGTCTTAGAAATCTCTTATGAAGATATTTAAAGACATGTTAGTTTTCACGAAAAGATGTATAAGGAACAGAGATCCAAGAATGAAATTCTTAGTAAAATTTAACATGGCAGGTGAGTACAGGAAGAGAAACTCATGAAGATATAAAAGGAAGAACAATTAGAGAAATAGTGTCCAGAAGAAGTGGACAGCAAAAAAGGAAAATATAGGTAAACAGCTTCTGGGATACAGGGAAAAGAAATGGAGGACACTTACACTGAATTGCTTTGGTCTTCCTCATAAACCATGAAGGTCAAATAAAGAGGAGAAGAAGACACAAGTGAGTTTTGGTCTTGAAAAAAGTGGGAAGATTTAAAATAGGCTCTACAAGATATGTTATAGAAAGTCTACTAGATATGGCTGTGTTTCCAATCAAGAAGTATGAGCGAGAGTGGATGACTATCCATTTACCCATATGGGGACCAGGATTTGTCCATGAAAGGGTGAATGAATGAAAGGACAGTGAATGGAGAATACCACCAATGCCACCTGAGACTTTTCTTTTTTAGAGTTTTTTGCCTTAGGGCATTTGCATTCTCCAGAGAGAGACAGAAACAGACAGGGACAATGAGAGGGAAAGTGAGTAATCATCCCCAGTGGGAATGGTCACACCATAATCCCTTCTCCTCCATTCTCCTCCTGGAATCTTGGGCATGCATGCACATGCACCTAGCATGAGTTTCAAATCTCCAAGTCCAGAACTCAAGCTATAGTAGGCCATAGGGGAGTCCAGTGACATAACTGCTACACCATCTACTGTCCCCAACTTGAGACATTCTTAAATGACTGACTCGGAGATCCAGGCTAAGAACAAAAGGGAGCCTAGGAAAGGGCTGAGAGGACTAGTGGGGATCTAGACCAAATTAGAGATGAGACATTAGAAATTAAAGAACATGAAAGATAAGAGTATATGGCCAAAGAAGGAACTTTATATGTAAAATGAATTTTTAACTTATGCTTTCAAATGAGTCCATTTTTATAGAAAGATTAAATCTCTTTGAGAGATAAATAAAGATCTTAATCAGGTCTCTGGGTTGCTCCTCTCAGCTCTGTCCCATTGATGCTCATTTGATTCTCTTCCATTATGTCTTTTATACCCATCTGTTGCCATTTATCACACTTTCTTCCAGGCTCTATCTTCCATACCTACTAACACTTTGCATCATATCACTACCACTTATAACACTCAGCTAACTCACCTTTGTTATTGTTTCATGTTTTAAAATGTTTCCTAAGTGTCCATTTTTACAATATTTAAGCATGACATGAAAGTTCAGAACTCTCTAGAACTTACCAACAAAAAAGTCATGCAAAAGTAATGAAATTAAAATCTCTCTAATCATCATGTTAGTATATGCATCACGTATTGTTTCATCTGAAATAATCTTTTTTTTTTTTTTGAGAGGTTTTTGCTATAGGGTGCATGCGCTTGCCAGACAGACAGAGAGAGACAGAGAGATAGAAAGCGAGAAATCACCCCCCAGGGGGGTTGGCCACGCCGCAATCCCTTCTCCTCCATTCTCCTCTCGGGATCTTGGGCACGCACGCACACGCGCTCTGCGTGAGTTTAAGCCACCGGGTCCTGAACGCGAACAGCGGTCGACCACGTGGGAGTCCAGCGACATAGCCATTACGCTAACTGCTGGTCCCTGAAATAATCTTTAAATCTTAACTATTCAGGTAAGATTTACAGTAAACTACAAGATTAGATTACCTGTTTCTTTTATACTTAAGCCATCAATGGTGTAACATGATGTAGTCAATAAACGAAATAAACTAACTAGCCATCTTTGGTAAGGAAAGGCCAGTTCAATATAATCCAAAATATACCTAGTCAACAATAACTTCTCTGGATTCAGTCGGCTACAGTCAACTTAAGGTTAAAGACAGCCGCATCCACCACTCAATAGATTGGACTAGCTAGCCTTACATGTTGTGCTAGGGTCCCTTCCATAAGAAAGAATAATAATACAATGTTGCCATTAACAATGCTATTCTCACTTTTATAACATCAATCAGAATAACTACCATTCATGAATACTTATTGTGCTTTAGTCACTCTGCTCTGTGATGTGTACCACATGGAGATATCAGTGTAGTACCCCATTTTTCAGATTAAAAAAAAGCAAACTTGAAGGTCAATATACCCTTTTAGAGAGGACTTTCTTCAAACCATAGTTGATTATAATAAAATATTGTATATGACATATGTTAAAGATAATGTAATCAAGGGTGAGTGAATCTTTTTACATCGTATCTAAATACTTTAGTACAGTAAAATGTAGTCAAAATAAAACTTTCAAGCATAATATATGTTGATTTATACATAATTAAAAAACAAGCCATCTAACCTTTTTTAGAAATAATTTTTTTGAAAGAATGAGCATTGAGATATTTTAAAAATACCTAATTAAATTTCAGAAACATGATTTGTGTCAGATACCTTATGTAACAGCAATAAAAATTCCATTAGTAACTGTTAACACCAATTGTACCTTTTGATCATAAAGCCTTCAAACCATTTTTACAGATATAGAATTTATATTCAATTAATTTCCACAAAAATAAGATAATATCCAACTTCTCTTTTCTTTGTTATTAAATATATATATGAAATAGTTTTTGCCCTGCCCACATAAAAGTTCTTTCACACTCATTTTCTTGAAGCAAAAAAGAAAAGGGGAAGGGAGGGAGCAGAAAAGTGGGACTGGAATGTGTCCTCTGCACAGCTAAATAGGAAAGGACAGGAAGTAGTACATTCATCAACAGATACATTTTCTCCTAAGATAAACAACTTTCTCCATCTCTTGCCCCCATCCCTTAAAATGAGTTTACCATTGGATTCCTGTTGACCACATCTTCCTGTGTTTTTCATCCTCTTGAGGAATCATAAATTTTAGACATCTCTTCAGATCCACTTTTTGGCATTTAATTTAGTTACCTTTGACTTTTCGACCAAAGAAAAGATCAAGTATTTAGAATTTAGGAGGATTTTTTTTTTTTAATAAAACTAACAGTCCATAAAGTTAAGCATACATAAACACGAGTTGCATTGATACTTTCATGTACTCTATTGACATACTCAGTGCTAAGATAGATGACTTTTGAGTAAACATTTAAATACGTATTTTCAATTGCTGTTTGCATGTATCTGTGCAATACTTCTTCTCTATCATAGGAATCTATAGTCTTTGAATTGCTTTACTTACTCTATGCTGATTCTGCAATTGTGATGGTAGTGTTTAGCTGTAACTATTAATGTAACTCAGCAAAATCACTAGTGGAGACATGAGTTACTTGAAAACCATGGTGAGATTAAAGGTTTAATACTATTTTTATGCTATGGTAACATATGTGACATGAATATTTTATTTCTTGAAATATAATGCTTTTAAAAATTTGAAAAATTCATATTGAGATACTAGTCCTTTCCACAAAGGTTAGACTTATTATGACCTATTTGTGAATAAACAATATGCAACTAAAGTTTAAGCCATGCTAATATTTTAGTACTTAAGAACAATTTAAAAGGATAGACTCATAATTTACCTTTGATATTGTTATTATGAATGGTCACTGTGACACAAAGAGCTTGAAAAAAAGATATGTTTAAATAATAGAAATCTTTATGGGTTAGATGACCTGGTATTCTTAATTTAAACTTCTAGAAAAAGGTTAAATGAAAGTGATTACTCAACTATATGAAATGAGACAATACTAAATCATAAATATTTTATACTTACATCACACACATCTTTATCTAAGAATGATAAAATGAGTAATTTGTATTTTTCTTTTATTAATAACTTAATAACAGATAAAGATCAGTGAATAAAATAAGGTTATTCTCAGTGGATACTATCTCTAATTAAATTTCCTGTCTTCATGTGACTTGTAGCCTTAACTGTGACTCTTTCTTCTACATAGCTTAATTTCAAAGTCATTCATTTGTTCTTCTATTTGTGTATAATTTGCCTGATGGTTTGACTTCAGGGCATTAAATAAAAAACAAATTTCAGTTATTTTTTTTAATAGGTAGTTAATTGGGTCATTAATTCTCTTCTAGTCTCCAAATCTAATTATTTTGAGGGTTTGTTTTTTGGTTTTACATATTATTATTATTATTTTGTAAAAAAGAAATTGTAGGAAGTCTTCGATATAAAATCACAGAAAAACCAGTACTATTTACTTTGTTTCTAAAACTTCCATACTATAATTTTATATTTGAGTTTGTCTTCATTTCTTCCTTCCCAAGAAATGTTTTAGCATATTTTAGAAACTTTTCTGTAAAAAATAGACAATAATATTTTTAAAATTTTACAAGCTTGGATATAATTGTTACCATGAAGGTAGTACATGATTAGGTCATTTATCTCTTGAGATGACATTTTGGAAAAGATATATAGACAAATGAAAATTTACAAGTGAATAATATATATATATATATATATATATATATATATATATATATATTTAGTTAGAAATTGCTATACATCTTTCCCTAATAATTTTGTAATCTTGTAAGTCACCTCTAAATCTAGTAGGGTCTTTATGATTGATTTTTATTTTTTTTGTAAATTTGTGTGATGGAAACAAAGACATGCTTAGTTAGCTATGCTTAGAGTCCACTTGGGTACTAATGATATTCTTATTCACATATTGCAACCTTTTTTTTTTTTTTTGCAGTTTTACTAAAGGGAGGAAAAAGAGAGGAAGATAAACCATTTAGAGACTGTGCAGATGTTTATCAAGCTGGTTTTAATAAAAGTGGAATCTACACTATTTATATTAATAATATGCCAGAACCCAAAAAGGTAAAACTAGAAGTATTTGTTTATGAGATGTAAAACAGATCCTAGTTGAATGACTGGCTAATCACATTGACTTGTAAGATTGTTAAACTGGAAATTACATATATATATATATACTCTCTTCTACCAGAGATGCTCTATTTCTCAGGTCCATAAAGTATGGAAACCCTATTGTATAGATATGCCCTAACCTCTGTATTGCCAATCCTTCTTCATACAAAGTTTTCTATTTGTTCTCTGCTATTCTTGGGTTGTCCCATTGTTCATAACTGTTTAGTTTTTACTAATTGCATGTCGAGGTCATATCTACCTTGAGTACATGGAGAAAAGTTAGGACCCATCTTCCAAGTCCCCAAAGCCCGGGGAGTACGCAATATCCATAGCCCAAATATTATGGAAAGGGAGCAGGGAACAATAGCTATTTCCAGACTCGCTACTTCTGTAAGGGTGAGAGAAACATATCCCATCTTAACTCATAATCTCGAAAGGATTTGCTTTTCATATTTACATAAAAGAGTGAGATGAAAGATTAGATTCATCAGTATGTTGAATGGAACCCAAAGTAAACTTCGATTTAAGCAGACACTAATCTTGCTGTCGCCTATTCTTTCTATATTCTCTCCCTCCACATATTCATTAAACCATACATCCATGCCTTTGAACCAAGGTTCCATACAATTTAATGGGCATCATTCATTGGTCAGTGACTAGTCAGGGCCATAAATTGAAGCATACAGTTTCCAATGTCGTGGTGAAGATAAACAATTGCCTAGCCAGTTATAAAATAGTGTAGAAATATAATAATAGAGACAGTATGCTTTAAGTGGAGTGTATGAAGACCTTTAAGGTGAGATCACTAAGGAAAGTGTGATGAGAGGCAAAAGCCTTGCTCTTTAGAAGCTTTCATTAGATGCCCAAGGTCTCAAAAGGATCACCTGCCCTGTCTTTGCCGTACCTAAATTACCTCTTCCATTTTCCTCATTTCCTCTGGGTCCTGTGCAACTGTTTTTGGAAGGCCTCTGCAGATTCTTCCAAGCAATGGTTGTGTGACTTTCTCACAATCAGAGTTCTATAAGACAGGAACTGTGTCTTACCATCTTTGGTTTCCTGGGACGTCATTTCTTGCACAGAGTAGGACTTCAGTAAATATGTACTGGAGTGACTGGAATGAACTAAGGAATAAATGACCTGCTGATGATAATATTAACACCCTATGTAGTATATAACAAGTTTAACTTACTCAGTCTTTCTGATTGTTAGTCTCCTTTGATAGGCCAGAGAAATTAATCCTGGAAACCAGTTTGTCCAGTGTCATGTAATTGCCAAGATAGTCTGGGCTCTAGTTCATGACTGTTCAAACTCGAGTTTCCTTTCAACTTCTGTCCCCTCTCTCCTGATTTCAAAAAGGATTAGTGGTTTAAGTTAGCTCAGTGTTTTGGCATTTTTTCCCCTTGTGCTGGGACAAATTTTTCTTCTCAAAAGAGACTTTCAGTGTTGTTCTATAACTGGGGAAGGGTGAGGGCAGAGTAAGCACTGGAGGTAGGAAATGCGCAGGCACAGTTCTATATGTTGCTAGGTCGGCCACCTACGAGGGAAGTTTGGTTTAAGTTTGGTTTCCCTTATTTCTTATTTGGAGCGTCTGTGCAAGATTTCATTAAATAATGTGCTCTATGGCTTCAAACAAAAATAAAATAGTGAAGATACAATGGCACGTTTAGGAGCAAGGAGATAAGGGCATCTTATTGTAAAGAGGAGACTTTTGGATATTGTAATATTAAACTTCAGCTTAAATCCAACTCACAGACACAACATGTATACATATCACACATATAGCATGTGGAGTATACGAGAAACTGTCCCAAAGGAAGCAGGAGCTAAAATAAATACTCTCTGAACTTTATGTGCAGTACTGATCAAGTCCTGAAAGAACCCTAAACGATTATCAAATTTATTAGAGTTTGTAGCTTGACTATAAAGTTAACTAAAAATATTAAGTGACCCTCTTTTTAAACCTAAAAAGTTTGGTAGCAAACTTTGTTTTAAATCCCTTGTTACAATCACATTATAGGAACAAATATTGTATGAATCTCTTCAGAGGAATTCAGAAGCTGATTAATACAATAGTTTGAATGTATTGAATACTTATAGTTTTTCCAGTCTTGTGTTAAGTTATTCTCTCACTTAGTATTTTCAACAATCTTATGAGATGGATGCTCCTCTTATTCCTGTTTTAGAAAAATAATTTGTCCAAATCATATTGGTCATACATACATACACTGGCTCTGAAACAAAAAATCTGATTCTAGACTGCACCATCTTAACCAGTGGGCTAAACAGGGCAGTTATTTATATTAATGATGACTGATGTTGCGCCATGGGTAATTTTTTGATATGAAACTATTGCCCCATGAAGCAGTAAGCACATGTGACATATGAGGGACACAGGCTAAGGCTTACTATTAGAAATGAGGTAAATTGATTCATATTTTGATCACAATGTTTCTCAATTTCTACATCCTTTAATTTCATTTTCTACTGTGATTTTGAAATAAATAACTAGTATTATCTTAATCCTTAAAATATGCTAGAAAAATTCATCCTTAGTACTTTCATTCTCCCAGTAAACAGCATTGCAGATATAAAGTTTGGTGTTACCGTAGCCTTGCTTAGCAAAAGCTTTGCCCATTATAATGCTTTCAGAAGTTCCAGCAAGCATAAAAAACTCAAGGCAAGTATATAAAAAAACATAACAAAATGCCCTAATATGTATGACTTGGAATATGAACCAATCAGTAAAATTAGGCTAATTAAGACAACCAACAAAAACTATTAACAACAATTACTTATCTTTTAAGCAGAGCTAAATTGCAAATATAACAGAATTGTTACTTATGGTTTTCACTGATATTGTTCCATGCTAAAAATAAAATATCCCCCAAAATTAGAAGAGTGTTGTATTTTCAAATGTAATGTGGAAGCCCAAGGTAGTTTTCTAGGACTATTTAACGTTTCAAGTAAATACGAAACGAGAATTAGCTCTTTTACATATCTGGTTTTTGCTTTCATATTAATGGCCTGTGGTTATTTTCTTCTCTGAATTCCCTTCAATGCATAATAGAAAGAAACAGGAATTTTTCCTTTCATTTCATGAGTTTCTAAAACCAAATGCCCTATAGCAGTTTAATTCCGTCCAAAAAAACAAACCATTAAATCATAATTCTTCTTCTTGTAAAATGTTAAAAATTTGTTTCTGAACTCATAATTCTCCTAATTCTTGGAAAAGAACTGTAACCAGTGTGTTGAACCTTTTTCATTTCTGGTTATGGAAAAATAATTAATGTCCACAAGTCTAGTCATTTCAACTTGTATGGAGCATAAAAGCATAAAAACTATGTGAATCATATTTCTCCTTTCTGTTTGGGTTTAAATCTCTGTATTATGTTAAAAGGTGTTTAATGCTTGAAAGCTTTGACCTGGCCTGGGATGGGAGCCAGTTCAATCTTTTCTTGGATAGAGTTAAGCCCAAGTCAGATGATCAATAAATACAACAGGATAGTAAATGTAGTGGGGCCTTGGACGTCGCCAGATAGCACAGACCACACAACATTGGCAAATGAACTCTTCAGAGTCTTTCTATGACTCAAATCTTTCTGAAACAAGTCATCTATTTTCTTGAACTTCCTTCATCTGTTAAACATAGGCTTTTAAATTTTCATCCAACTAGAAGCAATGACATTTTTATTTTTTTTACTAGAGTAAATCTAACTTCTTAAATAGACATATAATAAAGAGTAACAAGCCAGCCAGGTGGCCTGGTGGTTAAGACAACTGGATCCCACATGGTCAACTGTATGGTTTGAATTCTGAACTTGGTTGCTTGAATAATACACCAGGGGTGTGCACATGCATGCCCCAAATCCCAAGAGAATGGAGAAGACGTGATTGCAATGTGGTCATCCCCTCTGAAGAGTACTTTCTCATTTTCTCTCTCTGTCTCTGTCTCTGGCAAGCACATGCACTCTATAGAAAATTTAATAAAAAAGTAATCTGCATAAAGATTAGTGATGCCAATATTATTAACTAGAAGCTGTTAAGTATAATCATAAAGACAATTTATTAGACTTCTATGTACTTTGGCTTTATATATTCTCTGGTATTCATACTAAATTATAAATAATACAAACTATATTCAGTGTTGTATATAATATACTACAGCTTATGAAATATTTTATCATATGCATATATAATATGTGGACTATAAGTACATATTATTTCATCTGTAAAATATACCTAAGAGATGATGCTTACGACAGTACTTGCTATGCACTAAACATTATTCTAAAAACATTGCAAGCATTGACTCATGTAATCTTCGTGAAGATCTAAGAGGTAGATAAAGGAAGCAGAAGTGGGATTGGAATCCAGGCAGTCCAGCACCCAAGTCTGTTCCCTGACCCAATGTGTCATTCATCCTGAGTATTCCACAAATGGCAGCTCTCGTCACTTATGGAGTCCTGATACTTTATGAAGTGTTAGGTATGATTCCTCCAATTCTGTGCACCTTAGCTCCATCCCAGTAGTCTACCTGGGTAATGTCTGTGTCCTCATGAAGCTTGGCCTTCTCTGAGCCTCTACCAAAGAAGCACTCTCACCATTTTTTTTTTTTTTTTTTTTTAGAGATTTTTACTATAGGGCATGTGGGCTAGCCAGAAAGGCAGAGAGAGACAGAGTGACAGAAAACAAGAAATCACCACCCCAGGTGGGATGGCCACGCAGAAATCCCTTTTCCACCATTCTCCTCTTGGGATCTTGGGTAGCAAGGACACGCACCCCGCGTTTAAGCCACCACGTCCGAGACTCGAACCGTGGTGGACTACATGGGAGTCCAGCAACATAGCCATTACACCAACTGCTGGTCCCCTAGCACTCTCAGCATATCTTAACATTTATAAGTCACTGAATGCCTCTGTCGTGAAGAAAAGTTGTATGTTTTTTGTTTGTTTGTTTTTTGTTTTTTTAATTTGTGAGTGATTTTAAAACTAAGTACATAGAGCTTTATAAGATAGATAACAGTTAAAACAAACAAACTGTACAGCATACTTTTCTCTTCATACTCTATCAGTGTATTGATTCCTGTCCCTCAGTATGTAAGCAGACTTTAGAGCTTTGCAAAGAGCGTTTGGCAAGTTTCCAGACAATCAGTGTACATTAGAAAATCAAATCTGTAAAACAGAAGAAGAAAAAAAGAAGAAGAAGAAAAGAAAAGCTATTCTGGATTAACCGGTCCAGATGGATAAAACTGAGAATCTAGACATTTAGTTTCCCCTAGCAAAATGTTCCCTGATGTCTCCATTTCCCCTTACTCTGATTTAAACTTTACAAGGTGAGTTCCACAGTGGCCATTTCTCTGGAATAGCCATCTATGCCCTTTTCTAACTCTCCTGTCTGATTATAGTCTCACAGGAAGCCTGAAATCTTTCTGGCCAAGGTCACTAATGGTTTCTTCATCTCAAATTTAAGTGTATATTTTCTTAATCTGTATTTTTTTCTTGGATATTTAAAGATTTTTGCTGTAAATTTACAATATATAAGTGTATAAATGTATGGATTAAGTTAATACCTCTTCTAATTTATGAGAAAAATTATAACATAACTCTGTACCCCATAGGCCAAAACATTTTATTATGTTAATTACCTCCCCAACTCAAAATCTATCACCAGCTCTTTGTATTCTATTAATTAGGTTTCCCTATTTTATCTTTATTGCATCTCTATTTATTCAACAAACATTTATTTCATACCTTCAATAGGTGAGGCATTGCTCTAGGCAAATGGGAACAGCACCAAATAAAACAAATCACTCCATCTCAAGCGGTCTGCTGTATTTTATCTTGAGCAATTGCTCACTAAAGCCCATTTATGGGCCCTCCTGTCTGTCTGTCTGTCTCTCTCTCGCTCTCTCTCTCTCTCATGCACACATGTCCCTTACATTTTTCTTTTTCTTTATTCTTTAAATAACACATCCATCTTCATGCTCTCAGCTGCTATTTTTAAGTGGATTATTCACAATAATTTTGAAATTGATGGACATGGGATTCTAATCATGAATCCAGTTCAAAACCTGAATTCAGTACTTACATATTAACTATTGATAAGTTACTAATGTACTCTAAACCTCAATGTTTTAACAGTAAAATGGAAATAAAAAATGGTACTTATTTCATAGGGTGGTTGTGAGATTTAGTTAGAAAATGAAAGAAAAGGGTTTGCATTATCTGGCACCTCATAAGGAGGACATTGTTATTGTCAATTCCTTTCTTATTCCTTATTCTCTAAGGCATATTTTTATTCTTGGTCTACCTGCAGTAGATCATCTATCATAGCTGATACACTCCCCTTTTGGATGTCTATGCCTTTTGATTACTCTGTGTCCACAACCACACATCATCATTTTCTTCTCTCACATGTTAGTTCTCTTTCTTAAAGTTCTCCTTTAGATCATTGTCTCTATCATTCTTCAGGTCACTGAAGTTGAACATTGTGGATTCCAGTTTCTCCTTCTTCTTACAGGAGTAGTTACTATTGAAATTCTGAGGCATTTTAAGGCCAAGATCTTCCATGTTTTATTAATCATAATATTCCCTGTTATAACACAGAATCAAGGGCCAAGAATGCTTGCTGAGTGAAAATACAAGTGAGTGAATGGATTAGAATTAAGGAGGATGAAAGAGTAGCTGGAGGTTATTTTCAGAGAAAAAGAAAAGGTATGGAAAGATGAAAGGATTAATGGGGGGAACCTTGGAATGTGGAGAGGAACTTCACATTTATAATCTTGGAGGTGAGTCAATTCCTAGGGATAATGAAGACATACGGACTGGGTGGTGGTTGTGAAAGCAGAGGGAGAGCCCTTGGGAGTGAAGTTGTCCTCCTCCGTATGTTCCCAAATAAGCATGTGAATCTTAGTGACTTTCACTCGGAGGAAGTAATGGACAATTTGTCCTCTGAGTGACAGTTCTTGCCATTGCTTTCATACCCTTTAGCCACTTGTGTTCCAAGTATAATGCCTCAGAGAAAATGCTTGAGGTCTTTCCTTTAATCAGAGCTCCACTGATTCTATACAGCCTGCCTGCCACTACTGCATCACATTGACACCTTTAGCCCACCTTCAAAATATTTCAGTACTCAATTGCTGGGGGAATGGCATTCCTCGTAGCTGAGCCCTTGAATAATCAATCTGCCACATTCATGTTACATCCATTACATTGATTGCTCTCCAAAGATAATCCCATTACAGATACGTTTCTTTCTTGGGTGGACTCTGGGGAAAATTTCTAAATAAATACTATAGTATTTAATATAATTGAAATTAGCATAAGTTTTTGAAAGATTTGGATAACTTTTCCACATGGGAAAGAAATGCTTGTCACAGTCAGAAGGAATACTGTATGTCATGTTCTCTCCTTATTGTTCCTGACTAAAATTTAAGCAGATAATGTGTTCTCCATATGCTGAGGACCAAATTTTGCATTTAATGTAATACTGAATAATCAAGAATAACTATTGTAATGTGTAAATGTATTGGAGTTAATATGTGATAAAACATGGAATAGTTAATTATATGTGGTGCTTTCAAAAATTATTTTTCCAAAACTTTTATTCTCATTATATTGCCATTATATTTTAATCAAAGACTTACAAATTCTGAGTCTTATATTTGGCAATAAAGTGGTCTGTAATTTTGGAAACTTTAGTAGCATTTTTAAAATGGGAACATATGCAAGTGCCTATTTCCCTCTAATAACAAATATTTAAAAAAATATTTATTATTCTGAGACTGAGATTATTAATGTTCAGATGACTGATTTAAGTTTTTACAAACAATTTATGTATCATTGATGGAATTTAATCAGAAATAACTCAAAAGAATCATGGGAAGAAATAACCCATGTGTCTAACATTTTCCCACAGAGTAAGTTTCTTTTTTCTATAGGCATAGCCATTTTATTTCTCTTTGCAAATATATCAGATATGTATTTCTCTAAAAATAGACCTACGTTTCACTTGATTTTATCTTGCCTTTGTCTGTCAGGTATTTTGCAATATGGATCTTAATGGAGGAGGTTGGACTGTAATTCAACATCGTGAAGATGGAAGTCTGGATTTCCAAAGAAGCTGGAAGGAATATAAAATGGTAAGATTGATGTTTTTATCATGAGGTTATCTTTGCTAATACTATATGATAAACCTTTGCATTTTTAGATGTTTTTGAATTATTTTAAATATCAAATGATACATTAGTGGTATTATTTTCATTAGACACAAAACACTCATAAATCACTTTGATAAATGGTTTCCATGTGTGCATCAGGAAAACAAATTGCATTACAGAAATGATCTGGTGAACTGTTATGTACTATCCAAATTTGTTCCTGGTTGAATAAAGATGGAAGAAGCTAGAATTAAGACCTATCTGTATTCATGAGCCAGGACATGGGAGGTGTGCAGGGCTGTGGGTTCTAGCAGTGGCCACACTCACATGGCTGGAAGCTGTTCCTGGCTGAGAAATCCACACCACTTTTCCATGTGGCTAGAATGGGCTTTTCCCAGTATGGTAATCCAGGCTTGTCAGACGTCTTATGTAATAGTTGGCTTCCCCTAAACACAGAAGTAGAAACTTCCACACCTTTTTAAGAAATGGCATAGTGCCAGACCAGCAGTTAGCGTAATAGCTATGTCACCAGACTCCCATGTAGTCAACCATGGTTTGAGTCCCAGACCCGGTGGCTTAAACTCATGCTGGGCACGTGTGCATATGTGCCCAAGATCCCGAGAGGAGAATAGAAGAGAAGAAATTATGGCGTGGCCATCCCCCCTAGGGGGTGATTTCTCATCTTCTGTTTTTCCTGTCTCTCTCTATCTTTCTGGCGAATGCACACGCCCTGTAGCAAAAACCTCTCCAAAATAAAAGAAAAAAGCAATTGCACAGTGCTAGTTCCACCTGTATCCTATTGGCTAAAGTTGATCCTAGGACCAGTCAAGTTTCAGGGCATACACAAGGGTATGAATTGTGAGTCATGGTTAGTCGGGATTTCTGAAATAACAGGCATCATCATCACCGTTATTATCGTAGCTAACTTTTCAATACTTAATGTGTACTAGTCCTGTACATAAATTCTTAACTAATTTTTCATATCAAACCTATTAGTTAATATTGTTCTTGCTTTAAGAGGAAACTGAAAGCAGGGACATTGATTTGTCCAAGATAATACAGTAGGTACTTGAAATGATTCATAACCCAATGATCACATGGTCAATGCAAACAATATTAAGTATTAACAGAATGTCAAGGTATAGTAGTGGAGGAGGATTTTCATTTATAGAATAATATTCATTCTTTTGTATCTTTAATTTCTGGCTCATTCCCTCCTTGACTTTCTAACAAATTATCCTCTCAAAAGATAAAACCATAATAAGAAGGCTGCACTAGCTTAAGTTGTATGTTATTTTTATAGATATTGTGTAAAGTCTATGGTTGGTTGCCAGCCTCTTTGCACAGTGGTTAAGTGCATTGTGGAGGGATCTGGATCCCATAGGACAAACCACAGTTTGAATGCCACACCCCATGGTTTGAGAAACATGTTGGACTTCTGCATGTGCCCCAAATCCTGATGGGATGGCGAAAGGAGGAAGAAGGATTGCAGTATCACCAGACCCATAGGGGTATGCTGTCTCTCTCTTTTCTCCCTCCCTCCTTCCCTCTCTATCTCTCTCTGGTGAGCACATGTGTTCTCTGACAATTAAAAATAAAAGAGAGAGTATATGCAAATTCTTAAAAGTGGTGGGCGGGGCGGGGGACAGCTCATGCACAGCAGTGACGCCTAATGTATAGGGAGCCAGATCCCACATGGCTAATGGTGGTTTGAATCCCAGCCCTGGTGGCTTGAGAAACACGCCAGGTGCATGTATGCGCATATGCCAAATGCTGACAGGATAGAGAAATGGAATAAAAGGGATTATGGTATAATCATGCTCCATTGTGATTTTCTTTCTCCCTCTCTTTTCCTCTTTCTCTCTCTCTCTTTCTCTTTCTCTCTTTTCCTCTTTGGTGAGCACACACACACCCTGGCAATTCACATGTATACACACACATATAAAATTAACTGAGAAGCTATAGGATAAAGGTGAATAAAATGACTTAATAACCTAGTGTTTGAAAGATAGAAAGATATATTTGGATAAGATTGTTTTGTGTTACTAGCTACTAAAAAAAAGATTAACATGTTCAGTCTATGTTAATAATTTTTGTTTCACAAAACATGCTAAACTCACTGGTGTCTGCCAATATGGTTTTATCAAGAAAATGATTTTCATCCTGGATGTTTCAAATAAGTGAACTTATCCTGGGTTTATAAGCAGGAAGAGAAGAATGTAGAAATAATTTTCTAGAGCAAATGAGTAACTACTGCTTTTTTAACAGAGAGAAAAAAAGAATTAGACATAAATTATCACTATCACTATTTTAATTAACTGGATACTGGTATGTAGTACTACAGTCCGCTATTCAAACTGTGGTCCAGGGACCAGCAACATTAACATCGTCTGTGAGTTTATCAGAAACATAAAATCTCAAGCTCTGTCTCGGACTTACTAAATTAGAATCTTCATGCTAGCACTGCTTTAGAGGGAAATTTTATGATGAGTGGAGAAACATTCCAGACAGGCACTTTGGCTAAACACGAATAAAACTCTCTAATGATTAATTCTTTTTTTTTTTATGTGGAATGGACTTCCTCTTAAGTGGTAAATTCTTCCCCTCTTCAGTGGCAACACTCAACAGAATGTAGATCATCATCTTTCCGAATTATTATGGAGAATTAAAGTGTTGGTTTAGGTTCTAAGGCCTCCTTCTGCCCATATGATTCAAAAAAACACCTGGGGGAGAAGGATTATGGCATTATATAAATCCTGAAAGAGGGTTTTGAATTACGTCTAAACTAATAGTTCAGATCTTTACACTGCTTTTTGAAGTGGAGTGATTTTTGACAAATCATTTAACCCCCTCCTTAACTTCTTTACTTGTCGAAAAGCAACAGTGACAATGTGACACCTGCTACACAGGGACATTATGAGGGTTAGAAATAATATAAGCAAAGCACTTTGGCACACTGAATTTTCAATAAACAGTAGTAATTATTATTATCCAAGATTAAAACATCAAAGACTGAAAAAAATGTTTACCTAACTCAGCCAAAAGAATTTTGCAAACCACCTTAACTCATGATTCTGTCCATCACTGGAATAGAATGTGAAGAAGTCATCTGAGAAAAAGAATTTAGATATCAAGTCAGGCAAGTATGAAATGCCTTGTTACTAAACTAATGATAACAGAAAAATGAATATAAAGTTGTCATCACAGTGACTTTCCAAGATGGTGAATTACTAGCTGTAAACAGCTGCTCCTTGGCAAGCTAGGCACGTTAAGTAGGAGATACTGACTTGTCAAGTATGGAATCAGTTGGTGTCTTGTAAGTGTTTACCAATGCTATCTAATTTTATCTAACTCTTTTTTATTATTATTGGAGCAAGATGAAAATTTTTTAATATTTCATTTTATAGAATTTCTCCCTCCCCTCCTTTTTAAATAAAAAAAGACTATCATGCTTTATTCACAGTCGAAAAATTCATCCACCAAACATCAATTCTAAATGATCAGAATATAAGAAAAGCTCCAAAATTCTGAAACATTCTGACAAAAATGGGTCTGAAGACTCTTTTATTTTTTAGTTAAAAGAATATATTATATATTACAGATTGGTTAAGTTTTATCGAAATACAGGAAAGAAAGTGTTTCTGTTCTTTCTTCAAGAGCTTTTCTCTCACATAAAGACAAAATAAAGACTTCACCAAGAATAGATAGAGACTTCTTATACCAATTCTTATCAGTCACATCCACTTCTAGTCCCTGCATTTGAAGAATTAGCTGCTCTATTCTCCAGCTTGGAATACATCCTTTGGGAAAACAAGAACTTCTTGGCATACGCCACTTCCTCCTCAGTCCTCACCAATCTGGGGTCTTCCTTGTGCATGTAGTGTAGAAATGATGTTTTATCCCTCCTTCCTTTTTGCCTTTTCTCCATTCTTTCATTCTGACTGATTAATATCCAGAGGCTTTCTCTTACCTAAGATTTCCAGAACAATATGGTAAACCTATCAACATATGAAATAACACATATATATTATATATCACCATTATTATTTTTAAACTTCTCTCAACATGGAAGATTTGCAGTTTATTTGATTTCTAACATTGGCTTTAAGCCTACAAATGTCTTTTTACCTGAGGTTTGTTTTCACTTAAACTTCCTTATGAGTAGATTCAGCAAAATCTGGTTTATGGATTTGTGAAGATGTTCCCTGAGAGAGAAATCTGGAATAAACTTTTTAATGAGGCACTTAAGGAACTATATTAACTCCTTCCAGCCATAAGAGCACCATTCAGTAGCCTCTAGCAGTAACATTTATCAGCAGTACTTTTGCATGTAAAGCCCAGTGAAGCTAGAAGTCTCACTTAAGTGGCCTAACTTTATAGTAGGCAGTGGCTAATGCCCTGGAGACAAGCTTGCTTTGTTTTGAAAACAATTACCTCCATAAACAGAGCTTCCAATGGACACACAGATTGCAGTCTGAGCATCTTACCTTTTGAACGTTTTTTTCTGAAAAGAAATTAAGAGCACATTTTAACTGCATTTTAACATCTTCAGATTAAAAAGAAAAAAATACAAAAGACAATTTAAGTTTTGAAATACGTAATTCCTTTATCTTTTTTGATCTGAGTGTCTCAGCAATTGGAAGAGATGTATATAATTTAATTGTGTATTAAAGCAATTTTGGAAAGTAAAAGCTCAGGAACATGGACTTATCTGTTTTCTTCAATAATTTGTATGAAAAAAAAAAAAGACAGATGAAACCCATAGGATATATGGACTGTGTCTGCTTTCAATTTTGCTTTCTCTATTAAAAAGTCAACACTTCCTGTGAGCATTATCAGACAAATGAAGTATCAAAGATAATTATGTTATTACCTTGGAAAGGCAAAAACCAAAATCGTTCTGCAAGCTTGGCAAAAACTAATGAATGCTGGTCTTTCCATTTCATGCTTTTTTGAGGAAAATGTGCCTTCTTAGGCCAATTTTAAGTCAGTATTGGTTTAGGAAAGTCCAGTGTCTGCTTTTTCCTTTGATAAAAGAACTAGAGGAGAAAAAACATCAACTAATGATATATTGTAATTATGATTATCAAAATTTTCCATGTGAATATGATTGACTTATTAAATATAGTATTAGTTTTCATGACAATATATAGCATACCATCCTTGGATTTTATTCATGAATAGAAGAAATTCTATTTTTATTACTGTTGTTTATTCATTCATTACTCCTTTTCCAATATTAGTGAAGAACTTTGTTAAAGCCATTGGTTTTATTTTTAAAATAAAATGATTACTGGCTATTTGAGGTAAAATATAGACCCGTGGTAAACATTACAGGCAATAATGTGTAAAACTATTTTAAGGGATGTGCATTGACTATCTCCATTTGTTAGGCCCGAATATGAATTTTTTTTTCAAAAAATGTTTCATATTACATAATCAAAACTTACCTTTCCCTATGGAGCTCAACTTGAAGGTGAGTTTTTTTGGGCCTACATTTTCTTCATGTATTCCATGTATTTTAGATAATATGATCTGATTAATGTATTCTTTCTAATTTGTACTAGGTATAGCCTTTCTACCTCACATCTATATGGTTCTCCACCTTTGATTCATAGCAAACTTACCTGTGAAACCTTTTCAATATATATATATCTAAGTCCACCCCAAACACATTTGATCAGGATTTCCATGGGAAAATTAAAACATCTATATTTTTGAAAAGGTATAAGACCTTAAAAATTACCTCTTTTTAGACCCTAAAACTTACAAGTTATAGAGAAAAAGGGATTCAAAGAAATATGACCAACGGAGAGTAGGAGACAAGTATTTTGAAGTATTAGGAAATAGCAGTAAGAATAAGAAGATAGTTTATGCTTTCATTTGTTACGATAGTTTAGTACCAATGAAATCAAGTTGTTTTCCTTTTGTATTTACTGATTAATATCTGATATTAAAATGACAATACATGTGTGTAAACCAATACTTAGGCATAACAATACATTAATCGTTAGCAGCTAAAATCTTTTTAATTATTTCAATAACCCCTTATTAATTTTCAGATTCAGATCAGACTCTGGATTGTTTTTGTTTTCTTTCTCATACAGAGTAAAAATAATCTGCATACCTTCAAATAGCTCACAGCCTTATGGAAGACAGGCAACTAAACACAACATTACTGTGTATTAATATTTTCTAGCTATAATAGCAGCACTAGATTTTCGTTAAGTGCTTTTTTGTATATCAACACTCAAATATGTACTTTTGACATGGTCTCATTTTATTCTCACAACAGTGTGTGAAAATAATGTTTTATTTGTGTTGGTTTTAAATGTGCTACAGGACACGTGTGCATACTAGAAAGATGGGGTGAGGAATGAGAAAGCAACCCCCGGGGTGATGGCCATGCTACAATCCTTTCTCCATTCTCCTCTCAGGATTTTGGTCACGTACTCACATACCCCAGCATGTCTTTCAAGCCACCAAGTTCAGGACTTCAACTGCAAAGTCAGTCATGAGGGGTTCAGCTACCTTAAACACCACATCATTGATTGGCCTGGAAATAATGTTTTTAATTCCTAATTGCAGATAAGGAAACCGAGTCTCAGAAGTAAAATAGAAGGTTTCACAGGAAATATGTGGCAAAAAAGGGTATTTAAATTAAAGCTGGAATAAAGGATGAAGAATATTTCATCTAACCTGAGCCTTTGTTCCTATGTATCAGATTGTGCCTTATAAGCTGTTTAGTAGACAGTTCACTAATGTGGGAACTCATTTCTCCTTGTGTTGAGTACTTTTTATCTTTAGGATAAAATAGAGATGTTTCTGCATCACTAGTCTTGGCTATTAGGGGGTTTCCTCCCTACACTCTCTAACAACCATTTTGATTCATTGCAGTTGGGGTCAAATAGTTTGCTTCCACAATTGAGTATATTTGTATAATTTTTTGAGGAGGTGCAAGAAATAAAATTTTGGTTTCCAAATGCAAATTTTAATACTTTATATTCAGTTACTTCTTCCTGAAAAAAAGATAAAGCAAATGTTTTAGGAAAAGATATTTTTTATCTCTACTTAGGAAACATGCACGCTTACATGCCAGGACAGGGATGGAGGTTCTTACAGGAATGACACTAGTGCTTGTTCATTTCTGAGGCTCGCCCAAGATCACTACACTGTTCCCTGGGGACGCTGGGGAGTTTTATTCACACAGTGCTTTCAACAACATGGAAATATGTGACCTAAAACTTAACACTTCATCATTCCCAGTCTTTGTTTTTTCATATTTAGTGCAATTGTTGAATCCCTTTAAATGACTACACAGAAAAGGGAATCATCAAATGTTTAGAGGGACAGTCTTGACATTTCTTAGCTGAGAAGAAATGCAAGGACAATCCCAGTAAGTAATCTTTCCTTTTTTTTTTTTTTTTTTTTTTCTTCTCTGGGGCTGCCACAATGAAGAAAGTACTAATTCTTTGACTTTCAGCCCCTGTAACTTTCTCTTTTGCTTAGATATTGGAGAAGGTAAGCTTTGCTCCTCTCCTTGATATGTTGCACCAGCTGCCATAGAATGTGTAAAATTCTTACCATATCCAAAATTGCTCTACTATTTCCTTTTGCAAAGTGTGACTTGAACATCTTAGAAACAGAAAGCAAGGAGTCAACTGCTGGCAGATGGTCTTCAGAGGAAATTATATGAACCAAAGGTGTTTGGTTAATGAAAAAACTAAGTCACATGGAGGAAATGAAGGAATAACTACTTCATTTTTATTTCTAAACATGAAAATATACACTTATTTACTCTTTCTTTCTTTTTCTTTTTCTTTTTAGATTATTGTCGTAGGGTGCTCGCTTGAGGGAGACAGAGAGAAATAAAAAGAGAGGGAAAATCAGAAATCACACCTAGGGGGGATGGCTGTGCTGCAGTCACTTCTCCTCCATTGTACTCTAGGGATTTGGGGCACACACACACATGCTCAGTGTGGTTTTCAATCTGTGGGTTTGAGGACTATGCAGCTAGCCATGTGGGATCCAGTGCCTTAACCACCACACCATATGCTGACCCTATTTCCCATTTTTAATGTAGAGCCTACGCCTAGAATTCTAGATCAGTGATTCTTTCATAAAACTTTCCTACAGAAGGGACCAGCAGTGAGCATAATAGCTATGTCACTAAACTCCCATGTAGCCAACCGTGGTTCGAGTCCTGGACGCGGTGGCTTAAACTCACACCGGGCGCATGTGTGTGCGTGCCCAAGATCCTGAGAGGAGAAAGGAGGAGAAGGGATTGTGGTGTGTCCATCCCCCCGGGGGGTGAGTTCTCAGTTTCTATCTCTCTGTGTCTCTCTGTCTTTCTAGCAAAAACCTCTCCAAAAAAAAAAAAAAAAAAGACAAAAAAAAACTTTCCTACAGGAAAATGCATCCAAACATTAGTTTCCGTTTTTTGAAAAAGCAAACAGTGCATAAAGATGTATGCAAAGCAATCTAACTTAAAATTCCTGTAAAATTTTATTATTTTCTCAACAATATGTATTTCAAAAGTATTTTTTCAGTGATTTGCTTTTATTAAATGAACCTAGATGTTTAAAGTAGGTTTTACTGAAGGAAAAAACCAACTATCTTCTCTGCTTAATGTTCCATTTATTTATATAACATAAATATTATCATTATAATAAAAGACCTAGCATAACTGAGTTTCATACCAAACACCATTGCCTTTGATAAGTAACTGAGTTGGCAGAAGTGGTAGTAAACCACTGTATTTAATACAGTTTTAATATTCTTTGGACATCAATATATTTTAAAGAAGGAATGAAGAACTTTGATTCATTTCTTAAGTAGGTTAAAAGAGATGGCAGTTAAGAAAACTTCTGTAGTTATAATTCTATAAAATTATAAGACATTAAGTTTTAAAGGAAGCAAAGGCTTTCTAAATTTTATCATCTGTATTGAGAAAACAGGAAATACTATAGTTGTTTTAGTATTTCCCTCATACTTTTTTTTTTTTTTTTTGGAGAGGTTTTTGCTATAGGGAGCGTGAGCTTGCCAGAGAGACAGAGAGACAGAGAGACAGAAAGCAAGAATCACCCCCTAGGGGGGATGGTCACACCACAATCTCTTCTCCTCCATTCTCCTCTCGGGCTCTTGGGCATGCATGCATACGCACTCGGTGTGAGTTTAAGCCACTGAGTCTGGGACTTGAACCACGGTCGACTACATAGGAGTCCAGTGACACAGCCATTACACCAACTGCTGGTCCTCCCTCATACTTCTTAATATAAATAAAATAAAACTTTATTAACAAGTTTCTCGACCAGAATTTATTACTTCATCAAATATCAGAATATATATGTGGTTACTATAGCAATCCTCCAAATATTAATCTGCATGAGGCAAGTTGAGGGTTATTCAGATGCAGAAATTTATGTGGTTTGCTCTCAAATATTTTGATTCAGTGTAGAGTGAAGAATTTTTGCTTCAACCAGAGCTCCAGAAATTATGATTCAATAAGTGTCATTAAGAAACACTGAGACTCAGCCATAGTGTCTCTGTAAGAACTGTTGTTTTAAGGCTATTTCTTTGTATGTTATGGCAAAGTGCTGTGTGTGTGGGGGGGGAGGGGCGTGCGTTCCCATCCCCCTTCCTTCTCCTTCTTCTTTACTTTCTGCCTTCCTCACTTCCTCTCATCTAGCCTCCTCTCCACCCACTCTCCTTTCCTTTCTCTCTTTTACTTTGAACTGCAATGAATACTTACTAGTTGTCCAGTGCTTTGCGAATTTTCCCCTAGCTTTTGAGGATCCACAGAAATAACACAGCTTTTATCATTGGTCTGTTCTTTAACACAAACACATAGATCAGGAATTACATTGAACTTCAAGTCTTACCTGGAAGTACTTTCTGAGGTAAGTACAAACACCTAAAATCTTGAATGCCAGCAGTTTTTCTAAGCTTCTTTATATTCCTACTACAAACATCTCCAACATTAAAAGTTGGCTTTCTTTTGAAGACCTTTTTTTTTTTTCTTTTAATCTCGTCAAAGAAATGATTTTTAATACTTACTAACCAGGACTGGAACTGCTTCATAAAAACAGAGCCATAATGAGATTCAGATGCAAAGCAGTAGCTAGGTTCGCTCACTAGCTCTTACAAGTAAGCCTTTTGGTTCAAAATCTAAATCCGTGAAGCATTATTAATGATTATAGGGTTTTTTTATTAATTTTTTTAAAAAACACTAAAGCTGCAAAATTTAAGGGTCTGGGGTCAGCCGTTGGTTCAACTGTAAAATGTTATGCTGTGTGAAGCAGACTCACTTTAGAAAGTTCCGAGTGCAACCTGTAGACTACACTGAGTAAGCCAGGCATACAATGATCAATTATTTGGGGCTGGCTGAAGCTGGGGTGGGATTGCGGCATCGAGACTCTACCTGGGGGCTGTGGCTCTCTCTCAGTGTCTGTCTCTCTCACTCATGGAAGAAACCAATGAATAAACTTAAAAAAAGAGTCAGACCTAGTACAGTACTCTAGAAGGTTATTATTGGAGCACAATTGGACTCCTGAATAATAAAAACAGTAATAATATTGTTAAATAATTTGAATGATATCACCCTGATAGTATTTATCAAAAAATGTTTGAATTATGTTCAAATATTTTATTAACTAGTATTTTATAACATTTTCAAAAAGCAACTTTGTTTTGGAGAGGTTCCAGCCATAGGGCACGTGCACAGAAAAACAGAGAGAGTCAGAGAGACAGAAAATGAGAAGTCACCCCCAGGGGTGATGGCCACACCGCAATCCCTTCTCCTCCATTCTCCCCTCGGGATCCTGGGCACACACGCACACGTGCCCAGCATGAGTTTAAGCCCAGGTCTGGGACTAGGACTGTGGTTGACTACATGGGAGTCCAGCAAGATAGCCATTACACTAACTGCTGGTCCCTCAAAAAGAAACTTTGATTTGAGGAGTATTTTCTGACTAAACATCTTAACTGGATTCATTTAATTAAGACTGTCTCATCTGCACAGATTTGAATAAGATTTTACTTTAGTAAGACTTAGATATATACTGAGTATTTTAGGATACTAATTCTAATGCAGTAATTTAACAGGCTACAGAAAAAAAAAAAAATACGTGTACAAGAAGACCAGATGAGAAATTATTGGCATTATTCACATGTAAGATAAGAGCTGAACTAGAATGAACAGGAAACTGCTTAAGGCTTTTCAAATGGCAGGTCAACTGACTAGTGGATCAAGATTTGAAGGAAAATGAATTCAGTTCCATTTGTGATTTCAAGTTAAGGTAAACTAGAGAATGGTGCCACTGAAATATTGGATTGTGGAAAAAACAAACAAAACCCTCAGCAGACAAAAATGAAAAGTTATCTGTTGATTATAATGTATATGGTAATGTCTTTGACTTGACTAATATGCACTGTATTCATGCTGGGAAAAACCATGTTGCACACTATAAAGGTGTACAATGATACAATAAAAGTTATATATAAAAGTTAAAAAATAAGAAAAGAATTAGACACAAGCCTTGAGGGAGACAAACAAACTGGATGATTGGAAAAGTCATGACACATTTTTACATAGAAAAACATAAAATTTGTCATGACTTTTCTGATGACCCAATAGAAGAGAAGCAGTGAAATAAATCAGTAATTAGGGGAAAAAAGTGTGCAAAAATGTGAAAAATTCCTTTACTTTCAAGTATTTTTAAAAATTGTTTCTTAGCAAATATTAATAGATGGATGTTGAATGTGAGAGATTCTAAAGTAACAACTGCATGTCTATCATCTTTCCCAGGGTTTTGGAAATCCCTCTGGTGAATGTTGGCTGGGGAATGAGTTTATTTTTGCCATAACCAGTCAGAGGCAGTACACACTAAGAATTGAGCTGATGGACTGGGAAGGAAACCGAGCCTATTCACAGTACGACAGATTCCACATAGGAAATGAAAAGCAGAACTATAGGTAAGTTGTGTTTTAGTGTCAACCACATCTACCTTTGACCTAGCTGCTGAAAAGTCTTAGTAGAAAAAGTGTGAAAAAAAAGAAATGATGAAAATCATCCTTCAAAATGGAAATCAGGTTTTGTGTAGGCCTACAGCAAAGAGACAAGAAAAAGGCTGGAGTGATTACATGAAAGCTTTAAATTTCAGTTTTTGGACACTGTTTTCAGTTTCGTCTCAAATTCTAGAGGGTGATGAATTAAATCAAGCATAATATTGTTGCTGTTGCCGTGGAGGTGTTATTGTTAGGAACATGTGCTAAATGCATACATAGAACAGTGATAACAGAAATGATTCAGACTCACTGTCTTGAAATAGATATCGCTCTTCTACCGTAAGATTTCTAGTACTACTTTATTTCTTTCTTAAATTATCTTTTCAAATTATCTTGAAAGTGACAAGAGTAAAAGTTGATGTTTTTGAATGATTTATATAAAAGAGAAGATGAGGTATATTTTGGAGGTTATTTTTTCCCCAAAAATAATGTCAAGAACAAAAATAAGCTCAAGTAATGCCATCAATATATACAATCTTTGGGCCAGACAGAGGTAAGTCAGCTGGAGCTACATTGGAAGGCTCTGGGTTTGTGTCCTGGGACCTCTCAGAACATGCCGGCCATGTGTATGTGTACCCATTATCCAGACAGGCTGAGACTAGGTTGGATTAAACAATGAAGACCCTATTGGGGGTACCTATCTCTCTGCTCTCTTTTTCTCCTTCTCTCTCTCTCATGGAAGAAATGAATAAATAAACTTTAAAATACGTTATAATCCTTCATGTAAGTAGACAGAGTATAAACATAACTCTAAATGTTTCTGATTTTTTCAATAATCAGTTTGTAAACTAGGGGGGAATATGTGGCTAAGAAAATAATGCGATGTAGTAAAATCCATTCCCTGAACGTGGACTGGGTGACTTCTGTGTTCCAGGAGCTCTGCGGGACACTGGTGACTTAGCAGACAGTGATGAGATCTCTAGTCTTGACCTGACAGTCAAGTTTTGTTATGAAGTAGGTCACTAAAACATTAGAAGGGTTCATATTTGAGTTACCTTAAAAAAATATTGTTCCCCCCATTAATGAGATACTCAGCACATCATAGTCCTTAACTGTGTGTGTCTCTGTTTCTTAATCAGTCAAATGGGTAGCAATGTTTTTTAATTCTTAATGCTGTAACTACATCAGTCTTAGAAACAGTATTATGTGTATTAAGGGAAGTACCTTGCTTTGAGAAAGTTGCAATAGCAACCAAAGCCTTGTGCTTTTTTCCCAGCTGGTGCTGGTGTGCCTGTCTTTTCATAGTTAAGATGTTTCTGCTGCTCATATGTCTTTTGAAGACATACCATTTTTCAGAGGTTTGAATATGCATCTTTCTCACAGAGTAACTCATTTTATTTAAATGGATGATGTATAGGATTGGATCCTTGGAGACATAATAAGCATTAAAAAAATAATAATGATGATGTCACCACAACAGACAATGAGAAATAGATCTAAAGAGTTGATAGTCTCATGAGGGGAGTGAGGGTGTACTTAATGGCAATTCAAGAAACCAAAGAGACATTTATAAAATGCAATGGAGTGTAAGAAGAAATGTTTCCAAGGAAGTCAATATTTTGAGAGCTTTATAACAAGAAAAACCACTGTAAAACATCAGGGGTACCCTTATGTAAATGTTTTGATCTGAAACTTGAAACTATATGAAACTTGGCTAATGTCAAACAGCCTGACAATAGGACTAGCAAATAATTAGTTCAGTCTTTTTCTAGGCTCCTGAAAAATTTGCTTTGGTTCCTTTCCAAAATGTCTCTCAATTCTCTATAGGTGGTGGTGTGTGTATTTGTACCTCTGTGAGTGTGTGCATGTGTGCATGCATGTGTGTGAGGCTGGGGTAGTGTTAAGGGGACAAAGAGTGTTTAGGTAGGTTTAGAAGGATTGTCGGCATCTGCAGTAGGTGTCAGGGTATATGGGATGAATGTCGTTCTGGCGCTAGCTTAAGGAAAGAGCACTTGCCTCTTCTTGGAGTGTGCCCTGCCCTTATTGAACTTTCTTCATCCCTTTGACCTTGGTGTGCTTCCACATCCTCATTCATCTGATATAACCAAAACTTGAAACTCCCCTGCTAAAGTGACACATACCCTCTGAGATCCCCATTTTTCATTCTTGAGAAAATTGTGAACCTTGAGAACCAAAATTAAAAAGCTAGAAGAAAGTTAATTTATTATAATTTTCGACCTCTGATTTTAGGGGAAAGAAAACTGTGGGCCAGTAATATACAGTATGTTGTTCAAGAAGAGAGAAAGATATGAAGGGATGATTGGCTCTTACCTAGTTCAATGTGGTTTGTATTCTGACATGCTGCTGTAATGAATTTAATGATTCGGACTTTCTCCTGCCAGGACCTAATAGAAAGTAGGTCTGCAATCATCACCTTTTCATGCAATTTGGTATAAGATTCACATTGGAATAAAATGGGAAATTAGAACTCATTAAAACATGATGCCTGTTCTGGTGAGAGATTAGTTAAAATAAGCATGCTATATGATGTTGTTCCCACTCCAGAAAAATGGAACAGAAGCTTGGAAAGGGAAGCTAACCCCTTGTAACTTCTCCCTGTGTGTGTCATCACACTGTTTCCCAAGGCCCGAGGATGCCACGTTCCACTTCGGGTTGGAGTTCAATTGTCCATCACTGTTAGCTCTCTTCCGTTTGTTTCCCTTCCTCTTAATTAGGATTCTTTTGATAAATTATTTAAAGTATTAATACTAAGATTTGTGTAGCATTTTATTATTTATAAAGTGAGGTTTAATCATCATAATGACTTCTTGAGGTAGATGCTATTAGATACATTTTAAAGACGAGGACACTGAGATTTTAGTTAATTGACCTGCTCAAATTTAATTAAATCCTAACTAAAATTTATAACTATGTAGACTGGCTTCCCGGAGCAGCAGCAATGAGCTGCTCAAGAGGAGCCAGATCCCATGTGGTGACTTCAATTCAAATCTCTGGCTGGTCAGCCTGAAATATTCTCGGCACACGCTTGACTGCCTAAGATCTGAAGGTTTGGAAAGCTGAAGAAGGAGATCATAGTGTGACCAGATGCTGCAAAGTGTGCTCATTCCTCTTTCTCTTCTTCAATCTCATGTGTGTGCACACATGTTCTATCATGAATAAAGAAAAGAAATTAAAGAAAAAACATACAAAAAAACAAAGCTATTAAATTCATGCCAAGTTTTTATTTTGTATTTTTATATTTTCTATTTTTTCCTCTTTCAAATTAAATTAAAAACTTTTTGAGTTTTTTTTTAAATATTCTCTTATATGTTTTATATTTAATATAATAGCTAGGGTCATTGTGTAATAAATGTAAATTAAAAATTAAAATCTTTATCATGCTCTTGGCATATATCAATTAAAAGTAAGTGTCATGAATGGATAGATGAGCTTACAGATGTGCATGTGATACACATATTTTCCTTTTATTCTCTAAGGAAACTCAAAATAATTTTCTCAAGTAGAAAATAAAACCCATAGAACCCAAGAGAATATAAATAAGAAAAAAAAAATAATGCAAGAGTGTCATGATAAGCATATCAAGTAAAATAACACACAATCAATGTGAAATGATTAAATACTTCCTCTAGAGAGTCAGTGTTATTCAGATTCTCATCAGCTAACACCCAGAGTATTATACAGCAGTCCTATACTCACAAATACATCTTCCACACTATTGTTTGGATAATTTTTCTAACAGACAACCACACTTGACCCTTTCTTTCCTTTTTTATATTTCAACAGTGTTCAAATATCTGCAGGTTGAAGTTGGCCACTAAGATTCTTCATGACCAGACCACTTCCTATTTGTCCAGCTGTTGCTACCATACACTGCTTCATCCTTCCTCAACCAGATCCCTCATTGTTATGATTATGTTTTAGTAACCTCTTGTATTTTGTCTGGTCTCCATTACTTAATAATTGAAATCCACAAATTGGGTAACATATAAAGAATAGAGGTTTATTCGGTTTATAGTTTGGGAGGTGAAAAGTCAAGGAGTCACATGTAGTAAGGGTCTTTTTGGTGAATTCTCTCTGCAGAGCTCTGAGATGTATCACATGGCAAGAACTTGTGTGTTTATGTCCAAGTCTTTGTTCCTGTCCTGGTTATTTCTTCTACTAAAACAACCATAATTCAAACATGGAGCTCCATCTTGATACTTTATCTAATCCTAATCACCTCCCAAAAGCCTCGCCTTTTCATACTATAGTTAAAGTCTCCACCCTCTCTTTATTTTATTTTTAAATATTTTTTTAAATTCAATCACTGTATATCATTGCAGAATACCAAATGAGTTTTCTCATCATGAACACACTGTATATTGGTTCAAAGATATTACCATACACATTATCATCCATAGATAATTTTTAACTTCTGTGTCTCTAAGTCTCCACCCTCTTAATATAGTCACAATGGGAACCAAATATCAACACATAAATTTTGGAGGGGCACAATCAAGCCATAGCAACTTTCAATTTCTCTAAACCCTCCATGCCTTTGTTTATCCTATATCCTTATTCCACACATATAAACCTGACTTTGTCACATGGATTCATACATCTTACATCTCCAAGATTCTTTCACTCTGAGAAGTTTTTTTTTTTTTAATACCTACAATGGTAGATGCTGTTATGTGCAAATACATTGTACCCCTTCAGAACAGAAGCACTCTCCCTCCCATCACCCAAAGCTTGTTATTGCCCCAAAGCTAGCAACTGAGATTCCCTTCGCCAGGTGTTGTCTGTGGTGAAGAGTCCCATCACCAAAGTCATTGCTCTTTCCTGCAGACAGATTGTATCCAATGACTAGCTAATTAAGGCCCCCTTATCTCAATTTGGGGCAATTCTGAAGGGCCATTCAGGTCCCAAATTTCACTTGAGATTAGTTGAGGTCTTCATTGTGACCACATTTGACCCCTACTTCTCATTTTGCTCAGTCCTGCTTCTTTCACTCTGCCAGTTTCCAACAGCACTCGCCTTGAAATCCACTGACTCAGTTTCCTAGAGAAATTCATTACTCTCATTCTCGGGGCATTGGAGGCTCTGTACTAACATTTATCCACAGCAATCTGGAACTAACTAACCAGCATCCACATTCTATTGTAACTTATTGAGCAGTGTTATTAAATAAAATGTGTGTTATTTAATGGAAGAACTTTCTCACCTCCTAGAACTTACTGTCTCTTTTGTCCTGCATCTTCTAGAGTTCGTTCTCTCTTCTCATGCATCTCTGTTAGCTTTGTCACTATCATTATACTAAATTCTTTATCTGACATATCCATAAGTTCCATTTTATTGTCTATGGATGATGAAAGGCTGTTCTTTTCCCTTGTGGGAGAGGCATTTTCTTGATTTCCCATATTTCTTGTGCCTCTACAGTGGTTTCTGGTCATCTGAAGGATTATACATTACTTCCTACCTTCTGGCTTCTCGCTGGGTGTTGGGTTGAAAGGACCATGGGCACTTTTAAGAAGTGGAGCCTCTGGGAGGTCATTAGAATTAGATAAATTCATCAAGGTGGATCTCTTACGGTTTAATACTAGTGGGTTTACAAACAGAGTGAGCCAAAAGCAGAGACATGGATGCAGATATGTAAGCATGATGCTCTGTGCTATGTTGGGACTCTGCAGAGTTCCCATCAGCAGAAGATCCTCACTAGATGTAAGCCCTTGACCTGGGACCTCCATGTTAGAGTTGGCTAAAAGAGAACTTTGTGTGACTTGGAAGGCAGAAGTGAAGCAATTGTCTTACACCCAGGACATCATCAGATCTGGGAATGTTCAGAGGCAAAGAAGCCTTGTACTTTTCACATTATCTCTTCTCCTACATGGTGTCTGTCCTGGCTTCCTGATGATGACAATGGCTCCAGACCCACCAGAAGATGTTTGACTGAACAATCACAGCTAACATAGGCAGACCAAGGCAGTAGGATTGCTTAGATCTTTCCTTCCATGGTCTGACTTTGGTGACTGGAAGCACTTGGTTTCTCAGACTTCCCTGCCAGGTTTCAAGTATGTGTTTCAATGTTATTTCCATGCCACCTGTGGTCTCGTGTATTTGTTTTTTTAATTGTATTGAGATCAGCAAAGTTTTTATGTGAAGTAAAAGTCATTATAATCCCTAAAATGATGAAAACATTCAAACATTTATTAGGGGGATCCAAATTAATTATTTACTAAAGAATTGCAAGGGCATAAAAATAGAAAAGAAATATACACATAAAAGCAGTTCTATTCGAGAAAATAACTTTTTAGTTGCAAGGAGCTTTACAAGTATTTCGATTTATAAGGACAGAAAATTGAGAACCAGAGAGATGAGGTAATATGTCCCACAGACATACAAATTATTAAAGACATAAATCAGGTTAGAGGACACATGTACTATGTCTTAGATTGTGTGCTTTGAGTTTATTTACTTCCAGTAATTAACTGATTCTTTTCTCTTTATTGGGAGATGGCCATATGGTGGGTATTTATAAGGCCAAGGTTCTAATTCTGACTCCTACTCACATTAGTGCCTGTGACCCTGTGCAAAGTACTGTGACAGTTTTCTCATCTAAACACAAGGCATATGGTGCATAGTGTGTTCTGAACACACCAGATATTTGTTATCAATTCTTAGTTAATTCATCTAGCTTAGGTATATATATTGAATTTGATAAAAAAAACTATATATTCTAAAAAATAGAATAAAATGGAACTGTTAGAGATGAAGGCTGTAATACAGGAAATAAAAGACCTCCCTTGAAAGTATTAAAAGCAGATTAGATCATGCAGAAGATTGTAAATCAGATCTAGAAGACAGAACCTCTGACCTAGAAAAAAATCACCAAAAAGACTGAGAAAATAACCACAAAAATAATAATATATGAGTAATACTAGATACCATTAGATGCCAAAACATCCAGATAATTGGTATCCCAGAAGGTGAAGAGACTAATCAGAACATTGATAGATCTATTCCATGAAATTCTGGAAGAAAACTTTTCTTCTAAAGAAAAAAAAATTCTACCGTTTAGTACCATCAAAATATTACACATGAATTTTGTGGGGCACAATCAAATTATAACAACTGTCTATGTTATTTGTTGAGAATGTATGATGCCTCAGATTGGGACTGACTGATGGGTATCATAAATCTTATTCTGGAAGATTCCATATGATGAGATGAATAACATTGTGAAAAAACAACTTGAAAATAAGATGGCCATTAAAGATCTTTCTGAAGAAATTTCACTTATTAAGTAATTTATTTTTTAACCAAGATCTTTACTGGGAAGTAGTCTGATGTAACCTGTAAAACATTGTATTGGGAGTCCAGAGACATGAACTCTATCTAGACTTGGATCTGTGCTTACTTTTCTCAATGACCTTAGATAATTTGCTTTACTTTTCCAAAGTCTCATATTCTGAGAAGTAAAATGAGAAGGTAAGGGTGAAGTTCTTTTAATTCCACCTGTCCCTTTATTTTCCCCTGTTTTTGATCATCAAAGTACTCCCATGTTGTGTATATATTTCAAGGACAAGACAAAATCTGTCTGGATTGAAGAGAATTCTCTTGAGCCTATCATATAAATTCAATACCTACATTTTTGTAGGTATTGCAAATCTTGTTTCACTTTTTTGTTTTTAGTAAAATGTTTCTCATTTCTCTAATTCTCTGGCTACATAGTTCTGACTGGAAGCAGTAGCAGATGTGTTGAAATACTAAAAGGAAAGTTATTTTTTACCAGCAGTTCTGGACTGATGAAGGTACAAAAAAAAAATATAGAGATTCTCATGGAATGTTCTACCCTCTTGAATTTATAGCATAGGTTTTTAAATTAAAGGTTTTTTTTTTTTTTGGTTGTTGCTTTGCATTTAATTGCCAGAGGGTGCACGTGATTGTCAGAGAGAGAAAATACATTTCCCAGTGGTGCATGTCTGTGCTGCAATCCTTTTTTTTCCCATTTCTCCATTCTGTCAGGATTTTGAACACACATGCTCATGCACCAAGTGCTTCTCAAGGTGCTCAATACTGGGATTTGAACTATGGTTAGTCATGAGGCATCTAGTTTTCTATGCATAGTGTTTAACTGCCATACTACAGGTCAGTCCTACTCAAAGTTTTAAGTACTTTTTCTTATATTTTCAAATAATCTCTTCAATTTAGGGGATATATCACTTTTATTTAGGTTGTAATTTATGTAGTTGTTACTGCTTAAGAACAAGAATTGTTTTTATCATCAAAATTTATATTTTATATACTCCTTTATAAAGATGAAATATTCAGAGAGAAAAAGCTTAAGTCTTCAGTGTAATGGGAGAAACAATATTACATTACATTGTAGCTTTTTTTTGCACTCGCCAGAAAGACAGAGAGAGACAACAGTGAGACAGAAAGTGAGAAATCACCCCCTGGGGGGGATGGCCATGCCACAGTCCCTTCTTCTCCATTCTCCTCTCGGGATCTTGGGCGCGCATGCACACGTGCCCAGCATGAGTTTAAGTCACTGGGTCAGAGACTAGAATCCTGGCTGACTACATGGGAGTCCAGCAATGTAGCCATTACACCAACTGCTAGTCCCTACTTTGTAGCTTTTTCTGGTCTTCTAAGTGTCAGGAAAATCTCTTAGCTTTAATGTAGTTGTAACTTTGGATTTTTCTAACTCAATGAAGTCAATAGTCCCAATGTTATTAGATTTAATAATTCTCAGAGGATTCATTGCAAAATCTAGGACTCAGACAACTGCTCAAAACTTCTAATTCACAAAGTTCACTAGAGCAAGCTAACATTGCCTTCAGGAAATAGTCTAAGGAGAAGTCCTGTGATCTAGTGCTCCGAGTTCCCTTCCTGCTGCTTATGAGCAAAAAGAGGAAGGCCCTATGAGTGAATTAAATATTTGTCATGAACCTATTGTGTACTATTCTAAGGTAAAAAATACTGTGTTTACATGGGCGTATATTCATGTATGATGAAGAAGGGTGGATAGTAGACAGCCGAAAAGGTAATTATAATTCAATGCTAGGAACATAGTTCACTGATAAAGACAAGTATGGCATGAAAGAGGAGCTCTCACCAACTTTGGAAGATTAAAAAGGCTTCTAAGGAGTGGCCTAAATTAACATACAAATGGAAATTTTGGAGTCTAACCCTGTAGTGCAGTGGATAAGCCCTGTGCACTGATAGCCAGGTTCTACATGGTCAATCACAGCTCTGATCCTGGCCTGTCAGCTTGAAAAACACAGTGGGTGAGACTAACAAGTGGAGTGAGGGTTAAGACACTAGACCCTCCCACATGGCTGAATCTGGGAACCAATGGCTTGCTTTCTCATCCCCCACCCTCCTTTCTATGTGTGTCTCTCTCTGGTCAAATTAAAATAAATGAATGAATAAATAAAATTAAATTAAATAGTTCTTTAAAAACACATGCACACACTGGGAATGTGTGCCCCACGTACTGATGGGATAGAGAAATGGAGGAAGATGATTGCAGCAGGACTACACCCCATTGTGAGGGGGAGGTTGCTTTCTCTCTTTTTCATGAGCTCACATGCCTTCTGGTAATTAAAGGGAAAAAAAATCTTAAAAACTTGTAAATTGGAATTAGCTAAGGAATAGTTCAGGGATGAAGAATGGAAGACGGACTAGCATATGTGAGTGTTCAAAGAGAGATACGGCATATCTGGTGAGGAAACTATAGTAGTTAGGTAATACCAAAGCATAGAGTATGACTGGGCAATGACTAATCAAAATGCTCAGAGTGAAAGAGGGCCAGACCACTCACATCATGTGGAGGACTTAGGACAGGTAATTAATGATGACCTCACAGCCCCTCCGAAATGGCCTTTTCTAACCAAATCTTTTTCACTCAGTGTGTTGATTGTTCTGTTCATTAAGTGAATGACAACAATATGGAAGATACCAGGAAGGGCATAAAACCCATAGAACTTAACCCCTATTTTTAAGAGTTTAGCTTTTTTGCCTGATTTGATTTTTTCTCTTAAGTCTTAGCTCAGTCTGTAGATTGGGTAAGAAACCCTTCTGTGTGCTCCCACTATGTATGCTTTGTGCATTCCTGGACAGAGTCCTCATCACACTGGGTTGCAATTGGCTGGTCATTGTTAATAGAAAGTCACCTCTAGGAGGATATAGACCTCTTCACAATGCTTTGCATATGCCTGGAAAGGAAGCATATGCTAATAAATACATGAAAACATGTCAACAAGGCTTTTTCATTTATATGTATTCAGCACACATATCTGACCAGAATGAGGCAATTATTGCCATAGATGCACAAAATGCAGAGGCCAGTAAGTCAAATTTCCTGCTCTCAGAGACTTCTAGTTTAGAATGACAGCAAATAATCATTTAAATGTAAGATTTTCAATTTCTTGAATGGGTAAGAATCAGTTCCCTGTTCTACTCAATGTCAGGCTCCATGGTTTCTTCTATTTTTACCTGCAAATGATATGCAAGAATTTTTACATTGCACAATGCAAAGAAACAAGATATAAATAAACTAAACACGCAGCATTTCTTGTTCAATTTTCTTTTAATGGAATGGCTTTGCATTTACCTATATAACTTTACTAAAATGACTTTCTTAAAGTTTGTTATAGTTTTGAAAGCAGAGCCTGCATTTCATGCATTTATCTGACCAGTCAACCCAAAATTTATGATATTGCTATTATTTCCTGGGCACCATGCCAGTTGTTTCCAAACTTGAATGTGTCAAATATGTGTAGTCAAATATGGTACTTGGTTAAAATGTAGATTTATTGTTTTTGTTTTTGTTTGTACTATAGGGTGTGTGCGCTCAGACAGACAGAGAGAGACAGAGAGATAGAAAGCGAGAAATCTGATTTCTCAATCACCTTCTTCTCCATTCTCCTCTCAGGATCCTGGGCACGCATGCATATGCGCCTGGCGTGAGTTTAAGTTACTGAGTCCGGGACTCGAACCGCGGTCGACTACGTGGGAGTCCAATGACATAGCTATCATGCTAACTGCTGGTCCCAAAATGTAGATTTCTGAGTCTCACATCCAGGCATTCCTATTCTTGAATAGACTTAGCTATCTCAATTCTACCAAGTATACTCAGGTGATGCAAATGCAGAAATAACTTTTCAGTAATACTAAAAGGAAACACTATGCTTGTTGGTCTCTCTCTTATTTTTTTTTTTTTTTTTTTTAGTTTTTATTTTTAATTTGCTAGAGGGTGTGTGTATTCACCAGAGAGAGACAGCAAGAGAAGAGAGAAAGCTTTCCCCCAGTAGGATGTAATTATGCCACAAATCCAATCCCTTCTCCATTTCTTATACCGTTTCAGGATTTGGGACATTCACGCACCTATGTCCAGTACGTTTTTCTTTTCTTTTCTTTTCTTTTTTTTTTTTTTTTGGAGAGGTTTTTTCGTTATAGGACGTGTGCGCTCGCCAGACAGACAGAGAGGGACAGAGAGACAGAAAGCGAGAAATCACCCCCCAGGGGGGATGGTCACGCCGCAATCTCTTCTCCTCCATTCTCCTCTCGGGATCTTGGGCACACACGCACACGCGCCTGGCGTGAGTTTTAAGCCACCAGGTCCGGGACGCGAACCGCGGTCGACTACGTGGGAGTCCAGCGACATAGCCATTACGCTAACTGCTGGTTCCCATCCAGTACGTTTTTCAAGCTCCTGAGGCTGGGATTCATACGATGTGGTTGGCCATGTGGAATCCAGTTCCACCAACCACCAGGCCACAGAACTGGCCCCATCCTTTCTGCTCTTACAAGGCTAGTTCTTTAGAAGAAACCAACCATGGGATAGTTGACTCATGTATTTCAGCAGCCATATGTTTTAGCATATTTGTTTATGCTTTTTGTTTTGCTTTTATCAAGGAATCATAACTTTTTAAAAAATTTGGTGGAGCTATGGATTTTTCTCCAGATAAATGAAGGAACATAAAACTGTGCTTGCCTTTATGTATGAGTCATCTCCACTCTCACAGCCATTGCATAATAACCCTGGGAATTAGATTATAGTTGGGACTAAAAAGTGTGGTGAGTTCTGCTGAGGTTGAGGATGGATGGATTATATTCGAGGAGAATGAAAGGGGCCAGAGGAAACCCTTGGTCCTTTATGAACTATGAGTACATGTTCACGAGACAAGTATAGAGTATGGTGGCAGAGGGGAAAACGTCTTGAAATTCCAGCCAGAAGGAGCAATGTGAACAAAGACACAGAGGTGGGAGAGAGCCTGGTTATTTAGAGAATAGCAACTATGTCATATAGAAGAGCTCACTGTACTTAGGACAACAGAGGGCTATAATCCATGATAAGCAGTTTGAACTTTATCTTATACTAATTGTGGGGGGAATTAATCACATTCATGATTTTAGTCAACAGAAGAATCCGCTTATGCACACTGGAGTGTTATTTGCAGAACTTATAGCAACACAATGTCCAAGTACAACAAGAGAAAATATTTCCTCTTTGCAAGTAACCTCAGAAAATGCTGCTGAAAACTTTTCAGCATTCTACTCATCCTTTCCTCTCTCCCTCTGTTTTCCCCCAGGAGGATGCTGGGACACCAAAAAAAAAAAAAAAAAAAAAAAAAAAAAAAAAAAAAAAAAAACAAAAAAAGACAAACAAAAAAACTTTTGCTGTTTTTTTAAACAGAAATCAAAATGAGAACAAACCTACCTCCCTTGAACTTGTTTATATTTTAAAAAATTTAAACATTTCAGTCATTCGTTTTTAAAGGTCTTGACTTAATTTTTGATAAAAAAAAATGCAAAACCCATGACTCTCGGAGACCACTGGACTGGTCTATTAGGGATAGAAAAAGGTGCAGCCACTAAGCCACTCACTCGGAGCTGACTCTGACAGCCACACGTGACCAGAGAAGATTAATATACGTTTAAGAGACAGTTTGTATATTTTACAGAGGTCTTTGTGCCACGTAATTCAATTTGGTACCCAAGTTTTCTTTTTTTTTAGAGAGAGATTTTTGCTATAGGATGTATGTGCTTGCCTGAAAAACAGAGACAGAGAGACAGAAAGCAAGAAATCACACCCTAGGGGGGATGACCACTCTGCAATCCCTTCTCCTCTGTTCTCCTCTCAGGATTTTGGGCACATATGCACATGCGCCTGGCATGAGTTTTAAGGTGTGGTGTCCAGGACTCTAACCATTGCTGACTATGTGGGAGTCCAGTGACATAACCGTTATGCCATCTGCTGGTCCCAGCACCCAATTTTTTAAATGTATTTTTAAGGGGAGGAATATTGAAATAACTATTTCATTTTTTAACTAAAACAGAGATTCACTGCAGTGTGTGTTTCTGCATTTTAGTAAATATGGTTTCATTTTCAAAGATCTAATGAAAAAAATTTAATGTACAAAAATCGATTATACTCTCTCAGTACAATGCATAGGCATCCCCCTACTTTTCTTGGGAAAAGGAATTTTTAAATTTAATTAGTGTTTTTAATTTACATTTAATCACTATATATCTTTACAGTGTACAACATTGCTTTTTCCAACATGCATTTAGTGCATATCAGTCAAAACAAAGACATTACCATATACATTATCATCAGCAAATAACTTTTCATCTTTGTTTCAGTTAAATAACATGTTAAGGGATCATGGGCTTTGAATATCTGAAAGCTTCGTGTCTGTCTTGAGAAACACTGAGAACTTGATATATTAGCATTTTGAAACAGGCGTCACTGGTAACTGTTTCTAGTGTTAAGAGCTTGTGACAACCTGGGGTGCTTCATAAAATCATTTTACCCAAATTCTACATTATATTAATGTTTGTAAGTAAAAGAAGAGATGTTAAAATTGTGTCCTGTCAATAGCACAGGCTGGAGGGTGCTGCTACACAATGCTGGAGTCATATATGAAGGCCCAGGGTTCAGATCCCAGGTTGACCTAAACACTTGGGGCTTATCTTCCTGGCTGGAAGGCTGTGGTGATTAGGGAGGGGACTGCCACATAGCACGACCTGGGTACCTCCCTCTCTCTTTCTGTCTCTTTTTTTCTTAAGAAATTAGTAAATAAACTTTGAACAAAATAAATATCGTCAAACATAAATAAATAAAAAATTGGTGTTCAGTTTGTACGCATATAGTGAAAGACGATACCTAATATCTTTTATCTTTAGTTTCTCCATCTTATTGTCTACATACATAACTTAGTTAGCTCTGTATCTATATCATCAATTAATTCATTAATTTTTAATTGCCAGAGGGCACGTGATGCTGGAGAGAAAGAAGGAAAAAGTACTTCCCCAGTGGGGTGTGGTCACACTGCAATCCCTTCTCCATTTCTCCATCGCATGGGGATTTGGGGCATGCACGTGTATATATCTAATGTTTTTCAAGCTGCCACGGCTGAGATTTGAACTGCAGTAAGTTATGTGGTATCTTTCTTCTTTAACCATTACCATATGAGGCCAGGCTCTCATTTTCATCACTCTTTTCTTATGTACTTCATGGACTATTATATATATATATATATATGTGTATATATACATACATACATCATATATATGTTTATTCTAGTTTAATTGAGATTTAGTCATTCACATAACTCACATTTACTGAACTATTGTATATTGCATGGTTATTGGTTAGGGAAGCTTTATTATCTATTTTTTAATATAACAGAACCTACTTTGTGTGTGGCAATCTTAAAAGTTTCATATACATACTACCTCATTTATGTTCACAATAACATGAGAAAGACATCACCTATTCTTCATTTTTTTGATACAATTACTTCATTGACTTTTTTTAAAGGTTTTTTTTTTTTGAAATGAGGTGCATGGAGAGAGACAATAGAGGGAAAGAGAGAAATTATTCTCCAGAGTGAATAGCTACACTACAACACTACAATCCCTTTTCCTCAACTCTCCTGGGATTTTGGGCATGCATACACATGTATCTTGCATGACTTTTTCTTCTTTTTTTCTTTTTTTTTTTTTTAGTGATTTTTGCTATAGGGCACATGCACTTGATAGAGAGTCAGAGAGATATGAAGAGACAGAAAGTGAGAAATCATCCCTCAGGTGGATGGCCATGCTGTAATTCCTTCTTCTCCATTCTCCTCTTGGAATTTTGGGCACATACACACATGCTCCTGGCATGAGTTTCAGGTTGCTGGGTCCAGGACTCAAACCGTGGTTGACTACATGGGTGTCCAGTAACATAAGCATTATGCCATCTGCTGGTCTGCTGGTCCTAACTCAGTGTGATATTCAAGTTGCCAGTTCCAGGACTTCAACAGTATAGTCAACCATGTAGCACCTTCACACTACACCCCTGCTGGCCCCGCTTTATTGATTTCTTACAATCAAATACTGCCAATTAGCATTACTTCCACTCACATCATTAAAAACAAGGGTTATTTCCTTGATATCTTCCAATGATTATACAATAAATGAAGTTAAAACTTAATGTGTCCTGATTAATTATGGAAATTGGTAATTATTTTTTTAAAGTGTAGCCATTTCTTTCTTCAAAAAATGGAAATGTAAATATTTCTCCTGATAGTCATGAGATTGTCCCTATGATATGAGTAGTGCAAAGTGTGGCGCATTTAGTTAATGGCCTTTTCGCAGCTAAGGCACCTGGGAATCAGAAAGGACGACATAGCTGGAAACTCAGTTAAGCTCCAAACTGTCCACTTACACCAGCTATCAGGACACACGTGTACACGGCATCGTCTTACCTTTCAGAAGCTAATAGTTCATTTATTTTGTGAGTATGAAGGAAATGGAAGAAAGAAGAAAGAATTCAGTTTCTTTTTCTCTTCTTTTATTTATGCTTACTTCGTACCAAACAATATACAACTTCTTAGTTTAAAAAAAAAATTTGAATTTTAACTTACATTTAATCACAATATATCGTTACATTGGACAACATTGACCCTTCCAACATGAATACCATGCATATCAGTTAAGACAAAGACATTACTATATACATTATCATCAGCAAATAGCTTTTTGATTTTGGTCAATTATTTTTGTCAATGTAGTTTTTTCTTCCCTGTTACCCTCCCTCCCTCACTCTATTACCCCCACATATTGTCCCTATCCTTACTGTCTCTAGTATCTACAATTGCCCTTCCTTCTACTACACCTTCCAAACTTTCAGTTTCTGCTATTAGTTTCTTGAGCTTTCCTTTTTATTTTTTAGTTATCAATAAATATCTATTATATCCTTAATTTTTGATCAATCTAACAAGTTCTCCTCATCTTCTACATCTTCTTTTTTTTTGAATTTTCTTATGAGCTTTTCCTTCTATTTACAGATATTTACCTGTGAATAAAGATCATTGTCATACAGCTATCTATCTGGGACATATTGGGGGGACTTCAAAAGGTTCATTGAATAAATGGAATTAAAATATGCATTTATTTTGTTTTCTTTTGGGGGGAAGGATTTTTGCTATAGGATGTGTACACTCGCTGGAGAGACAGAAAGAGACAAAGAGACAGAAAGTGAGAAATCACCCCCCCCCCCCCCCCCGCAGAGGGGATGGCCATGCCATAATCCCTTCTCCTCCATTCTCCTCTCAGGATTTTGGGCACATATGCATATATGCCTAATATGAGTTTTAAGCTGCAGGGTCAGGGATTCGAACAACACGTGGGAGTTCAGCGACATAATCATTATGCCATCTTCTGGTCCCAATATACATTTATTTTAGTTCAAACAATTTTAAAATATGTACATAGTTTTTTCATAATACACATTGCCATGAACTTTTTGAAAAGTCCTTGAATATTCACTCACTTTTTTATAGGTAAATGGACTTTGTTTTATATATCTTCCTAGCATTTTCTCACATATTCATTGACAAGCTCTTGCAAATAAGTAAATAATTTTGTTCAGTTATGGACTGTTAAGTAACAATGTATCTCTACGATATGAAAGAGTATTACACGTAATGACATGAACTTAATAAAGCCCTCTTCAAACAGAGATCACCGTCCTAAGATTCAACATTAAGAAACAAATCCTGGGGACCAGCAGTTAGCGTAATGGCTATGTCACTGGACTCCCATGTAGTCAACCGCGGTTTGCGTCCCAGACCCAGTGGCTTAAAACTCACGCCGGGCATGTGTACGTGCGTGCCCAAGATCCCGAGAGGAGAATGGAGGAGAAGGGACTGTGGCATGGCCATCCTCCCTTGGGGGTGATTTGTCGCTTTCTGTCTCTCTGACTCTCTGTCTGGTGAGTGCACATGCCCTATAGCAAAAAAAAGAAAAGAAAAGAAACAAATCCTGTCTCTAACAATGAACATAAAGCTTTCGAAACAGATTGAAAAAATAATGGCAAGATTCAAGAGGAAATTATCCAATAAAACAGACACTTCTATAGATATAAGTCTCTCCCTAAAACTTGATGGTCTCATTTATTCCATGTGCTATTTTAAAAGCTTTGTTTGTTGCATGCCTCAAGCTAATTCCATACTCTATATAGTAGTGCCCCAGTATGATCCTAGGAGACTACTAGGTCATTAACATTGGATAAATATTTAAATAAGTAAAAAAAAAACTCATGTGACTTGAACTATAAAACATAATTGCATTATTAGAGTTAAAATATTACTACATATAAGCTATCTTTTGAGATGAATAAAGTTTAAATTGTAAACAACCTGAATTCTCAGTTTAAATTGACTCTATAAATATTTATTGAATGCCTGTTAAGTATATAGTAAATGGAATTCACACAGTTGGCTAAGATTTGAGTACTTTCCATTAGGCGTTTACAGTATAGTGAGGAAGATAAGGCACATATATAAATAATAATGCTATAATAGGTAAAATGAGATGTGCCATAAGAGGGCCAATTTATCCCTTTATCCATATAGTGACAGTTTAAAAGAGAGAAGACAGAGGCTTCCTGTATAACATCTGGGCTGACTTTGAAGGGTGATTGCTTTTGGATTTGTGAATACAGGGAGAAAGGGATGGATTCAGTAGATTTCTGGTTATTTATAAGCACACTGCACACTTGGATAATCCTGAATCAAAAAGAATAAAATGTCACTTTGTAGATATTATTTCAAGAGAAAAATAGAAAATACTCTTTAGCTGGCTATTTTATATTTGCAAAATCTGAGACTCAATTCTCCCCTCATGCTATGTGATGATAAATTCATATTCTCTCTCTCTCTTTTTAAGAAGGATTTTTGTTATAGGGCACATGTGCTTACCAGAGAGACAGAAAGCAGGAAATCACCTTCCATGGGGGATGGCCATGCCACCGTCCTTCCTCCTCGACTCTCCTCCTAGGACCTGGGGCACACACATACATATGCCTTGCAAGAGTTTCAAGCCACCAGGTCTGGGACTCGAATTGCCATCGACCACATGGTAGTCCAGCAACATAGCCGTTATGCAATCTGCTGGTCACGATAAATTTATATTCTATATTCTTCCTTTTTATCTCAAGACTCCCAACCTCAATAATTTTCATCATGGCAGATTTAATTATCTGAACTCCATATACTTGAAGAAAGTATATATAGAGAGGAATATATAGGATTCTTTTGTGAAAATGTAAAGAATTTCAGCTTTGGGGCAAACGGATGGCACGGTGATTAAGATGACTGGATTCCACATAACCAACTGTGCTATTCAATTCCTGGAACCAGAGGCATGTGCGTGCATGTGTGCCCAAAATTCTAAGAGGCAAATGGAGGAAAAGGGTTTGCTGCATGGTCCCATCCCTGTGGGTGCTTTCTCATTTTCTTTCTCTCTCTCTCTCTTTCATGGGCCCATGTACCCTAGAGTAAATTTTAAGAAGTGAAGAATTTCAGCTTCGAATACTACTAAAAATGAAAACATATATATTAGATGCATCATATCTCTGAAAAATTACACTGCATGCTTTTTCAATCAACCCCCCCAACACATTCAAAGGACTGACCTATGGAATCTCTTTTCTTTCATATTATTCATGCTAGAAAACTCAGAAAACTCAGTAGTTGTGTTACAAATTTCACAACATTCATATTGAAAATATTCTCCTATCTCTCTCTGAAAGTTCATGTTCTTTATAGCCTCTAAAGGTAATCACTACCAAACTTTCTGAGGTGTTTAGAATCTGCAGAAATTTTCCTTTACCCCTTTCTCTACAAAATTAATAATTTATGTACTTCCAAGTGGTGTCTTCATATTGACTAACAAATGCCTTTTTCTACAGAAGTCATAGTAAAGCAAGTACTGTTCTCTACATATAGATTGACAAGAAAAACACTGTTATATTCAGCAAGAGATGCCACCTGTCTCTCTTAAACCTAGTGCTAACAGACATGATAGCCCTCTTTCCCAGTGGTGCCCTTTCAGTGGGTCAGGGGAGGTAGTTAAAGCAGAGATAGCCTGGGAGCAGCAGCCAGGAGGCATAACCATGTGGGGGAAATTCTGTCAGATTGAGTCATTGCTACCAGACTCCGAAAGAGAACCATCAGGGTCATTCTGCATTTTCTTCAAGTAATTGTGAGAAAGACAAACTAGTTCCATATGGTGGCAGGGAGAGAGCTCAGAGCCAAAATAAAAATCTCCTCAGCTTGTCAGTACCTAAGACCTTAAAGTTCAGATATCTGAACTATCCACTGTTCAAAAGAGTTGAGGCCAAACTTCAATTTGTCATACATGCAACTCCCACTGCTGTGGATAATGAAAGTCTGTTGCCCCCCTGAATACAGTGAAGATATACAAATGTGAAGAAGTGACAGTGTCCTAAGTAGACAAAATCAGTGATAAACTGGATTCATGAGCTTGGGGTGTCTATTTTGAAGAAAAGAAATTTATAGAATCCTATGTATGATACAAAGAAATATTTTGGAAACGGTATTTCCATAATAGAGCTCACTATTGTCCTACATTCAATAAGAATATGAGAATGGTTTTGTGGTTGAAATTTCTAAGAGAAGGAAGTGTGTTTATATTTTCACTGAGGATGATTAAAGTGACTTGACAGTCATGACTGCTTTCAATGTGCATTCATCTGTTTTATTTTCCCATAAGATACTAATTAAAAAGATAAAAATGCTAATATTCTTAAAATCATTGGCCATAAGTACTTACAATTTTTTTCCCTTAAGGAAAAAATACAATGAAGAAAATAAATACCAAAATTCTACTTTACTGCTGCCTCTTTCGTCAAATCTAATTATACTCTCTAGAGTTTTCTTTTTGTTTATTTGTTTGTGTGGGTTTGTTGTTGTTATTCAGTTTCCTAATTTCTGTGCTTAGGTCAAATGTTTTGCTATGGAGGGACATTTTACCTTCTGAAACATCACCCTTCCATGTAGGCCATGTTACAGTGGCTGAACACAAGCAATATGTGTCCAGGGACCAGCAATTGGCATAATGGCTATGTCACTGGACTCCCATGTAGTTGACCACAGTCTGAGTCCTGGGCCCGGTGGCTTAAAACTCACGCCGGGCACATGTGCGTGCGTGCTCAAGGTCCCAAGAGGAGAATGGAGGAGAAGGGATTGTGGCATGGCCATTCCCCCTGGGGGGGTGATTTCTCGCTTTCTGTCTCTCTGTCTTTCTGGTGAGCACACGCACCCTATAGCAAAAACCTCTCAAAAAAAAAGAGAAAAAAGAAAAAGAAAAAGAAAAAGAAAAAGAAAAAGAAAAAGAAAAAGAAAAAGAAAAAGAAATACATGTCCAGGATTTCTGGAAACCTGGGTGTTATTTTGGAAGTAGTATTCTCTCTGGAGATTCATACTCAAGTTCCCTTTCACCACAGTCAAATGCAAAGCCAGCCTTGTCTCTCCTGTATATTGACTTTTCTTTTGTGAAGTGAAGGTTCACTTCAAGTAGCTCTCACCTACATGGAAAAAGTTGGGGGTGGTTAATTACACATAATAACTTGAGAAATTAACCAGAGCCAGCCAAAACAAAACAAAACAAACAAACATAAGACAATATGAAGAAAAAGAACAAAGACATATTCCATGTAGACATCACAGGGATATGAACCTCTTTGGGGCAGAGGATATGAGGAGTAAGAACCATCTAGAGTAGCATTACAGAGAAATAGACAATGTCTTTCACAATTATGATATGTATATAAATAATATTAACATTAAATTGCCACTGATTTGGTAATTCTATCCACTAAATGCTATTTACATAAAACATTTCTCCACACATTCAGGGACAGGCTTTGCTAGATATGTCTTTATGTCCATTGAAAATATTTCAGGGGGCTGGATAGTGGTGCAATCATAAAATGCAAGGTGTGGCATGGGAAAGGTCTGGGTTTGTGCCTAGAGACCTCCCTGAGTATGCTGGGTGTGTGTGTGCCCATGGTCCAGGGATAGGTGAAGCTGGGAATGGATTGTGGTATCAAGACCCTGTTAAGGCTACTGTTTCTCTGTTTTTCTCTCTCTCTAACAGAAAAAAAAAAAAAATTAAAAAGAGAGAAAAGAAATGTTCGAAAATGGAAAATATTTCAAGTTCTTTGACCTTTACAAGAAAAACAAAACTGTTAATAAATGTCTCTGTGTTGCTATGGGGAAAAAAATTTAAATAAATTTAGTATCTTTTTTTTTAAGTGATATTTTTGCTATAGGATGTATGTGTTCCCTGGAGAGACAGAGAGAAACAGAAAGCAAGAAATCACTCCCTTTTGTGGGGGGTGACCATGCTGCAATATCTTCTCCTTAATTCTCTTCTTGGGATTTTAACCATGCATACACGTGCACCCAGTGTGAGTTTCAAGTCTCTGGGTCCAGAACATGAACCATGGTGGACTATGTGGGAGTCCAGTGAGGTAACCACGACACCATCTACTGGTCCCAAAAACTAAATTCATTTTCAATTCCAAAACAGAAAAATCCATGTAAATGTTTTATTTAGCTTCAGTTAACATATATTTTTTTAAAAAATGTAATTACAAAAGTTCGTGGCACAATGAGTGACCAGTCCAGAGTTTACCAGCTATTGTTATCTGCTTTCTCAATAATTCTGACTCCAAGCTAGCTAAATAGCAGTTAAGAAAGAAGAAGCTTCTTAACAGTGCAACAGACCTACTCTTGACTACAGTTTCTCCTCACATGATTCCATGGAAGAAGAGCTGTTCTTATTTATAAATGTCTTAAAATAGTTTATAAAAGAAATTATTTGTGTGCAATTAACTCTCTATTGCCCAGTGCAGAAGAATGACTGTCCACTGAGAAGGCATGTGTAGCTCCTGTGTGAAATGGTAAGAGAGAGACATGAGGAAATGAATATAACAGTGAAAAATCCACTGTTCCTCACAATGTTCATTTCATCTACTTTTTTGTTGTAATGTTCTAGAAAGCTCATGGAGAGAGACAGAGAGATGAAAAGTCAAAAAGCAATCCCACCCTCTGTGATGCCTGGTTATGCCTCATCCCTTCTTCCCATTTATCCCTCCTTTTGGGATCTTGGGCATGCACATACAGTAATCCAGCATGCTTTATCAAGCTCCAGGACTTGAACCACAGTTGGCCAGGTGGGATCCTGCTGCCTTAACCACCAGGCCATGGGCTGGCCTATGTCTCATCTACCTTTAAGTAACTAATATGAACTAAAACATAGACTCTCTTCCTTTATTTTATCTGAATAATGTGTCAAATATGTTTTATATTCAAGAACCTCTGAGAAAATGAGAAGAAATAAAGAACTGGGGAGAAGATCAAGAAGGGTGTGGAAGAGTGTTTACATGCACATGTGCACACGCACGTACACACACACTTTTTAAATTATTTTATTTAGGGACCAGCAGTTGGCGTCATGGCTATGTCGCTGGACTCCCATATAATCAACCACGGTCTGAGTCCCCCAGACCTAGTGGCTTAAACTCATGCCAGAAGCATGTGTGTGCATGCTCAAGATCCCGAGAGGAGAATGGAGAAGAAGGGATTGCGGCGTGGCCATCCCCCTTGGAGGGTGATATCTTGCTTTCTGTCTCTCGGTCTCTAGTGAGTGCATGCACCCTATAGAAAAAAACCTCTCCAAAATAAAAAGAAAAGAAAATTTATGTTATTTAAATGGTCAAAGGCATGGGTACCTAACTACTTATCTTGAGTATTTAGCTAAATGAAATCCAAAATATGGCCCTCTGTAAACAAGGGCCAGATGTATTTTGGTTTAGGGTTACTGATTCTGAGTTTATTTTTGCTTATTACCTTGAGCCTACTGAATACTAATTACTTAGCACATTTATCCTTCACTTTTTAGTGAACATGAGGTCATTCTCTATTTAGACACTGTTTTCAATCCCAGTGGTTCAAAGATGACCAATATACAGTATGTGCTTCAGGGAGCTCACACTTTGTTGATGGAAAACACGCTAGTAAAAAAGCAATTAAAATACAGCGAGTAAGTGCCCTTCTAAAGGTAGCAATTTGAGGCTCTTTGAGGTTATGCTTGCAATGAATGTTAAAGGATGAGTAGGAGCTCAGCTCTTCAAAGCTCAAGAGGGTCTCCCAGGAAAAGGGGACAGCAATGCAGATGCAAAGGGATAGGAGAGAATGTGTTGCTTTGAGGGAACAGGGGGTTGAGTAAGGCTGGAGCACTGTGTGCATGTACAGGAAATAACAAGAGATGGGAGGGGGCCCGGAGTGGCGTGGGAGAAAGAAGACAGTAGAAGAGGCTAGACTTCAAAGGGCTTGTAAACCACTAGAAGGAATCTGGACTTTTGAGTCTTCAGGGAAGAAATAAGGGGATTTTAACCAGCATAGAGGAATGATGACATACATGCGTGTTCTTGAATGAGTCACGTCAATCAGATTTTAAGGGAAAGAGGGAGAAAGAGTAAACTGAAGGCATCAAAACCAATTTTAAGACATCTGCAATAATCCAGAGAAGAGCTGCCAGGACCAGAGGATTAACCTCTATTTTTAATTAAATGGACCTGGAAAAATGTCTTTATTCACAAAGCCTAACACACAGAATCAATGAGGTTGCTAGAGGGAATTCAGGAAAAAATGTCAGAGACTTTATTCTAACCTGTACATATACATGTGAATAATATTTTTAGAAATGCATAAAGGCCCCCTAAACTTGTGACAATTGATATATTTGTATGATAGTTTCCAAATGATGCTGGAGAAGAAGGTGTAATGGCTTAAAAAATGGTCATAAAGTTATATATGAAAACATCTTATAAAAGAAATATGTAAAATATAATTTCCATTTGGATTTATTCATGAGAATTTTTTGTTCATTTGTTTTTGCTATAGGGTGAATGCCCTTGCTGGAGAGAGAGAGAGAAAGAGAAAAAGTGAGAAATCACTTCCTAGAGGGATGGCCATGCTGCGATCCCTTCTCCATTCTCCTTTTGGGATTTACGGCATGCACACCCACGGCCAGCCTGATTTTTCAAACCACTCAGTCTGGGATTCAATCCACAAAGTTGCCTATGTGACATTCAGCCACCTTAACCTCCACACCACCTGCAGGCCTGAGAAATCGTTTCTTAGGGCCACAAAACTGACATTAATGATAATCTCTAAAGAAAGACATGAAACTGGGCTATTGACAAAAGTTTTATTCATGTTGTTCAAGAATTTTATAAAAATGTATTTAGACACATGTATATGTAAAAATAAATAATATTTTCTATTTTGAGGGGAAAACTGAGGAATGGACTAAAATTTTACATTGCTGAAATAGGGATTGACTTATTTTCTTCTTCTTGCTTTTCTTTACTTTTCAAATTTTCAATTGTGCAATTGTGCCTCAGTTACACAAAGAAACAATTGTAAATTATGACATTAGACTGTAACTCTCATGTGAACAGATAAAAGTATAAACTGCATTTCCAACACATAGTCATCACTCACAATCAACTAAACATTTGTGTTGAAGTATTTGCAAAAGACACTATATGAAATCATTGTGTTCTGGAAAGTCTGTCCCTGTCAGTGAGTTTAAAACTACTGCAAGAAAATATGTTATTGACTTACATTAAGATAGAAGAACACTGGAACCAGCAGATGGCATAGCGGTTACCTCACTGAACTCCCACATGATCTGCCGCGTTTTGAGTCCCGGACTAGGTGGCTTCAAAACCAGGTGTATGTGTGTGCATGCCCAAGATCCCAGGAAAAGAATGGAGGAGAAGAGATTGTGGCGTGACTATCTCCCATGGGGTTTGATTTCTTGCTTTCTATCTCTGTCTCTGTCTCTCCAGCAAGCATATGGGCCCTATACCAAAAATCTCTTTCTAAAAAAAGAAGACCATTAAAAAATCATAAATAAGCCAAAATTAAGAGTTGTAATTAGCTGCTCATCTAAGAGAGCTCCTGTGAGCTTAACTCAGTCCAGTTTTGGCAGGAGAATTCAGGCTAGCAGAGTCCGTAGCTACTTAATTTTGAAACCATTTCCTTTATACCCTTGGAACTAATTCTGTATTCACCAAATTAGCAACTCTATAATAATAATAATAATAATAATAATAATAAGGCTTTTTGTATGAAATTTTCATAAGAATGGATCCCCTCAGTGCTCCTACTTTGACTATAATGGAAACCCAGCAACATCTTCATTAGTTTTGTGAAAATGTGCCTATCTCTGAGAGGCTGAGGACCCCCAAAAGGGATCATGCTCACTTCATACCAGATCTGGGAAATAGAAAAAGTCACCGGGTAACATGCTCCAGGATTCCCTTTGGTGATTTTTTTTTTACCTTAGTTTCCCTGGCAAAACCCACCTTCAAGTGGCTGGCAACAGCCTCAGATGCAAGGTGACTCTATAAAAAGATCTCTAAGTTTGCACTATTAGGGACTTTGAGAATGACTCTCAGAACTTTAAAATAGAATCTATATGTGATGATTCCATATTAGAAGGTTATCTGTTCTTGTGTGAGCTATAACTGTTGCTGGTTGTTGACACCAACAGAGCTTGGTTGAAGGCACTGAACAACCACATGTCCACCGCAGTTCAAATCCTTGACCAGGTGGCTTTCTAATTCTCTCTCTCTCTCTCTCTGTCCTTCTCTGGTCAAATTAAAATAAATAAATAAATACATAACTAAAATAAAATAATTCTTTAAAAATATCTTCATAGAATACTTATAAAATGCTTTATACAATCATGCAACATTTCTGCTATTTGCTAAAATAGTATCAAATATCACAAAATAATAATGGGGTATATACATCACTTAGGTCCAATATATATATATAAGTCAAATATATATACACATTTGGCTATTACTGTTTAAAAATAATGTAACGTTTTGCTCAGCGCTGGCTTAGGTCCTAGAAGTATATGATTCATGCAGAGATACTAATCACCCATTAACTCTACTATGTGCATAAATAAGACCCAGACACAAAAGTAATAATCTACATGATTTGAAAGAAATATTGCTACATGATTTGGGTTACAACATTGTGTTGGTATAGATGAGTAGTATGAAGTAGAGTTAGAAAAAGGGGTTAGAGGGACCAGCGGGTGGCCTGTTGGTTAAGACACTGGACTCCCACATGGCTGATCACAGTTCAGTCCTGGACCCGGTAGCTAGAAAATTACACTGGGCATGTGTGTGTACATTCCCAAAATCCCACAAGGAGAATGGAGGAGAAGAGATTGTGGCCTGGCCATCTCTCCTTGGGTTATTTCTCACTTTCCTTCTCACTGTCTCTCTCTCTCTCTCTTTCTCTGGCAAGTGCACGCACCCTATGGCAAAAACCTTAAAAGAAAAAGAAAACAAGTTTAGAATTTTGACCAGAGAATAACTGAAATATCAAGTTGTTGTTACTGACAACTTCAGCCTAGCTACTCTGAGCCCTGAGACCACTGAAGGACCTGAGCAGGTTGCCATTTGTTCTACATATTGTATTGCCCAGGAAGATACAAGAGCAGTCTGTAGGATCAATAGGAAAGGCGTAGACATCAGACAGTGAGATTCATTAGCCTACTATTCTGATTTGTCCACTAGGATTTTTATTCTAAGATAATATTCTTCAAAATGTTCTCTGACAGTCTGCAAAAAGTAACTTGAAATGCTAGTTGATTGTCCACATTCCTGGACCTAAAGAACAGACCTTTGCACAGAGCTCTGATAATTTGCAATATACACAACCATTGGCGGGGCCACTATTGTCGGTTAGTACAATCTTTATATAAGAAATGTTTCTAGAAATTAAGGTAGTTTCTTTGAAGAATGCCAGATTTGGGATAAAATGGTTGGCATTTTGAACTTAATTTTAGAGACACTACTATAATACAAGTTCATCAGAAATAAGGTTTTTGGTCTGTTTTGTTTGCATATATATATATATATATATATATATATATATATATAAATTTAATTTTCTTTATTCATTTATTTGAATTGATCAGAGAGAAACACAAAGAGAGAGAAAGAGGGAAAGTGAGAAAGTAAGCCACCAGGTCCAGGACTCACACTGTGGTCGGCCATGTGAGAGCGTCCAGCACTTTACATCACCTGCTGGACCATTGTTGGCTGATATATCTTAAGTGCTTAGAACAATGTCTTATATGTAGTATGTGCACAGCAAACATTTTTGCAGGGAATACATAACAATTAAGCACTTGGGTTTTGGAATCAAACACAGCTAATTTGTAGCCTACTTAGCTTCTCTAAGCCTTGCTTTACAAAATGAGGATATTAATGCCTAGATCAGAGATTTAATATGAACATTGAATTAAGCAACAGCCAGAAATAGTTTAGCAGAGAAACCCTTCAATCAATGAGATTTATTACTCACTCTGCCATTAATAATGTTTAGCACAGTATTGGTATTTGATAGTAATCTAGGGACAGGCTACACTGATGCTCTAAAAGGCATTTTTTGCTAAGAGATCAATACCTATAAAATAGACTTATTTTTTGTGGGTCCAACATTGGTTAGAGAACCATATGAGTTCAAGTATGTAGAGTGAAATAAACATAGCCATAGAGAATTTTACCAGCTTGTAGTCTTTCTTTCCTGCTTTTCTTTCTCTTTTCCTTTTTTTTTTTTTTTCATCTTTCTTTCTTCTTTTGAAATTAGGCTTCTTTTGAAATTAGGCTCAGAGAACTTGGGCCCTATGATGGTCTGTGGGAAGGGCTGAGTTCAAAGAAGGAAGAAAATGATGATAAAGGCAAACATTCAACAAGTCGGTCTTCTCTTATTCTGTCAGACAGCTTATCCATTTTTTCCTTTTTTTCTTTTTTCACTTCAGGTTGTATTTAAAGGGTCACAGTGGGACAGCAGGAAAACAGAGCAGCCTGATCTTACACGGCGCTGATTTCAGCACTAAAGATGCTGATAATGACAACTGCATGTGCAAATGTGCCCTCATGCTAACAGGAGGTAAGTCCTATGGGGCCATTTTCTAAGTTAGGTTTCATTGGTTTGAGACTTGAGGTTTCTTATCTCTGAGAAAGGGGATATGATCTTCTGGTCAGGAAACTCAAGAGCAAGTCCCTAGAGATCATTTTGTTCTGCCCACTAATTTATCCTATGTTTTCGTGCAGGACATTGCTAGCATATTTAGAGGTCTGCCTCCTCCCCCAACAGAATGGGAGTGTGCTATGCTTGGTTCTGAAATTCTTTAGCCTATTGAAGTTCCAGCAATTCTACTTTCTAAATAATGATCATAATACTTTAGTAGCATGAACAATAACTCGATAATTCAGCAAGTAGAGCCATCTTTTCTTACAAAACATTTTGTAATGGTGTGGTAGAGTTCATTGATCTGTTTAAATAAAATAAGAGAAATAAAGAGTGGTAGTTGAAACCTAAAGTTATACCGCACAGATAGCTATACTTGGGTTTTGCATTATGTGATATTGACCTTTACAAGATACCGTTAAATAATATTGTATCATAGAATAAGTAAGTTAGTCTTTCATACCTTGGCAATATTTTTGTGACTATTGTGCCAAACAAAATTTTTCAATCTGATGCTAGCATATTGTTAACACTTCTTCAGCACATTCTTTTTTTTTTTTTTTTTTTTCTTTTTTGTGGATTTGTTTTTATTGGGGTTTAGGACATAGGCTGGAAATACCACTTTGGGCATGCCCCTCCCCCCAGGGAATGAATGTCCATTCTAATCTTCCTGGGCACATTTTGAGAGTTCTAATCACCCTTCTTAGCAAAGAAAAAGTAGGCCCCTCAGCCTGCGGCTCAGAGCCTTGGTTAGGCAGCAGCACCTATTTAAAATTCAATAATATTGTTTTAATTTTACTGAATTTTATGTCTATCTTCTATTATAGCAAATGGTACTGGTTTCCTCTCTAAAGGAATGATATGAACTTTGCATTTAAAAATGCATTCACCATATTTTATGATTAAAAAAGTCATTTACTTAAAGAAAACATTAATTAAGTTTCAATAAAAGTTAGAAATGGATATAACAAAAACTGCAAAGTTGATACATGACTGACGGAAGTTTGGGATTACACTAAGCTTAGATCTGATGGCAAATGATGTAGCTCAAGAATGTTCTGGGTTCTGACATGGAAGGAGTGAATACCAAACAAAATTAGAAACGAAATCTTTTTCAGTTTTTTCCCTTTCATAATTTTCCTTTATTTTTCTTTCTCTTAATGGAATAGCAATCACATTCAACCATTTGGTACTACTTCTGTATTTCTACAACAAAACATGTTTTTATGCTAGTACAGAAAAAATCTGCTCAAATCTAATATTGTACTTCCCAAAACAATAGTACTATAATTATTACTACATATTAGTTTACTGCATATTTTGTGCTATCTTACTTAAACTTCAGACCAACCTTGCAAAATAAGTAGGGAAACTCAAACTTCTCCTTTGTACGTATAGAAAGTCAGTTAGTGGTCACCGTTTTATCCTTGACGTCTAGCACAGTAGATTGTAACACATGAGAACTGAACAGAAAATAGGGCACATGAATGAATGACCATTCTGTAGCCCTTGATATCACTTTCAAAGCTTAAAGTAAATGAAATGTGTTATTCAGTTGACACTTTTCTCATCCATTAGCTGTCCGTAGAAATGTATGAATAAAGAAAGTGTTGCGAAATCTTTTCATTTTCCTCCTTGTCACTATCCCATTTGTTAATGCACCACGAAATCATAGCCCATTGGCTTCCATGCACACCACCTATACCACCTATACTGACATCTTTTCAATACATGACTGCCCCAGTATTCTTTTTTTTTTTTTTTTGGAGAGGTTTTAGCTATAGGGCGTGTGTACTTGCCAGAAAGACAGAGAGAGACAGAGAGATAGAAAGTGAGAAATCACCCCGCAGGGGGGATGGCCATGCTGCAATCCCTTCTCCTCCATTCTCCTCTTGGGATCTTGGGCACGCACGCACATGCGCCCGGTGTGAGTTCAAGCAGCCATGTCCGGGACTTGAACCGCGGTCGACTACGTGGGAGTCCAGTGACATAGCCATTACGCTAACTGCTGGTCCCCCATGCCCCAGTATTCTTAAAGCCAGCCTGTTATGATTCTGGCTCTATCACATCCTTCCTCTTAAGCTTTGAACATGTTATTTGGGTATTACATTCAACCTCATCAAATATTTACAAGTCTTCTATATGACTTCTCCCTCCATATTTTTATTTTTTTATTTAAATACCCATATGTTATGCCTTGAACATTTTTCTAGAAAAAATTTTCCTTTTTGTTACCTCCCTGATCTCTTGAATAAAATTGTCAGCAGCTTTATACAAAGACAAAAGGACTTTGCCTTTTCAAGTTCCTGTCCATTTTAATATTAAAATATGCTTCAATTTCCCCATATCTGTCTTTACAGATAAATTTTCTCATCAAATAAATATAGTACATAAAAGCCCCACAGTACAAATGTATCCTTAGTAAAGCATTCCAATATGTTCATATTGCTGTCTGAATAATGAAAATATGGAGCAAAGCAAAAAGGAGAATATACCTCTTGGTTGTCAATAAGAAGACTTCATTGGTCAGATTTATGATTTTATTTCTGCTTCAGATGATTGAACTTTGTCATGTTCTTTCATCCATAATCTTTTTTGGACTCACTCCTTACTCACCAATAAACATATATGTTGTAGAGAGAAAATTTCCACTTATTGCTTGGATGGGAATAGTCTAAGTTAATGTGTTTTTGTAATAAACACCATTACCCTATCAAATATCATTTTGAAAAAGTCCAGGTCTCATATAGCTATTCACTCTACAATGCTAAAATGTGGAATTTAGATAGCTAAGAACTGGCTAGCGTAAGGATGAATGTCCACGACAGTTCAGGTAACTGGAATGCTGCCTGGAACTTATATCCTACTTAGCTACTCTCCACCACCACTATGTGTTCTCTGTCAGATTTTCCCTTTGAAACATTTTCTTCATGTCATGACTTTTCCTCTATTATTTTTAAAATTGTATTTAAGCTTGCTGCATATTAAAAATAGTCTCTTTTAAGCAATGAGATTACATACTTTTTGGTAACTGATAACTCATATACCTCATAGACCTTCATCATCATTATCATCGATGCAAGCTTTATTTTATTCATATATTTTTCTTTGTTTCTTCTAAAAGGAATCAAGTACACAGTACAGTTCATTACCCACTGTCTTAGATAGTCATTTTCAAGGAAGCAAAGGGATTTTAGTTGGAGATCATGATATCATTGCTACCCTTTTCTGTCAAAGACTGAACAACAGGAAATAGGCTTAATTGAAAGCAGAAAGTATTTCAGTTAGATAGAAGGTAGAACATTTTGATCTTTGTTCCTTATTTCCTAACATTCTAACCTCTTAACTTCCTTCTATCAATTTACTGCCTTTTTAATGAGTACTTATTAAGGGGGTGGAGGTCAACTACTATGAACAAAATGAGTAAGACAAAATAAAACTTACATCTATCATAGAAGATTGACAACAAAAACATAAGCCATACATAACACAATTTTGAACCGTAACAAGTTCCACACACAAAATGCAACATGAAATACTGTTATCAGAGGAAGGGGAAAGTAATTTTAGGTGGAGTGTTCAGGGATCAAAGGCTGAATGAGTTATCAGGGAGGATTGAACATTTCTAGTTGTGGACATCTTCAAGAAGAAAATAAAAACTATTTATGTGGGTTCAGCCTTGGTGTCACAGGCAGTAATGTACTGAATGGCGGTGATGGAAACCACACAGTACATGGTAGTTTAGATCCCAAGTTGACCTGAAACATGTTGAGTGTCTATCCAAGATGCTGACTAGCTGACTAGCTGGATGGCTAAAGAAAAAGGGTCTTGACAAGACCCTGCCAAGGATGGATATCTGACTCACTCCCTCTCTCTTTCTCTTTCTCTCCTACACACACTCTCTCTCTCTCATCTCTCATGAAAGAATTAAACTAAACTAAAACAAAACAAAACAAACCTGTTCATTTTGCACTTTCTTGTACTTGTGATTCTAGTAAAAATAGTCTTTCAAGCTTTCTTCTGGTTCTGTTATTCTATTATCACATGTACTAATTTTAGCTGTCAGCAGGGGAAAACAAATAATATTATTTTTCAGTGTTTAGGTGGTAATTCATAGTAGATACATAGTGGCCTGAGAAAGCATCACACATCTACACCAGTAGAAGTGGACACCACAGTGCTTTTACAGTCCCTTTCCCAGAAGTATACATATTAATTCCAACTTACCAGAAAACCAACACTTTCTCAACCTAATTTTGATATTGAATAATTTTTGTTTAATATACATTTCTCACTGGACTAGAGCATACATTTCAAGGCCAAAATTACCAACATATTTTCTATGGAAATGACCCCTAAATGAAGCATTAAATAGAAATGATTTAATGATTTATCAGCATTAGTTTACAAGCCAGGAATGTTTGTGCCATGTAATTGACATTGACCTTAGAAAAAATTGTAAATTTCCTTCCTGTATTTCCCCCTTTTATTTAGGATATTAATGAAAATCTTTTATGTTTCTGGAGTGGGAAGTACAAATTTTTAAAAGAATTATTTTATTTAACTTTATTCATTTATTTATTGTAATTTGATCAGAGAAGGACTGAGTGAGAGAGAGAGAGTGAGAAAGCAAGCCACCAGGTCGAACTCAAACCTCAGTCTGCCACATGGGAGTCCAGTGCCCATAACCACCATGCCACCTACTGGCCCCAGAAAGAATAAATTTAATAGATGATTATAAGAAATATTTTCTTAGCCCCTCAAGAGAGTTACTGTACCTGCCTGAGCCCAAAGAAGGGAATGTTTCATGAAAAACTTAAGGGGTTTTGGGCCAGATCTGTGACCTAGTGATTAAGACAGCCAGATTGCAGTGCAAGTACCAGAGCTGGAGACTTGAGAAAGATGCTGGGCACATGAGCCCATATGCCCATATTTCTGAAAGGAGAGAAAGATGGGGGAGAAGATACTGTGGTGTGACCATTCCCTTTGGGAGAGATATTTTCTCTTGTCTCACTCTATCTCTCTCTGGTAAGTACACATGCTCTCTAACAAAAACAAACAAACAAACCAAAAACCAAACAAACCAAAACCTTATTTTATCTACTATTCAACATTAAGAAAATTAAACTAACCTCATTCGATGCATTTTTCTTTTTGTAAAGATTTATTGCATGTAGAAATAAATAGGCATACAGCCTCTGACTCCAAAATTTAAAAGAAAATAAAAACCTTTTATTATTTAATTGGCACATTCAAAGTGAACTGATAATCAATAAAAACATTGTCTTTGATCCTAAATTAAAATTCTTCAAAATAAGTATGTCTAAAGAGCAGTTTAAGCTGTAACTATTAAACAATAATGCTTAAGGTTATAATTATTTAATCATTAAATAATTAAAGAAACAATTACTTCTAAAATTTGTTATAAACTACAATCATTAAGATTGCTAATAATAATTTAAAAAGGATTGCCAATAACAGAAAACAAACACGGTATTGTTTTACACTCCTTTCCTTACTTTACTTGTTTTCCAATGTCATTTCCACATTGAGTACATAATGCAAAAGCTATGTAAAAATGTGACCTAACCTTCTGCCGAAAGAATCTGTTGCGGTAGAAACTCTGATTTCTTTTCCCACGCATAAACCATGTCAACTGACAGACAAGACTTTCTAAAGCTAACAAAGGATATTTCTCAGTTTAGTCCTAAAAGGAGGATAAAGCCATACACATAAATTTCTTAGTACACCCTAGAACTTACCAGATGCTAGCAGCAGAGGGTTGATAAATGCTTGCTTGGCCTGCTATATAATCTTGAAGCAGACAAAGAAGACAGAAACTAGAAGCTTTTTCCACAACAGAATAGAAGTGACAAGATCTTTGGGAAAATATAATCATCTTAGTGTTCTCAGTAGCCCAGGAAGGATGTGCTAGGCATTATCTGAAAACTGGTTTTCGCTAGGTTTTAAGGTAAAAATGTTCAGAAAAAGATCCATTTGGATCATTTAAGTTGACTACAGAAATCTATATTGCATTACTTTTATTTCAATCAATTTTTTGTAGTTAACATATTATATGTAATATCATTGCATAAAAATCTACAGTCCTTGACTACAGGGACTCCATTGTCCACCACTGTCTGATATCTGATACAATATGTGGCACATATTATGTGCTCAATAAATATTGACTAAATGTATGAATATATGATCAGAGACTCTGAAAGGATATTGCAAAATCACATGTGATCCTGGTAAGGAGAAAACAATAAATCAATGTATGAATGTGACTCTTGAATGAACTTAGACTTAAAACACTGAAGTGTATATATATATATATATATATATATATATATATATGCATACATAAACATGGAACAAAGTGATGAATATTAAAAATTGTGATTTTCAAAAACAGCTAAACTCCAGAGACCAGCAGATGTTGTAATGTTTACATCACTAGATTCCCACATGGCCAACTGTAGTTCATGTCTTAGACCTGGAAGCTTGAAACTCATGCCAGGTGCATGTGTGTGCTTACATGCCCACAATCCCGAGAGGAGAAGGGATTGCAGTGTGACCATACCCCCTGGGGAATGATGTCTCACTTTCTGTCTCTCTGTCTTTCTCTGGTGAGCACATGCTATAGCAAAAATCTCTCTAAAAAAATAAAATAACTAAACTTCAGCCCAGCCATGACGATGTGTGCAGCTAAAACTCTGTGCTATGCAAAGTGGGACTACATAGCAGGCTCAAGGCTGGGTGTAGTCACATGCACCTGCAATTGCAGCAACTCCCAAGGCCCTAAAACATGAGAATCAAAATACAATGAAAATCTGTGGGAAAAAAAAAATAAAAAATTTAAAAACTAGAATAATCCCAGAAAACCAAAATCCAGAATTGTAAAGATCTGAATTTTAGGTTCCTGACTTTCTTTTCTTTTTTTTTTTTTAATCTTTTTTTTTTTTTTTTTTTTTTTTTTGAGAGGTTTTTGCTATAGGGCACATGCACTTGCAGGTTCCTGACTTTCAATAAATTTGAGCTTCCTAAGTGCAAAGTTTAGGGTTATACTCCTATCTTCTGGGGGTTTTATTTAGCAGAAAAAGAATATCAGACAAGGGACCAGCAGTTGGCGTAATGGCTATGTCGCTGGACTCCCACGTAGTTGACCGAATTTTGAGTCCTGAACCCAGTGGTTTAAACTCACTCTGGGCGCATGTGCGTGCATGCCTAAGATCCCAAGAGGAGAATGGAGGAGAAGGGATTGTGGCGTGGTCATCCCCCGGAGGGTGATTTCTTGCCTTTTGTCTCTCTGTCTCTATCTTTCTGGTGAGCGCATGCACCCTTTAGCAAAAAAAAAAAAACAAACAAACAAACAAAAAAAAAAAAAACTTTCAAAAAAAGAAAAGAAAAAGAATTTCAGACAATAAGTCTTAAATGTTCAGGAAAAAGGTGAATTGTAAGTGATAGGCCTACAACATAAGGTTACAACCAATAGTTAAGAATGGATGAGAAATAACAAGACAATTAATTTTGTTTTTATTATATTCTTCAAATAATACAACACATATTTCATGAGCTCTTTGTATCTATTAGACATTTTAGCAGTATCCGAAATGATTCATATTTTTTTTTTCAACTTTAGTTTCTTTATTCTTTTTTCTCTTTGGAGCCTGGAAGGGTAGCTAACACACAATAACTGTTCAATACATGCTTTCTTATTTGTTTACTGATTTCAAGGAAACATTTACTAAAGGATTTGTATTGAACAACTTATATGGAGTTTCTATAATACCTTTAAAATAGGGACCACAAAAATACATTTGGAAAGAATGATGATACAGAAAATTTCAATAATCTGCTCAAAGAATTAGTGTCAGATGTGGGATTTGAACTCACTTTTAATGGAGAAAGTAGATAGACCTCCAGAGTCTACCAGCTTCTCTAATCTTTGTACTGTCTCTATTAAAGTAGATGTCAATCAAAGAGAATGAGAGTTCTATTTGACTGCTTGCAGCATATTTTCACGAGCATTTCCTCACTTAAACATACTTAAAATGAAATGAAATCCAAGAGAAGGAAGAGACAGTAAGAGAAAACATAGTTGTTTCAAATGTAGTCAACATTACTGGCCAGAATAAACAAATTTTCATCTTTGGAACAAAATAAGAGAAGGCAGAGGCAAGTCCTTGGCCTGCAGGGGATATAGAGGGAGATGACAGAAGGAATACAGGCCTCTCAAAGGTCCTCAGCTTCCTGGGCATGAGACCCTCACAGCTGCTCCTCGAGGCTAGCTATGGGTAGGGCCAACTTTGTGCACATAAATTCCTCAAGTGATTTTTATTTCATTATCATCTCACTCATAATAAAATCACCAATCAATTTAGCTGAGCCTCATCTTTACTATTAAGGAGTAGAATCTTAGTTTCTGTTCAAGCTCTTTTGCATATTGCCAATTAGAAGGTATGCGTTGAAAGTGAATGAAAGAAATTCACAAAAACAGATACACCTTTTCCTTTTTCTGTGCTTTTCCTCTTAGAAAAGAAGTTTTGAGAGACATTTTGTTTAGGATGAGAAGAATTTGAGAGCTAGGTTTCCTGACTTTAAAATAAATTTGAACTTCCTGAGTACAAAGTTTAGAATCAAATTCCTATTTTCTGGGCAGCGTTTCATTTATTAGTGATAAAATGTGAATTTTCTGCTTCAAAGATAAAAGAATCAAATGAGTTTTAAAGGCCTGGGAAGCCTGGGATAGTTATTACAAATTTTAATGAGTTAAGTGTAAATGAATTAGAAACATGCATCTCGGATTTCTTATTAAAATATACATGAGGTTACAGGTTATAAAGAAAAATGCTTGGCAGAGTACATCTCGGCAATTGCCAACCTTAAAGCATTTGGGACATTTTATCAGTTGTCCCATAGCAGATGGAAGCTCTTTCTTCCATCCTTTCCTTGCATCTGAGTTCTTTTAAGCATGAAATGCCTTTCCTTGATAACTTCTATGTCATATTTTTTTATTTGTTATTCCCAGGCACATACAGAACAAAGCACAAAGTTAATATTTCCCCAGGATTGCGGAGCGTATATAATATGGCCATTTAGTATCTTGTCAGAGAGGAACCCCAAACCAGGCATACTTCTCTCTGTTCACATAGAATGTCTTTATCCCAAACAAACTCACATGTGTCCTGAGTACCTATGAGTGCATGCAATTATCTACCAATACATGGTACTTTGAAGAGCTCATGGGGAAATGAAATTAAAGTATGAATTTATTTTGGTGTAAAAATTTTGAAATCTAGGCATAGTACTTTTATAGTTTGCATTATCCATGGACTGTTTACCTCTCATACCAAGGACACGTATGAATCACCAAGAGCCTGCGATATTTTTGCCTGCTTTCTATAACTATTCCCTAGGTCACATATTTTCAGAATTTATGTTCAAAAGACCTGGCCACATTTAATGTTTTTCAAGTAAAGGTATAAAGTGAATAAACTGTTTGAAATATCTGATATGAAGAAAAAAAGTTTAATTGGCAGAGAGCATGCGTACCTACCAGAGACAGAGAAAGAGGGGGGAAGTACACCCTAATGGAGAGTGGTCACACCACAATCCTCCATTTATCCATCTATCAGGAGCTGAAGCATGCATACGCATAAGCTGACATGTGTTTCAAGGTACCAGGGCTAGAACCACAGTGAGCCATGTGAGATTTGTCTTTCTTAAACACTAGGCTGTGGAACCTAGTTTGTTTGTTCATTTGGTTTGTTTTAATAGTGTCTGTGTCAGAGAAAACAGAATACTTGCCTGCACAGAAATAACTACTTCTGCTAAATGGAAGTGCAGAATATTCAATAATGGAACTGAAATTGTCATGAGAAATAATTACCTTTTTATTTTATTTTCTGTCTTTTTAATTCATCATCTATGTTATCTATTACTATTCTCTGATGGAGCATGGAGTGCATTGTTCTCTGGTCTTAAGATAAAAAGATAATTGAACACTTTAAAGCCTCTTGGATACCCAATGAAATCAAAACAAATTTTGAAAACAAAAACTCATATTAGGTATTTAAATTCCAAGTTTTTATAATGCAAACACTTCATAATCATACTCATTTAGGTATAAATTATTTTTTGTATTTCTCTAGTAAATCATACTAAGTAAATAAGAAAATGTTGTCACTGATTATTTTGTCATAATTATTATTATTAAAATACTATGGTGCCTTATAAGATCTAGTCCCTTTTGTTTTGTCCTAAACTTTTCACCCCATTTCCTAGAATACTTACACCAAGCACTTAGATAGGATTCTATAGGTTCTAATAGTAGTACAGCATCTTACTTGATCCTTAAAAGTGTGATTGGACATTATGGTCCATGTATTATGAATGTGACATTGAAAAAGTTCCTTAAACTCCCTACATTTGGTGTCTGTTTCTTATATCTTCTATGATACTTGTCATACCATATAAAGCTATTGGGAATAAAATGGAACAATGTATAGAAACATCTTCAAAAATTACTGACACATTAACTATTAATAAATATTAAATATTATTGCAGTATTGCCTAGGATCTCTTGGTTATTAATTAAAGTCAGCATTAAAGTCCAGGTCTATCTTCTGGTCTTCTACTTCCCATGCTCCTCATTGCCCACAAGAACATTTAAAAAGTATAATAAAATGCTCTATGTTCTCCTTCCTATTTATTTTTCTAGTCCTACTTCTCCAGCCCAATACTCACTCCAGCCAAGCCAAGTATCTGGCAGACACCCTCCTAGCCCTCTAGGGTATATGCTGTGTTTAGAAGCTCCACCTGTCCAGTGAACCCATACCCAGTCTTCAAGAGCCAGTACAGGTGGCATATGAGTGAACTGTGTGGTACCCCTGCAGTTAAGACCTTCTGCCTCTTTATTTCTAAAAGATTTTCTTCAACTCTTTACTTTTTAAAGTTTATTTACTTCTTCCATAAGTGAGAGAGATACACAGAGAGCATCCCCAAGCAGGGTCTTGACACCACAACCCATGCCCAATTTTAGCCAGCCCTGGTTCACAGGCATGTGCCTGGTGACTCAAGAATGTCTTCAGATTTGAACCTAAAACCTTCCCATGTGGGCCAGTCTTGCAAAGCATCATGTTGTATTGCTGCGCCACTGTCGGGATCCTCTTTGCTTAATTGCTATCATCTCATTTGTTGACCATTTGTCTCTCTCTTACACTAAACTGTACATGCCTTGAGGTCAGAATGTCTTTTACTCAATTCCGTGTTGTCTGTCCGTTGATTAATATTTGTTGAATTGATTCTAGACTCAATTTTCTCTCCTTCATCACACTGCCACATATGCTTGGGATGACTTTGGCAGTCTATATAGAATAAGGGCTCTAAATAATTGTTGATTAAACATTTAGCCTGGCAGATTTGGTTCCCCTGGTTAAATATTTTTTCCCACTCCTGGAGAATGTTTTACTTGTTCACCTGATGATGGACAAGTAGGCTGGCTATACTATACACTTTCTCACAAATACTGCTCAACTTTCTGAAAAGACTGCCTATTTCCCCACATTCATTTCCTGTGAGTCTCCCCTTGTTCACTGGATACTGGCAACCCTTATGTTCTTCTAGTCACTAGACACACCACACTTTCTTTCTATGGCATTTTCATGTGCTTTACTGTGCTTAAGAGAATCTTTCATGGCCCATCTTCCCAAAGCTGCCTCTCTCCTCTCTTTCAGGTCTTATTAAAGATCAACTTCTTTCACAAACATGAAAATTTATTCTCCTTCATAGCTCCCTGAATATTTTTTGGATCGTGATTTGTATTAATTTTTATTTATTTGCATAAGTTTGTCTGTTTCTCACATTAGAAGTAGGTTACATGAGGGGAAGGACCACATCTGCCTTGTTAAATATTAAACAAGACTTCACAATAATCACACATTGAATGAATAAAGGAAAGATGAATATAATAAACACGGATGTTGGTCTGGTCATGGTGGCATGCTGGTAAGCTCCTGCTACACCACAGACAGACGCCATGCTTGATTGATACTCCACAGGATCAGGTTTCATTCCCGGCCCATTTCTGAAGCTGGGTGCAATGACTGTACCTGTAGTCCTGGCTACTTGGGAGGTTGAGGCAGGCTGATTATGACAGAGCAAGACTGTGTCCAAAATAAATAAATAGCACAGATGTTAAATTATGGAGTGTCTATCATATATAATTTTTTAGTAAATTGAACAGTTTCAGACACCAGAGACATCATAAATGGAACCAGTCCATCACTCAGGTCATTTGCCAATCATTTGTTAAGCAAGTTCTGTATAGCACAAAATGAAAGTTGGCCAGTATATAAACGGTGGCTTTCCATTACTCTCAAGATACTGAGCAAAAGATCAGATGATTTGGTCTTTAGTTCCTCGCAGGTTTAAGCAACTTTCCCCCTTGTCCACTGCAACCCAGCCATATTGACCTTCTTCCAATGTTTCCAAAATGCCATTCTCTTTGCTACAAACATTACTTTCACTTCACTCATTAGAAAAGATGCACAGAGCAATTTATCTGATTCTCTCATAGGTTCTGCTCTAAGCTAAACCAAAGTTTCCCAGTGAATGTATCCATTACCCTGTGCCCTTTATTACCAGAATATTTTTACAATAGATACCTATCTTTCCACACTTTTCTAGGACTCCTTTGATTTTCTATAAACCACAAACACAGAAAAACACACACACAAAGAGAGAGAGAGAGAGAGAGAGAAAGAGACATTTTATTGGGAGTATCCTAAAGCAGAATGGAAGATTATTCTAAGGACCACTGTCATTCTTGACAATAAAGTGTATTTGCTTCAGATATCATGGTGGATATTTGAAAGACTATGAAAAGTTCATTAATGTGATAGCAGAGTGCCTCAAAAAGTTCAAAGAAAAGGAGGAGAAAAGTTAAAATATGAAAGCAATCAAGTTGAATTTCATTTAGTTCATGATAGTCCTTTAGAGAGTCTTCTGGGTACTTAAATTCTCTAATATTAGAATGTCTTTTGTAATATAAATAGCATATTTTTATTAGGTGTCCTAATAAAAAAATTAAAAATTAATCTTGGGGCAGAAAAAACGTGGAATTTTACAGTTTCTCCTCCTTCAGCTAATAAGAGCCTTCTTGTTCCTTGTGTTTTGACTACATTAACATTTATGTTGTTTGCATATACTTGGTAAAACTGCATTGAATAGTGTCTCTCAAAATTCATTAAGACATATTTTACTGTTCTTCAGTATGAACTTGATGAATGCAGCTTGTTATACTTCTCGTGTGACTTTATAAACACAAGCCAGCTGTATTCATCTTCCAAAATTGAAAAACAAGAACTAGCTTTTCTCCATTTAACTTTCTCTAAAGTTTCTGCAAGATGACGCTCATGTTACAGTTAAATATCAGCTGTATAGCTTTTTCTTTCTTTAGCTATTCGCCCCTTAGCTGTAGCTTTGCAATCAAAGAGAGATCAACTGTATCTAAATAAAAGTATGCCAGAATGTCTCTGGCATCAATCTCTCCCTAAAGATTTCAGTAGTGTTACTTCAGGAGAGGAAATAAAGTACTGTGCTTTATCCAAAAATCTAAGAATTTAATTCACTAAAAAATAACACCAGGTTATCCAGTAATCCTCACAGAGAGATACGTAAGCACAGGATCTTGGTGTTACTCAACACGTTTTTTTCCCCACTAAATTAAGAAAGCACTTGAAAACTTACAGAGAAAACCTTGCAATATGTACTATGGTTGAACACTTGTCTTATTGATATAAACCAAAGAGAATGTCTTAGTTAAAATGTAATTTGAGCATCACTGTCATTACACAGTATCCAATTAATTTTGAAAGCCGGTCAAGGCCAATTTTAGACAAAATTATGAGATAAATGTAGAACATCTTTCTATTTAGATGTGCATTGGCTAAGATTCTGAACGTCTTTGCTAATAATTCATATTTTTGTGTTTGCTTCATCAGCACATATTCTAAAAGAATTCATTGTTCTATTCCCAATAATAGACTGAGGTGAGATGGTTCTTGTGGGTATCTTCATTTACATGTCCTATAGGTAAAGTCCAGATCTAGGTTGGAACCTGTCATGAAACCCAGAGGCTTCCCATCATTACTGTGAAAGGAACCCTCATGAAGTGGCTGTAAAATCTCATTTTCAAGAGTGACCACCCTCTGATTGTTAATATACATCCTAAATCAGATGTCATTTAGAACGATTCCACTTTAGGAAGATGCTTATTGAACCCCTCCTATTTGCAAATAATCATAACAAGTGTGAACAAGATCTCCATCAGGTACTGCCATCAATTTTCACATGTTTGATTCACTTGTAATTGTTTCTTCTCTCTTGCATTATTATCACTTTCTTCAGGCTGGTGGTTTGATGCTTGTGGCCCTTCCAATCTAAATGGAATGTTTTATACCGCGGGACAAAACCATGGAAAACTGAACGGGATTAAGTGGCACTACTTCAAAGGGCCCAGTTATTCCTTACGTTCCACAACTATGATGATTCGACCTTTGGATTTTTGAAAGCACCATGTTGGAAGCAATAATAACAGCAGCCAAGAAATCTGGAGAAGCTATCAGATAAGAAACTGCTTGAAAACTTCTGAAGCAAACTATATTGTTTCCCTTCCAGCATCAAGTGGTAGAATGCAAAGTGGCCAAGGTTCTTGACTATGGATTTGGAGCCTTTTGAGTTCACCAAAATCTCTACTTGGGTTTGCCGTGTTCATGAGGCTTGACTGTAGAGAATGCCACTCATCCTGTGCTTTCCAAAGGGAAGAAACTGCTCAGCTTGCTGTGCTTCAAACTACTACTGGATTTTATCTTTGAACTTTGGTAGTCAAGTGACAAATATGGTTTATTTCATGTGAAACTGTAAAAGAACGTGAAGAATAGAAACAGACTACCATACCTTTTTGGAAAAGATGTATTACACCCGTGAAATGGTGTCGTATCTATGCAAACCTAACTACAAATAAATTTATACTGTTGCACAATTTTGATAAAAGTTCAGAAAGAACTGTGTTCTTCTCTAAGTTGGTTAAATGTTAATGAATTTCAGCTCAATTCCAATAATACTTAATAGTTGATTTCAGTTAACCTATCTTCTAATGTAAATTTCATTTTTGTAAGCCATAACAAATTGTAGTAATTGGAGAATGCCAGTGTGAAATAGAAACACACCACATTACTCTTTGATTTTTTTTTTTTTTGGATACTGTTTTCAGAAAAAAAATGAACATCATAAAGTAAGAACATGCTAAGTAAAAAAAGAAAAAAATCTTATCTCCCCATGCTACAGTTTTCATTTACTTCAATAGCTGACTGATTTATATATATTTATAGTCTGAGTAAAGTTTAAAGAATGTGAAATATATCATCAAGTTCTTGAAATTATATACATGCATTTAATATTTTCCTTGATATTATACAGGAAAGCAATATTTGGAATGTATTAATTTGAAGTAAACTGGAGCAATTCATTTTACAGTATTTTCCTGCATGCTTAACATACATGTAACTTCTTTACTTTAAAAAAGGTTTTAGATTTTCATTTTTTCCATTCTGTTATTTCATGCTAATTTAATTTTGCTGATTAACTGAAACACGCTTCAAATTCACTCCATTCAGTTCTATAAAGAATACACTTTGAAGTCTAAATAAAATAAAAGAAGAATAATTATGAATATCATTGTACATAACATGTTTATATCTAATAGTGGTTTAATCTGGAATATGCAATATTGTCCTTTATCGATGCAAATAAACTCAAGAGTTCAAAGAAATCTACCAGATTGCTTAATGAAATATATTACTTTTCATATTTTTCTCCTTTAGGCCCTTTTTCCTTGGGCAATTTCTAATATTAAAAAATTAATGTTAGCAGAGAAAATTGGCAAGACCTCTGCATTATACATAAGGGATACACACGCATAATCATAGTTACCTAAGAAAATTCTGAATGTTAGCTGTTGTAAACCTTTTCATGGAAATATTCCTATGGGATAATCTATTTTACATTAATTTCTAGGCACAGATTTTTGTGACAACTTGAAGTTATTACAGTATTTTAACAAGAAGTGTTCTCTGCCTCTAAGTGTTCAAGGTTACAATAATGAACAGTTTTTATGGAAACATGAGTTTCTATGAGATGAGAAGTAGAAATAGATAATGGATTACCTTTCTTAGAAAAGGAAAAACTTTTTTCAAGATAGGAACACCAATTTCAACATGGCGACTTGATCCATTATGCCTTACTGGTTGTTTTCTTCCCTCCATTTAAGAGCAGAAAGTTAACCACAGTTTTTAGAAAATATTTTTAGACTTTTACCATCAAGTCTCTTATATTTGTGTCTGTGTACAAACTTTCTTTTGTCTTACAAGTATATTTTCAGGTATTACACCGTTTTTCTCTTTTTGGTGGCTCTTTCATAGCACTGTTACATCTCACCCTCTAAAACTCTCTCCATTATTTTCATTTATGTGAAGAAATGAGTGTTTAGTTCTTTGTGTTTTTGTTCCTACATATTTTTTTAACAGTCCTTGGGTAAGGTATACTATTTCCCAACTCATATTATAAAAATAAAATAATTAAAAAGCATGATCCTTACTGTTTTGTTATCTGGGTTTGAAAATAAAGTATTTTTCCAATTATTTATAATAAAGTGGTATAAAATATTTTATGACTCTATATGTGCATTGTGTAAGGCCTAATGTTTATGGCAATTTAGCATGTCTATCCTTAGCATTTATTTCAGGATAGAATAGATATTAGAAATTTGTTTTAAAATTTTTATTTCAAGAAAATCCATGTGATTTCTATGCAGATATATTCATATCAATCATAATATTATTTGATCTAAATAAAATTGAACATAATATTTGTGTAATTTCATCTCATTTTAAATATATCTTTTACAAATTTAAATCAGAGACTATCAAAATATAGAATCACTGATAAAATAGCCAGGCCAATTGGTGATAGTTAAGGTGTCTGGGTCTCACATAGCTGACTAAGTGGTTTGGGTCCTGGACCAGGTAGCATGAAAAACACTCTGGGCCCATGTGTGTGCATGCCTAAAATCCTGACAGGAGGAAAAAATGGATAAGGGATTGCAGCATGACTATTCCCCATGGGGGTACTTTCTCACTGTCCCTCTTTCTCTGTCTCTCTCTGGTAAACACACATGCCTTCTAGCAAAATTGAAAAATAAATTATATAGCCTCAATTATTTGATAAACTTTAAGACTGGTATGAGATGAGAATGTTTAGCTCCATTAGAATGGAAGACCAAAGCAAAGGGTCTAAGTCCCACAACCCTGCTCTATAATTGTTTTGTCCTACTAATTATTATTATTATTATTTATTTTCCCAGACAGTACATGCACTCACCAAAGAGACAGAGAGGTAGGGAGAGAGAGAAGGAAAGGGAGAAAGAAAACACACACACACACACACGGCCAATCAGGTGGGATCTAGCCACAGTCCTTTTTCTTTAATTTCTCCATCCTGTTGGGAGTTTAGACACACATGCATATATATATATATATATATCCAGTATGTTTTTCAGCCACCGGGGCAGGTATTCAAACTGCTCCTTGGACTGCACCTCCCTTAACCACCAGACCATGGGGTCAGCCCACACTCTCAATCATTAAACATTGTATTATTGTTGGACAGTTAATAAGCTCAGGAGAACTTTGAATTTACAATACAATGAGGTGTGTTAAATACCTGATTTTGGTACAAGGAAAAGGGAAAGGGCATAAAGAAGATGCTACTCAGCCCTGGTGCCACTCAGCCTATTAGTTTTTATATGACATCTTTCCTTTGCCCTTGAGCCTGCTCCCTTGCCATTGCATTGAACCCAACTTTCACTAATTTCCACTTAGATGATTGGAAGATATTCTTTATCCTGCCTTCCCCTGCTCCTATCCATCATGTACCTCCCACCCCCTTATTCTTTCTAACAAGAATAAAATCAGACTCCATAACCCGTTTCTTCTCCACTCAAAACCTATCAGTATTTCCTGACTGCTGCCTGAATTTCAAATAAACATGCTGGGTTAACCTTGGATTGCAGGTTAACCTCAGACAGTTCCATTCTACCTACTCTGTATTCACATCAAACTGCAGATGTCCCGTGGTAGACTACTTGTGAAAATGATCCTTATTCTCCATCTTTGTGTATCTATTCCCCTCACAATATGACTTTACAACTCATCCTATAGAGAGGTAGAATCTATTTCCTTATTCCATGAATAGCTGACTTGGGACTTGCTAGAGCCAACAGAATGCAGCAGGAGTGACTGTGTGCCAGTTCTAAATTGGGGTCCCAAGATCCCATCAGCAGCATTCTACCTTTTCCATGAGAAAAAGCCCAGGGTAGTCTAATGAAGGATTAGAGACCACATGGTGTGAGGTTGAGTGTATCAGCTGAGACCACCCTAGACTAGACAGCCTGCAGCTGACCCGTCAGATAGTCCCAGATACATGAGTCATCTCTGCTAAGATCAACGGAGCTGGCTCAGAACAACAGAACTGTCAAGCTGACATCCATAATTATGAGAAACAATAAGGAGCTATCGTTCTAAGCCCCTACATTTTGGAGTGTTCTGCTAAACATCATTAGTGTAGCAATAGTGATACAGAATATGATAGTCCCCATCTATCCCCTTCAGCATGTGAATTTTATGTACCTTAAGTTTTTAAGACCATGATGTTCTCTTCCTTCAGCTGAGATGGACAAAGAAATTTTCTATCCATCCTTAAATATACATCAAAATATCAGCAGCTTCATAATCGTTTTTCTAATACCCTTTATCAATCACCACACCTCTACACTCACCTGTTCATGTACTCACAATAGTGCTTACCTTATTACCCTTGACTTCTGTCTTACACTCCCTACTGCTTTGTAAGAGGCTTACAAGAGAGGGCAATTGAATGGAATTGAGTTGCTCAGAAAGTCTAAGAATCCCTTCTATGTATACAAAATTCAATATTGAAATTTGGTGATATTTTTTGAGATATTTTTGCCATAGAGTATGTGCACTTGCTGGAAAGAGACAGAAAGTGAGAAATAACGAGCTCCCCCCACCCCGGGATTCTAGGGGAGATGGTCATGCACAATCCCTTCTCCTCCCTTCCCCTCTCAGGATCTTGGACACACCTGCACACGTGCCCTGTATGAGTTTTAAGCCTCCAGGTCCAAGACCCAAACCACGGTCACTATGTGGAAATCCAGTCACATAATCATTTCGCCATCTGCTGGTCCCTGGTCACTGTTTTAAATCATTTATTTTGCAGACTTTAAACTTAGCCCCTTCTCCTCCAGAAAAAGATGTCCAAATTTATAATCTTAAATATCTCAGTAAAATATTTATTTGCCAACTTTGCTAGACTACATATATTATGTAAATTGAGGAAGATGCATATATAACTTTTAATTTCAAAACTATGTAAATATATGAATGTACTATTGAATGATAATTACTTTTCTTTACTTATTATTCTATTATTATTTTAATGTAAGATAATGATTTATAACATACCCACACAATTTGTGCAGCTTAATTTCAGCTTTAAGATTTAAAGTTCATTTGAAGCCATTTTTTCTATTTTGACTCTTTTAATAAAGACCATTATTTAGAATTTGAGGAGATTATGGTATTGTATGTAAGAAAAGAGATGCCTAGGAAAAACTCACATTAAAAAGTCATTATCTCTCATGTGTTCTTTTTTTTTTTTTTTTTTTTTTTTTGGAGAGGTTTTTGCTATAGGGCGCGTGCACTCGCCAGACAGACAGAGAAAGACATAGAGACAGAAAGCGAGAAATCACCCCCCAGGGGGATGGTCACACTGCAATCCCTTCTCCTCCATTTTCCTCTTGGGATCTTGGACATGCACGCGCGCCCAGCGTGAGTTTTAAGCCACCGGGTCCGGGACACGAACTGCGGTCGACTACATGGGAGTCCAGCGACATAGCCATTATGCTAACTGCTGGTTCCCTCTCATGCGTTCTTTGAAGAAAACAAGCAACACACTCATCTACAATGAGAAGCAGATGACAGATAATAGTTAAGATTTAATAACTCCTAGGACAAACAATCTCAAACTCTGACATATTAGTGATCAAAAAAGTATAATTTTTTTTCTTTTCTTTTCTTTTGGTGGAGAGAAGTTGACTCCTGATATCTCTTATAGGCAATTCTGTTCACTCATAAGACCAGTCTTTCACCTGCCCATCTCCTCACTCTGTCTTGGGCCTCAAGGGGGGCCCAAGTGCATGTTGGGATGGTGGGAGATGGGAGGTACCACTCTTAGTCAGTTCTTCCACAGAATTACTGTGACTACTTTACCTAAGTCCTTATACAAATTATTTTTTAAAAAAATATGGATTTGCTTCCTCAATGTGGTATAAAGAATCAGAATTTTAAAAAATGCTAAATCTTAATAAGTTAAAAAATAAATTTTAAAGAAAATATTATTATTAAAGGTTTATATAAATAGGGATCAGTTGGTAGTTTAGTGGATAAGGAACTGAACTGCCACATGGCTGAATGCAGTTCAAGTCCTGCATCTGGTAGCTTGAAAAATCATGCCAGGCACATGTGCATGCATGCCTAAAATCCCAGGAAAATGGAGGAGATGGGACTGTGACAAGGTTATCTCTTCTGAGGAGTGATTTTTCACTTTCCCTCTCACTTTCTGTCTCTGTCTCTCTCCAGTGAGCACAAGTGCTTCATGACCAATATCAACTAACAAAGAAAAACTCATACATAAAACATGTGTGTTTGAGTTCAGGCAGAATTAAAGTGACAGATTTAGGACTCTATAGTATGGAGACTAATGTTTAAAGTACTAGGCAAGATTATTTCAAATGGGAGTATAGAATGAAATAGATCTCAGTGAAAAACTTCATGGAAAATGAAAATGATAAGGAACAAATAAAAATAATTAAAAGGTCAGCTTCATAGCTTGTGGTTAAAGAAGCTGGCTCCCACATAGTTCAATGCAGTTCAAATCCCAGCCCAGACAACTTGAAAAACACACTGGGGGCATGTGCATATATGTGCCTCAAATCCTAAGAGGGTGGAGAAGAAGGGATTGTGGTGTGACCATCCTCTAAGAGATCCTTCTCTGCCCACCTCCATCTCTTTGTGTTGCTATGATGAGTCTAAACACCTTCTGGCAAATTTTAAAACAGGACTGAAAGAGGTAACAAAATATGACTAAAGAGACAAGAGGTAAAGCTGGAAGGGACTGAACCATAGGAATGGGGTAAGTAGATTACATTAAGAACTGGGATGTCTGCACCAGTGGATGGTATAATGGTTATGTTCCTGGACATGGCCGACTGGTTGGAATCCTGGCCCCGGCATCTTGAAACTCACACCAGCTGTGTGTGCGTGTGTGCCCAACATCCCTAGAGGAGAATGAAGAAAGGATTATGGCATGGCCATCCTCCCCACGGGGTGATTTCTCGCTTTTTGTCTCTATGTCTTTCCAGAAGCATACATGCCCTATAGCAAAAATATCTCTTAAAAAAGAAGAAGAAAGAATTAGGGATGTCTAATTCACCACAAGTAGTACAGGGGGCATTATGATTGCCAAATAGCCATTGGATTTGGCATTCAAGAGGCCATTAGTAATTTTAGTAATTTTTTTATAGCACCACTAGAAATGCAGGGGTTAAAGTCACATGATAAGAGGGTTATGAATAAATGGGGGAGTAAGAATGTTAGAATTAGAGATTAGAGCTTTGGTATTTAGAATGATTTCTAGAATACCAGAGAAGGCTGGGACTTGTGAATACAAAACCTTAAGCTTCCCCCGACTACCATGCTATGACTACTGAACTAATTTTAACAGGATCCTCGAGTGATTCATGCATTTGGGAAGCTTTGGTTTAGATTATACTTTCAAGAAGATGATTGAGAATGAAAGGAAATAGGGAACTAGAGGGACAGGAACAAGAATTGGGGTGGTTTTTAGAATGAGAAGTGCTTTAGTGTATTTTCAAGCTAAGGAAAAAGAAATTTGTGAGGAGATGAAGATGAAAAGAGAAACAGCAAGGCCCTGAGTGAAGACAGTATTTTCAGGTTGCTAAGAAAATGGGATTAAGAGTACAGTAAGTGAGAAGAGGCTAGTTTGAACAAGAGGAGAAACACCTCTTCTTCTAGGGGGAAGAGACTAAGACAGAGTGAAGTCCCACAGGGGATACCTTATGGCCTTGTTTTATAGGAGTGGGAAGGAAAGAAATTTTATGAAGATGTAGACAGTTCAATTAAGTATGCTTGAAAAAAGATTTGGGATAGCCACCTAAGGTAATGGGAGAACTTCACCACTATTAAAAAAAGGTCTAATTGAGATGGGAAATCCTGAATGTGAACAGACTAATCTACTTTTTCCCAGTGATTTTTAAATATGTAAAGATAATTAAATGTGTCGCAACACTCTGTCGCACCTACATCACTTTATAATGTAATTCAGTCTACCTACAACATTCATGTCAAAGAAGGCTAGAAGAGTCCAGGAAAAACTGCCTCCTCTTTTGGGTCCACCTTAGTTTCCCTAAACTCAGTTACTTACCCTTCTGTGCTCCCATGCCACTTCTACTTACATTCCAGAATTTTCACAATTTGACTTGTGTTCCAGTCAACTGTTAGTATCCTTGATCTCTCTCTCTGAATGATGAGGTCTTTGAGTAACGGACCAAATTTAATTGATTTTTGTGTCCTTCCATTGTACCTGGAACATTGTTCAATCCCAAATATATGTCAGGTGATTTGCACCATCATCTCCTATACTAGATTGTAAACTCCTTGGGTTCTTGTTCTGTGTCGTATTTTTAATTTGTGTTTTCAGGTCTGGTATAATGCTAAGACATCTTAGGTGATAAGTAAAGGTTGATTGGTTGGTTAGATGGACACTTGGCACATGAAGAAAAACAGCAGGATCTCAAAAAATGATTAAAAAAGTCATGCTTTTTTTCCCACCTGAGACCTTATATTTCAAGACACATGGCTTCCTGCTTTCAACAGAAAAGATTATAAAGACACATTTTTTTCCCAAATATCAAAGAGCTCATGTAAAAAGAACATCAGATTATTTATGTGCTAATAAGAATCATGTGGATTACATTTGCTCAAAATCAGATTTTTTTGTTTGTTTGTTTTTAACAGTATGAGGAAAAATAACCAGAAATAAGCACTGGATCTTAGCATAACAAATTTCCTTGCAAATACATGAGATGCTTTTGTCCAAACTAGTGAGTAGCATAGAGAATGTAGAACAGCAATGTTGGTCCCATTTATAGAGAAGACCCAGAGACCAGAATAACAGCATTTCTTGGGGCAACAAAGAGAAGGGAAAGCGTGGGAATTTACATTGTTGTACCCTTCACTATAGCTGCCTTTGGACGACTAGGTTCTGATGTTACTGCTTTGGCCAAAGTCCAGGTTAAAGGTAAGATGACCCAAGAGTGTGTGTGGTATGTAGAAAGATGAATATGATTTTGTTGACAGACCATCTATGGGCAGATCTCTCAAGATACTGAGAAATCTTGAAGCAGACACTAATTGATGCTCCTTGTATTTCTATACAGGAAAGATTGCCTACTGTAAATATTTGTAATTCTCCATCAAGAGGTTTTGTTTGTTTTCTTCTGGCGAGGAGAGCATGGCATGCTCAGCCCCTGCACAAGGTGAGTTAAAAGTGTTAGATAATTTGGGACCAGCAGGTGGCGTGGTGGTTAAGGCACTGGACACTCCCACATGGCTGGCCACAGTTCGAGTCCCGAACCTGGTGGCTTGCTTTCTCACTTTCTCTCTCTCTCTCTCGTTCTTTCTGTCTCTCTCTGGTCAAATTAAATGAATGAATAAATAAAGTTAGGTAATTCTTAAAAAAAAAGAAGTGGTAGATAATTAATATATCCAGAAACAGTCTTGAGTAAATGATAGTATTGTGATAAAATACCTCATCTCTCTTCCTCTTGATGGAGGTGACTCTGAGGTGTACTGAGGAGCAGGACAATGGCTCCAATAAGAACAATCTAAATAAGAACAATCACAGAGGATACCCTGTTAAGAGAGATGGAGTCAGTAGTCCCACAAAAGAAGCCATATAGGGGCCAGCAGGTGGTGTGGTGGTTAAGGTGCTCCCATATGGCTGACCATGATTTGAGTCCCATCCAGCAGCTTGAAAACCATAGTGGGTGAATGTGTGTGCATGTCCAAAATCTCAAGAGGAGAATGGAGACGGGATTATGACATGGCCATCCTCCCCCAGGAGGTGATCTCTCACTTTCCCTCTCACTGTCTCTGTGTCTCTGATAAGTGCACAATCCTATAGCAAAACCCTAAAGAAAAAAAAAGCAATAATCTACATATGAGTTGTGAATCATATTTTGTTTTTAAAACTATTATGGCTGCATTTACAAAACTTTTAAAAATGTGCCAGAGTAGACTCAAAAATACTATGAATAATTGAGAGAAAGATTTATGCCTGCCTTGTGATAGTGCGAAATAGCAAAGAAAAAATATTTTTTTCTGAGGCAATTTTGAGGGTGGCCATGAGAATGGGAAATTTTCCCAGAGTTACCCTGGAGTGGTATAATTAGAAAAATCAACTCATAATGCCTTTCCTTATGAAAGAATGCTTCCACAACTGTAACCTTGGGTTACTTAAGCATTAAAGGAGTCAGTAAATCATTTAAAGAATATCCCCCAATTTAAATGCACTCTATGAAGTGGCTGCATTGGCTCGACTCAAGCTAATGGCCTTCTTTCCCTGTTATCTTTCCATTGCTCTAGCCTTATCCAGTGTTCCAACCTCATCCCTTCCTGATTATGTAGCCCCACAACAAATTTAGCACTATAAACTATGTAACTTGGTCTTTCTTGCTCTTACAGGTGACTAAATGCAAACTCAAGCCAGTTTTCAGCATCATTATTTCAGTAAGAAACATTAATGTGGCTTAAAATAGCTTAGGATATTTTGTTGTGTTTCACCATAAAACTGTATTTGCTCTATGAAATGAAACTTTTTTCTCAAAATATTTATTTCAAGCTGTCAAGTGCTTTTGTGTTATTGTGCTAAGCTTGCTGTTCAGTGCCTTGGAAGGCAAAAATCATTGTGTCAACAGGCTGCATTCTAATTTGGAGCTTTGAGTCCCTTCTAAGATCATTATTAGCACAATTAAGTTTTTAGGGTGCTGGAACTAAAATCATATTTTCTTTCTTGGATGTCAGTTGGGGTGATACTCAGCTCCTGGCTCTTCTCAGGCCATATTATCTGAATGAGTTTGACCTGAGCACTGAACCCTTTAAATCTGGAGCGAGAGGTCAGTGACAGAAACAAACTCATCACTTTTGGAGTCTTAGGGCTCCTACAGAGCAAGCACAATAGTAGGAAGAGAATCTTGGGGGGCCACTATAGAATTAGGCCTACCACAGATGACAGACTAAAGAAATAATAATACACTGTTTATCAGAACAAGGTTGTAAGTTTTTTGTAATAGTAAGCATGTAGAAAACATTGTCTATCAATCTGTCTAGCTAGAGAGCTAGGCCAATGACTTTGTGCTGATATTTATCTAGAAAAATTCTTGTAACTTCTTAGAAATTGTTTTCTTAACTATTAAACATTGGTACTCTAGCCCCCTCCTCTTTCCTATATTATTGCCATAAAAATAATGAGATTCTTCACATATCTGTTATGGGTGCACATCTTCCACTGAACAAACTATTGGGTCATCAGAAAAGTCATGACGTATTTTTCTGTGCAAAAATGTGTCACGACTTTTCTGACAACGCAATAGTTAAAAAAGAAATACAGATAGTAATTATATCAGCTTCAAATAACCCTCAAAATAATTAAGAATAAATTTAATCAAAGAGGTGAAACATATCTGCAATGAAAACCATTAAACATCAATGAAAGAAACTGAACAAGACACGTACACACAAATAGACTTCCCATGTATGTAGGCTAGAAGAATTAATGCTACATTGTCTATACTGACCAAAGTGATCTATAGATTCCATATAATCCTTGTCAAAATACCGATGATATTCTTCACAGAAATAGGAACAAAAATCATAAAATTTGTGTGAAATCACAAAAGACTCCAAATAGCCAAACCAACCTTGTGTGAAAAGAGCAAAGCAGGTGTCATCACACTGCCTGACTTCAACATACACTGCAAAGGTATCGTAACAAAAACAACATGGCTCTGACATAAAAACAGACACATAGAACAATGAAACAGAATAAGGAACCAAGACAAAATTTCTTTTTGAGAGGTTTTTGCCAGAAAGACAGAGAGAGACAGAGAGACAGAAAGCGAGAAATCACCCCCAGGGGGGTTGGCCATGTCACAATCCCTTCTCCTCCATTCTCCTCTCGGGATCTTGGGCATGCACGCACATGCATCTAGTGTGAGTTTAAGTCATCGAGTCCGGGACTCGAACCGCAGTCGACTACATGGGAGTCCAGTGATAGAGCTATTACGCTATTTGCTGGTCCCAAGAACCAAAATTCTGGTGTGTAGCTCCAGAGGAGAATATATCATGAAGCTCATGAAGTTTAAACTTCAGGGTCCCTCACTTACATAGGCCCCTTCCAGAGCACTAAACCTAATTTCATATTCATAATCCTAGCCTTTTTTCCTCCAGAAGGTTCTTGGCATGCATGCACATGTGCCCAGAATTATTTTCAAGTCACCAGGTCTGGGACTCAAACTGAAGTCAGACATGTTGGAATCCAGGACCTTAACCACCAGGCCACCTGCTATTCCCAACAATATTTTTTAAAAAGAACTCTTTAAAGGAACCAGTAGTTAGCATAATGGCTATGTCGCTGGACTCCCACGTAGTGGACCAAGTTCAAGTCCCAGACCCGGTGGCTTAAAAGTCATGCCGGGCACGTGTGCGTGCGTGCCCAAGATCCCGAGAGGAGAATGGAGGAGAAGGGATTGTGGCATGGCCATCCCCCCTGGGGGGTGATTTCTCGCTTTCTATCTCTCTGTCTCTCTCTGTCTGTCTGGTGAGCGCACGTGCCCTATAGCAAAAACCTCTCCAGAAAAAGAAAAAAAAAAAAAAAAAAAAGAACTCTTTAAAAAAGTTTCTATTGCATCTTAGAAGTCTTCTTTTTATAGACAGGATACTCTTAAAGATTTTACACGCTCTGCATTTCTGGAGTTCTGTACTTTTTTTTTTTTTTTTTTTTTGGCCTAAACAGCTTGCCCATGAAGGATTCAGGAAATGATATTCTCTCCTCAACATTTCCCTGGAATCCTTTTGAACAATTCCAGTAAAGTGCAACTGCTTCATCAGTGGTTACACTTTACAGTTATTTCTGCAAAACATTTTTTATTAAGAAAATAATTTTCTGTGAGAATGTATCATCTCTGCTACATTCTTCCTCCGGTGGTTTATAAAAAAAATAAGTAGTTCTTTGTATATTTTATTACTGAAAAAGAATCAAGAAAGTATCAGCTGAGACATGTTAGAAACATTTGTGTCTTCCTCGGAGTTGCAAAATTTCCACAGTGGGTGGCTTCCTTCTAATAATTATGGCCATTCATCTGTATCAATATTGTGCATTCTGGAATGATTTTATAATCAAAGAGCATATTCAAATATGTAACTGTTCTTTCATATTTTTCAAAAATATATTATTTCAGCCATTATTATAGCAGTGAGAAGAACAAGCATGTCCCTAAACCTATTCAACTTTCTCTTTTTTGCCATAAAGATACATACTTCAAAATGCTTTTTACCTCTGTGGCCTAGTGGTCAAAGGAACCTGATACCACATGGTTGACCATACATGATTCCAGTACCAGTCCCAGCACTTGAGAAGCACACCAGGTACATATGTGTGTGTGCCCCAAATTCTGCAGGATGTAGAAATGGAAGAAAAGGCATTGGGATGCCACTGTGCCTCTTTGGAGGGAGGTGTTTTCTGCCTCTCTCTCTCTCTTCCTCTTTCTCTGTCTCTTTCTGACAAGCACTTGCACCCTCTGGCAGAATTTTTTAAACATTGTTATATTTAGTGAAATTTTGTAGTCTTATTGTATATCTTATGATTTTCAACACTACTAACGTGTAGGTATTTATGTTTTGACAACTTCCCCCACAATTTCTTATACTAAATGTGAGAGAATCAAGGCACCAGGACCCAAGTGGTGGACGATTTTGTCTTAATTTCTTTGCACTGGGCATTTTTGGATTTTATATTCCATTTCTATATTCTATATTATTTTCTAATTTATAGTTTTACAAAAATAAACAGAATCAGACATCGTAGTAGTTTCTCTCAATACCATCATAAAGTTTCTCCCAAGCTTTTTCTTGCCGACCAGAGTAAAAAAAAATCAAAATGGTTTTATACTTTAAAACCATTTCTCTCCTAGACTTCTACTAGGTAGGAACAGGTTTTATTCATACTGGTAAACCTAGATCAAATTTCAGCATGGCCCAGACTAATCATTTATAGAACAAAAAAGAACTGAAATTCTTGCTCTTGATTAAATTATATATTTTCTTACTCTTTAAAAGGTGGAAATTCTAATTTACTGTGCTTAACATTGCACCCACCTTTTAATAACACTGTTTATAGATATATTAGCATTTAACGATGGCTCCAGTTCCACTAAGGTGAACTGTGTTTTATCATGATTCTTGGAAATTGTGCTGGTCGAGCTGTAGTGGCTTCAGTGATAGGGCGCTGCCACTGATGCTGGGGATACAAGAAGGCTCTGGCTCATATCCTGGATCTCTCTGAGTATGCTGTGCATGTCAGTAATTCTGGCTGCTGGGAAGGTTGGGGAGGATCACGGCCTACCAACACCCTGTTGAGGGTATTTCTTTTTCTCTCTAAAGGAAATAAACTATTTTTGGGGAAAAAATAGGCTCTTCCCAAGCACTTGAAATCCAATTCAGAATGTTACATGTATCTGCTATCTTTAAAACATAGGCTCTAGGCCTAAAAAAGCTATTGTACTATTTTCAATGTCATTTCCTACGTTTAAAGAAGCTGGAGGCAAACCACAAAACCATTACGGAGGCATGATATGTGTGTTTCTCTTAGATATTTGCTGTTTATGACCAAAATAAATAGTATCTCTTTGCCTCCACTTAATAATATTATTAGGTTTAGTTTCTAAAAACATGCCTGAAATTTAAGACCTCTCCATTATTAACCACTATTTATTGCCTTAAGTAATGGATCTGAAGCTATTTAAAAGGGGGGGGGGGAGGTTAATTTCTACCACAAGGGTTTGCTGTATAAGTTAGACCAGAAGCTTGGTGGAAATGTTTCAGACTAGAGTTCCAATTTTAATTGCAATTTTAGTTCACCAATGCAATTATAAGGAGCCAACAACCCTCAAGTTATGACACTTGAAATTCCAAACTTTAGCCAGTCAATATTTACAGAGCACCCACTGTGTGGAAAATGCTGTAGTGGCACTATATATTAAAAAAAAAAAAAAAAAAAAAAAAAAAAAAAAAAAAAAAAAAAAAAAAAAAAAAGTAAGCACTTTATTACAAGAAATGAACAACTTAGTTAGGATGTCTTTGTAACAAACCCTCGATATTATGCTGGTCCCTTTGATATAATATTGAATGGCACATTGGTAGATAAAACTATCTTAATAATTCTTATTCCTATACTACGAACACCATGTCCATGAATCGGTCACATGGTTCATGCTGAGGAAGATGCATAGCACTGTACTGAGTATCAAGGGCTTGTGCACCGTGTCAACTGGACATTGGAATGCTAAAACAAGTTTCCTAGGTTCTATTGTTTCTTTTAAAAAATTTATTTTAATCTATTTTTTACATTCGATCACTATACATCACTACAGCTTGTAAAGTGAATTTACCCAACATGAATACACTTTACCCCAGTCCAGTTGAAGATACCATACATGTTATCATCAACAGATAATCATCCATTTCTGCATCTCATAAATGTCTTGGCTCTCTATTTTCTCCTTGATTCCTTTCCTGTCACTCTCCCCCTTCCTCTATACTCTTTCCACACTATCTCCAGTATCTGTAACCATTTTCTATGCTTCTATATCTTCTAATCTTTCAGTTTCCACCACAGAGTGCAGATAGTCGGTATATATTAAGCACAGACATACAATGTCTTTCTTTCATAGCCTGTTGCTTCACTCAGCAATAAATCTTTCATATTCATCCATTTTCTATAAAATGCCAGGATCTTGTTTGTTTTTGTTTGTTTGTTTGTTTGTTTGTTTGTTTGTTTTTAATGATTGAGTAGTGTTCCATAGTGTATATGTGCCACATTATTAAATCCATTCAGCTGTCTGTGGACATTTGGGTTTGTTTCGTGTCTTAGCAATTGTGAATATTGCCACAATAAACATAGATGTGCCAGCATTTTTCTGACTGACCATTCTTATATTCTTTGGGTAGATACCCAGGAGTAGAATTGCTGGATCATATGGTAGATCTATTTGTAGATCTTTGAGGATCATCCATATTATTCTCCACAGTGGCTGGACTAATTTACATTCCCATCAACAGAGTAGGAGAGTTTCCTTTTCACCACATCCTTGCCAGCACATACCTTAAAAAAAAAAAAAAAAAAAAAAAAAAAAAAAAAAATCCCAGCTATTCTGACTAGGTTTAGGTGGTATCTCATTGTGGTTTTGATTTGTATCTCCCATGATGAGGGATGTTGAGCATTTTTTCATATGCTTTTTGGTTGTTCTTGTCTTCCTCAGAGAGTTGTTTGTTCATCTCACTTTCTCATCTTTTAATTTAGTTGATCTTTTTTATTTTTTTCTTCAGGTGAGCTTCTTGAGTTCTTTGTGTTTTCTGGTTATCAGTCCCATATCTGAGCCATAGATTATAAAAATTTTTTTTTCCCATTCTGAGGGTTGTTGATTCACACTAATTAGTGTGTCATTTGCTATACAGAAACTTTTTAATCTGAGGCAATCCCACTTGTCTATTTTGGGATTATTGCCTGTGTGTTGGAGGTCTCATTTAAGAAATCTTTGCCTACTCTAATGTCTCCCAGAGTTTCTCCAAGGTTTTCCAGCAGTAGTTCTATAGGTTGAGATCTTAGGTTTTGATCTTTGATCTACTTTGAGTTGATTTCTGTTAATTATGAGAGATAGGGGGTCCAGGTTCATCTTTCTGCAAGTGGATACCCAGTTTTTCCAGCACCATTTTCTGAAAAGGTTTCCTTTTCCCCACTTGATTGTCTGGTGCCCTTTGTCAAAAATCAGTTGGCTGTATATTTTGGGGTTTATTTCCGGGGTCTTTAGTCTGTCCATTGATCCACATGTCTGTCGTTACGTCAATATCATACTGTTTTGATTAACACAGCTATGTAGTATATTTTGGGGTCAAGGAGTGGATGCCGCCTACTCCAGTCTTCTTGTGTGGGATTGCTTTGGCAATATGGGGTCTTTTCTGATTCAAGACAAATTCTATGTCATCTGCAAATAGAGATAACTTTTTTTTTCTTTTTTTTTTTTTTTTTGGAGAGGTTTTTGCTATAGGGCACGTGCGCTCGCCAGACAGACAGAGACAGAGAGACAGAAAGCGAGAAATCACCCCCCAGGGGGATGGCCACAGGGCAATTCCTTCTCCTCCATTCTCCTCTCAGGATCTTGGGCACGCGCACACACACACGCCCGGCGTAAGTTTCAAGCCACTGGGTCCGGGATGCAAACCGCGGTAGACTACATGGGAGTCCAGCAACATAGCTATTACGCTAACTGCTGGTCCCAAGATAACATTTTAAAATAGTAAACAAAACTTCTTTTAGTAAATTGTTACAGATAATTAATAATGTGTAGCTTAAATGTAATTTTCCTGAAAGTAGAGAAGATTTTTCTGGAGAAAATATGCTAACTTAGGCCAGTCTTAGGCTGATAAGCACAGTTTTCCATTCTCTGTGGGCCTATCACTATAATACAGAAATATCAGAGGCCTGGAAGTATGGAAGAGAGTGGGAAAGGGTTAGAAGCCAACCCTGAAGGCTTTGTCTGTTTGGTTTGTTTGTTTATTGAGGAATACATTGAGTAAATGTTATGTGGCAAGAATGTTCCAAACTGAGAGTAAAAGTGATATATTTTTACGTCACTGAGCTTGCCTTTTTGTGGGGGAGAGTTAATGCATAAAATAATTACATAGCTTCAAATTACTTAAGATATTATTAGGAAAATAAAGCAGAGTAGGACTTGAGAACAAAGAGCAAGAGGAGGAGAAGCTATTTTAAAAAATGTTGTCAGACAATCATGAGAAGAGAATTTTAAGGGGACTGGAATTTTGTGAAGAAATGAAGGAAGACAAAGCTCTGAGGACAGAGGATTCTAAATGAGGGAATCACAAGTAAAAAAGCCCCAGAGGCAGGTACCAGTTTGCTGTGCAAGGGAGAGAGAGGCCAATGTGAGGGTCATGTGTTGGAGAGCTCAAAAAGGTGGCCGAGATGGGTTAGAAATAACTAGATGGTGTGTTTTATAAGGCACTTGCAGATTTAGGCTTTGTTGTAGGTGCTGTGAGAAACTATGGAGGGTTTTGAACAGAAAGCAATGTAATCTAATTTAATTTTTAAAAATGATCTTATGTTTCTGCTTCGTGATGAGAGCTACAGCAGGATCTGGGATACTCATCATCCCTTTCTTATCACTGATTCCACTATGGCTCAGAGCATATGCCAAGCATTTTCCTCAATATTACTCCAGATATGCCTACCAGGAAGAGGTTTAAATTCTTTCAAGGACATTTATACAGAGGAAAATATTAGGAAAGTAATGAATAAAAACAACCCTTAAAGATGAATACTATGAAACAAAACCTTCTAGGTATAAACTGTTCCCAAAGGTAGTAAAGTCCTTCTTTTGGCACAGGATATAGTAACCATGGAGGACACTTCTCTTAAATAAAAAAAATAAATGCCCCAAATTCCTACATGATTATTCAAATTCAAATCATCTGTTGGAACAGAACTCTGGCATAGAATGGGTACTTCCTCACTCAGAATTCAATCTCCTGTGTTCTTACAGTGAATGTTTACTTCTTTTCAGACAAAAAAGACACAGCTTCTATCGCAGCCAGGGACACCTGTCACCGGCTGCTCGGACAGGCATAATTATTCATTTAAAGTGTCCCAGAAGGAATAAGTTTAAGAGATCTATTTTATACCATGGTGATTATTGTTAATAAGAATATATTGTATACTTGAAAATTCCTGAGAGTAGATATTCAATGTTTTAAGCGCACACATACAAAGAAAATGTATGAGACAAAGTATGTGTTCATTAGCTTGAGGTAGCCATTCCACAGTGTAGACATATATCAAAAAATCATTTTGTATACCAAAAATACATATATAATTTATTTGCCTATTAAAATTATATAAATGTGAAAAAAATTTAAATTAAAAAGACCATTTTGTATACTTTTATTTTCCCATTCAGATCAATCATCTGGATGTGTCTCTATATTGTAAAACTTCCTATCAATTTTCACAACCAATAAATACCATCTTCTGAGCATTTCTGTGCCTGAACTAAGAACTATATTCAGGATAAATGAAGGAGCTTTAGAAAATTTATTTTTTAAAAATACAGAAAGTGTTGAATCCCCCCACTTAAAGCTGTGTGATCTTGTGCAAATTACCTAATCTGTCTGGCTTTCAGTTTCCTCATGGGAATAATTTCTGCCTTGTAAGGCTACTATAAGGAAAAATAAAAATAAAAATAAATGGATGAACTCCACTTTGGTACCATCCACTTCACAGTTAAGCATACTTTTACTTGATTTTTCCTTTCTCTTTTCCATCCCTCCCTTCCATAGTAAACTTTTTTTCTCACATTTTATTGATTCACAAAATATCTTAAATGAAAAATGTGAACAAAGCTAGAATCTAGTGACAAGTGCACTGCAATTTTTTCCTGAAACATTTTTTTCTCTCTCCATTCCCCCTTTGACTAAAGAGAGGTATAAACTAACTTATCTGAAAAAAAAATAGGCTAATCTTAATTTGGTCTGTTATTTGCACAAAGTCCCATATCATTTGATTTCTGATGCAAGGCAACAGATACTATTGTATTATTGAATTGGTAGATATACTAAATAATGGCTTTCAAAGAAAAAAGCAAAACATTTAAGGGATACAAAAAGTGGAAAATTATCTATTGATGATAATGTACATGATCATAACTTTGGACTAAAATACAATGTATTCATGCTGAGAAAATTCATCTCGCATGCTGTAATGATATACACTGATTGAATGCATAAAAAATAATAAAATTATATAAAATTAAAGGTTGTTAAAATGATGACCAGGAACACAGCATAGTGCTTTGATCAAAAGAAAGAACAGTGAGCCTACAACCATTTCCGGTGCCTGATCCACCTCAATAAATAGAGACAACCACAGGAGAGACTTAAAAAGAACAAGAAGTTATTTGAACGTATGAATATTTAAACTAAAATTTACATAAATTCACCACAGAAGAACTCAACTTCCAAATGTGTGCTGTAAGAGTTAAACAAAGACCCTTAAATGTGAATGAAATAGAATTAAACATTTATTAAAGAAGATTATTTTCCAGAATCATTTCTCTATGACCATCAGCTTTACTTACATTCCTCTGTGGGCATACTTAAGTATAACTGTAGGAAATGCAAGAGATTATTTTTCCAAGTGTTGGCATCTAGATTATTTTTTAAAATGACATTTCATATTTTTAGAAATAGAATACATTTTTTTCCCCAAAGGAATGTAGCAGTGTTTTGGCCTTCACCCCTGAACTCTCACCTTCCCAAAAGACATCTCTAGCAATCCACAAACTCCTCCATATGGAATGATTTAATTTGGCAAAGAAAGAAAATACCAATTAACTTTATTTTAATTGACTCAACTGTGTGATGTCTGGAAAAGTTGATGACTCACAAGAAAATCTGACAAGAATGTTTTCAGATCAGAGGGAAATTGCAAAACTTCTGGACATGTACCAAATAGGCAAACTTTGGCAACATCCGTAATAAACACCAGGAGAAAATTGTTAGGTATGCAACAATTTATTCAGGACAATTTTTAAAAGGTTTCCATTGGATAAAATGGCCTTTACTTTTTTCATTTAATCTTGAGTGCCTGTCTATGTTTAGTATTCTTCACGGTGAACTACTAATTAGAACCAGACGTAGCACAAGCATCTCTGAAGTTCTCCTCAGTTAACACTGATCTATAACAAATACCCCTACTATTTCTACAGAATCAGTGTTAGGCAGGTACTTACCTTAAAAAATAAAACTTCCTATAGCAGATATATTAGGATTGAATCGTAAACCTGACTTTTCCCTTCACGTAAAATTACCGGCAGTGAGTATTATACTAATCTAAGGTGTGAAAGGTGGCAATACTGAGAAGCTATATAATACACAGTTCTGAACTTGGACTCCTTCATTTACCTAGGCCTCTCTTTTAATCACAGATTCTACCTTATTATGGTAGCTGGGTGACCTTGGACTGTTAGTTACCTTTTTCAAGCCTCAGTTTTTCATCTGCAAAATGGAACTATCAATATTGATTTCTATAATTTAGGGTTAGAGCAAATATAAAGTAAAATAAAATAAATTATGTGAAGTGTTCACGCAGTACTTAATGAATTCTGGATGTTAATTACACCGCTTTATAGACATGAGAATGGAGAAGGAAAATGACATGTCAATTTAATTTACACACATTGGATCAGATATACAACCAGATTAGCAATTTTAATTACTTCATAGATTAGCTTAGATGAAAAAAATTGATCTCTTCCAGCAAATATTTCTTAATGTTAAATTGTAGAATATATGTGAATTTGGTTTCAGCATTCAAATCAGCCTAAATGCTTGAACCAATTTTTTTTTCCACTCAATGGTAATAAACTCAGGTACCTTATAATTCTCAAATCATGTAATTTTGTCTTCTGTTTGTGAATCCTAATTCACTGGAACTGAGACTTAACTGATTATAAGAAAAATAATGCAACATTAATTTACAACATTAATTTTAAGGTCCTTTGATATCCCCATCTATTCAGACTATTTTATACTCCATGCTAATGATTTGTGAAGAGTGAATCATTTATAAATCATTTCTCAAGAAATTTTTATATATTAAAAGACACAAAGCAAATATAACCACACTTCTACAAAGATGTAAACTCTCTGGACTTCAAAAGGACAGGTAATCTAAAATGATATGCTCACCGTTCTCTGAAACTCAACCAGGGGCTTCCAAAGTATAATACCCTCATTCCAGACTTCACTAAATAGGAACCCAGTCAGGACAATTGCAATGATTTATGTTCACAGAATGTGGAGAAGGTATAGAAATGATCCCAAAGGTAATGAGTTAAAATAATGCATGATGAATAGTTTTAAACCAACATCTTCAAAGTTACGTAGGAATAGACAGAAACTATATACACACTGCTAAAACATACTCCTGTCTGGGTTCAGGAATTAAGTGGAAAAGCCTAGAAGGCATGAAACCTCTGGACAATCTTCCAGGGATGTTCAGTGGTATCTCTCAAGGCTTAGAGAGCTTTGGAAAAGATGCTACAGAACTGAAAATATGCACCAAGTTAAAAAGCACTTTAACCTTCTCAACTCCTTGGTTCTCACAAAAATATATTCAGAAGCAGTATTACTGAAGCAAAAGTCCAAATTAATTACTACAATAAACTCTAATTCCTTAGCACGTATGATTTTTTTCTTCATGTTTGACTAAAGTCAATTTAGATCTCATGTTTAATTTGAACTCTTAATTTGATGATAAACTGAGAAAAATAGGATATAGAAAAATTCAAACTGCATCTTTTTTTTTACATACAGCAATAATTTATTCTGAAATGTTCGTTTCTGTTGAGACACGATTCATGTCTCATTAATAAAAGAGCAGCCATCTCACCTCAAACTGCATCTTTATGTGGCTCATAGCAATAATTTTTTTAAAAAATATTTATTTTATTCATGATAGAGAGGGTGCAGTCATGTGTGCAAGAGAGAGAGAGAGAGAGAGAGAGAGAGGAGCACCCTTGACAGAGTCTTGTTGCACTGATTCCCCTTCCTCCAGCCTTCAGCCCCTCAGGATTTGGGAACCTGCATATACACATGATATGTTCCAGATCAAGCAAACTGCAGTCAGTCATCTACTTTGTAGCACTGCAGTTCAGCACACTACCACCTGTGCGCAGAGGCTGGGCCTCATAGCTGCAATTCGCAATTCAAGATGGCGATTTCCTCTCTCCTAAACTTGTATCTTGGGGTTGATGTGTGTCAGGAAGAAAAAGGTAAGTCAGAAATACTTTTGTAGCATCAAGGTATGAATTTTATAATTCTACTGAAATTATTCCATTGGATAAAATGGCCTTTACTTTTTTTTTTTTTTTTTTTTTGAGAGGTTTTTCGCTATAGGGCGCGTGCGCTCGCCAGACAGACAGAGAGAGACATAGAGACAGAAAGCGAGAAATCACCCCCCAGGGGGGATGGTCACGCCGCAATCCCTTCTCCTCCATTCTCCTCTCAGGATCTTGGGCACGCACGCACACGCGCCCGGCGTGAGTTGTAAGCCACCGGGTCCGAGACGCGAACCGCGGTCGACTACGTGGGAGTCCAGCGACATAGCCATTACGCTAACTGCTGGTTCCCGCCTTTACTTTTTTCATTTAATCTTGAGTGCCTGTCTATGTTTAGTATTCTTCACGGTGAACTATTAATTAGCCCCAGTGAATTAATTTTGATACTGTGGGAAAGACGGGACTATATAAGGAATAAATGCACCAACATTGTCATATTTTAAAATCATCTAAGCACTGGGCCAAACATATTTATGTGTGTGTGTATGTGTGTATATACACACATATACATATATATACACACACACACACACACACACACACACACACACACACACACATATATACACATACACAGAGAGACAGAACATTAGGAAGGAAAAGAGAAAAAGAAAATACAGATTTTTTCAGGATTAGATCATTTTCCTTTGTGCCAGGGTTTCTAGTTGATAAGACCTTCTTTGAAGGAGATCTCTGAAAGACATTCTAAACTTTTACCACTGACTGACGATCTTATAGATTTCATGTTTAACCAATTTTCAGATGACATAAAGTAGAGGAGGCTATCTAACCTGTTGACCATCTGTCAGAATCTCTCTTCCCACCCCAGCCCCACACATACAAAGAAAAATGGGGTGAGATAAATCTAATAGGATGTTTTAAATTATATTTTAAATGTAGGCATACATGTTCACTGTAAAAAATAATTTTAGAGGATGATCAAACAGGAAAGAAGTTTGTAGAGTAAAATTTATAGGATTCTTTTTCAATCCTTCCCAGACTCCTACCCAACTCAAAAATAATCATTCTTCAATGTGTCTTGCCTACCTTTTAGACATTTTCTATATAGCTATTAGTACACATTTGAATATGTATATAGCTATTTCATATACATTTCTTAAAAATTGTATAAATAGAATAAATTATAGGTGCTATTTAACAACTTGCTTTTACTTAACAACACTTCCTACACATCATTCCATCTCTTCTCCTTAAGTGTGTGTGTGTGTGTGTGTGTGTGTGTTTGTGGCATGTATGCAATTCTGGTTAGTTGCATGACAATCTATTAGAGAATGACAGAAAATAATAACTACTTAACTAATTTCCTATAAGTTGAAATTCAGGCATATACATAATGCTCAAATAAACATCCTTATACACATATCTTTATTCACAGGTGTGGGTTTTTTATTTTTGTTTTTGTTTGTTTTTATAGTACCAGAAGTCATGTGTGCTTGCCAGAGTTAGAGACAAGAAAAAAGCACCTTTAATGGGGCATGGTCACACTACAGTTCCTTCTTCATTTCTTCATTCTGATGAGATTTGGGACACATAAAACATACACAAACATAACTGACGTGTTTCTCACATCACTGGAGCTGACTTTGTATCATGAGTGGAAGATTCAATTCTCTTAACAACTAAGCCCTGAGGCTGGCACCACTTTATGTGTTTTTAAAAATGAAAGTATTGGAACCAAGTATAAAAAATCTATGGAAATTTTTGATAACTATTAGAAAATCAGTAGAAATATTAAAACTCAAACTCAATTTTTCAAAGAATCTGAATGAGAGACCAGCAGCTGGCATAACAATTATGTCACTGGACTCCCACGTAGTCGAACATAGTTTTAGTCCTGGATCTGGCAGCTTGAAATTCATGTTGGCTGCACATGCGTACATGCCCAAAATCCCAGGAGGAAAAGAGATTGCGGCATGGACATCTACCCGGGAGATAATTCTTGCTTTCTGTGTCTTTGGCTCTTTGAAGAGCACACATGCCCTTATAGAGAAAAATCTCTCTTTAAAAAAAAAAATCCTAATGAAACACGTGTAGAAATCAATAAATCACTCAGAATTTAACACAATACAAATATAGACTAGAGGTTAAGGGAAATATAATCTATTTTGAGAAATGTATAAATATAATAATCTACAACAAGCCTATCATTAAAAATATATATAAAACTAAATATAAATAAATGTTTTTTAAATAATTACTTAACTTTATTGTTTATGTATTTATTTTTAATTTGACCAGAAAGGGAACAGAGAAAGAGAGAAAATGAAAAAGCGAGCCACCAGGTCCAGGACTCAAACTGCGGTAGGCCATGTGGCAGTCCAACGCCTCCAACCACCACTCCATCTCCCAGTCCCACGGTAGATAAATCTTAAAAGCAATTCAAGAAAATAACAGATGATATAAAAAAGAAGGAAAACTAGACTGACAGAGCAACAGAGCCCTGAAGAATACTGATGGCAATGCTGTGAAATGAAACAAAGCATACGTTAAAAAAAAAAGGCTTTTGAGTTGAGAAAAAAACTCTTTTTCAGCCAAAATTAAGAAGTGATTTCCAAAATAAACTAATGTAAATTTACTTATAAATATAGTGACTAAATTATTGGGTCATCAGAAAAGTCATGACACATTTTTGCATATTGCACATTATTGCACATTTCTATGCAAAAATGTGTCATGACTTTTCCCATGCCCCAGTGGAATAAGGGGAGGGGAAGGGGCTTAGAATTGATCTACTATTTGCTTCTAAACCTACATTTCGTGTTCTACGGTATATTCTTTCTTTTGGTAAAGTTAAATTATTGAGCGAGGCAGAGGACAGGGCATGTTGGCCGACTGAATGTAAATTTTATAAAGCACTCAACTCAGGAATTGAAGTATGAAACCAGACCTGGATTTGAGTTATTACTCAGCTGCTTACTAATGCACTTGCTATGTGACCTTAAGTTAGGTACTTAACCTTCTGAACCTCAGTTTTTCCATCTGTAAAATGAGAATGATGGTAACCAGTTTGCAGAATTGGAAAGTTTAAATGAGAGGGGAAAATTCTAACTCAGTCTTGATAAAGAGATAATAATTAGTATGTGTTAGTTTTTTTTCTTTTCAACTAACCAATTGTTTTTATTTGTTTTTAAGTAATGAACAATTAAATTCCACAAGAATAAGCTCCATGATGGTAAGAAACAAATCTGGTTGTTTACCATTATAGATTCAGGACTTGGTGCAAAATAAGCACTAACAAATAGTTAAGCAGTGGGTCAGCCATGCTGGCACAGGCAGTAAGGTGCCACTGATCAATACTGGAGCTAGAGCGGTGGTCTGGGTTTGAATCCTGGGCTGACATGAACATGCTGGCCATGCCCATGTTCTTGGTTAGCTGGGAAACTGTGGGAAGGATTTTGGCATGGCAAGACCCTGTCAAGGGTACCTATCTCTCTTTCTCACTTATGAAAAAATTAATAAACATAAAAAGGTGATATTTTAATTTGCATTTTAATTATATCATTAATTTTAAAACAGTTGACATTTTCTTTTTATTTTCTACCATGTTACGACTTGAATATTATGCTAAAGCAATCAGTATACTTTAAAAATTTAGAGACAAGTAACTCTTTTTGTACTTTTATTATTTCAACAGAATCTGTATTTTCTTATCTTCAAATAAAGGAGGGCAAATACACTACAGGACAACTCTTTGGGACATGCCAAAACCCCAGGAGCCCTAACATCTGACTTTATAACCAAAAAAAGCTGCCTTTTCAGTGTGTACTTGTAGATGTCATTAAACAAAAATCAACTTCCTATTTTAGCATGAGTCTAGGACCACATTTCCAACAGCATCCATCTGGTTTGAATTTTATTGCAGAATTCAAAACCAGGTGTCTTTCATGTGTATTTAATTTTACAGAGAGGGAGTATCACAGACATGGAATGATTTGAAGTGGTTTAATAATACAGATAAAGAATATGCTGATAGTGTATTGCCAGAATATAATTACTTCGCATTGTTGTTCCTCTTATTGTTGTTGGTATGGACTGAATTAAAATTGTGGGCTTGGGATGTAAGATAGTAAGCATGATTTTAGGTAAACATCGAACTTGCAAACATTCATAAATAAACACTGTATACACTCGTGAGAATTTCAGAAAGTAGACAAAAATAAGAGGGAAAGAGAAAGAGAGAAAGAAAAATACAGAGAAAAAGAGGAAAAAGGGAAAGAGAGAGAAATCTTTCACTAACATCTTTAATAAACAATTAGTCATTCTTGAGAAATGTGGTTCAGTTTCCTTGATAGTGTGAAATTTAAACAGAAGAGTAATTATTGAACTAGTTACGGAAACCAAGCTGTCTCTTGGGAAAATTTTTGATAAATGAAACTCAATTTCATCTCCTTGTATACAGAGTGTTATAAAATGATTTCCACTGGGAGAATGAGTCCATTTTTAATTTAAATAAAGTCCATGTTTTTAATCTATACACAGTGTTTCCCCCCCCCCCAATTATTATAAAATCACCAGTAATATAAAACTCTCTTGGTGTTAAAGAAGTTTATGAAGTTTTACATGCTAAAGCAAGTAAATACCAGTAAATTTTTTCTCTTTATTGCTATTATTATTATTTAACATTTAATCACTATACATCATTTAGCTTGTAAAGATAATTTACCCAATATGAAATACACCTCAGACCAGTCCAGTTGAAAATACTATACATGTTATCAGCAACAGATAATAAACCACTCTGTGTTCCACAACATCTTCTCTATTTCTTCTCCCTAATTTCCTTTCCTACATTCTTTCCCTCTCTCACCCTCCTTCCACACTGTCTCAGAATACCACTAAATATTGATAACCAAAGAGAGATTGCTTATTTTATAGAATAACACTCAAGAAAACAACTTAATTTTCTTGAAAAAGTTAACCAGTAACTTTCCTTGAATATTCTAAGGTAGAAATAGATATGGACATGACAAAACAATTATCTATATGCAATCAAGATAATAAATATTAATCCTATTGACTAGTTAATAAATTGATCAATAAACACAACAAAGAAAAAAGTATAATTTATTATTGGACAACCCGTTCAAAATCCAATGTTTTCTTTCAAAATTTGCTTGAAACTTTATGAGCTGCCTTTCAGGGTGAGGTTTCAACCACGTCCATGGTTGATAATCATAAATCCTCTTTCTGGAGAGGTCAAGTTCTCCAGGCACAATAAATAATATCATGCTTCATAGAATTTTTTTAATCAGTTTTATTACATGTATTGTAAATAGTGATTACAAAAAAAAAAGAAAATATTTTCATTCAAGGTATTTGGGGCATAAATGTTCTGATGCTTTCTTGCATTAGGTGATGTGGTTATGGGGAAACCATGAGAACTCTCCAGAGCCATCTCCTGAGTGTATTTAGCAGCTGGCACCATAGACCCTCATGCTGCAACATCATGTTTCTATGTACCTGTCATATATAATGTCCAGCAGTCTTACAGGGAGCTCAGCTTTGTGTTCAGATAACTCACATAATGCCAGCACTGAGAAAGAACATCACCGCTTTGAGATTCAATATGTATTAAATAAAATGATGCCTTACAGGCAATTAGCTCATTGGCCAGTCCATAGTAGGCAATCATACATTATTTTTATTATCATTATTATTACTATTATTTTTATTAACTCTCAGCCTAAAGGGAGGACAGTTGCTTAATGGAACTTTATCAGAGTTCATAGGGTCAAGTAGAAGGATTATCAACCAAAACTCAGACATTTTCAGTCATGTTGAAATTATAGAAAAAGCACACTCCTACAAGCTAATTAAGATTAAGGATCACATTTTCCCTTAAGAAAAGCAGAAATAAATTGGGATTTTCTGCCTCCCTCTATTTAAAGACCATAAGCCTTATTAAAAACACAGTAAATAATGGTTTTTCATTAATTTGATTTATTTAGATGTAAAGAAACAGGAGAGTTGTACATCCTGAACTTATTATATATCCCAAACTCCTAAACTTCAATAGAAATGGAGTAAATATATAGTTCATACTCTAGAAGCAGAAACCAATGTTTTAAAGGTTGAAACTATTTCACTTGAATGGTAACACATGGAAGAAATTTTTTCCATATAAACTGCAAAGATTTGAAAATCAAGATTGATAATGAAAATGCAACATGACCCTATGGTGAACTTGGTAGGTAAACCAAGATTCAGGAGGTCAGAGTTATTTCCTTATGACTTGATTTTTTCACCTTCCGAGTCCCCCAGAGATCTGAAGAGCTTGTAGTAGTCAACTGGCAGCAGCTGGGTTGGTTTTCAAGGACACTCATAGGATAAACATGCGTTGAGCATCTTTTGTATAGCCAAACGTTACACTAAACTGTAGAGATAAAAAGATATTAAAGACATCTGTCACCACCCCCTGTAGAGTCTAGTGGCACTGAAAGTGTGTCAGTGGGAGTCACTGTAAAACATGATGATGATAATTATCAAAGAATTGCCAAAATGTAAGGTGTCATGGGCACCTAGAGAAAAGGGCACTACAGTCCGCCCAAGGACAGAAAAGACTTCACTGAGTTAGGCAACCCGAACCAGTGGCTTTAGAATAACTGCCTAGGACAGTCTGAAGGGAAGCAATCTGGTCACAAGAGGTTGACTTGAAGTTGTGTTTGCATAGCACATTACATAAGATCGGTAAACTGTTGGGCTAGCTAGTGGTGTGGTGGTTAATGTGACTGGATCCCACGTGGCCAACTACGAGGTTCCTTGGACCCAGTGACTTGAAAAACACACCAGGCACGTGTGAGTGCATTCTTAAAATCCAGAAAGGAGAAAGAAATGGAGAAGAAGGGATTGTGGCATTACATTCCCCACAGAAGAATGGGGAGGGGTGCTTTCTCACTTTACCTCTCTTGCTGTTTCCTCTGAGGCACACACCTGCCTTCTGGCAAATTAAAAGAAAAGATCGATGACATGTCAGTTGACAAAAGCAGAAAGTGAAGTGGAGGTAACATGCAATGTTCTGTGATGTTGATTGCCACGGAAAGGCTTCGGATTCTCATCCAGAGATCTCCCTGAGTACCGTGGGCATGCACGTTTTGATGATCCATGCCAGCTGAGGTCGGGGTGGGATTACAGCTGTAGGATCCTGTTGAGGGTACTTTTGCTTTCTTGCTTTCATCTTTTTCTTTCTTGTTTGCTTTCAATCTTTGTTTTTCTTTTCTCCTCTCTTCTTTCTGCCAGTCTTGCTCATGGGAGAAATAAAGAAATAAACTTAAAAGAGAAACCCTTAATTTTAAAATGTCAGTTGCACATAAAGAAGAAATGGTAGCAGGAAGCTGACACATGTCATGACAGGGTGCTAAAGTCACTTCATCCCTCTTTCTCCTGTCAGTGCCCAAACTAATTTCTAGTAAGCCTTTAAAGATAGAGGTTTTCGGGACCAGCAGTTAGCGTAATGGCTATGTCGCTGAACTCCCACGTAGTCGACCGCGGTTCGAGTCCTGGACCCGGCGGCTTAAACTCACGCCGGGCGCGTGTGCGTGCGTGCCCAAGATCCCGAGAGGAGAATGGAGGAGAAGGGATTGTGGCGTGGCCATCCCCCCTGGGGGGTGATTTCCTGCTTTCTATCTCTCTGTCTCTCTCTGACTGTCTGGCGAGCGCACGCGCCCTATAGCAAAAACCTCTCCAAAAAAAAAAAAAAAAAAAGATAGAGGTTTTCCAAACTAAAATGGTGAATGAGGAAATTCCTGCCAGGGAAGCGAAGTAGAAAAAGAATTAGAAAATTATAATAGGTTAATTTGGTGAGAGAAGTGGGTCTCATTCAGGCAATATATTAGAATCCCTTCCCAGCCTTTAAAAAAACACCAATGCTCTAGTTTCATCCTGATCCAATTAAATTATAAGCTCTGAGAGTGGCTTTGGGTCTTTGTTAAAAGCTCCCAATGTGAGGACCAGCAGTAACATAATGGTTATATCGCTGGACACCCACATTACTGACCATGGTTTAAGTCTCTGATTCACCAGCTTGAAACTCACACTAGGCGTTGGTACATGCATGCCCAAAATCCTGAGAGGAGGGTGGAGGAGAAGGGATTGAGATAGAGGTGATTTCTCTCCTTCTGTCTCTCTGTCCTTGTCTTTCCTGGCAAGCACATGCTCCCTGTAGCAAAAATCTCTCTCTAAAAAAATAAAAAAGCTCCCAAGGAGATTCTGATATTCTCGTATTCATTCAGACTTAAAATTTTTGGCCTAATATACTGTCTGGAAGCCAGGACAAGAGGATGCAGAGGTAGCAGGAGGTGATGCTGAAAAGGTAGCCATTTCCTCTTCAGATCAAGAAAAATAGGCCTCATCATACAAGCAAAGTAGTGCAGCCTTCAGGAACTTTTAAATGAAAAGTGGTGTGGTAAGACGGATAAATGCTGTCATTTTAGAAGTAGTATGAAGGGAGACTTAAGTAGAAATTAAATAGAAGTAGGGAAGCCAATCAAGGAGACTACAGCTTATTAAATCCAGTCAAGAGGTGATATATATTGTACTGGAGGTACAGAGAAGGGATGGCCTTGGGAGTTACTTACGTGTGTTGGAGAGTGAAGGAAAGAGAAGAGTCAAGGCAGAATAGCCTCATTTCAGGTTGGGCAGTCTAGTAGATGATTCTGCCAATCACCAAGTCACCACATACAGAGGAAAACTGGAACATTTTAAAGGCAAAGGGATGAATTTGAACATTCCGAGTTCTAGATGCACAAGGAACAGCCTGATGGCAGTTTTTATGACATGAATTATATCTTGGATCATACTCAGAAAAAATACCTGGGATGGGGACTTAGGGATACAGAGATTTGGACATCAGCAGAACTTCAATGATAAAGTCTTGGGTGAAGATGGTCTACCCTGGAGTGAGTGTGAAGAATAAGAAGAGAAAATGGCAGAAGAAAAAGTCAGGTAGACACATGGCTCTGAAATTCTGATTCAATCAAAGAATGGCTTGTAGCCTCAAAATTGCTTAATCAGAGCATAAGATAGTACACAAGATCATAGTTAATTTTTCTTTTTTTATACTGGTTGAAAAATGCTTATTGAAACTCTGCAAATTAAACTGAGGCTCCCCCGCCCCCCACCTTTTAAGGTTTTTGCCACAGGGAACATGGTCTTGTTGGAGACAGACAAAGAGAAGGAAAGTGAAAATTCACCCTCTGGCGGGGGATGGCCACTCTGCAATCCATTCTCCTCTGTTCTCTCAGTATTTTAGGCACATGTGCTAATGTTCCCAGCATGATTTTCAAGCCTTCAGATCTGGGACTCCAACCATGATCAACCATTTGGGAATCCAGTGCCTTAACCACCATACCACGTGCTGGTCCCAGTGATATCCCTTTTTTAACCTATGAGATTAAATAACCATCATCTCCCACTTTTTTTTTTTTTTTTTTGGAGAGGTTTTTCGCTATAGGGCGCGTGCCCTCGCCAGACAGAGAGAGAGAGACATAGAGACAGAAAGTGAGAAATCACCCCCGAGAGGGGATGGTCACGCCGCAATCCCTTCTCCTCTATTCTCCTCTTGGGATCTTGGGCACGCACGCACACGCGCCCGGCGTGCATCTCCCACTTTTTATTTTTTTTAAACATTTTATTAGTTTTAATTATTTATTTAACTTTATTTATTCATTCATTCATTTTTATTTTGACCAGAGAGACACACAGAGAGAGAGAGAGAAGGTGAGAAAGCAAGCCACCAGGTCCAGGATTTGAACCATGGTCAGCCATGTGGGAGCATCCAGCACCTTAACCACCACGCCATCTGCTGGTCCCCATCTCCCACTTTTAAATCTAAGCATCCAAATACTTTTTTCATGATACCTCATTCTTATTTATAGCTGGTAGGCTCAGTTAAACAATTTCAGAGAGCAACTTAGGAGAATGAATTAAGAATTAAAAAAACACAATATTTTACAAAGTATTGTCATTTCTGATAACCTATCCTGAATAATAATGATTAAAACACAGAAAAGCCTTTAATGAGATTTGTTTAGAAATTTATCTATTTCTTTCATGACTGATAGAGACAGAGATACAGCACACCTAACAGGGTCCTGATGCCACGGTCTACCCCCTTCCCCCAGTCATAACGGATCATGATCCCAATCAGCCTGAATCATGGACATACACATGATCCATGATTCCATAGAGGTCTCTGGAAATAAATCCAGAACTTTCCCATGCTGGTCTGGCTTGCAGATGTTGGTGTTTTACCCGATGCCACCATTCAACCCAGTGAAAGGACACTTAATGCACAATAACAGTGACTGTATTCATAGTATTTTTTTATAATAGTGAAAAAGTAAATAAAAAACAGCTTAAATATCTGTTTAATGTATTAATTAATAATGAACAAAATGACACACTTTTATATTATAGTAGTTAAGAGAATAAGTTCTGGAATAAATTATGGCTGCCTGTAAACTGTGTGACTGTGAGAAGTCACTAGTCCCTTTAATCCCTTTCTTACATTATCTATAAAAGAGAGACAAGAATACCTAGTGTTTAGGCTTGCTGTGAGCATTAACAGGGGAAAAAAATGGAAACTAAAATTGCCAACATTTATGAAGTGTTTATAATAACTCAGATACTGTTCTGAGTATTAGTCTTTTACATATGTTTTAAATTGTTTTAATCTTTACAAAACCATAGTAAAATCCTTATTTAAAAGATAAGGAATCTGATGTGGAGAGGGTTGAACAAGTTCACACAGCTGATAAATCTGCCGGGCCATCTCCATTTAGCTTTGTGTTTAAGTGTTGGGTGCCCAGCATCTGGGAAGACTCCATAAATACAGATGATTATTATTAATTTAAAAGAGAAGAAATGCCTAAGAAAATAGTGTTGTTGGATGATAGGTCCAGGCTACTATTTTTATTATCCTATTGTTCTGTATACATTTACTATTATTTACCACTAACTGTATAGTGCAATACAACAAAATTAACTTAAGATAAGAAACAGCAAGAATCTGAGTTTTAAGCCCAGAGGCTGTGGCATAGCGATAATGCAAATGTCCTGGAAGGCTGGAAGCATGTGGCTGACTGTGGGTTTGGATCCCTGGGATAGCCTGAAAGCATGCCTGGGCACATGTGTGGGTATATAGGATTCTGAGGAGCTGGAGGACTTCGGAGAAAAGATTAGGGTGTGCTGCAGTGGAAACACAATGCTCTTATGCTGAAGCCACATGGAAAGGCACTAAGTTCATGTTCAGAGGTCTCTCCATACACACATGCTTGTGTGCATGTGTCCAGGATCCTGGCTAGCTGAAACTGGAGATTGATAGTGGCATAAAGACCCTGTGGTTTATTTATGATAATATATCATCAACCTCAGTAAAAATTGTTTACCTGTGTAACTTAGAAAAAGGGCCTATATATTTTTCTTCCCAACTTATGTATATCATAATTCTCGTGTCATGTGAATATTCTTTTATTTGTATTGTTTAATTGCCAGAGAGCACATGCACTCAACAGAGAGACACAGAGAGACACAGAGAGAGAAAGAGAGGGAGAAAGTACCCCTTCCCCCGTGGGTCATGGTCACAATATAGTTTGTTCTGTTGCATTTCTCCATCCTGTCAGGATCTGGAGCATACAGCACACATATGCCTGGAGTGCTTTTCAAGCTATCAGAGCCAAGATTTAAACCACGACTGGCCATGTGCGATACAGCTCTCTTAACTACTAAGCTATAGGGTTGGCCCTGTGATTAAAATATAAATTCTAAGGACCAGCAGATGGAGTAAAGGTTATGTTGCTGGACTCCCAAATGGCCAACAGTGGTTCACATCCCAGACACAGCAGCTTAAAACTCACACCGGGCATGTGTGCTTGAGTGCTCAAAATCCCAAGAGGAGAGACCAGCAGTTAGAGTAATGGCTATGTCACTGGACTCCCATGTAGTCGACTGTGGTTCGTGTCCTGGACCTGGTAGCTTAAAACTCACACCAGGCGCGTGTGTGTGTGTGTGCCCAAGATCCCAGGAGAACGGAGGAGAAGGAATTGTGGCGTGGCCATCCCCCATGGGGGGTGATTTCTCGCTTTCTGTCTCTCTGTCTCTCTCTGTCTGTCTGTCGAGCACACACGCCCTATAGCAAAAACCTCTAAAAAAAAAAAAAAAAAAAGATCCCAAGAGGAGAATAGAAGAGAAGGGATTGCAGCATGGCCATCTACCCTGGGGAGTGAATTCTCAGTTTCTGTCTCTTAGTCTCTGTCTTTCCAGTAAGCACACATGCCCTATAGTAAAAATATCTCTAAAAAAATAAATTATATATATATAAATTCTATTTTAAATATTTTAGGAACTATAATTTTCTAAAAATTATTCAGTACCCATTTCATACATTTAGTGAAAATGCTTATTTTTTCAAATCACCTGTTTTTACACACAATGAAATATAGCTACACAGAGAGGGAGAGAGTAATATAAAAGTTCAAATGGGCGCTCATTTCACAAATTCAGGTATAACAAAATATATACTTACTCCATCAGGGAAAAAACATTTTGGTTATGCTTGTCTAGAACAGAACATATAGTAAATACTAAATAAATATTTATGAATTGTTTAGACAATTGCCTGGAGAGATAAAGACCTGGAAAAATGATCTTTTTTTGTGTGTGTGTTACATGTTTACAAAAGTTTTGCCTTCAGAGACAAGCTATGATTAGGAATTTGAAGGGATGCCAAACTACTTTGATTCAGATTCTACCTCCTCTGTTCAAACAACAGTGACTTTTAGGCCTTAAATTTACATTCTCTGTGTTTTAGTTGCCCCGTTTTAAAAGTTAAACAGTAACACAAACTTAGAGTGTCAGAAGAAGAGGTGACTTTTCACATTTGAAGTATTTATCAAGTAATCACTCAGTAAATATGTACTGCCACTGTTGTTTCTATTTTCTTTGGATTGCAATTTCCTTGTTTACGAAATAGAGTGTATGAATAATGGGAGGTGTTCAATCTTTTTTTGTTTCTGTTGAGGTTCTATCAAAGAAGCAAACCTCTTTGAGTGCTATGGAATAAGGGATTATGTGAGGTGTCAAACCACGTTCAAGTGTGGTAGCTGCAAAGAGAAGGCTGTTGCATCTACATTTGGTCATGGTTGAAAGAAAGCCATAGAAGCAGCATCAGAATCTGGGATGAAATGATGAACATGAAGCAAGAAAAACATGGACAAACAGGAACTCTTAAAAACAACAGAAACCCGGAGGACCAGCAGTTAGTGTAATGGCTATGTCGCTGGACTCCCACATAGTCAACTGAAGTTTGAGTCCCAGACCCGGTGGCTTAAACTCACGCCGGGCATGTGTGCGTGCGTGCACAAGATCCCGAGACGAGAATGGAGGAAAAGGGACTACGGCGTGACCATACCCCCTGGGGGGTGATTTCTCACTTTCTGTCTCTCTGTCTCTCTCTATCTGTCTGGCGAGCACACACGCCCTATAGCAAAAACCTCTCCAAAAAAAAGAACAAGAGAAACCCATCAGTTCAACTTGGTATCTGCCTTTGCTCCACACCATCCCCAACTGTAATGATGGGGGTGCCCTCAAAAGCTGGCACCCTCCACGGTAATGGAGCTGCATCATTACTGGCTCAGGGCATAGTGAAGCTTGGAAAGCTATTGGACAGGTTACTGTTTCATGCAAAAGAGGTGATCTAACAGATAATTAGTAATATGTACAAGCTTGTCTACACTGAACTTCAGAGCTAGTCCATTTCCCTACTAAATCTAATACAAATTTCCCTCATGACCAGTCCTTATCTAGAACAATGTAAGAAAGAGAATTCTGGGAATTGTAGTTCTAGTTAGGCTAAGCAGCTAGTACAAAAATCGCTGCATTTGGCAGCAGTAGAACCATTAAAAACCCTCATATAGAACCTGCAATATCAGAAAACAAAAGCAAAACTGCTCTAGCTGAAAAGGGGCAAAGGTCAAGAGCCTAAACCCTTTGGCTTCTTCCTTATGTATCTCTCACAAGTTACCCTTTCCCCAGAACTCTGCACAATTTAAAAACTATTTTCAGTTAAACTCTGTCTGGAAAATACAGATCACTCTGTAGAATGTCAGATATGTCTTATTATCTCACAGAGATATGATGCCAATTAGACTCCAGACTATTAAATAATATATAATTAGATTTCTAATCAAGATAATCCAGATTATTAAAATTAAATTAACTCTAGATTCCTTCATTCTTCAGTAATTATTTAACATACCACTGCGAATAACAGTGTCAACTCTGCAGACAACAAATGTCCTACTAATGACTATATCAATGTTCAGTCCAATGGTGGGGCATAAAGGAGAATAATCTAACCCATTTGTGACCCCAGGATTTAAGAATTTAATCTATGAGGCTTTTATTAGTATTTTTAAATATCATTATTAGTTTTATTAGTATTTTTATTAGTTTTTTTATGTTTTTAAAAAAAAAAAACTGTCATGATCTTAGTGGTAAAGACAAGGAATTTTTTCCCAATGATTGAAAAATTTGAAAAGAATATTCAAAATATGAAATGCCAGTTACCACAAATCAAAGCATTTCAAATGAAAACATTATCACAAGGCACAGGCCCAGGATGCATTTTGTGTGTGAATGAGCAAGTATACATGTTTGTGGTCATCTGAGATTTTCAGTACTAATCAGCTCAGGGATAAGCAAACTTTTCTGTAAAGGACCCAAAAGTGAATATTTTCAGCTTTCTGGGCCTTATGTTTTTTGTCCCAGCTGCTCAATTCTGCAATTATAGTACACAAGTAGTACACAAGCCTTCACAAACTATATGTAAATGAGTGAGCTTGACTATTAAAAAAAAAAAAAAACTTTAATCACGGACACTAAATTGTGAGTTTTAGACAATTTTTATGTATCAGGAATACTATACCTAAATTTTTTTGTCAACCATTTTAAAAGGAAAATATCATTTATAACTAACAAAACATGCAAAAACCTCAATGCCCTGGGTTTGAGCACAGGTTATATTTTACTAATCCATGACTTATTTCAGTAAAATCACCAGCTAGTTAAGAAAATAAAAAAAAAAAATTACCAAAAATGTAATAAAAGAGGGTGAAATTTTTTCTCAAAAACATATCTAACATCAAAAATTAAAAAATCACTTAATTGCAAATATAGTTCCCAAATAAATTCTGTTCATCACCCCAATCATAAATGTATTTATGACACCATTTTTCTAATCTACAATAATTTATCTATTGTAATATTCCTTTGTCCACAGTATTATAAAATGACCACGTCTGTTCTCTCCATAGAAAATATTTAGCTAAATATTCTCAAGTAAAAATAAAGAAACCTGAAATTAAAATAATAATAATATGGAACCAGCAGGTAGCGTAGTCGTTAAGGCGCTGGACTCCCATATGGCTAACCGCCGTTTGAGTGGTCAACCCAGTGGCTTGAAAATCACACCAGGCATGTGTGTGTGTGTGTGTGTGTGTGTGTGTGTGTGTGCACGCCCAGAATCCCTGAGAAAAATGGCGAAGAAGGGACTGTGGTGTGGTCATTCCCCCGGGGGGTGATTTCTCACTTTCCCTCGGTCTCGCCAACGAGCACGCATGCTCTAGGGCAATCTTAATATACATACATATATACATATAAAATTAATGTTGTATCATTAAAATGTAGTGATTGAAATGAAAATCTTTTTGAATATTCAAATTTGCAGTGTTTCATTTTAACATTCATATTGAAACAGTACATATGCCTCACGTGCATACTACTAGGCTGGAAAATCTATTATTTTATTAAAATAACAAAGATGCGGGAACCAGCAGTTAGCATAATGGCTATGTCGCTGGACTCCCATGTAGTCGACCGCGGTTCGCGTCTCGGACCCGGTGGCTTACAACTCACGCCAGGCACGTGTGCGTACGTGCCCAAGATCCGGAGAGGAGAATGGAGGAGAAGGGATTGCGGCGTGGCCATCCCCCCTGGGGGGTGATTTCTCGCTTTCTGTCTCTCTGTCTCTCTCTGTCTGTCTGGCGAGCGCACGTGCCCTATAGCGAAAAACCTCTCCAAAAAAAATAACAAAGATGCAGTTTTGTATTTGAGTTTGTTTTTAAATCAATATAGGTCTTTAGGAAAAGTTAAGATTACTTCTTAGCTACATAGAAGCATGTCAAAACTAATTAAATAATCTTTTGTCACATCATCACAGCTAGATGCTAAAGTATCTCACTTTAACTATCTTGAAGAAAAATGAAAACCTAAGCATTCTGCCAATGTGTTTCTTTCCATAGTGCTTCAAAAGTGAGTTTACAAAACCTTCATTGCCATAGAAGCAAAAGAATATAAGTTGTAATACACAAAATATGTCAAAACATGGTATGGATTATCGGATCAATCTAGCATATAAGAAAGACCTTCACAACCCTGCCAGTTGATTGTGGGATTTGTGTCCCATGAGGGGTAAGCTTGGTATTCCATCAGGAAATATCATATTACTGGGTCGATTCCATTATGTTTATCTTCTGCAAGTGTTCTGGGCAATGTTATCAGAGACAACAATTTAAAAATAAGGGTTTTAGGCTTTTAGCAAAAATAAGACTAAAAAAGTTTGAGATTTTAATTTTGTCTGAAGTGAACTGAGAATATAACATAATCTTTATTTTTATGAAGGAAACAATTGTCTTATTAAATTTCCTTATTTATAGCCATGTATTTTAAACTTATCTTTTTGTGTTAATTAAATAATATATATGATAAAGAAAATAGTCTTCCAAACAATGCAATTACTAGTTAGAAGGCTATAGATTAACCATATTTATGTTATTTTATTTTATTTTCCCCACATTAAGGTTTACTTAAGTTATTTTCAAATTTTTTATCTTGAACTTATGTATTTAGGTTAACATTTTCCTGCGGAAATTGTTCCATATCTATGAAACTGAATTTGTTACATAAGTGTTTACTATTACACACTTTTCATTGAAAACAAGCCACATAAATACCAATCATGATAAAGTAATACCTAGAGAAAACTGTTCTTAGGGTATTCTAAGACTGAAACTTTAAAATAATGCATCAGAAGATCAACATATTCAGGATAATTTAAACTGAAAAAAAAAAAGAATAAAAAATATATTGATAAAACATAGATTTTCAACTCAGACATCAGACTTTTCAATCCATTCATTTAAAATGAACTAAAAGTAAGGAAACTATCAATAAAATACGTCATACAATTCCAAATTTCTTGCTGTCATCCAATAAGTGACATTTTTCTGTGAAAATATTGTGATAAGTGAATATGTATGATTTCATTATGAAATGTGATTGATGTGCATTCAACAATAATTCTATAGAAACAAGAAAAAAAGGTAATATTTTTTCCGAACATTTATCTAAGATCAGAGGTGAAAGTTCCATAAGTGTAAATAGAAACTGAATTTAAAATAAATTATAGCTGTCTATGGTGTGGTGATTAAGGTGGATGCATCCCACATGGCCTACCATATGGTTTCAGTCCTGGACAGAGGCTTGGAAAACATTCCGGGCATCTATGTGTGTGTGCCTGAAAACCTCTAAAAGAAAAATGAAGGAGAAAGGATTACAGCATGACCATTCCCCACTGGTGCTGCTCTCTCTCTCTCTTCATCTCTCTCTCTCTCTCTCTCCTCTCTCTCTGGTGAGCACAATCATAAATGTGTTTATGACACCCTTTTCCTAATTTGTAATCATTTGTCTGTCATAATCTTTCTTTCTATACAATATTATAAAATGGTCATTTCTAGTCTCTCCAAATAACTCTTGGTCTAAACTTTAATATCTTCATTTCTTAAATGAAAATACGAGCATCTACTTTCTGACAGTTTGGGGAGAACCAAATGAAATTATGTACATGAAAATTCTTTGGGAAGTATATGGGGTAAGTCATCTGTTTCTTTTCCTTTTCTCTTTGCTCTTTTCTTCTCTCTTTTCTTTTTTCCTTTCATTGCCAGAGGGTACATGCACTCTCCAGGGACAGTGTATGAGAGAGAACCTGTTCAAACGGTATTTTCACACCACCAGCCCTTTTCCTCCATTTCTCCTTCCTGTTAGGATTTTGGTCAGTCATATACACATACCCAATATATTTACCAAACTTCTAGTTCAGGATTAGAACTGTAACCATTTACATGGAATCTGCCTTCTAAAGTCAGATCATCACCCTGTACAAATTTTTAAACCTGTATATCCCCAATTTTCACTGCTTCCTTCACTCCTCAGGCACTTATCATCATTAAAATGACTGATTAATCAAGTGAATGATGAGACTATCCAAACCTCTTAATGTATTTCATCATCTCAAACTCTCAACATTGTTGTCTGACATTTGTATCTAATCTGGTAAAAACCAATCAGAGGAAGTGAAGTGAAACAATGACAGGAAAGAAAGGGATGAGAATAGAACCTTCCAAGGCAAGTCATATGCTGGAGGCATTTTGCTAAAAAGTTTCACATGTTTTTCATCTTCAGGGCAACACATATCATGCCCCCTGTATAGACAGACAGGTGATGATCAAGATATGGGGTTTGGGGCAGAGGATGCAGAATTGTAATATTTGTTTTATCTTTCCACATACTGAATTAAATACACAATGCCCAGGGTGATTGTTAACCAAATCTACTGAGCATCAATCAACAGAACTTTCGGGAAGTAAAGCAGCCTTTAGTGGATGACTCACACAAGTTACCCAGTGACTAAAAGAAAGGAGTCAAATACCAATTCTAAACAGCATGTAGCATCACCCAGAAGCTAATTTCTTCCTATTTCTCTTTTTTGCAGTCTATTCTAGTCCAACTTTAGCTTTGCTCCTACATACAACAAAAGTTTCCCTCTTTGCTCCACACACTAGCAGTAACTTATCTTTCTTCTCCACTAGAACGAGTTATTTTTCAAAACAACGTAGTTACTGTGATTAGATTCCGTGGGGTTAGGTTAGCACAGGGCATTTTTATGAAGAATAGACCTACTTTATTTCTATTACATAACCACATTCTTGACCAAACTATTACATTCAAATTTTAGACATCTAAGCAAAAATTTCAGAAAGGGCTTCCTTTATCTATTTTACCCTCATTTTTAAATTGCCTTTATCCCTTTTTAACTGAAAAATAAATAAGCCTCTAGGAGTAGAAGGCATATTTCTGATCTGACAGTAAAGAAAGAGTTTGGTTCTAATGTCTCTGTATTGACTGACATGCATGGCATTCCCTTTTGAAAAAGCATTGTAATACACTGTAAAGTTATATGCAGTCCAATGTAATATAAACAAGATTATGATGATAATTAAAAAAATAAATAATTAAAAAAAGAATCATAAAAAAACAAGTAAGTGCAGGCTTTGAATTTAAAAGATCTGCAATGGCTACTCAGTATCTGTATGAGCTCAAATATGAATTTTAAATTTAAAAGCCCCAGTTTCTTCATGGGAGTGATAATGACAACCTTGAATAACATTTTTGTTGGGACATTTAAATAGGATGCATATGTGAAAAAGTGTTCTTTGAATGGCAAAACTCTTACTTTCAACCTTCTTGTCCACTATGACTTATTCTCATTAGGCCATTTGTCTACAGAATGAGAATTAGCTCTCAAATCCATACTCTACGTCAAGTGTTATGCTAACTGCAATGAAGGATAGTATCTATTAATACTTGTAGAAAACTAGAAAAAGCAGATGGCATAGCATTTACATTGCTGGATTCCCACATGGCTGGTTGCAGTTCAAATCCCAGACTTGGTGCCCTGAAAGACACCAAGTCTTTAAATTAGAGTACATTTTATAAACTGAGAAGAGAACCATGAACTAGAAAATTAGCAAAAGAGACAAAGAGGAGTCTTCATATTATTAGTAGTGAAGAATCTGGATTCATGCCACGATATGAAAGATGAACCATTTAGACAGAAGGATAGCATGAAATATATTCAAGGAACACTAGACTTGTTTTATGAAGACCATGGTAGTGTTATAGGGTTCCAAATTATGCAGAGCATCTAAAATGAAGCTAAGAATTATAAATTTTATTTCAGTAGGAAATAGTGTTTGGCAATTTTTTAATATGATAATGATATGATTAGAGACAAGGCAACTAGAATGGTGTAAGGAGCTTGGGTAATCCACTCTACTTTACAACCACCAGGACTTAAATATAAATAGTAGCAAGTATTGTGGTGGGGCAGAAACTGGAAACTTTAGACATTGTCACTGGAAATTTTATACATTGTTGGTGAGAATGTAAAATGGTGCAGTAACCTTGGAAAACTATTTGAAACTTTGTCAAAATTTAAAATGTGGAGTTGACTTATGACCATCAGTTCTCTCCTAAGTTGATATCTAAGAGAAATGAAAACGTGAGTGCACAGACACTTGTACACAAATAGCAGCATTATTTATAATTGCCAAAAAGTAGAACCAACTCAAATGTCCATTAGTTGATGAATGAAAAAAATAATGGCAGACCCATACAATGGGATAGTATGTAGTCACAGAAATGAAGTATTGACACCTGGCCACAGCATGGATGAATCTTAAAAACATTAAATGAAAGAATCCAGTCACAAAGTACTGCATGTTATACAAGGGACTTAAATTTCGTTTTTCTATGAATCTTTTTGAAGAACACACACACACACACACGACTGCCCGTGATCCAGATCTGACTGAAGGTGGGCCTGTATGCGGGCACAAGAACACTAGTGTGGGTGCCTGTCTCTCTATCTCTCCTTCACATTGAATAAATAAATAAACTTTATAAACTAGATAAATAAAATAAATAATGATTATCTTCTTCCTCAGCTTGTAGGTATTTCTTGAACAGGCTAATGTGGAAACTCTCAATTCTCCTGCTATATTCTGTTTCTTCTCACTTTAGTTCCCCCTACATTAATACTGCATTAACCTTTCAGAGACTGAACTTTGATCATATCGTTATTTTTAACAGCTTTATGGAGCTGTAATCTGAAAGCTATACAATTCATCCATTCAAAGCATAAAATTCAATTGCAGTTATTAGAGTAAGAAAATTATATGCCCATCACCACCTTCTAGATTTATATTTTCGGCATATTAAAAAGGAATCCTATACTTCTTAACAGTCACTCTCCATTCCTCTCCCTTAGTCTTATAAAATCTAAATATATTTTTTGTCTTCATAGATTTATCTGTACTAGAGATTTTATATAAATGAAACATGAGATTTGGGGGGCACTGAAATTCCAGAAGTCATCTGAGCAAAGAGCTGAAAAGGATGCTCAACCTCAATTAGCAAAAGCCTAGGCAGTAGGAGTAGAGGTGTAACCAGGGAGTTGAGAGCCAAAGAAAAGTAAACCTAAAAATAACAAGTCAACTGTTAACAGGAAGAGGTTTTGGTCAATTGCTTTTAATTTTATTGCTGTCTGAAATTTGCTTTTTATGTGCAAACCACAGCTATAGAACTGGGAGGCAGATTTGGTTATTTGTTCATTTAACAAGCATTTAGGCATATATTGTACCCTGTTAGGAACATTGCACTCTATATAAAATGAGATGTGGAGCCTTCACACCAACACATTATGACAAAGAAGAAAAAAAAAAAACCTTTTAGACGAGGGACCCCAGGGAACTCTTAAATTATTTCTGTTGTTTTTAAAAGGAAGTGAATAAGAACACCAAATATTTCTTGCATGGTGTCCCAGCAAGGACATTCTTACACCTAGTTTGAGGAAAAAAAAAAAAAAAAAGGAAGATGAAATCAACTGTGGGAATAAAGCTCTTTGACCTGGTAACTTCTCTGAGCGGAAAGCCTCTTCCCCTGATGGTGGTTGGGATGCCTTGTTTGTACGCACTTGATCCCTGGACTCCTTTACCCTGCCCCCAAGTCTCATTTGCCAGAAAACAGTTAAAAGGCAAAGCAGTAAATCAGGAAGTCTCCAAACACAGCAGGGTTCACTTTACAGTACAGCGGGGTTAGGGTTGAAAACTCAAGTCATCTAATTCCATTTTCAAAGCTGAACATCTAATGGTGGATTATCATTAATGACAGACAGCATGGTGTCAAAGGGTTGTGTCAGGTTCCAGACCTTTTCATGCTTTAAATTCCTATGTTTAATCAAAGGTTAACCAAATCATTGCTGGTAGCAAACTGTTGCTTCAGTGTACTGTGGGTGGCCTATATCTGCCACTGAGTCAGCCATTGCTGATAAGAAAAAGAACAAACTTTTAACTCGTATATACTTATTCCTCCATGTTTACCACTTTCCAACAACTGTGAACAACTGGCTCATGAGAAATTTGGTCTGGAAAGGTTATGCCATTTTACCTTCACTTGGAAACCAATGTGATTATTTGAGCATATTTATTTATTTATTAAATTGTTAAATTTATTTGGTTAAACAAACATCATCGAGTCTCAAAAATGTGGCCAACACTTTACTACCTCCTAAGTGTTCAGAACTGAATACAGGCACTCGTGAACTAATGACTGAGTTCTGTTCCTAAAACTAGGTTGTAAGCAAACTGGTCAATGAGGGAGGCACTTAAAGGGAGATATCTTGGGGCCAGCAGATGGAGTGGTGGATAAGGTGCTGGACTCCCACAAGGCTGACTGTAGTTCTAATCCTGGGCCTGATGACTTGCTTTCTCACTCTCCCTCTCTCTCTCTCTGGTCAAATTAAAAAGAAATAAATACATTAATTAAAGTAAATAGTTCCTTATAAAAAGGCCGATGTGACATGTGGTTCTACTGTAGGGTATGAATTTTTCAGTAGACATCACATGACATCACACTAGAATAATGTCATTCTATCCATACAAAAAAACACCATACATCATATAAGCACCAGAAAGTACCAAGACACACTACAATACAGTAAAATAAACTGAATGCAATTGTTTTTATGTATTCTGAATTCTACTGTGGATGCACAATAAGGTACAGAATTATAAATGAAACATGTAATCTTGTGTGATTGTGATGCTTTCTGTGCGAATACTAACCAACTGTGGGAATGGGACAAACACTGAAAAAGGGAATTCCCAAGACTCTGCTGAGAAATGGGATTCCTATGCAGGAGGACTGGTCCTAAATTTGATTGGTTGTTAAATTAGGTCATCAAGTGAGGGTTGGCTGTATAACAACAATTCTGCCTTTAGTTTATACAGACACATAAATGGAATGTTCAATGCATCATGATAATTCCTATATTAGGATACACAAACGACTTTGAAACTGCAGGAGAGAGCAACTGCTGGCCAGAGTCAAGGAAGGCTTCATCAAGGGTGTAGCATTGGGTACAGGTTTGGAAAGAAAAGTAGAGGTTTTCCAGGGAAGGAAAGTGCTCTAGATAAGATAGAATGTTAACACTAATGTGATGATGTATTAATGAGCTTAGTGTGGTCGGTAGGATCCTGAAATTGTGATGTGTCTACAGTACCTGCTCAGTGTGAGAGCTGCAGGGCTGGCTAGGGCAAAGGCTGAATAAGACTGGACAAGTAGGAGGACCATAAAGAGCCTGTGTGATATTCTAAGGGGTTTTCACTGCATCCTATAGGTCAGGAGTTCTCTACTTTAGTTCTCCTGATAATCATCTGGATGGCTCTCTAAAAAATAGATTGCTAATGGGGCCAGCAGGTGATATGGAGGTTAAAGTGCTGGATCCCACATGGCCAGCTGCATGGTTCGAGTCCCTATCGTGCTGCTAGAGAATCATCCGGGGTGTATATGTGTGCATGCCCAAAATTCTGAGAGGATTCTGGAAGAGAAGATATTGTGGTATATGGCCATTCTTCGTGAGGTTTGGAGAGAGATTTCTCACTTTCCCTCTTTCTCTATCTCTCTCTGGAAAGTACACACATTCTATAACAAAAACTGAATTAAAACAAACAAACAAAAAAAGAGATTGCTCAGCCCTACCTGCAGAGTTTCTGGTGAAGCACATCTGGGGTGTGGCCCAAGAATGTGCATTTCTAACAGGATCCCAGGTGTTCATGCTATTTGTCTGAAAATAGAAGTGTGATGGAGAAATGATAGTTTACTAGTTGCGGGGAAACAAGAGGTCACATAGTATATTTACTGTCATTTATCCTGTGCAGCATTCTATGATAAGATTTCATTTAACATACTTAAACTGGGCACCAGCAGGTGGCGTGGTGGTTAAGGTGGACATTCCCACATGGCTGACCAAGGTTTGAGTCCTGGACCTGGTGGCTTGCTTTCTCTCTCTGTCTCTCTGTGTGTCTCTCTCAGGTCAAATTAAAATAAATGAGTGAATGAATAAATAAAATTAAATAATTCTTTAAAAAATACTTAATCTGCATAATTGCCAAGTGTTAACCATACGGCTTTGACATGGCTGCATGTTAGAATCGCAGTCTACAGCCTCACGAGAAGTGATACAGGGTAATGTTCATCCTAGCTCTGGCAGAGCTGCTGTTCCCAGAGCAACTGCTATCTGTGGGCACAGGGGAACACTTTCACCGGGGTGAGTGGACCTTCAGAACACTGGGCTCTTCATCAGCTGTGGGGTGGGAAGGGAGACTCTGTCTTCATTACCTCTCCTAGGCTCCACTCATCCTCTAAATCAGGCATGTGAGCAACTGCAATGGAACTTCACCTTCCAAGTTCTCCTTTTATTTTTCTTTCCCTTTAGAGATTTGACCATTTTTGTTTCTTTTCATTTCTTTTTCTTTTTCTTTCTTTATTCCTATCTTTTTTTTTTCTTTAGGGAGATATAGAAAGAGTACAGAGTGAGAGGAAAGAAAGAAGAGAGAGAAGAAAGAGAGGCTTTTCTGATAGGTACTCACTATGTTATGATTCCCTGGCCCAAGCTAGGATTCCCTTCTTATTAGCCAGGACTGTACTACCCTGCCAGGTCATTCAGGATGGGCAGGGACTGAACTAGGCCTTCCACGTGGCACAAGCCACCTTACACCCATACTGGCAACTTCCCACTTGTATCATGGCAACTAGGTTCCACTGCTTTTGAACATTTAGCATTTATTATTAAATAACTGGTTTTTCTGATCAGATCTCAAATAGTCTATTTTAATTCCATCTTTGTGCCATTGCTCATACCTGCAGTGCCTTTCTCTTTCCTCAGCGAGTGAAATTTCCCTTCAAAGCCCAGTTCACATTTTTGCTACTGAACCTGTCCTTCATTTTTCAGTGTTGTATTGATCCTGCAAACTGTGAAATTCTGTAACCACAACTGACTTTTAACTCACAATTCAGCACTTAACTATGCATATTTCTGATCTGCTGAACATTTCTTCATCAGTCTCAGTTTGTCAAACAGACGGCCAACCCCTTGAAGTTATTATCAAAGTGCTCTTCACGGAATATAAAATTAATATTCATACTGTCAACAAAAGAACATACAATTAAGATATTAATCAAGCATACACTTCAAGGGGCATAGTATGATATTGGAACAAATTACCTAAGATTAAAAAGTGAAAAGTAGTTTAAATTTATCAAGGCAATATATTCCATTTGCCCCTCCTACTGTGGTTGGATTATATTAACACTTTCATTTTCTGATGGCTTGTTCCCATTATTGAAGACATTTGTCTTTTTCTCTCTGTCTTTAAGTTTGCTTTTGTTGTTGTTTTCTTTTGCTAGCTTTAAGCTTCTCAATTTCAAGTCATAAGGAGAGCCAGAAATAATATAGATACAGAATCGTGGAACTCCAGACTCCTAGAAAGTGCCTTCTGTACTCCCACCTCAGCCTTCCCACCCGCATCTGGGACTATCTTGACTTGGCTCGGCTCCTGGAGTAAGGGGCGCCCCGAGCTCAACTTCCAGTAGCAGACAACTAGCTCTCCTAGCTACAATATCATCATTTTACAGATTATTCCCAGACTACCTTTTAAGCCAGCCTTACTACTCCCACTGTCTAGACCTACACTTTAAACTTTCAGATGCTTTTCTCTAAGGGTTTCATAGTCTGCAAGCAAATCATATACAGACAAACATAAAGCTGGCTATTTCTCCCAAGATCATTTCCTATCTTCCTTGTCATTATTAGTAGGAAGAGCATTACACACTGCAGCTCTCACAGGCAGCCAATGTGGCGATGGTTTTAACTGTTTCTCTTGGTTCATTTTGGTCCTCTCTTTTTTTGTTCATACTATTTGCAGCATATCCACATTTGACCACAAAAGGAGAAATCTATGCCTTGCCAATCACAAGCAGGCATCTCTTTTCTTTTCCATTTAATCCAAGTTGGTCTTTCACTCTAAATTAAATGGGGTTGTCAGTCTAACATGATTTGATTCCCACACACATAATCATACCATTTCTATACAAAATTTACAAACTCTTAAAATAAATGAGATAGCCCACTTGAAACACTAATCTTAGAAAGAATAGGAGTTATATTGATTATTTCTAGCTTTCCGTTAACAATTGGCCTAGATTAACACATCCGTACATTTATCTGAAACTTTCTTTAGACTCTGTAGGGAAGAAAAAGGGAGTCATGAGCCTAAAGCCTAATTCTTGCATAACAAGAATTAAGTAAATATTTGGAGAAAAAAATAAATTAACATCAAAATAGTGTACAAAAAGTTGTACCATATGGAAGTGTTCCTATTGTTTCCAAAGTATGTCATGTTGTCAATTCAATATGCTATAGTTTAATTTCTATGTTTTGAAAATATCACTGTGTACGCAGCCAAAACACATCATGAAAACTACATTTTGAAAATTTTGCTAATTTATATTTCATTTTAGACAAATGGAGTTTTAAATTTATTTCCTCAGGTCTTGTCAAAAAGGTGGTTTTGATTACAATGTTTTATTTTTTTTCAAATCTCTCTAAGCTTTAAACTTAGCTTAAAAGCAAGATCTGATCTTGAATAAGGGTAAGGCAAAGTTGCTATAATCAGATAACTTCAGTATTCACATTAAAAATAAAAATAACACTGAAATCATATTAGATAGATAATTTGCAAGAGTTCCCCTGAGTTCACTTAATAATTTTACATTATGAAATCTCTGAAGCATTGATTAATGCATTGATAAATGCTTTCCTCTGTTTTAAATAAAGGAAAAAAAATTGACAAACTAAAGCCAAGTTTTGCCTTTAAAATATTTTCAGTGAATGTCAAATTATATCCAAACCTAATTCACATAGCAATGCATATCATGAACATTGTACCAATCATAAATTCTGACTTTAAATCCAGATCTCATAATGACAACTCTGCTTTCAAATGTTATATTGTTCCAAGATCTCTCAGAAGACTGACTGCAGGGATTACAAGGATATCGTTGGTTCCAATGAATCTCATAAACTTGTGAACAAGAAGCCCTTATATTTTCAGGGTTTTTAAGTGTCATGATAAGGAATGGAATATATCAATAACCTGCTCCAGAGTTTTCCTGTCTTAGATGTCTGCATTTGATCACTTCACTGGTAATAATTTTGCCTCATGATTATTTAAAGGAGATCATTTGGAAATATGAATGTTTAAACTGACTCATAAAATCTGAGGTTACTTGGAGAGCTTAAGCAAATTTATTAGTTTTAATTAATTACACTAAATGAATGTCAATCTAAGGATAACCTACCCAGTTAGTTGACTTTGAGTACTCCTTTGATTATTCGTATTATTATTAGTACTTCATTGTTTTCCCAAAACTATTCTTCTATATGTGAGCTTTAACTTATGTAGAACATCAAGTCTAATCTAGGTAGCAGTAAGGAAATGTCCAGAAGTGTTCTCCATGTTGGTTCTCTAATGAAGAAACTGTGTTTTCTATCACTATGAATTCCATTATTCCTAACCTGTGACTAGCCGCTTCAATAGCCATCTCAGATGATGTCCTACTTCTCCTAGCGTGGACAGCTGACTCAGCCTTACTTTTTTGGTGCACATACTCGATTCTCCTTGCTTCTGTGCCCACAACGCCTGTTGCCTTCAATGCCTTTCCTTTCTTTTTCTTGAAACTCAAAATCCTTTTCTGACAGCCTCAGCTCCAGGGAGTCCATACCTTTTCATTTGAATGCCCTGACCCTTTTAGCCATTTGTATTGCTCTTTATTTCACATGTCACTGGCCTGTCTCTTTTCTTAGAGAGGCAGAAACAATGTGATTTTTCCCTGGTATCACATAGAGCTAACCCCTCAGTATGTAGTCAGTGTTTCTTACATGCTTAATGAAGCAATATAATTTAGGAAAATCTTTTAATAGAGATGTCCTATCCCCTCACAAACTCTTTGTGTTAATCTTCATGAATACAAATAGTAACCCGAATTATTATTACTTCATTCTTCACTCTCCTTTCTGTCAATAACCTGCAACAGGTTATTGGTGCTAGGAGTTATCTGGAAGTGTATTGCCCAAGCATAGGCACTTAGAAAAGGAAAAAAGTCAAAATGTTTCATCCTCAGTCTAATGAATAACAATCTTAATTTATATGATTCTGGTATAAAAAGCACATTTAGTTTGGATACACAGCTTGAAATAAAGTATCCTATTATAAAATTGTAAAAATAAAGTATCAGGAAATTATGATAACAAGATGTGAACTAGATTTTCCTGGGTAAGTCATTTCTAAAATAATCTAAATGTGAAGAAGTCTACTGATGCTTCGAAAAGCCTGGGAACTAAGCGAAGGAGGCTGTTGAATAAAATAGAGCTGAAACCAAAGGCTTTCTGCACCTTACCTGTTAATCACTGAAATAAAAGGCCAATTTAAAGATGTAACACAACACTGTTGGCCTTCCAAAACTGCTGGCGTTACCACAAATTCACTTATGACTCTCCTGGGAGTATCGCCGCTGTGAAATCTATAGCATTAGAAACCGCCCCCAAACTCTGCTCAGCAGAGAATGCAAACAGTTCACTCATATGGCACTAGTTTGTCAAATGAGCAAGGGCAGGGAAATTGATGAGGGTACTAATTATTCTTGAAAGAGCCAGAGAGGAGTGGATAACACTCAAAGGCTTCATAATGAAGTGAAGAGCAAGAGAATGAATTTCCCTAAACCTTAAAAGGCTTCAGATACACAGACAGCAGGGCTGGTGAGCCAGACAGAACTTTTGCAATTAGAAACAGGCCTCTTCCTCTACTGCAATCCTGACATCGCCTTTGTGGACTAAGCCACTGCAAACATTTGAAAACTGTGAAATTTTCCATTTTTTTTCAACACTAAATATCTCCACATAATAGAGGAATAAAGACTAAAACTGCTTTAACTAGTCTTTTGTCTTCCTGAGTTTTATAAAAATGAACTACTTTTTCCCCCTAAATACCAGAAAGGAACACCATGGTAGTTCAAGTAGTGGAGTCTTTCAAAGAAAGGATCAATTACTGACTTCTTTAGCTATTTATGCAAACAAGTAATCTTGAGACTAAGTGAAATTACACTGGACTTCGGAAAGAAAAAGTCAGATTTGCTTTTAAGCCACAAAATCTTGCCTTCATCAAAGTTATGAGTCAAAAATTTCATGAAGGGTTATAAAATTCCTTGACTTGGTATACCAATAAAGACTGGCAGTAATATTCATCTTCTTGCAAAGGAAATTAAAATATCTATATTATCATCTGTATCCCTTCTCCAGAAAATAGATAAAGAAGATACTAGAAAGGAAAGACCTGCAAAAGAGGAATACCCTGGGAGAGCAGGCGTGTATCAGTAGAAGAGAAGACCTATCATTTATTCTGCCCAGGAATAATTGCATTTTAATAATAACTGTATAATTTACATATAATAGTTTTATACCTTTGTGGGGGTACAGTGTAGTGTTTCTTTTTTAATTTGCTAGAGGGTACATGTACTCACCAAAGAGAGACATGAGACCAGAAAAGTAAAAAAGCATCCCCTAGGGGGAATGATCATGTTGTAATCCCTTCTCTATTTCTACCTTTTTTCAGGATTTGGGGTATGCATGCACATACAACTGGCATGTTTTTAAGCCTCCGGATCCAGAAATTCCAAACCACCATGCCATTGGCTGGCCCCAGTGTGGTTTTTCAAAACAGGTATATATTGTGTAATGATCAGATCAGAACAATAAGCATATACACCATTTACAATATTTATTGTGACTTTGTGTTGCATAGATTGGTAACCAGATATGGTATAGACTGAGAAACTTCCAAGGCTAAAGAAATTAAACCTTACATTGGGATGTCTGTCACGTAGTATGATTGGTATCTAGGATGAAAATATTTGAATGTGTAATGAAAAATGATGAGCTATTTGACATCCATAAAATCATACCAGTGAGATATCAAAAGCGTTCAGAGACAGTTTACCATTTACATAGCATAGCTGTAGATAATATGGAAACTTGCACTTTCAGAGTTCATAATTCAGTAGTGTTATGAAAAACATGTAGGACTCTAATTAGAAGAATGGTTGGTTTCAGACATAGCATAGAAAGAGATGTGATGTGAAAGCATGAAAATTGGAAAACCACCTCTCCATGCTGAAGTAGTCAAGAAAATGTATGGTAATTAAACATGCACAGTTGCTTGCTTTGCCTAATTATGAAAACATTTTGACTGACTGTATTTGGATTATCTGCTTTTAAAATCTCCCTACAGTGTTTTATTATTTTTAGAATGGGGAACCTAGCAATCCTGAGAAATCTTCTCTGGTTTCTCACTTACTATGTCACTTTTTGAACATCATAATCCTCTCACAAAAAGTGGTTGACGTAAGGATCAGTTTATCATAATTTCTTTCTTTTACTCACTATAAAATATTTGAAACTCCTTACGCACTCAAACAAAGTTGGGCAAATCCAGACAAAAAGTGAAGATAGGTTACTTAAAAAAAATAAAGAAATAAAACGAGGAGTTACAGTTGAGTAACGAGTAACCCCATTTGAACTAAGGAAATACTTTGGAAACATTCTTAGCTAGGGCAGAAAAGCCATGTTCTTCCCAGAGAAGAGCTTGTTCTTTTATTTATTTATTTATTTTGGGTTTTGCCATAAGGCACATGTACTCACCAGAGGTGGGGGGAGATAATGCAAACTCATTCTCCCTAGGCAGGGATAATGGTCATGCCATAGCTCCATCTTGTCCATTCTCCTCCTGGGATTTTGGGCGCTCACACACGTACTAATTGCAGTTTTCAAGCCAGTGGGTCCAGGACTCAAACTGCAGTCCATCTTGTGAGAGTCCAGTCTCTCAACCAACACACCACCTACTGGTCCTGAGAAAGGCTTGTTCTATGGACAATGTGTTTGATCTTAATCATCTTTCTTAGCTAGGATTTGCTCAGTAAATAAAATCATAGTGTCTTTGGTTTCTGAAAATAAATACAAATTGTGGGCCCCATCTGAGCATGCACATGCACCTAAGCATTCTGTCTGCCTTGCGTCCATCAAGCCAGGATGGCACTCTATCCAAGGATGCCCTGATGAATGCTTCAGAGTTGCAGCTCAAGGCAGGAAACTGGTTCCCAGGGTGGAGGAGTTATTCAAGGGACTGGTAAATGTTCTGTGGTTATTCAATTTTTACAATCACTAGTTCTGAGTTACAGAAAATTATATCTAAACTGGGAAAGAAAATCTCTGATAGATGCATCCAGATAGATTCTTAGAGAAGGACAGTGACTCGTCTTTAAAAAAAATTGTATTTGTTTTGTTTGTTCTGATATTTTTATATAAAAAACTGCTAGGCTGACCAAGCCCAAGTCAATGGAACAGAGGAATATACCCACTATCTCAGGCAGATTCTATCTTATGTATTAAGTCTTCACTCTGTTGAGATGAATACTTGGAAAGTTAATCACATGTGTGTGCTCCTTCTTGTCCCAGCCGGGTCTAAAGCAGGGCATGTTAGGCTTTCCTTTGGTTATTTCCTTGCATATCAAAATAGAAATGCCTTGAAACTTATAGTCTCAGGACATTTCTGTGTTTTGTGGGCCCAGAAGACCTTAGATATAAGAAAGACTCAGGTTGAGAGTGGAGAGTGGACAACAGAGCACTGTCCTTAAAAGCCTTCTTGTGTGAGTTATTGGTTATATGTTACTTATCTCCTGCCATTCAAATCTTCTCCTTGCTTTTGTTTTCTTTCCCCTTCTTTGAACATTGGTTCATGATGAGCCTTCAGACTATTCTGCCTCTCAAGTTTCCTCAGAGACACTGGAGAAACTCAGGGCTTATACCTCTTCAAGCCTCCTCCTTATAAATAGAAGACATAAGGGGCCAGCCCACAGCATGATGGTTAAGGTGGCCTTAAGTCTTCTATTTATTAAAGGGCAGTTCCACTGGTGGGAGAGAAAATTTTCTTGGATGAATCTTGAAAATTAAAAGGCACTTTGGACTGGTTCAGTTGTCTACTGGCTAAGGAATTCAGATCACACATGGCCAACCACAGTTTGACTCCCAGCCTTAGTGACTTGAAAAACATGACAGGTGTGCTCAAAATGCCAAAAGAATCAAAATATGGAGGAGATGAGATTGAAGCGTGACAGCATCCTATTGGGGATGCTTTCTCCAATTCCCTGTCTCTGTCTCTCTCTGGCTAGTGCACATGCTCTTTGTCAAGTAAAAAAAAACGGGAGGGGTGGAGGAAGAATTTTCTCTTATAAACCACTTCATAATGACCCATGCCATTCACAGTGTATATGATTATAACTTAAGCCTCTTCTCAACAGATATTACTGTACGCAAGCTGAGTTCCATTCAAAGCGCTAACAGTACCCACTCCATGCTTCCTATTCTCTTCTGAAATACCTTGAAAACTTCACAATAAGAATATCCTCAAAGAATTCTGATGACCTAAGGAATAAGAGAGCATGGGGCTGATCTCCACCAAAGCTAGTGTAGACTGCTCAAAAAGCTTGCACAGTTTATTTCCCAAAATAGACTGCTGTATAAAAAATGCATCTTTCATCACATCAATCATACATTATCTCAAAATATGAAAATATTTATTATCCTCAAAAAATGAAAACTAAAAAATAAGTAAAAGACTGGCTCTATACCACAGTAGTTAAGTGTTATACATAGTGAACTGAATCCTACATGTCTGACCATGGTTTGAATCCTGTTCCTGGCAGTTTGAAAAACACACAGGTGCATGTGCATAGTTTAAAATCATGACAGGGTGGAAAAATGAAGAAGAAAAAATTGCAGTATTAACACACATATTTAGGGGTGCTCTCTCTCTCACGCTGAAGCTCACATACCCTCTGGCCATAAAAGAAATGACCATATATAATCTGGGTTATCACCTTGTCAAAAATTAAGAAAGGAGGACTAAGGGGTCAGCAGATGGTGTAGTGGTAAAGGCACTGGACTCCCACATGTCAGACTGTGGTTCAAATCCCATATCTGGTAGCTTTAAAATCATACATATGCCGCTTGACAATCACACATATGTGTGTGTTCTCAAAATCCTGAGAGGAGAATGAAGGAGATGTGATTATGGCATGGCCATCCCCCCAAAATATGATTTCTCATTTTCTCTTTCTCTCTACCCCTCTCTCTCTAGTGAGTGCATGCACACTACATCAAAAACCTTTTTAAAAAAGGACAAGTTATTGATAGAAGTATAGGTGATAAACACTTTCTCTCTCTCTTTCTTTCTTTCTTTCTTTCTTTCTTTCTTTCTTTCTTTCTTTTTTCTTTTTCTTTCTTTTTTGGAGAGGTTTATGCTGTAGGGCATGTGCACTCACCAGAAAGACAGAGAGAGGAGAGACAGAGAGATAGAAAGTGAGAAGTCACCCCCCAGGGGTGATGGCCATGCCGCAATCCCTTCTCCTCCATTCTCCCCTCGGGATCTTGGGCACGCACACACACACACTCCCTGTGTGAGTTTAAGCCACCAGGTCCGGGACTCGAACCGTGGTCCACTACATGGGAGTCCAGCAACATAGCCATTGCGCTAACTGCTGGTCCCAGTGATAGACACTTTCTAAGAAAAAAATATTTTTCTATTTAATGTTTTAAAGTTCATATATATTTTGAACTATGTCATTTTAAAGTGTAATTATTATTATTACTTTTGGTTTTTGCTATGGGGCATATGTGCTTGTGGGAAAGAGACAAGGGGAAAAAAAAAGAGTGAGGAAAAGTGATAAATCACCCCCAGGAATGATGGTCATGCCACAGTCATTTCTCTTCTATTCCTCTCATGATTTGGGGCATGCGGGCACATGTGCCTAGCATATTTTTTTCAAGCTGGAGGGTCCTGTACTCAAACCATGGAGTTAGCCAGGTGGACTCCAGCTGCCTTAAACTACATGCCACCTACTGGCCCTCATCCTAAAAGTTTTGTCCTAAGACTATTATTAAAGGCATAAGAAAAGAGATAATGAACAAGGAAGTTTGCTAAACCATTACTTATATGTCTTACATATTTATACTGAAATAAACAGTTGGGACCAACAGTTGGCGTAATGGCTACATTGCTGGACTCCAATGTGGTCGAGCACAGTTTGAGTCCTGAACCCGGTGTCTTAAACTCATGCCGGGCATATGTGGGTGCATGTCCAAGATCCCAAGAGGAGAATGGAGGAGAAGGGCTTGTTGTGTGACCATCCCTCTGGGTGGTGATTTCTTGTTTTCTGTCTCTCTGTCTCTCTCTGTCTTTCTGGCAAGCACACGTGCCCTATAGCAAAAACCTCTCCAAAAAAAAAAAAAATTATCTCTAGGTGAAGAAATTATTTTCTGTTTTTCAAGTTTCAGAAATTATTTTCTGTTTTCAAGCGTTTAGAATTTGCATATTTCTCTTTTATGCTGGATCAAAATTACATCTAATTTCCTTATTATAAAATAGAATAATTCTGTAAGCAATTTCAAGCATAGATTACAGTACAAAATACCAATCTTCTATAGATTGTTACCTTTTAAAAGCAAGTCCATCACTTTATACTTCAAGAGAAACCTAAAAGAAGTATCTTATATAATGTCCTACTCTAATACATACCATAACACATGTTCTTTGAAGATACATAGCTGGACCAGCAGTTAGCGTAATAGCTATGTCGCTGGACTCCCATGTAGTTGACCGCGGTTCGCATCCCGGACCCGGTGGCTTACAACTCACGCCGGGCACGTGTGCATGTGTGCCCAAGATCCTGAGAGGAGAATGAAGGAGAAGGGATTGCAGCGTGGCCATCATCCCTGGGGGGGGGGGGGTGATTTCTCTCTTTCTGTCTCTCTGTCTCTCTCTGTCTGGCGAGCCCATGTGCCCTATAGCAAAAACCTCTCCAAAAAAAAAAAAAAGATACATAGCTGATATTGCTCTAAAAACTGAGAACCAAAGTAAATTATTCAGAGAAAGTTGTTCTCCAAAATCAAGTAATTGATGATAAAGTAATATATTTTTTTTGCAAAATGCTGTGGCTATAAAATTTTGCAGAGTATATTCGTGGTAGTTGCTTTGGTACAACTAATTAGCAAAACTATTAGCCAGTTCTCTGGGGATTATGAAGATATACTAAAGGCAGACAGATTAGTTGCCTTAGATTAACGCTCTTATACTGTTTAACACATGCATGAAGGCAAGTTATCAACTCTATTCCAACCTAACAAACCCACTAATGTATTAAACAGCAACTTCAGTAAAGATTCAATATTTTCAGTAGTTGTTTAGTAACCCTCTAATTTTTTTTCATCTTAAATCCTACATAGATAATAAGAGGTATGAGAATTCAAGAATTCAAATCTTAACAAAAAAATAAATGAAAGCACAAACAAAACTTAGCAACAATACCAGCATGCTTGAAGAAATTGATAAGTCAGGGAAATCAGACAGGAAAAGAATCAGAGAAATGATTATGGAAAAAGAATTATTGATTCAATCTGAGTAATCTGGAGGACACAAACTGAAACACCCAAAAGACCACTCACCATAAACTGTAATCGACAGGGATGGAGACAATTTCAAAATGGAGAGCAAGCCATACATCACTGCTTTTTCCCAGCAGATTGTTGTCAAAGGTCAGGAAGACCTGGTGTCAGCTGGTCTTGGGTTTTTCAATCTCATTGATTTGCCTAAAGACAAGAAAGAGTCATGGCTAAGATAGTGGTGTCAGTTGATTCTATTTGTTGTGTCCTTGCCACTGTTGCAGAGTTCTAATCAGAAAAGCAGGACCATAAGAAAGACACATACATATATATGATATAAATGTGACTATTACATATAATTACATACACACACATAAATATTATAGGAGTTGGATCTTATGCAATCACCAGAGCTGGTTGCATAGTCTGTTTGCGGCTATTGTTCATTGTCTCTGTGTTTCATGCTGGAATCTGAGGTCTGAAAGGCAGGAAGTTAAGAAGGGACAATAGGTGTGAAGGGAAAGCATGAAGAAACTGGAACCTGTATGGTTGAACTGGAATCTGCAGTGGTTTCTAACTGCTTGCGAACTTCCAGCTTCAATGCTGGAAGCATCCTGCAGAAGAAGCCATAGGTAGGTTACTGCCCCACTATATAAGCAATAAGATGAGACTTGCAGCACTGTTTTGAATCCTTTTATAACCTCAAAACCTATAAAGTAAGATGATGTCTGCAGTGACAGCCCCCGCCTAATCCTTTTTCACCTTCTCTGTTCCTGGGACAAATGTGTGAGCTTCTTGATGAAGAGCTCCTGTCTCAACTGCAGGGCACTCCCATCATCAAAGCTGAAGTCTTAGAAGAGTAGGAGGAACTTGAATAAGATGTAAAACGATTTCAGTTTTGGTCCTTGCTCTTTGCTTGATTAAATGATGCAAGGTTGACCTGTTAACTTGTCTGGTACTCAATTTTCTCATCAACCAGATGGAAGAATTAGTGTTAGCACTAAATTGGCAAGCCAAGAAAAGGGATATTCATTAAAAGAAAAGTAATATGCAAAAATTGCATTGGGAGAGTATACTCACATCTTTGTTATGCAATGTGTATTGGTGGTAAGTGGAAGATCTGAAATTAAGTTCACAGGCAGGTCAGTTTAGAGGCAGTAAAATGAAGTAAGGAGAGACACAAAACAGGGCAGTGGAAAGATGATTGGGAGTTGGAGGACCTGGATTCTTGTCCTGGCTTCATCATTGACTGCTTGAACTACACACAATCATTTAGTTAAGAGAGACTGTTTTCTCCTCTGAAAGCATGAGGCAGTATTGCTCATCACTGGTTGCACAATGGAATTCCTCAGGGAGCTTTAAGAAATATTGATGTGCAAGTCCCATCCCCAGAGATTGGATTTAATTGGTCTGCAGTGTGGCCTGGGCATGAGGATTATTTAAAGCTCCCCAGATTTGAATGTGCAGCTAAGCTTGAGAGCTCTTTATTAGGGTTTGCTTTGGACAATGGCACGATGATTTAAGGGCTGTGGGGAGACTCTCTCCACTCCCTCACCCCCACATCTACATCCACCACAAACCTGTCAGGCTGCATGAAAGTTCATCCTTAGAGATTCATCCCATTGAGTTTTGAAGGCTCCTCATTACTTATTAAAATTCATATACTCCTGGTAGATGTGACACCTTGAACTTATAATGAGTATATCTTACCAAGAATCAGAAAAGCTAATTTAGAAAGAATCTCAAAGGTCACAAGTTCAAACTGGCAAGTATTTTTATTGTGATTTTTATAGATAAGAAAACCAAAACTCAGGGATGTCTGTTCCCAGTGGTGGGCTTTTCTGTGAGTATTTATTTTGGTGGGTATGTGGGGAGGGATTTTAATTAATATCTTACAAAACGGTTTTTAAAGTAAAATCTTTTGGATTATACTTTTGTGACTATGCATTTTTTAAAGCCGCTTGTACTTTTATCTGACAACCTATTTTAGAATTTAAATTGTTTTAGATGGGGATCACTATGAATGACATTTTCACCATTAATATGCCTCATTTATCTAAATAAGCATTTCCTGGTCTGTTTTATCATACTGTGATTGTTTTTTTAGAATATACCTTTTGCTTTTTCTGCCTTTCATCTTGTTCCATAATATCTGTACTTTGCAGACCAAAGAGAATATATCTTAGCCAAATTCAAAAGTAAAATTCCCCCTTTATACAAAAAGATGTATAGAGTTGTCACGTACATGTCTGTTCTTAAAGATGTGTTGGGCGTTTTTTTCTGTCTGGAAATGGTTTGAGGTTCCACTAGGGTGAATAGAGCCAAGTCTAAAAAAGTGTAACATGTTAAATTAATCAATCTCTAAAAGTCAAGTTCTAGTCTGTGTATGTTTTGGTTACTCTAATTGGAGGACACCATTTATCTCCTCTCTAATCAGCATATTTCTTTCTGAATCAACTCGCCTGAATCAAACTGGAGGTATCCTCATACCGGAGGTTGGCGAAATGGGGTACACAAAGGTATATCTTCATTAGAGATTCCATCACAGTAGTTTTTATTATATTCCTGGAGTTTTGCAATTATCACCAACAATACATTTTAGAATGTTTTCATTACAGGGACCAGCAGTTAGTGTAATGGCTATGTCACTGGACTCCCATGTAGTCGACCGCGGTTCGTGTCCCGGACCCAGTGGCTTAAAACTCACACCAGGCACATGTGCGCACATGCCCAAGATCCTGAGAGGAGAATGGAGGAGAAGGGATTGCGGCGTGGCCATCCCCCCTGGGGGATGATTTCTCGCTTTCTGTCTCTCTGTCTCTGTCTGTCTGGCGAGCGCACGCGCCCTATAGCAAAAACCTCTTCAAAAAAAAAAAGAGAGAATGTTTTCATTACCCCAGAAAGAAGCCTTATACTCATTAGTAGTCACTTCTTATTTTGCCCCAACATGCTCCTTCCTGGGCAACTATTATCTACTTCCTGTTTCAATAGATGTGTCCATCCTTGATATTTCATATCAATGGAATCATATATTGTTTGTGTGTATGTGTGTGTTTAACACACCTCATTTTGTTGATCCATTCACTAGTCAGTGGTCAGTTGAGTTGTTCCCACTCTGGGACTATGTCGTGAGGACATATATTTTCATTTCTTTTTAAAGTATATTTCTGAGAGTAGAGTTTCTGTGCAATTTGATAATGATATATTTAACCTTTAGAGAAACTGTCAGACTGTTTTCCATCATTTTCCATTTCTACCCTCAATGGATGAGTGTTCTAATTCCTCATCATCCTCATCATTGCTTATTCTAATCTGACTTAAAACTGGATCCATCCTAGTGGGTACAAAGTGATATTTCATTGTGCTTTTGAATGTAACTCTGCATTGCTTTGATGGACAATGCTGTTAAAAATCCTTTTATGTATCTCTGTGGCTTTTTGCACATAATCTTTGGAACATTATCTATGCAATTCCTTAACTCATTGTTTTATTCTTGTGTTATGTGTCCTTTATTGTTTACTTGTAAGAGTTATTCATATATTCTAAATACAAGACACTTATCAATGCTTTTTTGCATTATGTGGGTTGTCTTCTCAAATACTTGGTGATACTTTTTTTGCATTTCTTCTTTAGATATTTATTATAATTTATGATTTACATACCTCTATAGGGTACAGAATGGTCTTTTTTTTTTTTTTCTTGGAGAGGTTTTTGCTATAGGGCGCGTGCGCTCGCCAGACAGACAGAGACAGAGAGACAGAAAGCGAGAAATCACCCCCCCCAGGGGGAATGGCCACGCCGCAATTCCTTCTCCTCCATTCTCCTCTTGGGATCTTGGGTACACGTGCACATGTGCCCAGCTTAAGTTTAAACCACCGGACCTGGGACTCAAATCATGGTCGACTACTTGAGAGTTCAGCGACATAGCCATTACGCTAACTGCTGGTACCGAAAGAAGCCTGTATCACTTTTTTTTTTCTTTTTTTTTAGAATTATCTTATTAACTTTATTTACTTATTTATTTTAATTTGTCAGCATGAGAGAGAGAGAAAGCAAGCTGCCAGGTCTGGAACTCAAACTGTAGTTGGCCATATGGGAGTCCAGCACCCTTAACTGCTGGCCCCCAGAATGGTCTTTTTTTTTTTTTTTTGAGAGTTTTTTTTCGCTATAGGGCATGTGCGCTCGCCAGACAGAGAGAGACATAGAGACAGAAAGAGAGAAATCACCCCCTGGGGGGATGGTCACGCCGCAATCCCTTCTCCTCTCTGGATCTTGGGCACGCACGCACACGCGCCCGGCGTGAGTTTTAAGCCTCCGTGTCCAGGACGCGAACCGCGGTCGACTATGTGGGAGTCCAGCGACATAGCCATTACGCTAACTGCTGGTTACCCCCAGAATGGTCTTTAAAAGTATGTGTATGATGTATAATAATCAGTATATAAACATATTCACCACCTTCAACTTTTAATATTATACATTTTTTGAACATTCAATATTTATTCTAAGTATGTACTGAATTGTCTATGACTTTTTAATTGTTATATACAGTTCTAAAGAAAAATATATTGATTAAAAATCAGACAAAAAAGGTCCAGCAGATGGCATAATATTTACATCGCTGGAATCTCATGTCATCAACCACGGTTAGAGTCTGGACTCGGTGCTTGAAACTCACGCCGGGCACTTGTGTGTGTGAGCCCACAACCCCAAAAAGATAATAGAGGAGAAGGGACTACAGTGTGGCCATCCCCCCGTGGGGTTATTTCTCACTTTCTGTCTCTCTGGTAAGTGCACATGCTCTAGAGTAAAAATCTCTCTCTAATAATAATAATAATAATGATAATAATAATAATAATAAATCAGGCAACAAAAGAGCTCATAAATTAACAAAGATAATCATAACATAGCCAAGGAAAGAAGAATTTGTCATTTCAATGTAGCAGACAATGGGAGATAAGCATTCATATTCTGAAAAAAAAAATCTGTGGGTATTAATCATTGGTTTAGTTAGAGATAAGTAAAATTGTACATAACAATAGCTCATTAGGAAGAGATAGAAAAATAGCACTTTTACTCATACACTGTCAGGTTTTCTCAGACCACAGTAATGTAGTCATAAAAAAATAAGTGCTTGAAAAGGCAAAAACAAAACAAAATTGGACAGAGATGTTTAAAAGTGAAGACATGTTAAAGCCAGTGATTTGGTGACCCAAAGGCTTTACAACATTCTTGAATTTAGCCTTTTTAAAATTCATTCCAGGGACCAGCAGATGGCATAATGGTTATATCACTGGACTCCAATGTAGTCAGCTCTTTGAGTCCTGGACCCAATGGCTTAAACTCACAGGGGTGTGTGTGTGTGTGTGTGTGTGTGCCCTAAATCTTGAGGAGAATAGAGAATGGATTGTGGTGAGACCATACCCCTTGGAGGTGATTTCTCGATTTCTGTCTCTCTGTCTCTCCAGCAAGAACACACACCCTATAGGAAAAAAATCTCTCTTAAGAAAAAAAAAAATAATTCCAAAGAAGACTCAGCTACTGAGTATTTTGGAATTTTGGAATTTTCCTCTATTATCAAGTTTTATACAATAAGTAAAGGTTATAATATAAACTGAAACCTGTGGAGACAACTGTCTAACAAATAATTGGTGAATTTGTTTTCAAATCTGCTTGTGTGTAAAAGAGTTGAATCTGGGGGACCAGTAGGTTTTGCAGTGGTTAAGGTACTGAACTCTCACTTTCTCTTTCTCTCTGGTCAAATTAAAAATAATAATAATAATAATAATAATGAAATAAAATAAATAATTCTTTAAAAAACTAGTTGAATCTGCATTTTAACCTTTTCATTTGGAAGTTTAGTTTTCACATTCAATTTTATTATCAATACTTGTGTACTTAACTTTTTTCTCTGGTTATTTTGTCTTCTCTTCTATTTATCTCTCTTTAGTTTTCCTGGTGTAGTAGTCCCTTAAGTATTTATTGAATTATTTCAGCATTTGTTGAAATCCCATCCAGCATAGTAGCTTAATCATACATGTTATCGTCAATAATTTTACATTTCTAGTTTCATATATATATATATATGTGTGTATGTGTGTGTGTGTATATATATATATATTTTTTTTTTCCCCCTATTTCTCACCGTCTGCCATTTCCCACTCTCCTCTCACACTATCTCAGGTGTCCACAGTTGTTCTCTATTCTTTTCCCCCACATTTTATTGATTCACAAAATTTCTTAAATAATCTAACTACTTCCAGTAGCAAGCTCTGCTGATATATATACATATCTATGAATACATGTCTGACTTAAGGCATGAATCTCTGAGTAGAATGAATATACTATAAGGTAGCACCTAACTGATGCTATATAGTTTACTATGGTCATTAATTATGCATTTTTCACTATATTTTTCAATTTCAAGAAAAGCAGATTTAACTTTAATTAATCAAAGAAATGCTAAGGAAATACGCTTAAATTTAAAGCCAGGAAACAGATTGGGATTCTGTTCAAATAGTAGATACATGAACCTATCGGCAGCTCAAGACAAGACAAAAATCCTTAAAATCAGAAAACATAGCCTAGAAAAAAAACAACAATGTTTTAATCAAAAGTCATAAAATTCTATTTCACCAGTCCAGTCTCATGTACTTTACCTTTTGTTGTGATTAAATTTTTCCAATTAAGTTCTCGGATATAATATTCAACTCCAGACTTGTTCCCATGATTAAGGTGGCAATTTTCTTAGTTTTTGAAGTCTTATTTCTGTGTGATTGTATTTAATTTCCTGGTATAGCACTCCCTGCAAAATTTCTTGGAGATCTGGTCTGGTGTTGATAAATTCTTTCAGGTTTTGTTTATCTGAGAATGTTCTTGTCTTTTCTTCCCATATGAAGGATAATCTTGCCAGGTATAGTATCTGTGGTTGTAATTGCTTTTCCCTTAACAATTTGAATATATTTTCCCATTTTTTCCTCACTCGCATTGTTTCTGATGAGAGATCCACTGTCAGCCTCATGGGATATTCTTTTTAGGCAACTTGCTGTTTCTCTCTTGCCAATCTTAGTATCTTGTCTTTGTGGTTTTGCTCAATCTGGCTATAATGTGTCTTGGAGATCTTCTTGGGTTGACTCTATTTGAGGTCTTTTGTATTTCTTGGGACTGGATCTTTGAATGCCTCTCTAGGTTTGGAAAGTTTTTTTTTTGTTTGTTTGTTTTCTCCAGGATTTCATGGAATAGATTGTCAATGCCCTTATGGGTCTCTTCCCCTTTGGGGATACCAATTATCTGGATGTTTGGACGTTTGACAGTGTCTAGTATTTCTCGTATAGTATTTTTTTTTTATGTTATGTCTATTTGGATTCCTTTTCCTTGCCTGGGTTTGGATATCTGCATGCTTCTCTAAGTTTGGAAAGCTTTCAGCTAATATACTATAGATATTTTCTATGCCTTTACCTGTCTGGAATACCTTCACCTTCTGTAATATCTATTTTGCAGACATTTGGCCATTTAATGATGTCTAAGGTTTCTCATACTTTGTCATCATTTTTAATGGTTATTCTATTCTTTTTGGTTCCTTGGAGTAAATCAGACATTTTGTCTTCAAGGTCAGATGTTCCTTCTTTTGAATGGTTTAATCTGTTGTTCCTATTCTCAAGGGAGGTTTTGATTGCATTGTATTCTTTATCTCCAGAAATTCTCTTTGATTCTTTTTCAGGGTTTATGATTTTAAGGAGTTCTTCCTTCAAGTCATGGAAGGATTTTCTCATCTCCTGGAATTGGTTGTCTGTTTTCTCTTGCATTTTGTTGAGTTTTGTTATAATGAATATTTTTAAATTATTTTTTCCGGCACTTCTGTGCTCTCTTGTGTTTCATCCATTGTTAGTGAGGAGTTACGATCCTTTGAAGAGGAGGTATTACCTGATTTATCCTATTTCTTGGGACTCTGCTTTAATTTTTATCATTTGGTGATATATTTACTTCTTCCTCCTTCTTTGGACCATATTTCTATAGGTGTGCTCCTGCACTTCTCTATGATATATGTAAGCTCTGTAGCAATTTCCCTCCTCTATTATGGGTAGGAGTGTGGAATCCTCAGCAGGAGTTTTGGTTTTAGGTTTTCAGTGGTGAGTTTCTCTTCTGTTACTGTGAAGGGAGTTTTGGGGATAGAATTCCCCCAGAGTCTTCTCTTTTCAGGTGTTTGGTTCTTGTATATCCAAACCTAACTGCTCCCAATGTGAATGGAGGTTGAGCTGATAGGTAGAATATAAGGTGTAGATGATCTGTGGGCCAAAGAACCCCTGGTCCCTCAAGCAGGCTAGATGGGGTCCCTGCTGATAAGCTCGAGCTGAGCAGCTTGCCTTGGGCCTGCCTTTTGGTCTTTCTATCTCTGAGATTGCAGGGTCACTCCATTGTTCTTCCTATGTCCTGTTGGTACATTTTAAAAAACTAAAGATTTTAGTTTTGATAAAAACCCTTATTTATTTATTAATATGCTGCTTTTGAAATCTTTGCCTAACCTTAGTCATAAAGATTTAGTCATATTTAACTCCTCTAATAATAATTTACTATTGTTTTTAATTATTTTTAATAGCAGCCTTAGGGTTTACCAACTGCATATACCTTAATGTATTATAATATACTTTAGAATTAAACTAACTTAACTCAAGGTAGAAATAAAATTGAGAGGGGCCATACTATGGCATGATGGTTAGGGCTTAAGGCAGCTGGTCAATGGTGAGGTTTGAGTCCTGGACCTGGTGGCTTGAAAAGCATGCCTGGTGTGTAGTGTGCCCAAAATCCAAGAGGGAGGGAGAAATGTAGGAAAAGGGTTCGTTTTGTGACTGTCCCTCATCAAGGGTACTTTCTCACCCTCCCCCAAAACTCATCTTGCTTCCTGAAAATTAAAAAAAAAAATTAAGTAGTATTTTGACATTTATATACCTCTTTCCCCTTCATTTCTTTTTGTGCTATGATGTCTACATCTGTTTGAAAGCTAACAATAAGTATTTCTATTGATTACCTTATGTTATTTTATGTGTTTTAAGTAAACTGAGAGGACAAAAAGAAATAGTATGCATTTACAGAGTTCATTAACTCTCTTTTTGGTCTTTTTACTTATTTTACTTTTTACTTATCAATAACATTGATGTTATTTTCTAATTCCAATGAGACTTGTCCCTATATACCTTCTTTGTGCTGTTATTGTAGAATATATTACTTTTCCACAAATTTGAAACCAGTAACACAATTACATACATTTTCTTTTATGTATTTTCTTTTTCGATATTTAAAAAGAAGAGAAGAGATATGTATATACATTTTATTATCTTTTATAATCATCCACTAAACTATTTTTACTGGAGTTCTTTGTGTTTTCATGCAGATGGAATTACTATCTGGTCTTGTTCTTTGAACTTGAAGGATGTCCTTTACTATTTCTTGTGAGGGAAATATGCCAGTAATAATTGTTCTGGGTTTTGTTTATCTTGGAATATATTTTACCTTCACTTTTTAAAGATAACTGCTGGATATAAGACTCTTGGTGACATTTTTTTTACTTTCAGAAAATTTAATACATCATTCTACTGCCTCTGGCTTCCATCATTTCTGATGAAAAGTTAACTGTTAATATTTTTGTTCTCTTGTGTATGATGAGTTATTTTATTCTTACAGTTTTCAAGATATTATCTTTGGCTTTCATCATTTTCTCTGTGGTGTGTCTAGGTGTAGATCTTGTTTCATTTATTACACTTGAAATTTTTTTGGATATGTAAATGAATATTTTCATCAAATTTGGGAAGTTTTCTTTGATTATTTCATTCTTGTGCTCTTCTGTTTTTCTTCCTATTTTGGTACTTCAGTAACAAACATGTTGGTGAGCTTAGTGGTGTCCCACATTTCTCTGAGGCAATGTTCATTTAAAAGTTTTTTCTCTGCTCTTCAGATTATATAATCTTTACTAATTGATCTTCAAACTTTCTGATTCTTCTTTTATGTTAATGAAAATGCATTTTTGAACCCCTTGAATTGGTTCTCTTTATAATGTCTACCTCTTTATTGATATTTTCTATTTAATGAGACATTATCATTCATCATTTTATTTCCTTAATCCTGGTTTCCTTTAGTTCTTTGAGCATATTTATAATAGTTGCTTTGAAGTCCTTTTTCTGTTAAGTCTGACATATGGATCATCTCAGGGTAGCTTCTGTTGCCTCTTCTGCTAACCCTCATGTACTATGGGTCATACTCGCCTGTTTATTTGCATGTCTCAAAATTTTTTAAAAAAATGATTATTTTGGATAGCACATTTCAGCAGCTCTAGTTCTCTCAGTCCTCCACCCCTGGTTATTGTTGCTGTTGTCTATTTGTTTGTTTAGTGACTTGGCTGGAATATTTTATTGAAGTCTATATTCTGGTCAGTATGACGTCTCTGATGTAGCTCAAAGGGTACTCCCTTGGGCATGTAATAGTCATCATGCTATGATTGGACTTTTACCAAGGCCTTTTTTGTCTGTCTTTCCCTGATTTGTATTAAGCTATTGGTCTCTTTTTGTATCTCACCAAACTGTTAGCTTTCACTAATTACTGTCTGGTTTCTTTATTGTGTTCATCAGTTTCCTGGGACACAAATTGTTCCACAATCTGATCCAATTATTTTCAGATGTCTTCAAAGAGGTACTTTTTTGAAGGCTGACTTTGAGGTTTGTTCTAAACCCCAATAGTGCTCGTTTTCACTCTTTTTCTGAGTTTCTGTTTAGTTTGTTATTCCCATGGAATACCAGCTCCAGTGTATACCATTGAGAGTGCTATTAAGCTTCAATTTTCCCACTACCTGTTCCAAATAAAATCAACTCCTTGTAGAGAGTTTTTGGGATTTATTTTTTGTTTTGAAGAATTATTTTATATAACTTTATTTATTTATTTATTTATTTGACCAGAGAGGGACAGAGCGAGAGAGAAAGAGAGAGAGAAAGAAAGAAAGAAAGCCACCAGTACTGGTACTTGAACCAATGTCAACCATGTGGGAGTCCAGTGCCCTTAACTACCATGCCACCTGCCAGCCCCCAGGATTTTTTATTATGTCCTCTCTGTTCCCCCTGGGCAAAATCTCTGAGCTTCTCCTCAAGAGTTGGACTGCTCATGCAGTTCTGCTATATGAGCAGGCCACTCAGCTTTCTCAACTTAGCTCTCCTAGAGTGAAACTAATGCCATTTTTGTGATACTAAGATAGATTGGTGTTCTTCAGCCAGTAGAAGACTGACTGAAGGAAGCACCTCTGCAGTCTCTTGCCCACACTCATATAGAAGATAGCCTGAGCAGCACAAATGTGAAGGGGATGGGAAATGGTGGTGTTCTATTCAACTTGGCGAAATACCTTAGTTTTCAACTGAGACCATGATGCTGAGGGAACAGGAATCTTGTGTTCTTGGCTATACTGACTCAGAATGGAGTTATCATCACACTGAATCAGGGACAGAAGAGGAGGTGAGTAGGTCATGCCTAAGCACCACAGATTGTCATTGTCTTCACTGAGATTCATTAGATTTTCTTGAATAATATTTTTATTAGCAGTATTTTCCTAGGACGATTTTCAGATAGTTTATAGTGTATTTTTATAATTTAGATGAGCTATGGTTGTCTCACTGGGAAGCATTTATACAGAGTTTCTCACACAGCCATTGTAGAAGCACATCTCCTATTCAATTCATTTTCAGCAATACAAGGGAGAAAAAAAAAAATTCTTTATCCTATCACAAATAGCTACTGCCCAAACTTTACTATATTTACACAGAAGACATTTTTGTAGATGTAGTTTCTTTCATCTATCTGTTTTTCCTTCCTCCTTGAGTATTGGAAGTCACTCTTGGGTGTAGTTTTATTTTGTTATCATTCTTGGATACGTTTTTACACAGTATTTTATATTCTTCGTAAATATCAATGTGTTCATACTATTCTATCAGTGTGATATATCAAATTTATGTAGTAGTCATTTCCCTATCATTAGAGATGTATTATTAATACTATATCAATCTCACTTTTTGAGCACAGTCGGCTATGCACATTATGAGTATGCCATCTTAAGACTGATATGGAATAGAAATTTTTATCGCCCTTAATCATGTTTTACAGATAGTCAAACTGAGGCTCACTTTCAGAAAATACGTCAAAAACGTACAACTAAGAAAGGATGAAGACAATGTAATTATGTTTTATTAATCTATTGATATAATAGGATTCTATAGTCTGATCCAATTCAATTCAGATGTCTTCAAAGGGTTACTTTCTTGAGGGCTGACTTTGAGGTTTGTTATAAATCCCAAGTGTTTTTTTTTTTTCTTTTCTGCCTTTGTTATTAATTTTTTCTTTTACAAAGATTTCTAAAAGGAAAATTGCTAGGTCAAAGAAAATTAATGATTAAATTTCCTTGATTAGAATAAAAAAATTGATTTCTAGAAAATAAATTTTATTAATCATTTTTCTATGCTGCAATTAAGAAGTCAGAATATTCATTTCATTTTTCATTTTCATTTTTACATGTCATTATTGATGATTAAATATTCCTATTTTCTCAGTAAAGATTATTCATACATTTTGTGCATGTCTATTGAGATTCTTGAGCCCCCTCTTTTTTTTTTCTATTTGCTAGAGGATACTTGTGCTTACTGGAGAGAAATGGTGTGTGTGTGTGTGTGTGTGTGTGTGTGTGTGTGTAAGTAAGAAAGTATATCACCACCCTCACCCCATGGGGATGGCTACAATTCTTTCTCCTCTTTTCTCCTCTATTTTTCCCATCAGGACCCTAGGCATGCACATACATACTTTGGGCCTGATTTTTTTTTGAGAGAGATTTTTGCTATATGGTGCATGTGCTTGCCAGAAAGACAGAGAGAGAGAGACAGAAAATAAGAAATCACCCCCCCGGGGGGGGTATGGCCATGCCACAGTCTCTTCTCCTTCATTCTCCTCTCAGGATCTTGGGTACGCATGGACACACGCCCAGTGTGAGTTTAAGCCACCAGGTCTGGGACTTAAACCATGGTTGACTACATGGGAGTCCAGTGACATAGCCTTTATGCCAACTGCTGGTCCTTTGGGCCTGATTTTTAAGCAACTGGATCTGGGTCTCAAACTGTGCAGCCTGCCATGTGGGATCCAGTCACACCACCCACCATGCCACAAGCTGACCCCTTACTATATTCCATGAGATCTTTATATTAAATAATATAGGTAATAGTGATCAATATTTGCCATAAGGACTTTTACTGAACTTGTTTTTCCATTCTTTTACTTTGACCGAACACACATTTTTCTAAACTATTTGTATGTAGGCAAACTTATTAAGAAGATCTTCTATTTAATTTTTGAGATAAAAAAAAAAAAAAGGATAAAAGACCCAGAAAGATTTATTCTAGAAATCACAGCTCTGAAAACTTGAATTCATTTTTGTTCCATGGGCACTTCCTGGACGTGACTTCCTATGAGTGGCTCCCTTCATAATAACTGCAGCAGCCATGTCTCTACTGAGATGCGTGCCTCTCTTGACGAACTGGTAAGATCCGTACATAAACATTTCATCCGTTGAAATACCTCGAAGGAGCTATGCTCAATATTCTAATGCTAGAAGCCAGGTGGTGGTGCAATGGTAAATTGCAGTGCCCTTTCAAGCAATCCAGAATGGGAAGGTTCTGAGTTCACATCAAGAGACCTCCCTGAGTACTCTGGATACATGATTTCTCATGATCTGGGACTGGTTGACACTGGGGTGAACCATGGTGTAAAACTCTGGTGGGAATGCTTTATCTCTGTCTTTTTTTTTCCCTCTCATGGAAGAGAAAAATAAATTCCTAATACCAGTGAGTTGAGGTAGATCAGCTCTGTCCATTTTTTAAAACACAAACATTTGAAGAGTTATGGTACTTTGTATTATATACTTCTCTTTTTTTAATGCCAGAAGACATGTACTCTTCAAAGAGAGACAGAGAGATGAGGGAAGAGGGAGAAAGCACCTCACAATGGGGCGTGGTTACATCACAATCTGGGCATATGCCCAGAATGTTTTTCAAGTTGCTGGGCCAGGATTCAAACTCTGATTGGCCATATGGGATCCAGTACCCTTAACCACTACAAATAGCCCAGAAGTATGAGTTTGAGAGGGCATGCACAAGTAACCTCCTTCTAGGAGTAACACTCAGGAGCTAAGTTATCATACATTCAGGAAAGATGAATTGATATGTTCTCATTTAACTAGATAACTGAAAAAAATAATTAGAATTGAGAAATGTGCTTCTGTTTACATTTGGTTAGTTTCTCTCAGCTAACATCATCAAGTAGGTCAAAAGATATGCCTTTACGGGAACCAGCAGTTAGCGTAATGGCTATGTCGCTGGACTCCCACATAGTCAACCGCGGTTCGCGTCCCAGACCCGGTGGCTTAAAACTCATGCCGGGCGTGTGTGTGTGCGTGCCCAAGATCCCAAGAGGAGAATGGAGGAGAAGGGATTGCGGTGTGACCATCCCCCCTGGGGGGTGATTTCTCGCTTTCTGTCTCTATGTCTCTGTCTGTCTGGCGAGCGCACGCGCCCTATAGCGAAAAACTTCTCCAAAAAAAAAAAAAAAAAAAAAAAAAAAGATATGCCTTTAGGATGAAGGAAATCTGAAGCCTTATTCTGCCCCTGTGGCTTAGTGGTTAAGGAAACTAGATCTCACCTGGCAGACTGTGCTGTTTGAATACCAGCCCTGGTGGCTTGATGAACACGTTAGGTTTGTGTGCTTATCATGCCCCAAATCCCAACAGGATGGAGAAATGGAGGAGAAGGAATTATGGTGTGACCATATCCCATTCTAGGGTGTTTTCTCCCACCCCACTCGCCAGTCCATAAGTGCACACACCCAGAGTCAGTAAAAAAAAATAAAAAAAGTAAAATAAAATGCATACTTCACCATGAATTCAGGATTTTAACTCTTCTTCAGACAGTATTTCCATCTATTCAAATGCCTCCCATACATGTCTCCTTTTCTTTTCTTCAAGAGAGCAGCCATGATTAAATTCTCTAGATTTCTTATCCTCTAAACTACTACTAACTGTAGGTGGCATGAATTATCAGGCAATTAAAAAAAAATCACATCTAATTTCAAGGTGGCTGAGGTGAAAGCATGATATGCAAATCTATATATCAACTCTAGTTGATCAAATCAGTAATATCTCAGAAGTATACAGCAATTAGAGCACCCTAGGTCAGCTAGGAGACAGGTAACTCATGAGTCTCTCCAACATTCTGCCCAGTTCAAACTAATAGATAAATGAAAATACAGGCACATATCCTGCAAGTTATCAAATTCAAGCTACGAATTTGAGATAAGACTAATGACAAATGTGATTTTTTTCTTTCCTTAAAATATCTGGTTTATAATGGTTTTAATAGAAAACATTGATCAAAGTAGCAGTTCGATTTATTTCGGAAAAGAATCAATATCTACATGAGAACAATTTTACTTTTGTGGTATGAATTATGTTATCAAATTAATTTAGTCTAGAAACAAGTTGAAATTATGCATCATGGGCTATAATAATGTAGTTTTCTCTACTTTGAAAGAAAAACTTTCTAACTGGAGACTCTGGAATCATGTAACCTATATTTTATTGGGGGAGAGGGGTGTCTTAAAAATAAAAATTCCAAACTGGCATTTTCTCCAGAATGCAGAGAGAGCTCACTTTTCAGATGTGACCTTATCCTGAACTTTTCTGAAATAGCACCATTGTTTGAATGTATTTGTGCAATCTTATCAGTTTACTAGAATTTTATGCAAGAAAAAAATTACATATATGTGCCAGGAAGTAGTAGGAAAATGATCATTCAAAGCTTCCCTCTTCATATGGAAATGTGAAAGAATGTAATTATTAATTGAAAATGCTCTACATATTCCTGTGTGAATCTTCCTATCATAAACAAAATGTTGAAAGTTGAAAGAAAAACAGAAAAACTAGTATTTGAATCTCTAGAGTAGATCAAGTCCCAGTTCTGTTTCAGGTAAGTGCTATGGTCACAGTTACTAGGAGAAACAGAAATTCTTTAAAGGCAAACATAATACAGACAGTGTTTTTCCTTCTGTGAATTCTACAGAATAGATTTTAATACAGGTCCCACTCAGTAGCAACAAAACACATCACATTATTCCAACACATTCTTACTCTATTTTATCCCTATTGGCTCAGAGGAAAAAAAAAGAATGGAAGGATATGAACCAACAGGTCCTAATCTGGTTTGATACTAACCTTTAAAAGATATACTTTTCTTTTTAAGAATTATTTATTTAATTTTATTTTTTTAATGTTATTATTTTTAAAATTTGCTAGAGGGCACGTGAGAGAGAAACATAGAGAGAGGGAAAGTGAGAATACAGCCACCAGGTATGGGACTCAAACCACAGTTGGCCATTTGGGAGTCAGTTCCCCAACCACCATGCTACCTGCTGGCCCCAGGTTGACTGTTTTTATTAAAGTCATTTTGTAAGCTTTAAAATGCAATCATGAATATTGCTGGTGATTTGTTTATTTATTTATTTTACTAAATAGTCACAAATTTAATTTTAATACAACTTTTGACCAATCTAAGAAGAAAAATTTAAATGCTCAAAAGGAAAACAAATCTACCTTTTGCTGTAAACAGTTGTACTCCTGAAAGTATTCTGTACAGAATAATATTTAGCAAGTATACTTGGCTCACACATCTGTGCTCTATTGTGTTTTTCTGAACTAATCAACTCATTCAGGGACTATAAAATAAGAATTCATATAAAATATATATGTAAGGAAGACACATTTCCTCTCTTAAAAGGGGATGATGACGCTACTAAAAGTGGGTCAGAGCTAACAATAAAGAATAAGGGATAACTGTTGGCTATCTGTGGTGCAAAGACCCAGACAAATGATGGTGGGGTTAGAATGATGGAGACCCAGAGACTAGACAAAACCACAAGCATGTCCTCCAGGGTCTTATCTGAATAGATATAAAGAAAAGATCGTCTACCCAGATGTGCCAAAAATTCATGGCAGAGACTTTAGTGAGGGTGTATGGTGTGGGGTGTGCTGTTTTAAGAGGAGAAATTAGGTAAGGCAGGGGACCAGAGGTGAAAAGAAATAAACAACACATATTAAGTCACTCAGAATTGGGGAAGTATGGCAAAACTGTGTACCAGGGGAAGAACAATGGCAACAATCTCTTATACTTCAAAGACCCAATTCTGGAGAAACTGGGATGATAAAGAGGCTTGCAAAGAAGGAGCCAAGCACAAGTGACCCTCCTTCTGAAAACAAAAGGTCCTAAAAGCATTCTCAAAAATAGAATGGCACACTTCTCCCTAAGCAATACATATCAGAGACTGCTTAATATAATGGCAGGCCAGTTTCAAATTACACTGGTACTGTACTCCCACCCAGCCTCCACTCTACCACAGTCAGTCACTGTGTTGAATTGAGAAGAATCTCATTGCATGAGTGTGTTGGGCAATTAAAAAAGAGTGGAATGTTGAAAAGCACTAAAATAAGGTCTTAGTTATAAAAGAACCAAGTAAGAAGCTCAATATAGTTACTGAGCACAGTATCAGAAATGGAATCTAGTTAAATCTATCCTGATGCTGAGCAGGAAGGACCAGGCTTCTGGATAGTATAAGAAGCTCTTGACAGGACTAGCAGATGGCATAGTGGTTACATTGCTGGACTCCCACATGGTCGACCATGGTTTGAGTTCTGACCCAGTGGCTTGAAACCCATGCCGTGCACATATGTTTGTGCATGCATGCCCGGGATCCCAGGAGTAGAGTGGAGGAGAGGCAATTGCTCATGGCCATTCCCCTGGGGAGTGATTTCTCACTTTCCTTCTCACTGCCTCTGTCTCTGTCTCTTTCTCCAGTGAGCACACAGGCTCTAAGGCAAAAACTTCTCCAAAAATAAAAAAATAGAAGTTCTTGAACTTTGTAGTCAAGGTAGCCAGGGTTTGATTGCCAATCTACCACATATCTTGGGCATGTTTTTAAGTTCACTGACTGATTTTCTACAACTTTTCCTCATGACCACATGTTTATAGGAAAACATACAGCACATTTGCTATATTTTAGCCCTTCAGTGACTTATAATATCTTTCCCAATACCCCTTTAGATTCTATCCTTTCTCAACAAACCGGAGTAGAGCTCAAACATAGGAAGTTGGGGAAGACCTGTAGAAATTGAAGAATAAATTTGGAGTAGAATGGAAAATAAAGATCATCAATAGGGGGTTTTGGCAAGTCATGGGGGAAAGGTTGAGAAGGACTCAAGGACCATCTGGTATAAGCCCCAAGAAGCATTCTATCTGTGCCTGCTAGAAATGTTTGTGTTCAACACTGTCTCTGTTCTTCTTGGATCCTAGCCACCACCTGCCATTCATGACTAAAGGCTCTCTATCCATCCCTCTTTGGCTCTCTGAAGAATAAACTATAGTTCAAACATCAAAAAATAATTAAGGGAACCAGCAGTTAGCGTAATGGCTATGTCGCTGGACTCCCATGTAGTCGACCGAGGTTCGCGTCCCGGACCCGGTGGCTTAAAACTCACGCTGGGCGCATGTGCGTGCGTGCCCAAGATCCCGAGAGGAGAATGGAGGAGAAGGGATTGCGGTGTGACCATCCCCTCTGCGGGGTGATTTCTCGCTTTCTGTCTCTATGTCTCTCTCTGTCTGTCTGGCGAGCACATGCGCCCTTTAGCGAAAACCTCTCCAAAAAAAAATTAATACAAATAATGAATATATAATTCAAATCAAGAAAAGTGTGAAGAATGAATGAAATAAGAGAATATGAAGGTTTGATTTAAGTACGGGGAGTTGAAGTTGAAATTGGGAAAGTAGAATAGGTAATAGTTAAACATCTAAGGAGTAAGAGTAAGGGGGTTTCCATGCAGAGGAAACAGCAAGATTTCTATTTTGGCAACCCTTGTGATAGCAACTCTAAGAAGAAGTTATCAATATCTGTCTCTGTTATTCCAAAACCAGATGGGCTTTAGAACCAATTGGCCTATGAATGATTTGATGCTTACAAATTTACAAGGCAAAAAACAAACAAAGAAACAAAAAACCCTACACCAAACCCAGTAACACTTAAAATCTTAAAGAATAAGAGTGAATTGGGACCAGGAGTTGGCATAATGGCTATGTCGCTGGACTCCCATGTATTCTATCGTGGTTCAAGTCTCCCAGATTCAGTGGCTTAAACTCACACTGGGCATGTGTACGTGCATGCCCAAGATCCTGAGAGGAGAATGGAGGGATTGAGGCATGGCCATTCCCTCTGGGGAGTGATTTCTCACTTTCTGTCTCTCTGTCTCTCTCTGTCTTTCTGGTGAGTGTACTCTCCCTAGAGCAAAAACCTCTCAAAAACAAAAAGAAAAAAGAAAAAAAAAGGAGTGAATCAGCAATAAATATGAGTGATAATTATGTGGATATAGTCATTCCCATAGTGATATAACATACCATGTATCTCTTTTCCCAGGTCCCAGTAGAAGGGAAGATAAAAGCTTAGGTATCTTTGTAATGTTTCAGATTATCTAACCTTCAGCTCTTCAAGCTGCCAATGATGTTTAAGAAACAGGCAGTTTTCCAGAACATTCCTCCAGAAGAATGTCAGCAATCCCCTGCAGACCAGCTCTCATCTGCTATGTGGACCAGGACTGTTGACCTCTTCCATTCTCTTCTCCTTCCTCCGTTCCTTGGCTAAGAAACCTAGAGAAAAAGCCCTCTTTCACTCCTGCTGGGGCTGGCCAAAGGCTTCTGGGCACCAAGGGAAGGTATTACCAGCCTGTACAATCTGTCCTTAGATTAATTTCTTACATCAAGGGCTTTCTTGACTGTACCAGTGAATGGTTTCTATTATTAGATATACACTATTTCTCATCATTGCAAGAATTTACTGAAAGTTTCTAGTCTCACTGTTTCATAGAGGTTATGCTGAAAAAAAAAACTAAACTAGGTTTTACTCACTCATTTCTTTAGAGTCCCTCTCATAAAAATTTAGTCATGAGTCCTTTGGGACTTTGGAGGAAAGACAAGTCCCAATGATAAATACAATAAATGTAATTAATGTAAACAAGATGATGTCTTTTAATGCTTAAAAGACATTAATATGTTTTTCCTTTTGCCTTTTTGAGTACAAAATTTTACTCCTGTTTGCCTAAAACATCCATCATCCTCAGGAGACATTGGGAATTATGAAAAGAAGAGCAAGGTAATACTTACTATCTGAGTTAAATATAGGCTATTGATAAAAGAATAGAATTTTTAGATTCCAAAGGGATTTTACTCCTCTTATAGGTTGCAAAAAGTAAGCAGAGGTATTTACTACAGTTTAGAGGACATGCTCCCTTTGGGTCAATTGAATGTAAATAGAAGATATAATTTGGGAGAAAAAAATGCTCAATGGTTTTCAAGTATAGGAATTTGTGGAAAGGAGGAAAAAAAGACAAATGAGAGAATGACACAGATCACTATCTTTTGACATTCTCTCTGATGTAAGGAGAACAGAATATTCCAGAAAAGTAAGGAAAATGCTGAAGACAGAGAAGAACTATGCCTGCTCCCCATTCAGGCCTGTAGAAAGAGGTGACCTTAGGGACCAGCAGATGGTGTAATAGTTATGTCACTTGACTCCCATGTAGTTGACTGTGGAGCAAGACCCAGACCTGGTGGCTTAAAACTCATGCCAGGCACATATGCATGTGTGCCCAAGATCCTGTGGGAATGGAGAAGGGATTGCAGCATGGCCACCCCCTACGAGGTGATTTCTTGTTTTCTGTCTCTCTGGCAAGTGCACACACCCTATAACCAAATAAATCTTAAAAAAAAAAAAAAAAAAAAAAAAAAAAAGAAGAAGAAGAAGAAAAAAGAAAGTGGTGACCTCTGAACCTCTGAAGCTTTTCCCAGTTACCACGCTGGGGTATGACCACAGCAACTGGGCATCATTCAGTAGTCAAACAGAAGTCTTCAAAGGCTAACTCTCTAGAGCCTCCTGCATTTTAAAACAATTGAGTCTCTGGCTGGAGGGCTTGTTGCACTGATTTGACAAGATGACTTTGTGCTGCTTACTGAGCAGACTGCACGGCTGATGTTTGACTGAGTTAGACCTCTGCAAGGGCTGCTCACAGCAGATGTCAATGCAACCCTTCTTTGTTCATCATGACCAATCTGAGAAAGACCAACTCAGGAATCTTGCCGGCTGCAGACTTCAGCTACAAATGCTGATGATTAACAGCACCAACTAAAGGAGACATTGATCTAGAGCCCAGTCATGACAGACAGTACTGAACCTTAAGATCCTGGCCTTTCCCATTCATTTAAGGTCATGGGTGTCACACCCCTTTCTTCATATGCCTACACTAACTTTGGCACCCACAGAGACAGAAAAGTGACAAGAAGTAGTATTTCAATGACTAAATAATTGTTTCAAGAAAGACTGACCTCTTAGATCATTTAAATCTAAATAATATTTATGCCAGATATTTATTTTTATCATTGTTTCACTGATTTTTTTAGGGGATGTTATAATGCATTATGTGCATTGTGTGAGCTCTTTAAGATGAAGGATCATGTATTCTTTCATTTTGCATCTTTTCCAGTACTGACCTTGTCTCTGCATGCCAAGGGAGAAAAAGAATTGAATGAGTAAGGAGTACATAGATATTACTCTTTTTAAATTTTAATGTTCATAAAATCCTGGAGAGCACCACACAGTATTCAAAGTTTGTCCTCTTATTTCCACACTCCCTTAATCCAATGTTCCAAAGATATAAATTACCTTGAGTAAGAAGAAACCATGTCCATATGACTAGACTTCAAAACTTAAAGATTTTTTTTCCCAGTAATTTTTGTATTGGGAGGAGGTAATCACAACTAGTTTGTGAAACTCAGGCTATAAGAGATTTCCAATCAACACACAAAGGTTGACCAAGGTTGTTCCTTCCAAGAATAATCTCCCAGGACCCCATTCAACAATAAATATTTCCCAACTTCCCCATGCAGAAGTCAGTGTAAGGCCTCAAATACTAAGGAAATTGCCTTTCCTTCTAGCTGGCTGATTTGGCAGGCTGAGAGCCAAGGCACAAAGAAGATCTGTTTCTGTTTGTTTTCCTCATACTTTTCCTCATCTCGGAGCAGTAAGCCATGGAGACGAATGGAAAAGCCTGGGAAAAGTGTATTTGAGATTCCCTCTGACTGCAGAACCACTAATTACAGAGAACCAAAATTTTTGCTTAAATTGACTGCACACTTGTGATTCTGCCCACTGGACTTACTGCAAACACGGATATCTAAAAACCTCACTCTGAAAAGAGTCTAGGGAGTGAGGCCTGTTGTCACTCATACTATTTCATTATCAGGCTCCTTCTCTCAGCAAAACTAAAATAAAGACAACAGTTATTTTGTGACTCGTTGCCCTGTTACCCAGTAGACTCCTACAGGACATTCTACTTCTGGTGTCATAAGAAATATATCAAAATAACAAGTAGTTTGTTATCTTAAAAAGGACAAGAGATCAGGATTCAAGAGGCTTAGCTGGTGATTATAGAATGAGTAAAACATCAGCTTCTTATGTAGCATTAGCCAAGTTCTTTTACCTTCCTGGGTCTGAATTTTTATATTTATTTAAATAAGAACTTGGAATAGTATTTGAAATTCTATTGTACAAGAATTTCTTCTTATTACTATATTTATTTTTTGAGAGAAATTTTTGTTATAGGGCACATGAGAGAGAGAAAGTGAGACATCACCCCCCAAGGGGGATGGTCATACCACAATCCTTTCTCCTCCTTCTCCTCTCGGGATTTTGAGCACACAAGTATACATACCTGGAGTGAGTTTGAAGCCACAGGATCCAGGTCTGGAACTCAAACCCTGGTCGGCTATGTGGGAGTCCAGAGATGCAAACATTATGCCATTTGCTGATCCCTCTTCTTATTGTAATTATTATTAACTGGTTATAACTCGTTGACATGTTGGTCCACGTTATACTTCATTTTTTGCAAGAATAATTTTAGGAAATTTTCTTAAATTTATTTGCTTTTTTGTGGGAGGGCTTGATTATTTGTTAAATTAAAACTTTTCTTCACAAGCTGATTAGACATTTTAAGATAAAATTCAAACAGGAAACAGAGGATACATGTTTTATTCTTTCCCATTATTACACATTCTATTATTAAAGCCAAGAGACCTGCAATTGACTCACAGAGTTCTTCATTTGTAATTTTCTCCTTGGAGTTCTGAGTAGCTGCTTCTTCCAGATAACTATGTATTTTCTCTTTTTTTTTTTTTTTTTTTTTTTTTTTGAGAGATTTTCACTATAGGGCATGTGCGCTCGCCAGACAGACAGAGAGAGACATAGAGACAGAAAGCGAGAAATCACCCCCCAGAGGGGATGGTCATGCCGCAATCCCTTCTCCTCCATTCTCCTCTCGGGATCTTGGGCACACACGCACATGCGCCCGGCGTGAGTTTTAAGCCACCGGGTCCAGGACGCGAACCGCGGTCGACTATGTGTGAGTCCAGCGACATAGCCATCTAACTGCTGGTTCCCCAGATAACTATGTGTTTTTATACCAAAAGAAAGTAGAACACAGTTAGTTAGTGGTATTGAGCTAAAATGAGGCTTTTGCTGGAACCAGTCTTGACCCATTTACTAATTTTTAAATTAAAAGAAAAAACAGCTAATAGCTTTAGTAATTAAAGTTTTCATGCTGTATAATCTTCTTTCTGAATCATACAGTATGTTCAGATAATCTAGATAGTCTCAATAATAGAAAGGAAGTATTTTTTAATGAAACAAATAACAATGAATTATTGAGGTGGCAGGTCAAAAATAGAGACTCAGGGTTACAAAATACCATAAAAGGGGGGTTTCCAATACAGATTTAGAAGTATGTATACAAAGTGATTATAAAAATTGTTTCCACAATTTGCATTGAGTGGGCAAAATAGACATCAATTTGCTTAAAATTATATGTTAGAAGGAGGGCATGTTTTTATATATTTTGCAAAAACATGCTATTTATGTTTTTTGAACTACTAGCTTCTATATATATATGTAAACCTACTGTTCTATTCTTATCAATAATCAGTTGCCAAACCAAGTATGGTTTTATTAAGTTCTCAAGAATATCTAGGTTAGCAACCTCCCACAGTCATCATACTCAGGTCAAATAAGTACAAATATCTAACACAAATCAATGTGGAACATGTGGAACCATTACTTTTCCAGTTACAGGTGATTATGTTCAGAAAAGAATGCAATAATTCCTTTAATGTTAACTCTACTTAAATGTTCATTTTCCACCTTTGTCTCTTGCCAGAAGCATAATAATTATTCTAGGCCTGGGCCGTGTAAAAAAACGTCTGGGAATAGTTTACTTGCTCCATTCTTCATACTAAGAAATAGAACATGTGGTATTCCATCATCTGGCTCCATTAAACGTAACTCTTAGTTCTACACCAGAGTTACTCACATGCTCTGAAATACAACAATGCAAACAATAATAAGACATTATTTCACCTTTGGCTCAACCTATTATTTGAAAAGCCTAAGGAAGGCAATTAAACCATGCACTTAAAATGGGTTTTAAAAAAATGTTTTCTTGGAAAATAGCACTGAAAGTGCATTCATATTTTAAATTTCTAAAGCTATTACCAAAGTATTAGGAGTTTACAACTTGATTTTAACCCTTAAACAGGCACCAAGTGAAATGGAGGAATTAGAAATCAAATGATCACATTTTAATGTGTAATGAGTGGTGGAGTGATGAAAGCACATTAAAAAAATGAAAGAATAAAACAAAGAGTAAAATACTAACAGATGTGGATGTACAAAGTCCCAACCCAATAGGCATCCATGTAGAAAAGAACCATGCAAATTAAAAGCTAAAGGAAATTTTCTAAGGTTGTTTTAGTCATGTTCAACTAGGCTGAGCTCAGTCAAATTTGCCTAGAAACTTGCATTTTCCTGCCCAATCTCGATAAATTGGTCTTGGATATGAGGATAAGTAGTCTTGAATATGTGGATAAGTGGTGGGTCCAGTGGATGGAACTATGGACTGGAAATGACATAGAAGAGACATTCTCAGGGCTGGGAAATGCAAGACAGAAAACATTACATTATTCAACATACTCTTGAAAGTGCAAAAGCTGGCTCTTCCGGATATAACTCTTTGGACAATACTCATGAGAATGAACTTCCTAAGTTTCCCCCAACCCTCACTCTAAGGCCAGGTTGAACATTTATACCCAGCCTACTAAAAAGATGGTATCTGTCAAATTATCACCTGGGTTTACCAATCAACAGAGCTCCTAGCATGTTTCTCTTCACAAAGAGCCTAGTATTGTTCTTCAGGAGTATGCTATGACCTATAGGGCTCTTGTGTGATCTGGTCCAGTCTCATTTACCAAGTTCAATCTGGGATTTTTCTCTATTATCCTTTAGCTACTCTGAATTGTTGTCAACATTCAAAATACAATGAGTTGGTCCCTACCTTTCCCTCTGCCTGAGAAGTTTTTCTTCATGTTCTTTGCATGTCCAAGTTGGTCTTGTTCTTTAGATCTTAGGTGAAATATAACTCTTCAAAGAAAGTTCTCCTGAACATTAGGTAAAGTGTTTCTATTTTAGTAAAAAGGAATTGGACTCCCTTAGAATCTAAAACAGCAACCCCTTATTCTCATGGTATTTCATTTGCTTGTTTTCTGTTAATTTTCTTCACTGGAATATAGCTGATCAGGAAAACATTGTCTTGTTCATTATTGCATTTATACTGTCTAGCACAGCTTCTGAAACATGGTAGATCTCAAAACAATGTTAAATAAATTAATGAAGAGAAGAATGAAACAGTTTTATAGTAAAATGTAAAAGTGAAAGTGAGAGGAAGTACATGTGAATAGTGAGAGACAGGAGAGAGTTAGAAATAGGATAAGAGGTTACATCCTATAAATAAATACTAAAACCTTTAATTTCCTCCAAAACCTATGTGAGCAAGATTAAGATGTGCTTTAAAAATTTCCCTAGATCCTTTGAGAATGCAACTGTGGGGTCTGACTTTAGGATGAAAAAGAAGATCAGAGAATAGCTAAGATACCAAAAAATAAGTCTTATGATTTATAGGGACTAAACAAACGTATTGAAGCAATCATAGATTGGTAACCTTAGCCATTAACCCTGTTTATAAATCAGGGAATTCAACAGAGCTTAGAAAATTAAATTTCTTGAACATGTTAACTGAAATAATTTTAATAAAAGTAGAAGACTAAAATTAGAACAATATTTGTTAAAGACAAAGATAGTAGAAAGAATGCTTATATCCACAGTACAAAACCGTTGAAAACATCATAAGAGACAGACATGTGAAAAAGTGAACAAGATTGAGTCCGAGCAAGAACTCAGCTAAAAATAACTTATGGGTATTCAGAGCCCCTTAATGACAGAACACCTTCCATCCCCCTGTTGGTTGGTTCTGGAGTTCAGTGACTTTCAGTTCACGTTTTGGTACAATGTGAGATGGGAATGTATGCTTTCATTGCTACTGAGGATGAAGCAACTTTTTCCTGATGTCTACTAACTGGGACTTGGACTGCAAAATACAGCAACAAAGAGAGACTAGACAACTTCAGCATTTTCCCATAAGCACAGGGCTCCCCTTCATTCCTGTCAAAGGCTTTAAGTCGCTGTGCATTGAGCAACAACTCTAAACACTGCCGAGCTGACAGCTGCTCCTGGCCTGGTGCCCACTGTGGACCTGAGAAGGATATTTCTCCCTACTTCATTCAGGACTTGAAATAAAGCTGAGTCACCACTTTGGAGATGTAGAATATGGCAGCCTGGGGAGGACTGAGGCCATCGTCTGTAATCTTCTTGGGTTATACAGTAAGAAAGGCCTTCAGAAGGTATGTTAACCTCATTACAAACTGAACTACTTCAGTTCACCAGTTTGAATTATCTTCCTCTTTACACAGAAAATGGATGCATACATGTTTCAAAATTACTTTTGCTTCTGTACTGATTTCAGAAAGTTGAGGATAACTTTCCAGATCTTGAAAAAATATTTCTAAAATAATAATTTCAAGAAACTGCCTAGATCAGTGTATTTGTCACTGGAAATATTGTGGAACACAAAAGCTCAAAGACAATATAAGGGGCCCCTCTGTTTCCTTCTCCTTATTCCCAAGGTGATAGAAGAACTTCAGAAATAGATTGAGTAGATATTTTCACAAATGAGTAGACATGAAATTTGTCAACCAGAGAAAGGATGAGGTAATAGCTTTTCAGAATACTCTAATAATAGAATTACAAAGGTTTCCTGGGATGCACCATCCAAAGATTCATCTTCCTTTTTGACAGAAGATTTTTCAAAAATATAATAATTCACCACAACAAAGACTATGTGTCACCAGAAATAATTTACGAAGCAGTAGGAGGTTGTATGTGGCAGTATATTAGACACTTCTCAAATACATAAACAGTTGGGGATTTTTATATGCAAATGATTTAAATTTTCAATTAATAATTTCAAGAACTTCATGGAATGTCATATCTGAAGATTAATCAGAAAACTATGGAACTAAGTTGGACCTCAAGGAAGCCCACAGAAGCTCTTAGAAAGATGGCCTGGCACCATAAATAGTTCTGCCTGGCAGAGAGGAGAAGTTGTATAATGGAATTTATAACATAAAATAACATAGATTTTTTTCAGCCCAGCATTGTAATCAGTAGAGATTGCAAAAGAGAAACCAAACCAGAGGATTAGTTTGACAAAAACTTTGAAGGAAGAAAAAGAGACTGATCTTTGCCTCAAGATGGTAGATCACAGAATACCTGGTAGGCACGGCTGAATTGAGGTTTATGTGTGTATAGTGTGCTGGGCACTTGCTTTTCAACAATTTGAGTAGTTGACATGTAAATATTTTCTCAAAAATATTTAAAACCATACTGTTTCTGCTATTATAGAATCACAAACAAAATTATACTAAATTATAAGAAATATTTTGAACATTATCTTTAAAATTCAGTATTTTGAAATTTTGAAAGATGTTTATTAACTGTCAAGAACTATGGAGTATGAGCAAAAAAATTTCTTGAGATGTAAAGTAAATATTTGTGGAAAAATGTAAAAAAATAATTAATTAATTTTTTAAAAAAAGAACTTCAGTGAAAAATGGAAGCATAAATGGCACAGAAGCATTGAAAGATTTTGAAACACCTTATGAACACATCTAGAAGACTAGATAAAATTTTATTTATATTTTGTAGACTTATTTTATGGTTTTTTAAAATTTTTTTTATAGGGTTCATGTGCTTGCTGGAGAGAGAAAATGAGAAAGTGTCCCATAGGGGAGGATGACCACCCTGCAGTTCCTTCTACATTCTCCTCTGGGGATTTTGGGCACACATGCACACACACACAGGGAGTTTTTCAAACGGCTGGACCCGGCACTTGAACCACGTGTTCAGCCATGTGGGATCCAGTTGCCTTAACCACCATGCTACTGGCTGGGCCTGGACTAGTTCTTTGAAAACTGATAAACGAATAGTTTTGACAGAGGGGTAGAGATGGACTAGAATATTCCATTTTCTTTCTATTTTAATTTGCTCATTTCTTACACAGCGGTGACACCTACTATGTACCAGGCACTGTGGTAGGCACTAGGTTGAAAAAGTAAAAAGGTACAGATAAGATCCATGCCTTCATAGAACTGGTTTTCAGTGGAAGCAGATTAATTTGTATGTTTAATTAAAGCCTTGGGGTGGGTCATGGTATCAAGACCCTGTTGGGTGTGCTATCTTTCTCTCTGTCACTCTCATTCATGGAGAAAATGAATAAAAAACCTTTTTAAAAAATGAAAGTGATGCAGTGACATTTAAATCATACACAAATCAGATAAGACCCTACTCAAGTCAGATTGGAACATACAATTAGGTGAGACCTTTTATGGAAACTCCTCACCAGAACAATCAAGTTAACTTTTTTTTTGAGAGAGAGATTTTTGCTATATGGCATGTGCGCTCGCCAGAAAGAGAGAGACAGAGAGACAGAAAGCAAGAAATCAATCACCCCCAAGGGGGGATGGCTACAGCACGACCCCTTCTCCTCCATTCTCCTCTTGGGATCTTGGGCACGCACGTACTCACTCAGCGTGAGTTTAAGCCACCAGGTCCAGTACTCGAACCGTGGTCGACTACATGGGAGTCCAGCAACATAGCCATTACACCAACAGCTGATCCCTCAAGATAATTTTTAAAATTGTAAAAATGATAATACTGGTGCTAAAGTTATATCTCTGCCTAAAAACAATAAGAATAGTTATAATAATTGTGATAATAACAACTAAAATTATATTGTGTTTTATAGTTTTTCAGTGATTGCTTTTATATCCTTTTCCTGTTAGAGAAATTTAGGTTAAAGAAAAGTCTTTAAGAATTAGGGAGAAAAGGCATTTTATTTTATAGCATATGCAAAAAAAAAAAAAAAAAAAAAAAAGTTGAAATTCTTAATTACTGAGTATTTTGACAGAAGCTAATTTAAAAATAAGATCAAAGGGCCAGTCAGGTGGTGTAGAGGTTAAGGAGTTGGATCCCACATGGCTGACTGCACGGCTTGAGTCCTGGAACTGGTAGCCTGAAAACATACCAGGCGTGTGTGAATCTGTGCCCAAAATCCTGAGAGGAGAATGGAAACAAGGGAGTGTGGCATGGGCATCCCCGCTGGGAGATGAAGTCTCACTTTCACTTTCTCTTTCTCTCTCTCCCCGTCCACAGCAAGCACACATGCCCATAGCAAAACTAAAACAAAACAAAAATTTTAAATAAAGGTAAGATCAATATTAATGCTCTATGTAACATCTCATAAAATCTGTATGTCCCATGTACAAGAAAAAAAAATGTTAATTTCTACAGAGCAAGCATAGAAATAGTGAATACAGAAAAAATGTGTGTCCACAATTGCCCTATCACTATGAATCTCAATCAGATAAAAATGCCAGAAATATTTCTCAGCTACACTCTAACCCAAAGTACCATGCAACCAAGATTACTAAGCTGCTTACCATTATGGACCAGATCAGTTCCATACACCCCCAGAAGTATAGGGGCAGGGATGGGCAGCCACAATATTACATGTATCCTTAACAGGTTGCCAAAAACAGACAAGGTTCAATTGTGCTCAATGGCTCCTGAGGTTACAGAACATCATTCTTCAACGTTCCAGCCAGCACTTTCCCTTACTGTGGTCTTCTCCCTCCAGCTTACTTTATATCTTTATATTCTTGCACATGACCGTGGCATTACCAACTCAGCCTGTGCAACCTTGCGATTATTATTTTTTTTAAAAAAAGCACATGATTATTTGATCGACAATTGAATAATTCAAAGCAGTCATTTAATACGAATATCATATGTGTTTAACTCAGAAAGGGCACAGAGAGGAATAACAAGAAGGTTGAAAGGTATAAAAATCTGTCCTAAAAAGAAAGAATGAAAAGGTGACTTGCTTGACATTAGAAACAGGAGGCTAGGGAGGAAATGAGAAGCCTAAGAATATATGGTGGTTTTTAAAGGGAGGGGAACTAACAGTTAGTCAACAGGGCAACACAGGCACATGAGAGAAATGAGTTCTAATGGCTACAACTGAAGTTTCAGATGAATCTTAAAGGAATGAAAGAACCCTAACACAGTGATTGATAATACAAGGATTTTAATATTCCTGGATTTAAATCCTGACTTGTCCAGGTTAACGCAAAACTGATCAGAGAATTGCAGAAAGAGAAGCACTATGGACTGCTCCCCTCGTAATGGCTTAGAGAAGGTTAGAGCATAAGAGGTGAGGTGTAGGGTTTTGAATGCTTTTGTAGTAGAAAATTAAAACACATACATTTCACCTTTGTTTTGTGATTCTGTCAATTACTTGGTATTACTCGTTTTTCTTTTCCTGGTTTCATACCTTTTAATTTTAAGAACACCAACCCTGAAGTTATACTACCTGGGTTTGAAATTTTACTAGTTATTTATTCTCTTGAAATATTGGGCCTTGTACTTGTGAAACAGGGATAATCACAGTACCTACATAGTGTGGTTTTTGGAGGATTAAATGACACCTTTGAGAATGACTGGGACATGGAAAACACTCAGTAAATGTTTTGAGTATTGTTCCTGACTTGTATACAGCACTAAGTGCTTGTGAAAACTTCAAAGATTAATTAATGACCCTAACTGTAAGAGCTTTTAGACTCAAGTAGGAAATGAGACATGGATTGTAGTGATCATAATAAAGATTAATAAAATTTCCTCAAGGAAGATGCAGGTAAAAAAATAATAATACAAGGGTGGGGGCCTTCAAAAAGTTTATGGAAAACATATACTATAAAAATATTGCATGCATTTCAATTTTTTTGTACCAAAATAAATTCATATTTTGATTCTGTTTTTTCACAAACTTCTTGAAGTCCCTTCATATGGGATTCAGCTAGAAGAAAGGGTTTGGAGTGCTTCTAACACCAAGAAATGATAAATGTTTAGGCTGATGTTTACGCTAATTAGCAGGATTTCCATGCACGTATGAAAATATCTTACTGTAACTCATAAATGCACATGATTATGTGTCAAAATTTTCTTAATTAAAAAATACAGTCATTTTAGAAGAGAATTGACTTTGAAGGAGAGAGAAGAGGACGTGGAAGGAATGTATGTGAAAGGGGATATTTAAACTGAATTTACATTTTTTAGAAAAATAACTTGACCATTTGGAGAGGTGGGTGACATGGAGTGTTGATTTGAAGGGAATAGGATAGGCATTCATTTTGCAAGGTTTTCATATTCTAATACTGAGTAGAAAATTTCTTCAACAAATGTTCTCTTTTCAGATATTCTATTACTTCACTAAACTTTCAGTAATCAGTTGGCCTCCCATGCAGCAGTCTCAAAGCCATGACACATCATTTGTTAAGAAGCAACAACCATTTCAATGAAATTCCAAGGCCTAACATAAGGAACAACCCTTCTGTTTTCATTGTTGTCCCATTATTGAACTTACTTCCAAGTTTTATCGTTTAATCATTCTCATTGTGCAAGAACAGTAGTTTATTCATGATTGTTGAAAGAGAAAGGAGAACCTCAGAAATTCAAAACACCCTATTTAGATTCTGAGTACTAAACTCCAAGTGCATCTTTTTAGAACTAATGTTCCATTTCACACTTTGATTTAAATTAAAACATAGAAAATCACAAACATCCATAAATTAAAGATTTTAGAAAAGAATGAATTCCTTTTCTGAGACACATAGTACTTATTGGGATTAAAATACAAGGGGGAAACATTCTTGGCAAAATATAGTCTTGATTTTCCTTCAGGCAGTTAGTTTGGAAACTTTTGCATAACTACAAGGGAACGATTCCCAGGACTCCCAGACGCAGCTTTCTGTGGCTACCCCCTCCTCCCTGCCCCACATCAGTTTATAAATACAGTTTTACAAAATATACCTCTATATCACATAAATCTGTTACATTTGTGCAGCTTAGTAAAAACTCTAATTGTATAGGCTGGGGACTTACGCCCTCACCTCCACCCAAGGAGCTTTAGCTTCTGAAATGTCACTGATTAGTAGCCAGATAGAATTGAATAATGGAAGGGAGGATGCCATTACTTCACCAACTCGCTTCAGTAAACTCACAGGATGGAAGGAAAACAGAAGCTGACAGAGATGACACTAGCTCTCCCAGAGGAACACACAGTACACAACCTGAGCTAAGGTGTCCGTGTGAATCAAGTATGCCTCCCTGATCTACGTGTAACAGCAAGCAGAACTCAGGTTCCCAGGAAAACTGTTAACTTTGGCCACAGTGATGGCATTCCCACTTCTTTGAAATAAATTAAATTTGAGGTTCTTCTGAATCAGAAATTCTTTGAAACTAAATCTAATGCAGAATCACATTTCCTATGAGAAAAGTTGAATTCGTAATTTTATCAGAACTGAGATGAGCTGACTCTTTTTCAATATGAAATTCTCTAATGGGGTTATATTTCTACTACTGATATTAGACACTGGTATGATTTGATGTCATGATTGGTTGTGACAGGATTCACAGGGTGAAAACTTGATTGGACTAAGGAGTTGGAAGGAGTTAAAATTAAGGGCCCCATGGGACCAACAGATGGTGTAGCAGTTACGTCACTGGAATCCCACATGGCTGATCTCGGTTCCAGTCCAGAACCCAGTGGCCAAACTCATGCTGGGCGAGTGTGTGTTCATGCCCAAGATCCCAGGAGGAGAATGGAGGAGAAGGGATGTGGCTTGACCACCTTCACTGGGGAGTGATTTCTCACATTCTGATTCTGTCTCTCTTGCAAGCACATGTGCCCTATAGCAAAACTCTATTAAAAAAATAAATAAATAAAGGCCCCATTACTGACTCTGGCTGGGTTTATAAGGAGCAGAAATAAGACAGATACATGGACATAGGCATGTGTTCTCCTGCCCTCCACCATATTGGGTACAGCCAAATGTGACCCCTGGGACTTGGACCCCCAACTATGAACTGGATAAAACTCTCTTCTCTTAAATTACCCAGGTATTTCTGTTATTAACAACAGAACAGAATAGACTAGTACTGTCTCCTTTCTGATATTAAGACACAATTTCATTTTTTTAAATTGTATTATTCTTCTTAAATCATTTTTTGAATCTCTTCCTTTTTTATAATAAAGATATGGGTTTGGAGGAATTTTTAGGTAGTATAATGTCTGGATATATGAAGAATATAATGTCTTGGGAAGCTCATTTTGTTGTAAGTGCTTAAAAAATACTTCTCTGAAGTGAACTGCTTATTATGAGAAATAAAGGGCTGCTCTCATCTGCAGGCCATATGAACTGATCACTGCACAGCTGTGGTACACACACGTTTATTCACACATTGAAAGCGATGGCTACATCTGAACCCACATTTCTAAAGAAAACCACATTGAGACTGATCAGATGGTAGCAGCACACTGAGGTTTATTTAACCTGGGAGAGGACAGAACTCTTTACTGAGGAAATCATTTTATGAAGATAGTAAGGAATTTTAACTCTAGACATGAGAAATGCCACATACCGAGAAAGAAGTGTTTTGTCTGCCTGCACGTGTCAGAAGACACAACAGGAGATTCTTTTTTCTTTTTAACATCTGATTATAGGAAAGCAGTATTGCACAGTAGAAAGAATATAAGCCTCAGAGTCAGAAGTACCTGGGTTTCGATCCTACTTCTGCTACTTGAGTAAATTATTATTTCTCTGAGATCCTTAATTATCTAAGGTAGAAATAATAATGTACATATTGAAAGTGCAGAGGAAAAGGTAAGTTCATCTGTGTAGACCAGATGATTCTAGGCTTTACAAAATCTTAGACACTGTCAGGGGCTCAGCAGTAGTAATTGTGCCAATGTCAGTGTCTCCTGGCCAGCCCCATATGATGTACGACTCAATGCTCATCCAACTCTCACCACAGTTCTTTGTTTCTCACCCAACAGTATTTAACTCAGTGCTATCCTCGGCAATGTTCTCTGAGCCTGAAATCTGTCCTGTGCCAATACTGCATATGCATTTCATAAAAAGCCAATGGGTGTGCTAAAAATGTTGGCTTCTAGTGCTGCCCAAAGGGAATCTCCTCAAAGCATTTGAGGAACTGCTTTTCCTTGAATCCTCACTGCACTGAAGCCAGCATGACATCTACTAAGAAGTGAGAAAAAGTCACTTTGTCTCGTGTCATACTACATCACCTGAGCTCAAAACCTGCAGGCAGGTGTCACCCCTAGTTTTCAGAGACACACAAAACCAGTTTCTTCACCTTTTTCCTGTTTCTTCTTTCTCATAATGCTGTACTCAGACCATAGGGACCAGCTATGGGATCTTGAACATATTATTTATCCTTTCTATACCTCACTTCACTGTTGTATAAAATAGATACTTCAATAATATCTACACACAGGGTTTTTGTCATGAGCAAATGCAGGGATGTTTGTAAAATATACACTATAAATATTACATAATGTCAGTGGTTATCAGAACTTTTGTCTTTCTCTGAATGTAGGTCCTAGGAACAAGAAGAAAGTGTTAAAGGATATTATATAATGGCTCAAACCATTTAATACAAATATAAAAAAGAGATGTGATTAACACTCTGTCTCAAGCTAATACAGTTATCTCTAAACATAAGATACAGTTTTTAAAAAATAAAGTATTCTGAGAAAAGAGAGTGTTACATAAAGGGGAAGGATAAAAATTCATGTTGGAGCTAGTGTTTTCCAAAGACCTGGAAAACATGGAGTGATTTTGAAAGAAAAGAAGATGAGATGGAAAATCCAGATTGATAGTATGTAATGAATATAGGGACAGACCTAAGAACCAGGCACACCTGAGAATGGTGAGTCCTACATGGGTAATGAAAATGGGAGACTAGAGGGACCTCTAGCTTGAAAAGTAAGTTGGTATGGTGGATGGTACTGAATGGCAAGCTCAGAAGTTTAGGTTTATTTTTCAAGCAACACACACGTTTTGTCAACAGAGTCTTTGACCATTTTGATGTTTTCAAACAATGCTCACTTTAAGATATTATGCTTGAAAGTCCTAAAATTGCCTTTTATGCTCTCAGTTTACATGTTTGTACTCCATTTAGTAAGTTATGTTTTTGGTGTCAGTGCTTCCTATGTAAGTACAGGTATGTCAGCATCTTAGCATAGACATTTTTAAAAACTGTAAATGTTTGCTGTGTTTTCCCTTTCGTATTTTATAAATAGAATTTTTTTAAAAGTTCTAACATTGTTGATAAACAAAGAGCTAAATACATTTGAGATAAAGATGGGAATCATTAAGTTAAGCAGAGACTGTTAAGCCTCCATTGGATACTAATTGATCCTAAGTCTGTTAACTACATGAGTAATTAAGAAGAAAATGAACAAAGTTGAAGAACATGTGTGAGATTCCAGTTATGCATTTGTAGGACTGTCTAAAAATTATATGTAATTGGGAATTTTGGATCAAATTTTAGTCCATTAGGAATAGAGTTTTCCTTATAATGCATAATTCCACTGGTAGTGTGCACACATTTGCCTTTGCTAAGTTTTCAGTAATGTTATTATGTAAGTAAACAAGGGACTATTTTAAGCTAGTGTTTTAGCAAGTTAATCTGGATAGCTACATGGGTAAAGATGGAGGCCTCTGCAATGGTCCACATGAAAGATGATGGAAAGCTGAACTAAAACCAGGGAGAATGAAAAGAGGTTCCAAAGCAGCTGCTCAAGGAAAGAGAAATGAAAAAAAAATGTAAAAGAGAGGGAAAGATAGATAAAGAAAGAAAGAAGAAAAGAATGTGGTTGGTAGAATGTGGTTTAACTCTCTCCAAGCTGTTTCATGAGGTTTGTATAAGCTTGAAACTAACACCAGATGTGGACAAACAAAAAAAAAGAAAAAAAGAAAATTGCAACTCAACCTGTGTATATATAGTCACAAAAGTCCTAAGGAAATATTAGCAAACCAAAGATAATAGTGCATAAGAAAATTACAACTGCATTGGGTTTATTCCAGGAATAAAAGGATGGCTTCATATGTTAAGAATGAATGTAGATCACCACGTTAACAAATACAAAAAAAAACACATTATTCAATTTGTGCAGAAAAGGCCTTTGATTAAATTCAGGACCCATTCAAAATAACATTTATAATAAAAATTTTAACAAAACAGAATACAAGAAAATTTACCTAAACTGATATATCAGTCAAAGTCTAATCAGAAGAGAGAAACTACATAGTAATCTCAATAGGGGAAACTTAATATAAAATGTATTTATTAGGTTGATAACAAGTTATTGGACTGAGTACGAAACTGATTACTGAGAAGCAAAGAGGACACTAAAGAAAAAATTCATTTTTAGTATTGTAAAGCTATACAATGATTGAATGTAAAGTATAAGAAAAAAATGTGTCAAGGTCATGAGTAACAAGGAAAGACAGGGAAACTGTCCCCAAGGAGCAAAGACAAAGGTGATGGGAATCACTTAAATGCAATAAAATATCCTGTATTCAATCCTCTAACAGCACAACATCATTGGAAAAAACTGGTGACATTTAAAATAATAATAATATAACAACTATAAAAAGCAACGCTACTCCTAGGTGCCTTATCTTAGCTTACCTACTCCTTACCTACCCCTGCTCCTGCCAAGACTTTTCTGCCCCCTTTTCAGCTAAAATCTGACCTCCTTTGAGAGGGAAATGGCAGAGAAGTTGTTGTGGTTCTTTGGCAATGGAATTTGATAAAATATATATATATATATATATATACCCTCAGGAAATCACCAGAAACCTACTTCAGAGTTTGGGGAAAATTGCACAGGAAGGAGTCTTGTTAGAGGAACGATGCAATGAAATAATATAGGAGGGATGTCAGTGGAAGCTTCTGGTCACTGGGCCCTACTGGCCTCCATGCCCTGCAGTAACCTAGATGCTGGAGAAGCTGCCTAAGCTACAAGAGCTGGATGTTGTGAAAGTTGCACATGCTGTAGACACCTGATGGAGAAGTTGCCTATGTCTCAGAAGCCTGGCTTGGGAGAAGCTGTAGTGCCAGATGCTAGAGAAGCAGCCTGGGATGTGGGACCGGGACACTGTGGATGCTACATGTGCTGCAAGAGCCTGATGTTGGAGAACCTACCTGCTCTGCAGGAGCCAGGTGCTGGAGATTCATTTCAAGTGGGCAGCAGCATGCCCAGCCAGCACACTGCAAGCAGGGACAAAATTTCTTTCTTCCAGCCATATTTTCCTATAACCTACTGGCAAATTTTAATATCATGCCAGTTGTCAAAGAAAAAAAATATGTCAAGGGTCCACCTCCATTTTCACAGATTAGGTTATAAGGGTATATTTCGAATGGAGAGGCAACAATTTGATAACCAGTGCAGCTACTAATGGAACTCTAACAAGAATATGCAGCATATACAGAAACTATGTATTTTTATAATATTTAAAGCTTCCCCTTTAAAATCATGGATTCCAGCTATTTTTGCCTCTATCTTGGAAGATCTAGTCAGTAAAGTAAGATAGAAAATGAAACAGAGGATGTAAGTATTGGAATTAAGGGGAAGAACATGCTAATATTTTTATGGCAAACATAAAAGAGATAACAGATAATTAATTAGAATTTATAGTTTTTAATGTAGTTTAGAAGATTCGTATTTTTAATAACCTGTGTATGTTCTCCTCTTAAACAATTTTCAAAGCCAACTTGGCCTTTAAATAGTTGTCTCTGACAGATTTTGTGGTTCCATGTGCTTCATGCTACTATGGCTGCAGAAAATACTCTGAATATCCCCTACATACATGGAAGATCATTAAATCACTATTAATACAATAAACACATATAAACACAGTGTCCACATACATACAAATGAAAGCGAAGAGGAGAGAACTGGGAAAACAGATTACATTATCTGTGGAACCATGGCCTGATTTTCATTTCATCTGAGTATCTGATATAGTGCTATTTTTGATGATTGATATCTAATTGGTCACTTTGAGATTCAACAAATATTCATTGAGTATTTACTATGGGTCAGGCAATCTTTAAGATGCTAGGAAATTAGCAATGATAGGATAGGCAAGGTCCTAGCTGTCTTCAACTTACATTCTGATTAAGGGAGTTCTGTGAAGAAAGTAAAACGGAGTGATTTATCAAGACTGCCTTGGTGAGCTTAGCCAAAGCCCTTCTAAGCAAAATCCCTTCAACTCGACAGATATTGAAGCACAAACATGAGCTTAAGTATCGGTTATAAAGCTAAATTTAAGAAAGTATCCCTGCCCAAGTGCATACTCCAGCCCATCACCTACAGAAGTATTTAATGCCTCTTGAATAAGCATACCTCACTTTGAAGCCTTCGCCTCTCATTTACTAGCTATTCAGGGGACACGTAAAATGGGGTTGATGACAACAATGACAGTATATGTCTCAATATACTATTATATATCATCTCCGATGGTGGATATTAGGACTTAATGAAACACTAACACTAATTGCTGAGCACAGTTAGTTAAGCAATAGTGTTCACTATTGGTAGTCTTCAATAATCATTAAAGATGATAATGGCGATTATCTTTCATTTTATTAAAAGCTGCACAACTTGACTTATAAAAAGAAAATCCCATCAAAAACATGCAACCAAATAAATGGCATACCTCTCTGATAATTACTAAGTTTGATGAATAAGTTTTCAGATGAATAAGTTGTAAATATATAACTAAGATTTAAAGAGCTCTTCTGATTAAGAAATCATTAAAGTTAGGGGGAAAGAGTGCTATGTGTTTCTCACTATAGGGTGTAGGAGGTGCAGATGTAGTGGAAACACAGTTGTGGGTAAGCTAACATACAATTTAGCTTAGATTTATGCAAAACTATACATTTTCAAAGCAAGTTATGATTATTTACCACATTACCATGACAAAAAGCCAAAGCTGTAAGTCAGCATTGTGTGAGGAATGCTTACAAACTGACTACAAAGAAGTTAAAGGTATTTAATTTATGGAATTTTTTAATTAAAAAAATAGCAAAGCAAAAAAATTATATAATAATAATCCCAGAAATCTCTGTGTAGTGTTTTTTTTTTTTGAAATTGCTTAATTGATCTTTTGTGGTGACTACTTTAGGTGAGGTAGATAGCCAAGATGAGTGGCATTACTTCACAAGTCTTTTGCTGGTAGTAGGTATCAGGATTGAGTATTGATGACAAAATAAAATTAAGGGGGAAGAGGAAGAAAGAGACAGACAGATGGGAGGGAGATGTGGAAGAAGGATGAGAGAGAAGTCAGAAAAGGGAGGAGAGCATGAGAGAAAGAAAGAGAAAGAAAAAGATGTATCTTCAGCTTCTAATAATGATTCTTCTATTTAAAGTTATTGCTGAGGCATGAATTCTTTTCTTTTCTTTCTTATACTCTAGACCTTCTCTCATTCCTCTTATCCTGCTTTTACCAAACTTTAGTTCTTCTCCAAACTAAGTTTCTAACATTAGCTTTGACATTTCATTTATTTTCTATTTGTTCATGAAAAGAATGCTCTATTCAGGTAAGCAGAGGCTCTAAACACTATTGTGTTCTCTTTCCTCATAGATATAGCATCTCTAAAGCTTTTAACAAGCAGAGGAATTAAGTAAACTGACGAGTTTATTCTTGAAAGAATAGAATGGAGATTTTTTTTTTTTCTGTTTTTATTCTTCAGAAAAAGGCTCATAGCCTCGGTAATATCTGTCACCCTAGGCAGTATTATATATGAAGTATATCATCATAAAACTGTTACTGGAGATGTCAGTCATTTTTTGCCTATCCAGGATGTGTCCTTCTTTCAAATTCCACCTTGACTCTTGTCCAACGAGTCATCCTTTTCCATCGTGTGCAGTCTTGGTGAGGAGTGTATGCTCCCATTACAGAGTCATAGGGCCAGAGATTCCCTCTCCATATGTCTGTGCATAAATGAGCAGAATATGATCTAGGCTGGGACCAGCAGTTAGCGTAATGGCTATGTCGCTGGACTCCCATGTAGTCAACGGTGGTTCGAGTCCCAGACCTGTCGGCTTAAACTCACGCTGGGCGCATGTGTGTGCATGCCCAAAATCCCAAGAGGAGAATGGAGGAGAAGATATTGCAGCATGACCATCCTCCCTGGGGGGTGATTTCTCACTTTCTGTCTCTCTATCTCTCTCTGTCTTTCTGGAGAGCACACATACCGTATAGCAAAAAACCTCTCCAAAAAAAAAAAAAAAAAAAAAAAGAATATGATCTAGGCTAAGCCAGTTAAATGCTTTCTCCCCGGATCCAAATCATAGAAGATGTGAGTCACAATCAGAGGTCATGCGGTGGTGAGTACTACCTAAATTCCTGCTGTATATCACTCCTTGGTGATCCCTAAGTGTGATCCCCCAGAAAGACTGACAGTGGATCTGGAACAAGCAGCAGTTTTATGGCTAGAGGGACATTCAGACATTAGCTAGTGTGGATTGGGTTCATTGTTTTGGGAAAAGACATCACACAGAACAGGGAAAAGAAGATTTAACTTTCAACAATGGCAAAATAGTAATCACCTTTAAAGTGCTAAGCAAAACCAGGCAGTAGCACAGTGGTGATATAACTAGACCCACATGGGATGGCTTTTGTGTTCACATCCTGGGACCTCCCTGACTCATTGGGCATACATCAGGGCCAGTTGAACCTACAGGGGGTTTATGGTGCAGGGATCCTGTTTCAGCTCTCTCTGTGTCTCTCTTTGTTTCTCTCTCTTTCTTTCCTTTGTGGGAGAGCTAAATGGATAAATTTTTTTTTAAATGCTAAGCAAAATAAATCAAATATGGTAAAGAATTTTTTTTTTTTTTTGGTTCACCAAGCCTGGACTTTAATGACCAAAATTCAACTAATTATATATAAATAATAGAATTGAGAAGCATGTAGCTAATGAGTCAGTTTTTCCATCCTAAAGGTAATTTAAACAAACAAACAAGACAGCAAGAAAGAAAAATAGTCTAAGAATAGAGGTGGGGCAGTTCTCTGAAGGAGTGCCTTCTGTCACCTTCTCTATATTGTCCTCGTTCCAAAAGAGGGTACATGGAATCAGAGGGTAGATTACATGTTTCTAGCCTATGAATGAGCCCCAAGAGTCAGGAAGCCTTTCATCAGTCAGTGATTCTCACACCTGGGAGTTGCTGTTGGCAGTGGAGGAGTAGACACAGTCCCATGGTGTCCAGGCAGAAGGGCTGGACATCTCCCTCCCTCCAAATTTTGCTGACACTGCCAAGAATCAGAAAGGTCCTCAGGCTGTTACAAGGGTGCAAAAGTGCCCCAGAGAGAGTCAGCTCCCGAAGCCAGGAGGTGTAGTGTACGTAAGCCAAAGTCTGTGCATCAAATGAGAATTTGCCTGGTACACAGATGTCTGGAGAGAGATGCCAAAATGTGAAAAGGGGGTGATATGCATTTCAGTGAATGCCAGTGTGGACACATGAAGATCTTGGACAATATTCCTAATCCTCCAGACCCAACCTCATAAATGATGCTATGTTACATAAGCCCACTGGAATGCACATTATTTCAACTGCAAAGAGAGGATTTTGAAGTAAAAGGGAAGGTTCCCAGTTTGAGTTTACTTGGCATTGACAAGATCGTATTTTCTGACATTAGAAAGACTAAAAGCTCAAGAGACCACCTATTTTGAATTATGGAAAAATAAGAAAAATTATATTTTTGGATGAACAAATCATAGATCAAAATATTGTACCTAACAAATATGTCACACAAGTAACATTTACTTTGTTAAGACCCTTCAAAGAGCTGATAGAAAAAGTTTATGACTGCCCAGCATCCATCTCGTTCTAGGGCAACACATTAATTTTCCTTCAGGGAAGCCCTGCCTTTTTGCCCTCTGCAAATATTCCTGTGAGGCTGACTCCACTCTTTGGCTCTAAGGATGGGTAAATCACCCAGGATTAGATTGGCAGAGTCAATGTGACGAGTTCCAAAATGAGTTTGTGATGGTCCAGAACAATAAGAGTCATCTTGAGGAGCCATCTTTACAATGTTAATGTAAAATCTTGTCTGAAAGTGAAACTGAATTAGAGAAAGTAAAGAGATGGAAAAACAAAAACTATCTTGAAACTATTATTAAAGGTCTGGATCCAGTTCTGTCTGGTTCATATTTTCCCTTGACTATTTTTGGTTCTATGAAATAATTTTTTTTTTGAGAGAACTTTTTGCTATAGGGCACGTGCACTTGTCAGACAGACAGAGAGAGACAGAGAGACAGAAAGTGAGAAATCACCCCCCGGGGGGATGGACACACTGCAATCCCTTCTCCTCCGTTCTCCTCTTGGGATCTTGGGCATGCGCGCACACGCGCCCGGCGTGAGTTTTAAGTCACCGGGTCCAGGACATGAACCACGGTCAACTACATGGGAGTCCAGCGACATAGCCATTACGCTAACTGCTGGTCCCGGTCTATGAAATAATTTTTTATTTGTTTAAGTAAAATGTGTTTACTTAAGACTAAAGGAGCCATTAAAGAAACAAATTCTCATTGAAATTAAAAATCAAACCTAAACTCTTTAATATGACTTACCTTAAATGACTAAACCATCAGGTTCCTGCTCAGTTCTGCAGTCTCTTACTTACAGAACTTCACATGGCCGGAAAGTTTTCATTCTTCAGGCTCTAGGTCAAATAAATTGAAAAGAACTTTCTAAATACCTGCACCATACCCCACTTCAAATCTCTATTTCATTACCCAGTTCATTTTCCTCAAGAAAATGATCAGTATCTGGAATAATCTTATCTATGTAATTATTTACTTTTTTATTATCTTCTTTTTCCAACCAGAATGCAAGCTCCATAAGGGCAGGTAGAGGTACTTTATCTATCTTGAGTAACCCTTGATGGCTGATGTTTGATTCTGCTGAAACAAATGAATGAGTTTCATTCTCATATTCCATAATTACATAGTTTTTGCTACAGTGATAAAGATTTTCTAATTATTTTTAACTGTTTTGACAATCCAGTGGGGTTGGAATTAGTATTATCTTCATTTGAATGATTGTAAGTAGTGTAGCAAAGGGTTAATCCATCTGTCTAAAGGGGATAACTAAGATGCACACCTGACAGCTGGCTATAAAATCCCTTCTCTTGGGGCCAAAAGATGGTGTAATGGTTATGTCGCTGGACTCCCACATAGTCAATTGTGGCTTAAATCTCGAACCTGGCAGCTTAAAACTCATGGTGGGTAATTGTGCATGCATGCCCAAAATCCTGAGAGGAGATGGAGGGGAAAGGATTGTGGTGTGGTGAGATGAGAATGGAGATTAAGGGAGGAACTGTGGCATGGCCATCCTCCCAGTGGGTGATTTCTTGCTTTTTTCACTCTGTCTCTCTGGTGAGCAAAAATCTCTCTCTCAAAAAAAAAAAAAAAAATCCTCCTCTTATTCTTCATATTTTATTTTCTGAATGACTACTTAAATGATGTAATGAACAAGTTAGCTACTATGAAATTGAACTTCTCTAGGTGGGTTGAGAATGCCGGGTTCCAAATTTGAAGGGCAAGGAATGATCACGAATCTGACTTGGTTCAGTTGTTAGTCTTAAGAGATCTGGCTAGGATTTGCAAGAGTTCCACTCTCACCCACTACTACAACACTGTACATAGCTGGGAGAGTTTTTTTGGTTGCAGTGGTGGTTTATGAGTGCTTATAAAACATCTTTACATATATTGAAGATTGTTACATAATCTTGGTCAGTTGAAAAAAGAATACCAATTAGTCTATTCATGGGGGAAAATCGCAAGGGCTCTCAGTGAGGACAGACTCAAGGCATATTTTTCCCATTCTTATAAAACAGCTGTGACATTTCATAATGTTTGATCAACCATTTTATAGTTATGGCTGTTGAATTTTTGCAATGCATTTCTAACATTACCTCCCATTTTCTTTCATAGTTTTACAATACTTATGGTCTGACACTACTCATCATCTGGAAATAAGATGAATTATAACAGAAAGGATGTTCCTCATTTAAGCTTCAAAGCCATTTTATGTTAACAAACATTAAAAAGCTGTGGGTATATTCATTTCTTTCCATTGAGAACATTATTCTTCCTTTGTTATAGACAGACATTTTCTTTTCCTTGTTTGGGTAAAACTTAGTCCTTGCTGAAACAAGTTGCAGCTGTTGTACAAATTTGTATTTTCTAAACTGATAGGAAGCAGTCAAACATTTCAACTATTCGGTTTTGTTTTAAAGTAACAGTTCACTCTTAAGAAGACACCAGTGAAGAAATTGTCCAGGAATGTGTTTGTGGCCACTGAATGTTTGTGATTAAAAATACTTGTGATGGCAACATAGCCAGATAATTATTAGGGCTTGCAGACTGGGAGAAATTTATTGAAGGAGATTCCACTAACTCTTGAAGTGGAAGCTTTTGAACTCTGGCACTGGTAAATACCAGCCACACCATGCACAGACTTTGCTTCTAAGTGAACTAATCCTTCCATAATTTTCCTTTCGTTAACCACTCCATGAAGGCTACAATATTTAGAGTTACAGAATTTGACAGGGCATATTTTAATACCAGACTGGTCTAAAAAGCAACTACTCTCTCCTTATATCTCTATCCCTGACTTAGCATCATATTGATTTCCCTTACTGAAAACTTGGAAAGTATTGCAAAAAATTAATATTGGGTGTACTTTCTCTACTTCAGACTTCCCGCCAGCAATTCATGTCTTACTTATTCTTATGAAATAGTGGGTAGGGACCAGCAGTTGGCGTAATGGCTATGTTGCTGGATTCTCATGTAGTCAACCACAGTTTGAGTCCCAGACCTGATGGTTTAAACTCAGGCTGGGCGCATGTGCATGCATGCCCAAGATCCTGAGAAGAAAATGGAGAAGGGATTGCAGCATGGCCATCCCACCTGGGGGAGTGATTTCTCACTTTCTGTCTCTGTTTCTCTCTGTCTTTCTAGCGAGTGCACGTGCCCTATAGCAAAAACCTCTCCAAAACAAAAAAGAAAGAAAGAAAGAAAGAAAGAAAGAAAGAAAGAAAGAAAGAAAGAAAGAGAAAGAAAGAAAGAAAGAAAGAAAGAAAGAAAGAAAGAAAGAAAGAAAGAAAGAAAGAGAAAGAAAGAAAGAAAGAAAGAAAGAAAGAAAGAAAGAAAGAAAGAAAGAAAGAAAGAAAAAAGAGTGGGTAAAAGTATGCACTTGAGATTAAACTGATCAGAATCAAAAAGCAAATAGTGTAAGCCTCTTAGAAAGGACCCTCACCACTTAATAGCTGTCTAATTCCAAGTGAATTTGATACCTTTTCTAAAACTCAGTTTATCCTTCTGTATAAAATGAATAATTTTGTTAATAGAGTTTGGGAGGGCTTCAAGAAAATAATCTGTGTTTGGGTTGGTTGCATAGTTCAGTGGTTAGGGGAAGTGAATACCACATGACCGACATCATCAAATTTCAGCCCCAGTGGCTTGAAAGGAATGCCAGTTGTATGTGTGTGTGTTCCCAAAATCCTGAAGAGAAGGAAGAATAGATGGGAAAAGGTCAGCATGACCATGCCCCATTGCAAGTGTTTTCTTTATCTCCCTTCCCTATGGTAAGCACACATCCCTCTGACAGTTAAAAAAATAAAACAAGAAAGTAATCTATGTTGAATACCTAGAATGTAATAGTTCATCATCATCAACAATGACATAAACCTATAGGCACAGGAAATATTAAAAGCTGAACTCACAACCAAGCCAACATGTGGTTCCAGCTCCCACAAGTATGTGAGTTAGGATTAATTTAAGTTATGAAAAACAAAGTCAATAATACTTCATGGTATACTATCATGTCTCATAGAACTCAAAAACAGAAATGTCCTGGACTCAGGAAGAACTGGAAGACAAATTTCAAAACAAATGAGACTCTCCATCTCTAATCTATTCACATTTCCGAATATCCACTTGGGTCCTTCTCTCATCCTCTATGATTTCTTCCCCCTTCTCTTAAGCATGTGGTGGAAGTCATGGCCAATAACAGTTCCAAGGGTTATAAGTTTAGCCGTTCAAGAAGGAAAGTTACTCGGGACCAGCAGTTAGTGCAATGGCTATATCGCTGGACTCCCATGTAGTTGACCGTGGTTTGAGTCCCGGAGCCAGTGTCTTAAACTCACGCTGGGTATGTGTGTGTGCGTGCCCAAGATCCTGAGAGGAGGATGGAGGAGAAGGAATTGTGTGGGGGTGGCATGGCCATCCCCCCTGGGGGGTGATTTCTCGCTTTCTGTCTCTCTGTCTCTCTCTGTCTGTCTGGCAAGCACACACACCCTATAGCAAAAACCTCTCCAAAAAAAGAAAAAGAAAAGAAGAAAGAAAGGTACTTATCAATTTATGTGTCAAATCCAAATTCCTAATTAAAGAAAAAAAATTCACTAGTCTACACTGGCTCAAGAGCTCACTACTGGTCCAGTAACTGAGGTCAGGGATCCCCTTGGTATAATCATGTTGATGGAAGGGTTAGTCATTAGTAAGGAACAATTGAGCTTCAAAGGAGTTTCTCAGGTGGCCATGGAAATCACTAGTTTCTCTGACTTTTTCAGTCCCTCTTTCCTCTAATTTTGAGACACGTGCCTTGGAAGGGAGAACCACCTTCTCTTTGAGTCATTTTAGGGAGATTCTGGCTGCTGTTTTTGCTGTTGCCATTGTATTCTCAGGAGTATCCTTCTGCAGAATTTGTTTGACAAGCACAGCTATTGCCTTTGATGCTACTAGCACAGGTTCTTAAAATTATTAAACCTCATTCGTGTGCCTTTTATGCTCATTCTCCAGACAGGTTATAGAATCTTGGCACTTGAAGTGATTTTAGAAAACAGAAATTAAAGACACATGCACAAAGTCATTTTTAGAAATTAATAGTTTAGGGCCAGCCCATGGCATGATGGTTAAGGCAATGGATCCCACATAGCTGAACACAGAGTTTGAGTCCTGGACCTGGTGGCTTGAAAAACATGCTGGGTGCATGTGTGTGTGCCCCAAAGCCTAAAAAGAGGAGAAATGGAGGAGAAGGGATTGCGGTATAACCATTCCCCTTGGAGGATACATTTCTTGTTTTCTCTCTCTCCCTCTTTCTCTCCAATGAATGCATATGCCCTTTGGCAAAATTTTTTTAAATCATAGTTTTTTCTATTTTATGAATAAGAAAGAGACAAAGATGCAGTAGCTCAGAGAAGGTCCTGATGCCATCTTTAGACAGCCCACTTCATTGGTACACACATGTTCAGCATATTCAAGGAGGTCTCTGGACATGAACAAATAACCTTCCTGTATGGGTATGCCTCATAAAGCATTGTGTTTCACTGCTGTGCCACCATCTGGCTCACACAAAGGCATTTTAAACATGATAAAACTGGAGACCAGCAGATGGCATTAAGATTACGTTGCTGGACTCCCATGTAGCGGGTTAAGTCCCATACCCAAAAGCTTAAAACTCACACTGATGCATGTGTATGAGTGCCCAAAATCCCGAGAAGAGAATGGAGGAGAAGGGATTGCTGTGTGGCCATCCTCCCTGAGGTATGATTTCTGACTTTCTGTCTCTCTATCTCTGTCTGTCTCTTTGGTGAGTGCAAGTACTCTACAGAAAAAAAAAAAAAAAAATCTCTCTAAAAAGAGAGAGAGAAAGCTGAATTCCAAATAGTTAAAGTCCTTAGATAATAACACACAACTAATTAGAAGCCATGCTCTGGCATTGTACACTAGCCTTTATCTTCCTCCATTACTGAACTTTTCTTTGTTGTAAGTCACCAGTCATCATCCAGTTCTTTCTCCACATGAGCAGGTGGTTTCTGGATCTGGAGCTGCATTTCTCAGCCATCCTTTACTGATTACCTGCAGCTTCAGCAAAAGCAGCTGCTACATGCAGTTGAGAACTTTGCTTGCTTTTACCTTAGGGGCAGCAAAGAACACCTGAAAAGGATTTAAATTATAGATTACAATCATTATCTTCATAATCCATTTTCTTTGATAAGTTCTTTGTTATTAGTACATATACTAAGTAGTGAAGTATCCCATTAGTGACTTTTTTTGAAAGATATTTATAGGTGTGGACAGCAAAGAATGTGTAATAGTAAAGAGTTTACAATATATGCTGATCCTTATTATAAATATGCCTTTGCCTTTGAGATAATCTGATTTTTCCACCATTTCTAAAGGGTAAGAAGTCAATGTTTCATGAAAAAAAATATCAAATGGTTTTAAGAGAGCTTGACAGAAAATTCTTTCATTGACTCTTTTGGTGATTCTCCAGATAACCTTAAATATTATGTATTTGAAAAATTAAGAAATATTCAGCAATTATTGCCTAATGGAAAATAGTTATAAGGCTATGTCATAGTGTACTGAACTCCATGATTATTTATTTATATTATACACGTACTCCCTATTGATAAAACAGAAATATGTTTTTCCTCATCTCATATATAGTACACATATGTTGGTTTTGGATTCTCAGAATAGCATTCTAGTTTTAAGTCACCCTTTTTTCACTCTGGTCCTTATGGTTCTGAAAAGTTGGCTCCACCCTAAGATGCAGTGGGTAGCATGTCACCAAGATATGGCCAGTTAGAACACAAGCCTATGAGCATGCTCAGGAATAACCATGCATGTCAATAAATAATGAGACTCAATTTTGAGAGATTTGTCTAGAGGCCAGAAGATGGCATAGCAGTTATGTCACTTCCACATAGCCAACTGTAGTTGGATTCCCAGACCTGGTGGCTTGATACTCATGCCAGGCATGTGAGCATGCTTGCCCCAAGATCCTGGGAAGAGAATGGAGGAGAAGAGATTGTGACATGGCTATTCCTCACTGGTGGTTGATTTCTCACTATCTCCCCTCACTGTGTCTGTTTCTGTGTCTCTCTGGTGAGCACATGTGCCCTAAAGCTAAAACCTAAATAAATAAATAAATAAATAAATAAATAAATAAATAAATAGAAGAAATTTGTTGAAATATTTGTGCATAATCATTGGATAAAATGCTAAAAATATAAGTTGTAAGTTAAAGTTATTGGCAATTACTAGGAAAGGAATATCTTTCTGAGACTCGTACTAACACAGAAGAAATCCAAACTGAAAGATAGATAAAATAAGATTAAATTTAGAAGATAATATTTGAGCTCCTGGATCATGCCATTAATAAGTGTTGTTGTTGTTTTAAGAAGTTTTAATTATTTTTATCTGTCACTTGTAGTTAAAGAATCCTGACCAATTTGATGTACAAGTTTCTTTTAGGACCAGTCTCTTAGCACAGCTGTTAAGCACAATGCATGGGAAATTGGATCCCATTTAACTGAGAGCAGTTCTAATCTCTGCACCCAGCAACTTGGAAAAAATATACCAGCTGTATGTGTATGTATGCCCAAGATCCTGATGGGATGAAGAAATGAAAAAAAAAATGATTGTAGCACCATTATGACCCAACTGGGGTGTTTTCTCTCTCTCCTCTCTCTCTCTCATGAGTATATGTGTTCTCTGTCAAGAAAATAAAATTATTTTACAAATCTGTATCTCAGATAAGCACCTTTTGCTTTATCAAGCCTACTTTTAGAAAAGTGGAATTCACTGAAAAGTAATTGGAAACAAGGCAAGATTCTAAAGTGGATGGCAGATTTCCCAAAATGGAGGTAAAAAAAGATTAGTAGTAATGCATTGATACCCAAATTTTTTTTTTTAAAGTGGACTACAATAGTCAAGATGTGAGAAATTACACTCTAAATGATTAAGGGGAGAGGAAGGACTGTACAAGGTAAATGTTGAAGTGGTAAAATACCAGCACTTGGTAATAATGATATTTACCTAGAGATTATTATGCTTTTGGTGATAGTGGCACAGTTCATATATTTGGAGACTGTGGAGGGATGGAGAATCACAAAAGGAAATTTATTTATTTACTTATTTATTTTTGACAGAAATTTTTGCTATGGTGTGCATGCACTGACCTGAGAAAGAGACAGAGACAGAGAGACAGAGAGCAAGAAATCATCCCCTAAGGGAGATGGACATGCCACAATCCCTTCTCTATTCTCATCTCGGGACTTTGGGCACACATGCACACATTCCTGGTGTGAGTTTCAAGTCACCGGGTCAAGGACTTGAACCACTCATCAACTACATGGCAGTCAAGTGATGTAACCATTACGCCATCTTCTGGTTCCAGAAAATTCATTATTTTTTATCTTTGCCGAGTTTTCACTGATTTGGCACCAAGACAGCTAGTTTGAAAACTTTGCAGTTTGCCTGGTTTCTAGAGATGGTGGTTTATTGAAAGTAGAAGATATTTGTTATGTGTTGGCCCATAGAGATGAGAACATAAGGTCTGGACTGGGATGTGGGAGCTCATGAGACTTGTGACGGAAACCGCATGGACCTTGCCTTGGAAAATTTGAAAAGGTAGGGGAGATAAACTGGAAAAGGATGTACCTTTTTGTTCGACAATTTGAAAAAGCTAAGAAAGATCTGCTGAAAGTACTATTTTATCCCATGACCTATGAATTCAAGAGGCTATCCACATTATAGCAAGATTTAAGAGAAAGAAAATTGGAATTCTTGAATTCTACTTACAAATGCACTTAACCATTGCATCAATATTTTTCTCCAATCCTCTCCTAGTTTACGTTTCTGTTTTAAAATAATAAGGAAGCAGATTGAACTTTTCAAGTATGTGTTCAATGTACAATGTAAAGCAAATGAAAATATGATTGCTCTCTTCTTAAATGATGATGGGAAAATACTCTTCAAAAAATTATGATAAATGCTAATTGACTAAGATCTGATGTTTTTAGTATATGGCATTGCAAAGGCTCTTTTTTAAAGAGAGCTTGGTTTTTCTTTTTTAATTTACTAGAGGGTGCATGTGCTTGCTGGAGAGAGACAGAAAGAGAAAGAGAGTAAATAAGAAAGTTCATCCCACCTGAGATGGCCATGCTACAATCTCTCTCTCCTGATTCTCCTTTCAGAATCTTGGACATGCATGCACAGCTCCACAGCCTATCTTCCAAGCTGCCAGGTCCAGGACATGAACTAGGCAGTTGGCTATGTGGCATCTAGTCACATTAACCACCATACCACAGCTGGCTCAGCATGGTGAAGACTTTACTCATGCTGGTTTTGTGAAAAATATGTTTACACTAAAGTACTATCCTAGCAATGATTTGGATAGCTAAAATATATGAATATTAATATTCTCCCCATATATAGAGAGAGAGGGAATAAGCATCTATTTTTTGGATAAAGAACAAACATGCCATATTACTTAATTTTCCAGGGGTTATTCAGAAATAAACCACTAGTTATTTATATGCATGGCTTAAATGAATATATCTGGATCAATTCTTAAAAGCATTTTATAACCAGAACTGTATGCATAGGATTGCACATGATTCAGAAAATAGTTGTGGATGTTATATTAACAAAATAGTTCCAATAGCATTTCCAAAGATTCTTTCTTTACTTCACAGAGCCATGTGGTAATTGTTTAGTAAACCTCTTTTTTACAAAATTAAAGAAACAGTATTGTAAAATAAATTTGGTTTTTGCAATATTACGTCAGCTCTTCCAAAAAGTCACTAACCAGTCAATAGATGAAAAGTGTATACTAAATATTTCAATATTCATTGCCAAGTTAAAAGGTACATTACAATATTTGTGCTTAAATTCATCTCTATTTAAACTTCTTTTTTTCTCTTGGAGAGAGAGATTTTTATTTTTGCTGTAGGGTGCACACACTCACCAGAGAGACAGAAAGCAAGAAATCATCACCCGGGGTGGGGGTGGTGTGGCCATGCTGCAATTCCTTCTCCTCCATTCTCCTCTCAGGATCTTGAGCACACACACACTATACATTTGCCCGGCACGAGTTTTAAGCTGCCTGGCCCAGGACTTGAATCGCAGTCAACTACATGGAATTCAGCAACGTAACCATTACACCATCTGCTGGTCCCAATCTCTATTTAAGTTTCTATATCGCTGCTTAAAAAATAGGGACTGAAACAATAAATAAAAGAAGATGAAAAAGAGAAGAGGAGGAAGAAGCATAGCATTCCACTTGGGTTTCTCTTGGTTTCTAAAGACAACTTTAGTTCTGTTCTTTATTTAGGATTAGAGTGAGATTTGGAGGGACACATATCAAAATGAAATCAGTGAATATAATTCTGCCTTGTTGTTCACCAGTCTAGAAATCCTTAAGGAATTTATTATAGGACCATTCTGGGGATTTGAGGGAAATAGACCTGTTTTAGAGTAGGAAACAATAAGATTTCATTTACCAAGTATTCTCTGCTATGTGCACTCTAGGGAAGGATCACACTGCAATCCCTTCTCCTCCATTTCTCCCTCCTTTTGGAATGATGCATGAGCATGTGCCCAGTATGTTTCTCAAGCTGCTGCACTGTGACTAGAACCACACGGATGGCCATGTGGGATTCAGTTCACATAACCAGCAGGCCACAGACTGGCCCTACCCCCTTTTTTGAAAGTTCCTCAGAGTCTCATTTTATCCATAAAGCACAAACATTCTCACCCAGCTATGACCCCAACTATATTTAGACAACAGTTATAAAATGAGGAGCAAAGTGTAAATGACCAGAATTGTTATCCTCTGTCTGTAAGACTAAAAATAAGTTGCTAGTTGATGCTGTACAGGTCATTGCTTTTCCTTGACCTGTAGTTTTTACTCAGGTTCCACAGTTTAAGTCTATTTTCAACACTTAGACAATTTATCATCTCATAGAAGATCATTTTTCACTTTTCGTATGTCTAAAATTTATTTTATGTACACAGAAGTTTGACTCACTGCCTCTTATAAATTCCCATATTTATTAATGCCTTAAAAGTACTGGAGAATATTTCGATTAAAGAATGTAACCATGAAATGATCTTTTATAATCCCCAAGACTTATATTTTTATAAAGGCATAGATTGATTCATAGATGATAGATAGACATTTAATTTCTATATGAGTGCTTGAGCGGAAGTCTAAGTAAATGAAATGCCATGGCTGACATAGTACATATATTTTTAAGCACACAATGAAAAGGCTACAGGCAGTAGTTTAAATAAAGAACATAACTTCATAGTGATTTACTAGTCTGGATAGAATAATGTCATGTAATAATCATGGAGGTGAATTGTTAATAGTATCCTATCTCACTTTTCCACAATTTTTCTACTTTCTGTAACCAGTTCAAAACAACAAAAAAGCACTTAGTTTGGTGTTGTACTCAGTCCTCTAACTTGTCCTGTTTTAGAAACTTTATTGCATTTCCCTTTTATACTTCAACCGGAAATACATGATTACCCCAAACATGTCCACATAATTTAAAACGTTAAAAATTCAAAAAATACTGTACTGGAGTTTTGCTGTTTGTTTGTAGCATTTTTTTTCTTCTTGTAGGATTCACCCTGCATTTATATTTGGAAATGCAACAAGATAAGGCTGCAGTTTTCTTGGGTCTAAATTGACTGATAGCCCAGTAGTTTGGCCTGAGTAATTGGTTTCAGGATGAGCACTTCAGTGAGAGGTAGCAAGATGCAATGGGAGTTTTCCGACAGTGTTGTCAGAAGCATCCCTTTACCACAGACATTCAGTCTGGGAGCATGTGAGATGATTCAGTCACCTTGCAACCACCGTGGAAAATCTTGGAGTTTTGGGGGTCATATTCTGGGGTTATTCTGAGCCTCAGAATAAAATCCAAACAGAAACAGGAAGGGCTTATGATGAAAAAAAAAAAAAAAGTCATGATAATATTTGATTCCCAAATTTACCTATAAGGGGGGGGGTCTAAAAAAGTTCATAGAAAATGTGTATCATGAGAAAGCTATGCATGAATTTCAATAATTTTGTACCAAAAAAACCTTAAACTTCATTTCATATCCCACTGGCTTTTGAAGTCCCTTTGTACTTTTGGCGCCCTACTTCTGAATGTTTCTAATACTAAACTAGTAAATAACTAGATAACACCGATAAAAGTACTTGAACTGATAAACTCTTCTTCCTGTTTTCGGTTACTTCCCATCTGAGCAGTGAACTGATCCACAACCTCTAGTTAGAGTAGAAATTCTTTAAGTTCTGGTTGAAATATTTTCAAAACCATTACTCCTAGGAAATTTCTCATGAAAATAAATTTTCATGGTCAAATACATATGGGGAATGCTAAATATAATAGTATTTTTTTTCTAAAATGACATTTTAAACACCAGTGCCCTCATTAAATCTCTTTGCCTTTAGAATAAAGTTATGTAAGATTCTGTGTGAATTTACCTTCAATTATTTCTTCCACTTCATCCTGAGCCTCTTATTTACTATATTCTAACGTTGGCCTTTTGTCTCCTCAAGTATGGTCAACTCTCTCCTGCCTTGAGGCTTTGGATCTGCTTTTCTTTCTGCCTGCAATGCCTCTCTTTATCTGTCTAATTCCTACTTTTTTCTGCAGCTTAAATCTTCCTTCTTATAGGAGGATTTTCCTAAATCCACCCTCCAATTAAATTGATACTTCTTGTTGTCATTCTCATGCCATCTTGTTCTTTCTCCTTGTAGCACTCTACAATTTACTGCATTCCAAATATTTACGTCCGTATTTGTTTAATCTCTATCTTCCCATTACTTTGAAAACCCTGTGAGGAAAGAAACCATGTCTGATTTGCTGATGTTTCTTTGAGTAAAGCATGGGGCTATTCCTGGCACACAGAAGGGACTAGATAAAAGCTTGACTGCTTTCTAGATCTGTAAAGCATCTGAGCTTACACTGTTTAATTAATAATTCTGTTTAAATGTGTTTAAACCACAATTTCCCAATTATTAAAAAAAACATGAAATTTATGTGTGTTTAACATGTATTAATAGTCTTAGATGCAATTATTCTGTAGCTCAGATTTAAAGAAACACGATTTTACACTGTTCAGGTAGGTCACTTGTAGTTTAAGGACTAAAGTCTAAAAACCTGAGCTTATATCTTTATGAGCATTAGATAACTCTAACCCTAGAGGTTCAACTGAGACCAAGCAACAATGATATTTGAGGACATTAACTCCAATAATTTTAGGGGGCATGATATAACAAGCATACAATACTTATCTCATTGCTGTTTTTTGGGGGGAGAATTTAAAGTATCATTGTAAAGATTATTAGCAGGGAGATTTGTATGATATAGACTCTAAAGAACTAGTATATAATACCTTAGATGAAGAAAATACTTGATCATTGTTCATTCAAGAATATGGTTCTGGCTTTTATATTTTAGGTATCACTTAAATTAGATAATGACAATCATGGGGATTAGGTACCACTCCGAGGCATGTTCTAAATTCAATTTTATTTAAAAATAGGGTAAAAGCCCAATTAATGATAACGATTTTAGTCATGTCCCCATTTATATTTGAAACGTATGTTTATCAATGCAGACAATAAAATTAGTGTCTTTTAAAAAATATCTTTAAGGAATACCTAAAGCTGGCACTGGCATAACTTTCCCTTCAGAATTCTGAACTTAATTTTCTTTTTTCTTTTTTTTTTCTTTTTTTTTTTTTTTTTTGGAGAGGTTTTTGCTATAGGGCACGTGCGCTTGCCAGACAGACAGAGAGAGACAGAGAGACAGAAAGCAAGAAATCACCCCCCAGAGGGGATGGTCACGCCGCAATCCCTTCTCCTCCATTCTCCTCTCGGGATCTTGGGCACGCACGCACACGCACCTGGCGTGAGTTTTAAGCCACCGGGTCCGGGACGCGAACCGTGGTCGACTACGTGGGAGTCCAGCAACATAGCCATTACGCTAACTGCTGGTTCCCTGAACTTAATTTTCTAATGAGCTTTGCCATAAAACAGATGAGATGAGTCCAGGAACATTTCAAATGGTCACCCACATCAGCAATCATATCTTCAAGCCCAGGTTCCTAACTCCAGAGCACAGCAGAGGAAGGGAAGCATTGTAAATGTCCGTTATGCCAAGCAGGTGGAGAGTGAACTTTTATTTGCTCAAACAGCTGATAGTCTGCCCCAAATGTAGAATTCTTTCAAAGCTACAAGCTCCTCACTAACCATGGGTAAGAAAGAGTAGCTCAAGGAAGGGTTGGGAAAATGTTGTCAACTAAACCTGATACTCCTCTTCCTTCTACCCATCTACATATACTATCCCAGCTTCATTTTAAACCAATAGATTTCAAACCAAAATGTACAAGGAATGTTATGGTTTCCCCAACACCATCTGGGATGATTCTTATGGTGTGTCTGAATCTATTTTCAACAGCTATGAGAAGAGGTTTTCCTTTCTTCTTCTTAGGCACACAATGGAACATAAAACACGTCCACCAACCCTTCTGGAACTTGCACTTAGAAAGCTTGGACGATAAAAGAGAGACCCTTTTCACCGTATCTGATAGCAAGAAAAGAAACAGAGGTTCTCTTCAGTGAAATAATACTCAGGTATTTTATCAGGGACAAACCTTCTAGGCTATACTAATATCTTTTTTGCCTGCAGATATTTGGTACTGAGATCAGATGAAAAATATATATATATTTTAAATAATAGCCTCTCTTATGGGACCCTGCACCTGGCTTGTTATGCCCGAGAGCTGACACTTGGCAGTCACTGAGGAGGGACCACCTACCACGCAGTGAGGTTTTCTCCACAGCCCACCACTGTTTCAGGTTATGCCCTTTGCTTCTACTACACGTGTCCCTGTCTTGCCCAGGAAAGTGAAATAATGAACATGACTAAATCAGGCTAGAGCACAACCTGTGGTGGGAGTGGGGATAAAGCCAAGAATTCTATTTTGACTTTTCTCTAAAAAACAACTGGCTACTTGTCACACAGACTTGACTTGTTTTAAAAGACTTGCTGAAGTTAAACAATTCAATTATAAGCTAGAGGACTGACATGAACAAGAAGAAATGTTTTGTTTTTTAACATGAATTCTGAGAAAAAACAACAACAACAACAAAAAAACCAGGATACTCTGCTCAGACATGCCAGGTCTAATTCAACTCCTTCTGTGTCAATGTCCTATTAAGATATGATCATATCTTGACATTGCAGCAATAGCCTCCCTTAGAATTTACTCAACCCATCATTCATTGGCTTTGAAAGCTCTCTAGTTTCACCTTGGATAAAGGGAAAACTTGGAATTGCATTATAGACAGTCTTAACCTTTGTTATTGTGAAGAGTAGTATAGTGAACATTGGGTACAGGTATCTTGGCAACATACAGATTTCCTGAATTATGGTTATTTTTAACAAAAGTGGAAACAAATGCCTCATGCAACTAGGTATATTGAAGAATACATATATTTTACTCTTGATAGAATAAGTGCCTATTTAGGATAGAATTCAATATAACTTTATATAATATCAAGTATACAGAAACCAATATCACATATACACATATATACACTACCAGGCATACATAAGAAGCTCAATTTATGGCAGAATTTAAAAAAATATATATGTAGCTAAGATTTCACACATATGCTCCACCACCACCACTATCACCATTGCATTAAGGACGTTGACATAGAGGCCGGCAGGTGACATGGTGGTCAAAGTGCTGGGCTCCCCCACATGGCTGACTGCAATTTGAGCCATGCTGGGCATATGTGCATACAAACCCCAAATCCTGAGAAGAGAATGGAGAAGAGATTGCAGTGTAGCCACCCCTCCATCCCCCAAGGAGGGTGATTTCTCACTTTCTCTTTCTCCAGGAAGAGCATGCACCCTAATACCAAAAGTCAAAAAAATGAATAAATAAATAATGCTGATTCTGATGGTGGAGGGTGGTGCAATGGTAATACAATGGGACCCACATGGGAAGGTCCTCAGTTGGTGTCCTGTGGCCGCACATGTATGTGCCCATGGTTCGGATGGACTGAGGCTGGGATTAGATTGTGGTGTGGGGACCCTGTTGGAGGTCCCTTCTCTACCCTTCCTCTCTCATTAAATAAATAAATAAATAAATAAATAAATAAATAAATAAATTCTTTTTTAAAAATTGCAGCTACTTAGCAAAAAACACTATCAAAAAAGCACTAGAAAATTGAAAAAAGAATGCTGATTCCACTGACAAAATTTACTGTTGTCTCATATTTGTTCTGATGCTGCCTCAAGTTCCTAAGATAAATATAAGAACTTAAGACATAGTTTTACTATAGAATTTTGATGTTAAAATGAGAACAAAAACAAAACGTTTGTATTTCTGAAAGTCCAAACCAAGTTTGTTTTGTGGCATGCATGGGAGATTAGGGTTGTTGTGTGTTATGGAATTCATGTCTGTTCTCTGGGGTCAATAACCGTCTCACCAGTGTAGGACAACTTTTCTTGATCCATGAATTGCATATCACTTTACTGGGATTTAGCTGCAATAAAATCACCATGGGTCTTTACTTACATTTGGTGATGCAGAGTTGATTAATTAACACTTATAAATTTTCACATAAAGTTTATTTAAAACTTGAAATTAAAAAATGTCTAAAGCATGGCAGACTAAATTTCTTAAACAAAATCTTTATTCAATTCATTTTTAAACATGTAAGAAGGGCCAGAGAATTAGATCACAAAAAAAAAAATGTCTTAAATATTGGAAAAGCATTAAAAAAACGCAAGCATAAAAATTTCCCAAATAAAAGAAACAAAGCAGAAAAGAAAAACAGACATCAAGAAATACAGTTTTCAAAACCTGGAACCACAATTAGCTAGAAAATATACAAATAAAAAACAGGAAATTAAAAAAAATCGTTTTGGTTTTTTTTTTTTTCAATATGGGAAGAAATCAATAACAAATAAAAGAAGGAGTAGCCTAGTTATATTTAAAGTACAGGAGAGGAGAGTTAGGCCAGCTAAATAAATGGAATATGCTTCAGTAGAAAAATTTCAGAAAATATAACAAGTCTTTGTATTTTAATATACAACAAATTATCATTTTTTAAGAGCTTTTTCCTATAAGGAGTGTCCACTTACCAGAGGGACAGAGAGAGACAGGGAAACAGAAAGACAGAATTCACCCCTGGGGGCGATGACCGTACTGCAGTCCCTTCTCCATCCTCCTCTTGGGATCTTAGGCATGCACACCTACACACCCAGTGTAGTCTTAAGCCATTGGGAATACAGTGACATAACCATTACACCATGTGCTAGTCCCGATGTAAAACAAATTAGCAAAAGGGATGCCCCAGGGAATCAGATAAGGTGTTAAACTAAATAATGGTATAAATATACATTTACTTCATGCTGTCCAAGTGGTTATAGCTTAAATTTATATCCAGATTTCCAACCTGGATTCCAGTATACTTGGATATGAAGAAAGGACTTACAGGATGGGCTCACCAGGAGATGATTTATTAAATGGAAAACAAACAAACAAAAACAATAACAGAGCTACCTGAAAATGGTCTCATGATCTCATTCTAAAGAAGAAAGAGACAGGAACTTGATATTGGTGGAAACAGTATGTTAGTCATTGCAGGTTCAGGACTCTTTGAATCAGTATCTGTTATTTAATACCCGCCTTCTTCTGAGTGCCTCACAAATGCCCCATGTAGCTGAGGACCATTCTTCATTCATCTCAGCACCCTCTACTCCTTTATGTCCTCCCCCTACATGTCTGTCAGATCTAGGCAAAGGAGCTGGGTCATATTAAAAACAATTGACAAAAAAAAAAAAAGAGAGAATCAAAAGATGTTTAATTTCCAGTCCTTGTGAGACCTTTTTGTTTGCTACCAGTGTAGTATAAAAGAGTACAATGAAAGATGTTTCTCCCTTAGTAGATGTCCCCTCCATGGTTCTCTGGAGAATAGAGTCTGTCACTGGCACAAGAGCAGAAAACTTGAACCCTTGAATGTGGCATAAAGTTCAGCACCCCGTGCAGTGGTCACCTCTAGCAGTGGTACAGGAAATTGTGTTCTTGAGGGTTTACAGACATGTGAGGTCCAGAAAAGGCAATTATCTTGGAAAGACAATGACACCTGTCACATGATGGGCAAGTGACCTTTTTGTGGGGACATGTGAGGCATTCCAGAGGTCTCAAAAAGACTCTGAAGGAGAAGCTGGATTCCCACAAACGTTTCTGGTATAAAGTAGAGCCAGAGGGCCTCCTTGTAGCCTACCGATTAAAGGAACCAGATCCCACACAGCCAACTGCCGTTCAGATCCTGGCCCCAGTGGCTTGAAAAAACCTCAAGACACATGTGCATCAGTGCTCCAAACCCCAAGAATGTAAAGATAATGTCTTCCTTAAAAAGTCCAGCCATTATCCCATCATACTTACATGGCATGGAGATTTATACTAACCAAGTGAAGAAAAAAAGAAAGCATCATAAAAGCAAATGCCATTTGGAGGAATGGACTTAAAAGCTAGATTTTACAGAAATTCTATGGTAAACTTGAAAAGAATATGAGTACACAATAAAAATCACTGAATATAAACAAGCTTCAATAACACATTTCTTTATTATTATTGAGTTATTTTCCCCCATAGGGCATGTGCATTTTCCAAGGAGAGAAAGAGATAGACAGAGACAGAGAGAGGAAAAATGAGAAATCACCCAACAGGGAGAATGGCCATGCTCCAATCCCTTCTCCTCCACTCTCTTCTCAGGATTTTGGGGATGCATACACAAACACCTGACAAAATTTTCAAGTAGCCAGGTTCAAGACTCGAACTGCAGTTGAGATTCCAGCATCCTAAACACCACACCATCTGCTGGCCCCCACAATAGCCCATTTCAAAATGCAGAGAGAACCAAAGGCAAATTACATTTATAATTTATATCCAGTAAAACCATCTTTTTAAAATGAGGTCAAAATGGGGCTGGCAGGCAGTGTGATGGTGGAGGCACTGGACTTCCACATGGCTAACCATGGTTCGTGTCCCAGACCTAGCAGCTTGCTTTCTCACTTTCCATTTCTTTCTCCCTCTTCTTCTTTGTCTCTGTCTGGTCAAATTAAAAAATAATAATAATAAAATAAATAATTATTTTTTTAAAAAATGAGGTCACTTCAGGCAAACAAAAACACAAAGAATTTATTACACAAAGAGTCTCATCAAAGTAACTTCTAAAGGATATCGTTAAAGATTTAGATCCTTGGGAACCAGCAGTTAGCATAATGGCTATGTCGCTGGAATCCCACGTAGTCGACCGCGGTTTGCGTCCCAGACCCAGTGGCTTAAAACTCACTGCGGGCGCATGTGCGTGTGTGCCCAAGATCCCAAGAGGAGAATGGAGGAAAAGGGATTGTGGCGTGACCATCCCCTCTGGGGGGTGGTTTCTCGCTTTCTGTCTCTATGTCTCTCTCTGTCTGGCGAGCGCACGTGCCCTATAGCGAAAACTTCTCCAATGGGAAAAAAAAAAAGATTTAGATCCTTAAAGACATCTGAGTTTTAAGATAAATGGGAATAATACAAGTCGTAAACATATGAAAAAAACTAATGTAATAGAGATTTATGAGAGTTAATGATGAATCATTTGTCGGATGAGAAATTCAAGATTGAACTAATTAATGTGTATTTGATTACCTGAAGTGGGTGATTAGAGTCAAACCACTCTAAAGAGTTCGTATTACTCAGAAAAAAAAAAAAAAAAAAGATTATTAGCTTTAAAATTTATTAGGTTATTTGAATATCTTAAAATGTCCTGTATAACCATTAAGAGTATGAAAAAATTATTTATAACTCCAAAATTATCAGAGAAAATGCAAACTGGTGGAAGAAGAATATATCAACCAATCCCCAAAGTAGGCAAGAAAGAAGAAAAAATTAGAGTAGAAGTGAGAAAAGAGAGAGTAATGTGTAATCCAAATGTATTAGTAATTACAATACATATAAGTGATATTTTTATTCTTGAAAACAATGATGGTTAAACTCGGTAAATTAAATTCAGTTTTATGGGCTGGCATAAAGTCAATTGGTTAAGGAAGACAGAGCCCACATGGCCAACAGTATTTATGGTCTCCCCAGACTTGCGGCTTGAGAAACATGTCAGGGAATGTGCACGTGTGACCCAAATTCCAACAGGATGGAAACATGGAGAAAAAGGATTAAAGCATGACCATGTCCCATCGGGGATGCTTTCTCCTTCTCCCTCCCCTTCTTTTTCCCTCTCTGTTTTTCTCTGGAAAAAATTCTTTTTTTCAAAAAAATCCCATTTTGTACTGTTAACAAGATACAAACAAAGGTCAAAGTTTTAAAATGAAGAAGCATGTAAATATGCTAAAGCAAGCTAATTTAACTATATGAATAACATAGAAAATCAATTTGAAAGTAAAAAGCTTTATCTCTAAAGTTATCACATATTAATAAATTCTTTCATTCATAAGGATAATACAACAATTTCAAACTTGGATGCACTTATGAAAAAACTTTTCAAATATAAAGAGAAAATACTGATATGTTTACACAAAAACTGAAAAATCACCAATGAGTGTTTGGCATTTTTTAAAATTTTATTTCAAGTTCTTTTATACATTCAATCACATTATTTAGCCTGCAAAGTGAATATTCCAACATGTGTACATTTCTCCCCAGTCCAATTGATAATAATGCCCCATTTTTCTTTTTTTTTTTGGAGAGGTTTTTGCTGTAGGGTGTGTGTGCTCACCAGAAAGACAGAAAGAGAGACAGAGAGACAGAAAGTGATAAATCATCCCCTAGGGGGAATGGCCACATCACAATCCCTTCTCCTCCATTCTCCTCTTGGGATCTTAAGCACACGCGCACATGTGCCTGGCGTTAGTTTAAGCCATTGGGTCCAGGACTCGAAGCGTGGTCAACTACTTTAGAGTCCAGTGACATAGCAATTACACCAACTACTGGTCCCAATACCCCATTTCTTTGTCCCATTAATGTTTTGCCTCTCTATTTTTCTCCTTAATGTCCTTCCTCAGACTCTACTCCTTCACCCACCCTCTTCCCACACTCTATCTGGTATTCACAACCATTTACTGTGTTTGTATATCCTTTAGTCACTCAATTTCAGTCATAGAGTACAGACACAGTATATATTAAGTGGAGACATTGTATGTCTCTCCTTCATAGGGTGGCTTGCTTCACTCAGCAGTAAATCTTCCATATTTATTCACTTTCCATCAAAAGCCAGGGTCTTGTTATTTTTTATGACTGAGTCGTAGTCCATAGAGTATATGTGCCACAGTTTTTCAATCCATTCATCTGTTCATGGGCATTTGGGTTGGTTCCATGTCTTAGCAATTGTGAATATTGCTGCAATAAACATCGATGTGCAAGCACTTTTCTGGTTAATCATACAAACTGTATGATTGTCTTTTCTAGATCTGTGAAGAATGTGTCTGGTACTTTGATTGGGATTGCATTAAATATGTAGATTAATTTGGGTAGAATTGCCATTTTGTTTGTATATCTTCCTTCGAGAGTTGTCTGTTCAGTTCATTTGCCCATTTTCTAATTGAGTTGAGAACTTTTTTCAGGTAAGCCACTTGAGTTTGTTGTATATTCTGGCTACCAGTCCCTTATCTGAGGCCTAGTTTGCCAATATATTCTCCCTTTATAAGAGTTGCTTATTCACTCTAATTGTTGTTTCTTTGGCTGTGCATAGCTTTTTAACCTGTCCCACATGTCTATTTTTGGGATTATTGCCTGTGCTTTAGGGATCTTACTTAAGAAGTTTTTGCCTGCTGCAATGTCTCCAAGAGTTTCCCCTGCATTATCCACCAGTATTTTTATAGTTAGAGGCCTGAAGGGATACTGTATTTTAATCAAGTGCTTTTTCTGCATTGATTGATATGATTATATGGTTTTTATCTTTTCTTTGGTTAATGTGGAATATTACATCATTAATTTTAGATTGCCTAAAAGAAACCCCAAATTATAAAAGGATTATTTTGTACTAGAATCCATTGAAATTTCAACAAGATTGATGTATAAACCAATGCAGCAGTCCACTATATTCTTTATATCAGAGAGAAAAAGTCAGACAAGGAATGTTTTAAAAGCCTTTCGCAATAGCAAGAAAAAACACTTAAGACTATATCTAGTAAGTAATGCATATGATTATTTTGGAGAATTTTTTCAAACTTTAAAAAATATTTAAGAAAGGACTATACAAATGGAAAAATATAGTATGGTCCTGAAACAAGATATAATGGTGTAAGACATCAATTTCAATTCTATTTATATAAAATCAAAATAAAATCCCAACAGGATTGTTTTGGATGAATGTAAAATTTATATAAAAGATCAAATGGTAAAAAAACAGTTAAACATTTCTTAAGCATTAACTAGGGTGAAAATACTTATTAGATATCAAAACTTTTTAAAAATTATGATGGACAAGATAGTGTCACAGAGGAAGAACACTGGACAATTTTTAATTAAACTAAAGAGCTCAGAAGTAACAAAATCCATGGAAAAAGAGAATGAGTTGAAATGTATTGCAGAGAAATAAAGAATTGTAGTATTATTCAACAAATAATACTGAAAATAGAGCATTCATGTGGAAAAACAGAAATGGATCTCTACCTCATAATATAAACGAGAACAATCCCAAATGGATTACAGACTTAAATATGAAAGACAAAACCTTAACATTTTAGAGAAATATGTAGAAGAATAATTTTATAAGCTTATAGTTGAGAAATTTTTTAAGACTCTAAACATGTAAACTTGAAACTATTGTTACAAGCTAACAAGAAAAAGATAACTCAAAAGAAAAAATAAGCAAAGACATGGATAGACATTTCACAGGAGAGGAAATACAAGTGACCAATAAAAATGTGAAAAGAAATACTAAACTTTGATAATAATGAAATAGCATTTCACAGTACAATGACTGACAAAAATGTTTAAACCTTAGCACAGTGAGACTAATTCAAAAAAAAGTTCTCTTTCATTCTTGGTCAGTATATAAATAGGCTCAATCTCTAGAAAACAATGAAGCCTCACCTATGAGTGTTAAGATGAATTTGTGTTTGTTTTACAACAGCCATTTCATTCCAAAAGCATATGTCTTAGACCACAGTGCACATACACTGAATTACACAGAATATGAATGTTCACTACAACTCTGTTAATATTATTTAAGACATTACTGACAACCCAAAAGTCCAGTAAGAGAAGAATAATTTAAAAAGTGACAGTCCATAAATACAATATTATTCAGTACTGAAAATGAATAAACCTCAGCTGGATGCACTCATGAGAATGAACCTCAAAAATATATAGTGTGCAAAACCAGTAAGTCACAGAAAAACAAGTACAGTATAATTGCATGCATGAAAGCTTCACAATCAGGCAAAACTAGCCTATATCCTTTAGGATATATTTATAGGTGGAAAATGATTTTTTTTTAAAAAAAAAGGGCAAGGAAATGATTAATAGAAAATGACAGGAGGTCATTAGATGGATGTGTGACCTGACAAATGTGTTCTTTAAAGTCCAAGGTGTTCTAGGAGCATGGTGTTTCTGCTGTTTCCTAACACAAGAAATATGTTTTAGAACATTCAGGTTTCAGTGATACTGCTATCAGGGGCTCAATACAGAAATTATTATTATTTTTTTTTTGAAGAGGTTTTTGCTATAGGGTGTGTGCACTCACCAGACAGACAGAGAGAGATAGAGAGACAGAAAGCGAGAAATCACCCCCCAGGGGGGGTGGCCACGCCGCAATCCCTTCTCCTCCATTCTCCTCTCGGGATCTTGGGCACGCACGCACATGCGCCTGGCGTGAGTTTTAAGCCACCGGGTCCGGGATGCGAACTGTGGTCGACTACATGGGAGTCCAGCGACATAGCCATTACGCTAACTGCTGGTCCCCAGAAATTATTATTTGTTTTGGGTCTGCAGTACACTATACGCTACAGCTATCTAAAGAAATGTTAAGTGTGTGAATGTAACTAAATCAAACATAAATATTTTTCACATTGAGTTCCATAGCCATTACAGGTTTTCTGAATCAGTATGTGCTTCTTCTTTTAAAACAAACTTCACAAGACAATCCGCCTTTGAAAAAGTGAAAGTCTATGTAGTTCATTTTGAATTCTGATGTTCTTGTTAAGTGCTAAAATTAGCAACATATTACAACATTTCTTAAGCATGTTCTGGAATTATTAACATATTCTCCTGGAAACTAACCTTCTTCCAGGAAGCCTCTTTATCTCAGGAGAACAAGCCCTTCTGTTTCTTCAACAACTACCAAATGAGACCTATATTCTTATCTTCCCCAAGAATTGGTAGTAATTGATCAATGAGATGGTTAAAAAGAACTATATGGTTTTGTGGAATAAAGGACAAGTAAAGTATGACTTTATTTGGACATTTTTTCTTCTAATGAACTTTTCAGACTTTTTTGTTTGGTATCATTCCAAAAATTATAAATTAAGAGGAAATGTGTGTTGTCTCCCAAAGGGCAGTTGAACTTTGTTCAGAATGCTTAAGAAAACATCCGGTGGGATGTTTGCTGATGGAGCTATGTCAACTCATCTTCAAGATTCTCTGCTAAACCAGTACGACAGTTATGAGTCCAAATTCCATGAATATTTTAGTATCACTGAGATCTCATCTCTTAGTGGCCACAGAGTAGTTTTAACCAGCTCCTGATGGAAGCCTGGACATGTTGTTTATTCAAGAGTAAACTGAAGGTTAAAGGATAACATGAAATTGTAAGACTTAGGGTAAGGCACAAGAACTAAACACAAAAGAGATTTTCAGCAAATGAAAGGGGTGTGTGTGTGTGTGTTTCATTCCTCCATTGAAAAGCATTTAAATAATGAATAGTTAATAAGCAAAAATGCCTAAGATGATCTCTAAAGACAAGAGCTGAGCCATAGAAAATTATGGTAGTTCCCAGATGAGATGAGGTTATTCTTTGGCCCAGAGACTCTGTCCTTTCTTTTCCTCAAGTCCTGTTCTCCTCCAGGATTGCAGTAGCAGACATCTTTTGTGAAAAACATTCAGAGACAGGAACAAAGGTCACAAATGTGTGACTCTATAAAGGGAGGAATTCCAAAGGAGATTACTCAGATAGTTCTTCTGTTCTTTTGATCATTTAATCGAATTATATGTAAGAGATTACATAGTTACAGGCATTCTAAACACAATCTTGATTTCTTTTTCTTAATTTCATTCTCTTTAGCAATTAGTATTGAGAGCCTTTTATGAGCAAGCCTTCTACTGGGGACTAACTACAACCATAGAATGTCACCAGATTCAAATGTAATTCTGAAACTTTAAACACTATACACAAAAAAATGAATTCATACACTTATTCATAAGTAGTTATTGACCACCTACTATGTGCTTAGCCAGGGCTCCACACTGGAGGATGTGGTCATCACCCATGTGGATGTTCCAGTCTAGTGGGATGAGAAATTACTGTAACCTTGAATATTGTCACAGAAATACGTAATCATTTATTACAAACACTATGCCAGGTTAGTTTGTAGTGGATGGCTCTTGATCTAGGCTGGATATCAGAGAAAGCCTCCACTGGAATTTCTGGTTGGTGTTATATCCAAGGATGCATAGACATTAACTTAGCAAGAGATTGAAGATATACAATCAGTTCTGGGTATTTAATTTTTTTCAAAATTAGAAATACAGACAGACTTTTTGTTTCAGGAGAATTTTAAAATACGTTCAGTAGAGTCACTCATCTGAATGGACCAGATTGAATGTGCTCTAGGCTGAGAAAGACTAGCAGTTCCCCATATAGCAGCTCACTCTCAGGTCTAACCATGCCTCTAGGAAGGGTTGGCAGCCAGCTATGTGGAAGGATGTGTGACGCTCTACCAGACCAGGTGATATGACCAATATCATGACACATTGTAATCTTCCCAGTGTACATTTATTTTATCATATTTAAACATTTATTTATTTATTTATTTATTTATTTATTATTTATTTATTTCATGAATGAGGCAGACAGAAAGAGAGAGAGGTACCCTCCATGAGGTCTTCAGGATGAGATCCTACCCTCAGCCTCAGCCATCGGCAATCACATGCACAGGCCTGACAAGCACAGGGGAACCTTGATAGGGGACCTTCCCATAAATATCTCAAGTGTCATATGACAACTGTGTCACTGCAATAGGCCCTCAGTCCATATTTCTAATAGCTAGAGATTCCTACCATCAATGTCATTCCTTTGGATTACATAACTTCAATAAATATAGGGAAGTGTCACCGGAAAGCCACTAATCATGTCTTAAGGCCCTGATCTTATCCTAGTGCCCTTCTCCATCTTCCGTTTCTCTCCCCATCCTTAGTATAGACCAGCCACTTTAGCATCTCACTTTGTCTAATGCTCTTGCACACCTTGGGGTCTTCATGGATATGTTTTCCCTTCCTGGTGTGTTTTCTTCATTCCCACCTTTTTCTAGTTGATTACCATCTTTTATGTATATCTTAATATTACTCAATTGTATTTTCTTTAGGAAAGCTTTCTGACTTTCCAAGCCAGGCTACTCTCTCACTTTATACTGAGTTAACAGTCTATACTTCTGCTTCTCCACGTTGATCACAATTGAAATTAGTTAAACCAAATCATTAACATTTAATATCTGTCTTTCTCACTGGTATAAAACTAAGTTTTACAGCAGCAAAGTTATACATGTTTTATTCTTGATCTTGTTTGCAATAACTAGCACATAATGGGCACATAATAACTACTGAAAGAAGAAAAGGGGAGTGGGATGGAGAGAGAAAGAGAGAAAACCACACGTGGCCCAGGAAGTTTGTCTGCCCACTACCTTTGCCTTATAAACTATACGCACCACTCCCAGTAGATGTAGAGAGACTAGTTCAACCCCTGGGTTTGTGACCAAGTCTCTCCATACATCTAGTCACTGTAACTTATTTACAGAAAGCATGTGGTTCATATTTATTCGTTTGTTTAGCTAGAAGACATGTGCACTCGTGTACTTGCCAGACAGAGAAAGAGGGAGAGGAAAATGCATCCCTCATATAAAATGCTTACTCTGCAATCCCTTTTTCTCCATATCCTCATCTTTTCAGGATCTGGTGCACACAGACACACACAACTAGCACGTTTCTCAAGACACCAGGTCCAGGACTTGAATTGGCCATGTGAGATCTGGCTGCCTTAACCACCAGCCAACAAAGCTGGCATCAAACTGGGCCAATTAATGTTCTTTTTCAGATCTGTTTTCCAAGAGGTATTGAAACAGATGTTCTTGTTTCCTCTGAAACCACAGATGAAAAGAAAAGCAAATAAGATTTGTAGTCATTTTCATTTGCCACATGTAAGAAGTAGTCAGCAGCAGAAAAGAATCAGGTCAAAACTCAAAATGTATCAAATTGAGACATGTAAAAAAGACTGTCAAAACAGATTTTGGGAGCAAGAGAGGTAAACTTTGGGCCCCTGATCCAGCCATGCTCCAAGGCTTGGCTCTTTTCCCACTGAGTTTTTAGTCGCACAAGTCAATCTATTATATTTGCTTTCAATTTAAGTAAGTTTAAGTTTGATTTCTGTTACTTGTAGGGGAAGTGTACTAACAAATACAGAAGTGAGTGGTTTGAAATAAAAATTCTAAATGAAAACTGAACCCTCTTCTCGATATAAATTAATGTTTGTTTTCACAAAAGCCTAAGTGCTGAGAGCACTTTCCAGTATATGAAAGGTACCTCATAAATATTTGGTTACTGACAGATAAATGAATCAATGAATGACCTAATAGTAGCTGTGAATTCTTTCTAAGGCACAGACACACTGAGGAAAGAAATTGAGGGAATGTAATTTCAACATAAGCTACAGAGCTCTTGCCCAACAGGTGCGAAATTCAACCTGAACTGCCACAAGAGGTGAACTAGGGACCAATTGTTACACAGTAAACAAATTACGTATTGAGATTAAGAAGGCCTGAGCTTGCACCTTAGCTCTACTACTTATCCACTACCAGACAGTTGCCAGAAAACCAACAACCAAAAATAAAAGAATGCAGAATTCAATTTGACAGTAAAGAGAGTGCAGGAATCCAATAAAGTTTTCTTTGAAAGCATACAGACACACACATTGCTAACATATACCAGAAGAAGTAGGGCATGATTTCACAAATAGGTTATAATTTAATTGAGTACAATGGACTCCACAATGCCTCCTGGACAGTACTAAAATAAATGTCCCAACATTCTAATTGTGGTTCTAGGAGGCTGGGTTTCAGATGCAAGTCTCTAACTGAGAAGTAGCTAAGGTACACCCTGAGTTTTGGATTGACAACCTCAGTGTGTTGAGGGAGAAACTCTTATTTCTGCATGTGGGCTGAGTCTAGGAAGATTGGAGACCAGTTTATGGCATAATGGTTATGTTGCTGGACTCCCACAGGGTTGACCATGGTTTGAGTCCCAGACCTGGTGGCTTGAAACTCAAGCCAGGTACATGTGCATGGGTGCCCAAAGTCCCAATAGAGTAATGGAGGAGAATGGATTGTGGCACAACCATCACTCCATGTGTGTGTTGGGGGGGGAGGTGATTTGTCATTTTCTCTCTCTCTCTTTCTCTCCAGGGAATGAATGCACCCTATAGCAAAAATCTCTCTCTCTAAAAAAAAAAAAAAAAAAAGTCTAAGAGGATTTAGCAATAAAAATAAAATTTAATACTTTGTATTTTTGTATTAAACATGTTAAATTCAGAATACTAGATACATATATATATATATATGATTTATAATTTTTAAAGATTAAGAAAATGTGGCATTAATTTTATAATTTTTCAGTGGAAGTCATGGAGGTGTAGGAGGGAGGAAATCATTAGAAAATTTATATTAGTTAAGAATATTGGAATGTCTGAGAATTTGATTATTATATTGGTAAGTTTAATGTATTAATGAGTTCTGCCACTTATAAGCTGTGTGACCTTGAGCAAGTTATTCAACAACTCAATGTCTCAGTGTTCTTATCTGTAAAATACAAATCAGAATAGTTAAATAGCTCATGGGCTTGTTAAGAGAATTACACAAATTAATATGCGTAGAAAGCTTGGATCAGTATCTAGCATAGAGTCAGTAATAAAAAAAAAAATGTCAATTGTATGAGCCTGGAAAAGTTTCACAGTTTAAGGTTGTTAAGTCTACCTTATCATTAGTTTGAATTATATAAGAAGATCAAATTATTAAATGTGTAAGTGTAAACTAATTAAAAGAATTTAATTAGTGAAAATTAAGTGCCATTGATTTAAGATGTTTTAGTCTGTTGAAATGAAGTTAATTGATTGTGTTTGATACAAATAAAATTATTTTATTTTTACATTATAAATAGTAGATAAATTGATAAAATAAATATCAAGAACTATATGCCAAGTTGAAAATCTAAAAGAAAGCTGAGTTTTAAAATTCCCTCAAATTTAATAAATTGAATAGTAATTTAAATCTAAAGTAACTACAAAGAGTTACTTTGCTCATCAAGGGTTATTTCTGTCTTCTACTTGCACCAGCAGATGGCATGGAGCAGTTGGATCCCACATGATCAACTATCAACTGTGTAGTTGGAGTCTTGGACCTGGCAGCTTGAGAAATTACACCAGAAGTGTGTGTGTGTGTGTGTGTGTGTGTGTGTGTGTGCCTAAAAGTCCCAAGAAAAGAATGGAGGAGAAGGGATTGTGACGTGGCCATCCCCTTTGGGGAGTGATTTCTCATTTTCCTCTCTCTCTCTCTCTCTCTCTCTAACTATTTATCTCTCCAGTAAGCATAGGCATCCAATAGCAAAATCTTAAAAAAAATTCACATTGAGAAATACCAGCTTATATTAGTCAGTGTTCAGGCAAAAGAGAATAATGCATTTAAGAATTTATCAAATTATCGTCCAATATGTTAGAGGAAACAACAAATACCAAGAATCACTCCAAGAATCAGAGAGATTATTTGGAGGTTGGTAAACCTTTTCAAATTTATACATCCTAGATTTTTCAACATTATTTTGTCATGAAACATTTTTTTGTCTATTTATTATTTATTCGACACAAACATTTTGAACTGTAAGCTCTAGACCACCAGTGAATTTATAAGTCAGTGACTTTTGGGTGTCTGAGATGGTAGCTCTCCTCTTAGATAGGAGCAAAGTGGGCAGGTTCCTGAAAAGCAAAGGGTAGATCCAGCAGGTGAAGGGGAGAAGTAAAGTTAAGGAAAAGTACCCAGGCAATTTTTCTATGGACACCTTGTCTGGCCTTACCTGTTTGTTTGTTTATATGTGAGAGACAGAGAGGCAAAAAGAGGAAAGCACCTCATACAGGGCCTCATCATGCCACAATCCCCTCTTCTCCGCCTTTCAGCTCTTCAGGTCCCTGGGTGGCCATACCTTGCTGTGTTTCTCAATCCAGTCCCCAGGATCAAACCTGCTGGTGCCTATGTGGATTCCAGGATTATAGGACACTTCATTACCACTGTGCCATATTGGCTGGGCCCTTGATAATTTTTAATTGGTTGTTTTAACAATGAGTTATTTTATAGGTTGGTATATGGAACTGCTAATTATTTGCCTGATGCTGCAAAATTCTGATGGATATGAGTCAAACTCTCATAGCAGAATCCAGGGACGTCTTCCTCTTCCTGCATGCTTTTCTGATGTTTGTTCTTTCATATCCTGGATGTTCATCTCTTGGGAGTCTGTGGACATGCCTACATTTGCCCCACTCAAGTACTCACTGGTTATCTTAGCATAGATCTTGAAACCTTTTGCTTCTCAAATATTAAGCATGTTCAGGGAAGGTAAGATTTTTGTTTGATTGTTCACTTGACGTCCTCAACTCATTTCCTGCCCAAATGTCTTTCACATTCCCAAACCTGGAAGTTGTCTCCTGCATCTTCCTGTGGAAGCTTCTCTCCCTAGTCATACTCTCTTTCATCAGGACCCTCTTGGACACATAGTTGTGGGTGTGCTGTTTTCTGCAGCATCACATTTTACATAGAATTTTGGCCACCATTTGTGTTTCGCAAATAAAATTATGGTTCTCTCTCTCTCTCTCTCTCTCTCTCTCTCTGTGTGTGTGTGTGTGTGTGTGTGTGTGTGTGTGTGTTCTTTGAAACTGCTCTAATTAGTTATTGCTGTGCTTTTGTATAGCTGAGGTTAGCCAGAGGAAAAACATGGCCAACAAAAAAGGGCTGTCCGAAGAATTTTAGTTTCATGTCTGTTTTTTTAAAGTATTATGAAAACAAAGATGAAATTCTGTTTAAAAATACAAGAAATAAGAAGCTGTTAGAATATTTATTGGAGAACTTCACATTAGAAATTGAATATGGCTTCCATAAAGACTCTAGCTGAGTGAGGCAAACCAGGCTATGAAGGAGAGACATTGTATGTCTCCACTTAATATATACCAAGTGTTTGCACTCTATGACTGAAACTGATTGACTAAAGGTTGTACAAACACAACAGATGGGTGTGAATGCCAGATGTGGTGTGTGTGGAGGAGTGAGGCCTAATGTAGGACATTTGGAGGAGGGATACGGAGGCATAGCATTGACGGGTTGGGGAGGTGTGATGTTATCAGCTGAAGATATTTTGATCAACTGGACGGGGGAAAAATGTTCACATATTGAAATGTTCACATTATAAGCCAGATAATGTGATTGAATGTATCTAAAAATTTTTAAAAATAAAATTAATAAAAGCTCTAAACAAAACTGTTTTAAATGGCTTTTTGGAGTCACCGTAAAGGTTTGATTCAGCAGATATCAATCCTGTGATTTACATGCATGAGGAATATAAACAAGAAAACAAAATACAGATCCTTGGTCAAAATTATTCTGGATTCCAAACAATATATGAGGCAGAACCTTTTTGTTAACATCTACCACACACACTCATCTATTATAAATTGCACATTCTCAGTGGGGATGGTTATCAACTCCCATGTGGCCAAAATTGAATCTTAGAGGGTTAAAAAATAATTTAGACATTACAATAGATTGTGATTGCATATAAACAGAGGTATACAGTATATCGATGGTATTAAAATTTCATGGAAGAGGGAAAGACAATTAGGAAAAAAATCTAAAAAGTTTCATTGTTAGGAGAATAATAAGATTGAGAAACAATAATCTAAACTAAGATTTCTGATGAATTGATAAAATTCTTGAAAGTTCATTTCTTCAATATTATCAGCCCTCATTCTGAAGTTTGTCACAACCAGATCCCACCCCCTATGTAAACCTTGCTATTTTGATGTTGAAAAGTTGTCATTTCTCATTGTCATGCAATTTTTGGTGTTTCTTAGATGACATGTTGTGAGAAATTCAAAATTGCATTTTCCAATTGTTCATTTCACTGAACCCAAAATTGACCTTAGTATTGGCCTAAAAAAGCCTACATGGTTGCATTACAGTGCCACATGTCACCACTTATAATTTGTAAGTACTTGTAGCTTGCAAGAACTCATAATTTCCATGCCCACTCAATCTTCAATATCCAAATCTGGCATAAACCCGCCCCCCCCCCCTTTTAAGTCTAAATAGAGCTTCAAGGTCTAGAGAGTATTTATTCCTTCTTCTGGATGCCAGCATAGAGTACATATGTCAATCATTACAGTAACCACACTGCATCATAATGATTTGTGTCTGTAGTCATCTCACTTCTACACTGAGAACTCCCAGTGGGTAGAAAGCAATTCTTTTTCCATTTAACTATTCCTAGGCCTTAAATGCTAACTAGTAGATGGAATATGATGTTGAGCTCCTTGATACTTGGGGTTCAATGTGCAAAGACCCTTGCAGTCCAAGGGAATGACAAGAAGCCATAATTAAGCATTTCTTTTGAGGTTCACTGTATTTACACAGAAAAGACATCTCAGTTAAACAAGCCTCAGTGTCCAAAATGCAATAATCACCATCCTGCAACGGTTATTTGCAAGTGGCTTTGCTGCTGTTTTACTCATACTACAAACATTCAAAATCAAATTTATTTTCTTTTTTCCTTAACCCCATTCCTCATTCTTTCCTTTCATTTTAAATAACGGCACCAAAATTCACCGGTGCCCAAACTAGAATCTTGGATGTCATATTTGCTTCATCCCAATCTCTACACCACGTGACTTTCTTTCCTATCATGTTAATATTTCCTTCTTTCCTCAACTTCTAGTGTGACAGAAACATTATAAAACTATACCCCTTCACTGACTAAACCATTAAGTTTTCTGTGAGTACAAAGGCATTGTTTAGTTCAAGCACTTCAGTGGGGAGAAGGTACTGGTAGTTGTAGTGCTGCAGTCCAGTAATGTCTGGAAAGCAATGTATGATGATTTCAGAATCCAACTGCAACTACATTTATTGCACACAAAAAAGAAAAACACAGCAAAAAAGAGCATATTCGATGGACTACTTCTGTGGTAATAAAGGTTTTTTTAATCAAAAGTCTACTCATTGCTTATCTATTCCTAAGACTTCTCCAGAAAATGTAACATCACATACACACACAAAATTTAAATAATTATATATTTATTTTATATCTCTCTTTTTTAATTTGCTACAGGGCACATGCACTTATCAGTGAGTGAGTGAGAGAGAGAGAGAGAGAGAGAGAGAGAGAGAGAAACTGAGAAAGCAAGCTGCCAGGTCTTGGATTAGAATCATGATTGGCCATGGGGCAAGTCCAGTGCCCCAACCACCATGCCACCTGCTGGCCCATATCACACAATTTTTAATGACTCTATCCCATTTTAGTCTATATGAATATTTCACTGTGCAAATAGCATTTTTAATCTTTAATTTTTTATTTTATTTCTACTTTATAATTTCTTATTTACATTTAATTGTACATATTTGTGAGGCACAATATAGATTTTCAATGAATGCATGCATGCAGTGTGTGGTAATAAAAGCAAGGAAAATACCATATTTATAGTTTTCAACCAACCACATGATGTTGAGATATAAGATTGGCAATGTCTGTTTTTTCACTCAGCTGTGGTATATCATTCCACAACCCATTTTCCCCATTATGCATAGTACTTGAAAGAATATTATTTTTAAGATTATGTAACATAAATCTTAACACACATCACTGATTTTTTTCTTTCAAAAATTCCAGAAAGTCAAATTGTTGAGTCATGGATCATGAGCATTTTTAAGTCTTTTAATGGGTCCTGTTGATTTTCCTCCAGAAGAATTGCATCAGTTCACCACAAAATATATTAAAGGTCATATTTTAAAACCACAGAGAGGCTGAATCTTCACAACAGGGCACAGATGTGGTCCTGACACTACACTGCACCATATAGAATGACTCGGTATGGGGTCATAAGGACAGTTTTATTCACGAATAGTTTGAGCAAAGTTATGAAGTAGCTCATAGCAACAGCTTTGATTTAGGGTTCAAACCACTAACAAATATTTATGTCTACCTCATATGCTGGTCACACCAACACATTTTATTTTTCCCCAGCCAGGTTAGTACCATCACTTCCAGGATTATGTTTGAATCCTGTAGGACAGTATGAATGGAGGGGAAAAAAAGAAAAGAAATTAAAATACACACAGAATCTCTCCAAATGAAGACTCTGAACTGTGATTCTAAAAGTCAACTTGGCAAGTTAGGCCTGTCTCTATCATTGGTCTCTGCATCTACATGGCAAATAAAATTTAATCCCTCGCTATAAAAAGATTTGAGGAACTAAGGTCTCATCAGCCATTCCTCCCTCAGAAATAACATAACAAAGTAGAAGTCTGGGACTATATAGAGCCAATGTTTTCAGTGGTCAAAGCATTTCACACAGGTGGCAAATGTAATCATCTGTTAATGTTAAATAATACTGTCATTAACTCTATAGTACAATTTGGGTTACCTCATAACACATCTTATTCTAATAGACAGAAACATGTTTTCTAATTTTCTCTCTGCTCTTGTTCCTCATAATGAGAGAAAACATCCAAAAGCAGAGATCTGACTTATGGGAGAGTTAATATCACCTTCAATGTATGGCCTATGGGTCCTTTCGGGCCAGATTTGGCATTCTAATAGAAAATGGGTAATGTGACACTGCTGACAATAACTGGACCTCAAGCTATAGAATCTATCAGGCCAGTCATCCTGTACAACTCAATTTATAGACAAAACCCATAAAATTTTACAGTCAGGAAAGAAACCTTCAAAGAGTTTCATCTCTTCAAAGGATCAATTTTCATAATTAAGCCTGCAATTTTCAGCACCAGAATATATTTAGTGGGAATGCAGCCTGGTGATTATCTGCACAAAATAAGCAGCTCTCAACACAAAAAGGAATTTGCACGTGCACATTTCTGTTTGTATAAGCAATCTCCAACTTTACACACGAGGCTGTATATTGCTCCCACATAGCTCCTTAAAATGCTGGAGCCACTGTGATTTAGCTGGTTGGTATTCACCTAAAGTCATTAATTAGAGTACAGGGGCTGACCCAAGGGCAAATTCAAGATCCTTACTATCTTAGAGTTAAATATGTGTATCCTAAAAACAGAGTAATTTAAACACTGCTAGTTTTAAAAATGTTCAAGGAGAAATACTCAAGAAATCCAATCTCCATGATAATTTCCTATGATGATTCTTTTCAAGTCTCAATTTAAAAGCATCCAACACTCAAAATTCCAAATCTGTAAATAATTGCTCCTGTTTGCCCTTCTGAATGACCTGCTGAAAATGTTGCTGTGAACACCTACAAATGCTTACAGAAAATGTGTTGTTTGAAAACTGGAGAAAAGGATTAAGTGGTGAAAAGCCCGAAATCAAGAGGAATGGTTAATTTCAAAGAATGGCTATTGGAAGATGTGGTCTCAGGATGTATTGAACAGAGTGCTTCTAAGCCTATGCAGGACACCGGCATGGTCTTAGCCCTTCATTCTATTGAATTCCTTTGCATTTCAAAAATCAGTGTTGCATTTTGAAAAGCATCTTCAGAGTGCAAAACAAACAAAAACCCTTAGAGTTTCCATTCTTTAAGTCTTCTTTTGTAGAGACTACATAAGACAGAACAAACAAAAATACTTTTTCATCTTTTGAGACACTTTACAAATGTACATTCTCCTGTAGTATTGCCTATAAAGCCTAAATTATTCCTTGGGTCCATTCTTACCATATGAGAACTTGGCATCTTGCATGAAAAAAAAAAAAAAAAGCTTTATAGTTACCAGACTTAAAATGAACAACTTTATTTCCCTGCTAAAAACATGGAAACCAGTACTCCAAATGTACATAGAGAGCATGTACTTTTTAAAATGTCTGTGGAAATGACTGACTAAAAGAACTAGCATAGGCACTGACATTTAGATCAACAACCTAAGCAATGGTGAATTAGGAGCAGGAGGGACGGTACAGGGATATAATAAGCCTTTTTGAAACTTAAAATAACTCTACAATGAAGGGGGGTGGAATATTTTCTTAGAAAACAGTTTTATTTAATAGTTTCTTTAAATTTTAGTGACAGATAGGACTGTTCACAAAGCAGATTAAAAAGTGATAAATGAGAAAAAGCAAATATAATAGCTAACAGGACAGACAGCAAAATTTATCATTGGTAATAAGTACAGTTCATGAATCAAGATGTTAGTCCTCTCTATCATGTAGAAAACAAATAGTGTGACTGATCTATTAATTCTGAAATGAAGCAAGAGCATTTCATGCATCTTCCCAAGATATCTCTAGTATACTTTTCTTCTAAGTAGCCAACGACAAATTGTACAAAGAACATTCGAAACAATGGGGATTTTATTTTTGCATGAATTAAAATAAGTGTGTGAAGGATAATGTGAGAACACTAAGAAAGGAAAAACGAAACAAAACATAGTCTTAATGTAGAAGGCAGAAAAGGGTAGATGGTACAGACAGATTTCATAGCAACATCATCTAAGAACACTTTACAAGTGCAGTTGGCTAGCAATTAAATTGACTCCTTACAAAGTTGTGTGTTTCTTGGCACATATGTTCTACGGAAGTTTTAGCAGAATCCAAATGATTTTTCTCCAAGGAAGTCATGTAACAGCATCTTGTATTTCATGTGCTGCATATTTATTGAGTGTCTATTATATACCAAGCATGCTGAATTATAACAACCATGTGTTGCTAGAAAAACGAATCTAGTTTGTATCATACCTGTCACTGCTGAATGCCACATCCTACTGGGGCTTGACCACTCCTCTCCCTAAACTGTTGCCAATGCTGGGCGTGCTGGACTGTCAGTGCAATACCAGGCACATCAAGTCCTGCTTCAAGCCTCTGTATGAGATATGTCAAGGAACTGGCCATTTTCTGGGCCACAACTCAAACTAAATAATCATATCAAGACCATACTGCGTGTCTAGACAGAGCTCTTGACACCACTGATGCTGTCTATTGTATTTTTTCCCATTCGTCCTCTGTCTTACTTGTTTTTTAAACCTAAGGTTATGGCGACCATATGTTTACATAGCCTAGTATTGATCTATCCTTATTGTCCCAATGTAATAATTAATAGAGTCTACTTTTACTCTCAAACCATCCCAGTTCGAATAAATTGTATTGCCACCTTCTTGTGGCCCACCACGTCAAGAAATAACTATAAGGAATCCTCACTTTGCATGGTATTATTAACAAAAACATGTGAGTCAAAATTGTTCCTTTCTGTGTACAGAGAAACTGTATAAAATGATGCAACTATTTTGGCATGCACAAGTGTCATTTAACACAATGGCATGCAAAATGAAGACCAATGTACTTGCTACACTTTTTAATTTTTTTTTTAGAGAGAGATTTTTACTACAGGACACATGTACTCTCCAGAGAGAAAGAAAGAGAGATAAAGCAAGAAATTATCCTCCATGGAAGATGGCCATGCAGCAATCCCTCCTCCTCCATTTTTTTGGGGGGGATTTTTGGCACACACAAACATGTTCCTGGTCCAGACTTGAACCACTGTCGGCCATGTGGGAGGCCATGCCTTAACTACTCTTCCACCTGCTGACCCTGCTACATGTTAGGACAGACACTTCTGAAGTAATTATTTCTGACTAGTTGGGGTTGTAGGTCTATCATTTCTTTCTTTCTTTTTAATTTTCTTCTTCTTCTTCTTATTATTATTATTTTAATTTCATTTTCTTCCATACATTCGATCACATTATTATTTGTCTTATAAAATGGATAGTTCAACAGGTGAAGATTTCTCCCTAATACTGTTGATAAAACTACGAAATATCTTCAACAGATAATACCACACCTCTTTGTGCCATTAATGCTTCTTATATGAGATACTGTCCATGAAACAATAAGAAAATATTTTTCCATTTAGGATGCTCAATAGTGGGCCTCACACCGCAACTATTATTTTGCAATTGACCTCATAGCCTGAGAAAACGAACTGGAGCCCCGGGCCCTTCCTTGGATTCAGTATAGTTAGCAATACCAGTTGATTTCCCAGTATTAAATAATCCCATGTCTACAAAACTTTGGCCCTCTCAGATACCTACAAACTTCTCTGGATATGCATCTAAGTCAATCCAAGTTTTATAATGCTATTAGCTATGTTTAATGCTGCATCTTATTAGTTAATAAATGGTTTCCTCTATGAAAAACTGACCTGAAAATGATTCGATGTGTGTAACATATTTAAGGGATATTCCAATACAGTATTCAGACTTTTCTTGTAAAAATCCTCAGTCTACAGAGATCTCAGTGATCACAATTGTTAAACTAACCCTAGGTAATGTACTATTATCATCTGAACAGTAGAGTTCCTGAGTATAACTTGTCCCATTCACTTATAAACATCTCTGTATACCTTTGGGAGCATCAGATTCCCTAGAATGAGAGAACCAAAGTTTCTGAGGTCTTAGCAAAACTCCAGATGCTCTAGATTTTGTCTCCCCAATCTTTTTTTCTTTTTTAAGAGTATTTTTGCTATAGGGCATGTGCGCTCACCAGAAAGACAGGGAGAAAGAGAGAGATAGAAAGCGAGAAATCACCCCCCAGGGGGGATGGCCACGCCGCAATCCCTTCTCCTCCATTCTCCTATTGGGATCCTGGGCACACACGCACACACACATGCACGCCCGACGTGAGTTTAAGCCACCGGGTCCGGGAGTAGAACTGTGGCCGACTACATGGGAGTTCAGCAACATAGCCATTATGTTAACTGTTGGTCCCTGTCTCCCCAATCTTTATGTTCTACTCCTAAACTGTTTCTAAAGGGACTCTTAGTCAAAACAGTAAGAGGAGTCCCTCCCCCCACTTTTTTTTTTTATGTTTTTAGAGATTTTTGCTATAGGGTGCACATGCTTGCCCGAGGAACAGAGAGAGACAGAGAGACAGAAAATGAGAAATCACCTCCCTGCGGTAATGGCTACATCACAGTCCCTTCTCCTCCATTCTCCTCTCAGGATCTTGGGCATGCACACACACACACATACCTGGAGTGAGTTTTAAACCACCAGGTCTGGTACTCAAACCATCTGCTGGTCTCCCCTGCCTTCTCCAAAGATGACCCAGTACCAAGTACTTTTACGAGAAGCTGGTATGGTAATAAGTGTTCTTAACAGATCATCAAGTCCACATTCACAATTCAAAGGTCCAAAGATTCAGGTTTGGAGCAAGTCTTGGGTATCTAAGAAGTCTTTCCCCTGTGATATGATATACCTATCTTGTTGAACCAAGTAGATCCAGGTTGACTTACTTCAGTCTCTTTTGTATAAAGCCCCTTTGCATAGAAGGTTTAATGAGAAATATATCAAACAACTAAATCTAAAATCCACTATTTTCTGCATGCTTCCACATCCTCCTGGATATATTAATTCCTTATGTCATTTTCACATTGGCGTTTCAAGATTTTTTTTTAATTTTATTTATCTTTATTTCTTTTACCACAGAGAGAGAAATAAAGAAGTAGCCTCAACCAGGTCTCACACCACAATCTGCCCCAATCTTTCCCAGACAGGATCATAGGCACGTGCATGTGTACCCAGCATGTAGAGGTCAACCCAGGAACTAAATCGCAAACTTGCATATGGCTTCCGGCATTGCAAAGCGCTACATTGCTAGTATATTAATTTAATAAAATGGGCAAATGTATGAAAAACCTTAATTATACAAACAGAAACTGACCCACATGGTCTCTGATTAAGTGTGTTGGTATTTCTGTGTGTAAGTGTGAATATATGCATATATATGCACCTACATATGAAAATTACATACCTTTTTTAAAAAAATTTTCTGTAGGGTGTTTGTGCCTGTTGGAAAGAGGTAGAAAAAGAGAGGGAGAAATTAAGAAATTACCCCCTGGGGGGATGGCCACACCATAATTACTTTATTCTCTTGGGATTTGGGGCATGCACACACACACATGCCCAGCATGTTTTTCAAGACACCTGGTCCAGAAATTGAACCACATGGCCTTATGGGATCCAGTTATCTTAAACCACCATGTCACCAGCTGGTCCATATATATCTAGTTTTAATGTTAGTAAATATTTTCAGAAAAATAAAATGCAAATACATACTTAAATTTCCAGAGAGAGTTGTTATCTCATTCATTGCTACCCTAGTTTATAAACTCCCCTAATGAAAAAATTTTAGTTTGGAACTTGTTAGTTTATATGTGTAATCAAATGTGTCAGAGTGCACTACCAAGTACATTTTTTTTTTTTAAGGAATAAAAAGGAAACCGTAAGAAACTAAAGCAGTAAGCTGATGATAATAGACCCCCGACTACCCAGTCAACCATCTGCCAATTTACATAAAACTTCCTGTTCAACAAACTTCCTTTAAGCAAAAGCTCTACTAAACAGAATATTTGAACTTTCCTTCTTTCTGTCCACTAACTACTCACTATGAGAATGTTTAAAAAATTATTTTGACAATATGAATTAAGTTTTTTAAATTGCTGTTACAGGTAAAACAAAACAAAAGACAAAAAGCAACCTAGATGAGTTCTTTTTGAAGAGAATTTATGAGACTTTATTTTTTTTTTGGAGAGTTTTTCTGCTATAGGGTGCGTGCAATCGCCAGACAGAGACATAGAGACAGAAAGCGAGAAATCACCCCCCCAGGGGGGATGGTCATGCCACAATCCCTTCTCCTCCATTCACCTCTCGGGATCTTAGGCACGCACGCACATGCGCCCGGCGTGAGTTTTAAGCCACCGGGTCCGGGATGCGAACTGCGGTCGACTACGTGGGAGTCCAGCGACATAGCCATTACGTTAACTGCTGGTTCCCGAGACTTTTATCTATGCAAATCTAATAATATGTAGAGCTGGATTACAAGATATATAAATTATCCAATTATCATTGTTCTGTTTTATGAACATGATCACACTCCAGCCACATCACTGCAGTAACAAAGGTTGAAAACCCAAGATGAAGCAATATTGAGATATCACTATCACCTATTAGAATGCCAAAATCTGCAACATTGACAACACTAAATGCTTATGAGAATATGAAAGAATGGAACTTTTACTCTTTGTTGGTGGTGATGAAAATATGTTACAGCCTCTTTCAAAGACAGTTTGGCAGGTTTTTTTTGTTTTTTGTGTTTTTTGTCTTGTTTTGTTTTTTTTTTTTTTACAAAACTAAACATACTCTTACCATATAATTCAACAATGATGCTTCTTGTTATTTATATTAAGAAGCTGAGGGGTCAGCAGATGGTGTAGAAGCTATGTCACTGGAGTCACACATAGCCAACCGTGGTTTGAGTCTCATACTGGTAGCTTGAAACTTACTCAGGGCACAGGTGAATGCATGGTCAAGATCCCCAGAGGGGAATGAGGAGAAGAGATTGCAGCGTGGCTATCCCCCCCTGGGGGGGAGTGATGATTTCTTACTTTCTTTCCCACTGTCTTTGTCTCTCTTTCTCTCTCACACTCTGTGCAGCAAGTGCAAGTACCCTAAAGCAAATCCTCTACCAAAAAAAAAGAAAGAAAATAAAGAAAAGAAGTTGAAAACATGTCTACACAAAAACCTACATACTTTTATATAAATTTCATTCATTTTTTTTTTTTTGGAGAGGTTTTCGCTATAGGGCGCGTGCGCTCACCAGACAGACAGAGAGAGACATAGAGACAGAAAGCGAGAAATCACCCCCCAGGGGGGATGGTCACGCCACAATCCCTTCTCCTCCATTCTCCTCTCGGGATCTTGGGCACGCACGCACACGCGCCCAGCGTGTTTTAAGCCACCGGGTCCGGGACGTGAACCACGGTCGACGATGTGGGAGTCCAGCGACATAGTCATTACGCTAACTGCCGGTTCCCTATAAATTTCATTCTTAATTGCTAAGACTTTCAAACAACCAAAGTGTCCTTTCTGGTAGGCCAATGAAGAAACTGTGGAAACTTCAGAAAATAGAACATTATTCAGCCCTAAAAGGAAATAAGCTATCAAACCATAAAGGTATTAATGACTTTCAAATACAAATTACCAAGACAAAGCAAAATCTGAAAAAGCTATATATTACATAATTTCAAAAGCAAATGTATGGAGACAACAAAATGACTTATGGTTTCCACATGCATGTGTGTGTGTGTGTGTGTGTGTGTGTTTGAAGGGGTACAGGATGAATAGGTGGACTATAGAGGTTTTCTAGGGCAGTAGAAAAACTCTATATACTACTGTAAAAATTAATACATACCAATATACATATGCCCAAACCCATAGAATGTATAAGAGTGAACTCTAAGATAAACAATAAACTTTAGGTCAATGGTGGTGCATCAGTTGTGAAAAATGTACATCTTTTTGATGGGAGATTTTGATAAAGCATAAGGCTACGCTTGTTTAAGGGGTGTGTGGGGAATTTCTGCATCTTATTCTCAATTTTGCTGTGAACACAAAAATGCTGTAATAAAACAAGTTATATATCTATGTAAAATACACACACACACATATAAACATACATATGTATATATAAGCCAACGAGAGACTTCTGTGTACATCTCTATTTTCATGTCTTGGTAAGATCTAGAAAGCCAGGTGAAATGAAAAATCACTCAGTAACCAACCAGCTTTGTTTTTAGCACCACATAAAACTGATTTGATTGATTCTTGCTCAATTGCTCAACCCATTTAGCTGATGTACATGTGCTTTTAGTGTACAGAAAAGTCTAAAAACACTAAAGTTTGGGGCACAAAAAGAGAAACATATGTTCATGCAATTTATACTTGCTTGGGTAATAGAGTAGAAATTGCTGGCTAAGCATGTGGGCCCAATGAATGTTCTTAGGTAAACCAGAAAAGCAATGTGAGTTGGCAAAAAAGGGCAAACATTTACCCAGAATGTTGAATACTAAGCATTTTGCTTCACCAAAATCTTTGGAAATAACAATGTTTTCTTAATCCTAAAAAGAATCAAAACTAGTGCACTCACCAGAAAGACAGAGACAGAGAGACAGAAAGTGAGAAATCACCCCCCAGGGGGGATGGCCACACAGCAATCCCTCTCCTCCTTTCTCCTCTAGGGATCTTGGGCATGCATGCACATGCACCTGGCGTGAGTTTAAGCCACCAGGTCCGGGCTTCAAACTGCTGTCGACTACATGGGAGTCCAGCGACATAGCCATTACACTAAATGCTGGTTCCAAAATTCACATTCTTTTCCTTCATTTCTGATTTTTTTAAGCAGTGGTTATATTATCTGACATGTATGCTACTTGGCCAAAACAGAAGTTTTAATATTGTTAATGTACGTACCTCTACCAAATTCCCACATCCTTTTAGTTATTTTCTTAACAAATTATGTATCGCTACAAATTTATTTACATGAGAGTGCTCCTCATTAAGAATTTCAATTATCTGTAAGTCGTATACCCTTACACGTATGTATCCATAAATATGTACCTCTATTATGGTATTTTCACATATATGAGTATGAATTTAAATATCAACATAAATGCTGTAATTATGTCCAAGCCAGTTTGTTGTTCCAGGGACTTCCGGACACTAGGGATCAATCTTGAGGACAAAAATCTCTCCAGGGAACAGGGTAGAAGTGAGGCTACAGGCCACAGACCAGCAACTGTTCATGGCCTGGGCTATTAGGAACTTCTGTTGTTAACAATCTAATGTGGTTTGAGCTCTTTCTCATTGCTTCATGGACTGGACCAGAGACAAATTCTTCCATGTCTATTGCTTTTACTTTCCAAATAGCTCACCTACAGTATTCTGTTGGAAGTCTTTTCTCTATATGATAATAGAACATTTCTCAATCTTCCCTAACTGACTTGATATCAAAATACAAGCACTATCTTTGCGACTGTTGTTGTCATCTATCTTCCACACATGACCACTCGACAGGGCTTGCTGAGGCAACTTTGCTAGGCCCCTGATGACTGGCTTGTTTGGGATTTTGCATTTCGTAAACTTGGTTTATCTATATGAAATCGAGCCTAGAATATAGCAGATTCTAGTAAAACTCTTCAGAGAGTTAGCTACAAATTTTTTCTTCAATGAACCACATAGCTCTCAAAACTTTTGGGCTTGGGTCAGGCAGGTAACATGGTGGTTAATGGTGCCGGACTCCTACAAGGTCGACCACGGTTCAAGTCCCAGACCTGGCAGCTTGCTTTCTCTCTCTCTCTCTCTCTCTCTTTTTCTTCCTCTCTCTCCCTCTCTCTCTTTCTCGGTCTATCCCTCTCTGGTCAAATTAAAATAAATAAATAAAATAAAATAAAATAATTCTTTAAAAAAACTTTTGGACTTGAATTTTTATACATTCTCAAGTTATTATTGAAATAAAAAGTCCACCAAATAAATGTGAATTCTTCTTCAAAGTATTTGATGAATAATTATTGAGGATCTATATGGTATATAGTAAAAAAGGAGAATAATATTTGAGCACTGTTTTATGTCAATACCAACATACTTGATGTAATACTGTGAATTAGTCGTCTCATCTAGTCTTATTTTTTTGACATTTAATCATTGTACATCTTTGCAGTGTACAACACAGTGTCTCATCTATTTTTTTAAGAGAGGTTTTTGCTATAGGGCATGTGTGCTCGCCAGACAGACAGAGACAGAGAGATAGAAAGTGAGAAATCACCCCCCAGGGGGGATGGCCACGCAGCAATCCCTTCTCCTCCATTCTCCTCTCGGGATCTTGGGCACGCACGCACATGCGCCCGGCATGAGTTTTAAGCCACCGTATCCGGGACTTGAACCATGGTCAACTACGTGGGAGTTCAGCGACACAGCCATTACGCTAACTGCTGGTCCCTGTCTCATCTATTTTTAAAGATGAGCAAATTGATATGTACCCAAAAGAACTCTGCGAATGTATGGAGTTAAATGACAGTCCATGAATTAAATTATATCACATTTTAAAAAATATACGTATGTCAAAAAGCACCCCTAGCCTAAGTTCAAGAAATTGATATGATATGATGAACACTTTTAGGAGGAAAGATCAACACAGTCTGAAACTAATAAAAAGGAGATGCAAATTGAATCGGACCTGGGAGTAAAGATAACTAGAAAGGTGACCATAATTAAGGGTAACACAAGTTGAAAGGAGGAATAAAAATTACAATAAAGGAATCATTAAGAGACGTTACAAGAGGAAGGTTGGGGCCAGAGAGACTCTTGCACCTTGCTGCTCAAGAAATGTCTTCACTTTCAGAATATGCCTGGACATGAGTCGTCTGAGTGCCTGGCTGTTTGAGGAACTTGCCAGGTCTACTAAATTTCAAGTCCCTGAAAGTGGTGAAACTGTTCAGCGAACAGCCTTTGGTCCAGAGGAAAGAGATTTATTATTGGAATCCAAATCACAACACCTATTTTTCACTCATGGGGACACCATTTTCTTAGCCTCTCTAGAGACAAGCATCAAGATTTTAAGGACAAGCAAATACAACTAAAGAAACTTTGTGGAAAGGGAAACCATGGATGGGAGAAGGCAAAAGAACAACAAAAAAGAATTAGTGTCAGCCCACCAAGAGAGCACATTTCTTCCTCAGTGATTGAGAAGAAAGTGCATTTATAGTTCACATGTTGGAGGAATGTCCTTCCTAAATGAAGAGTGTTTGGGGAACCAGCAGTTAGCGTAATGGCTATGTCGCTGGACTCCCATGTAGTCGACCACGGTTCACATCCTGGACCTGGTGACTTAAAACTCACGCCAGGCGCGTGTGCGTGCGTGCCCAAGATCCCGAGAGGAGAACGGAGGAGAAGGGATTGCAGCATGGCCATCCCCCCTAGGGAGTGATTTCTCACTTTCTGTCTCTCTCTCTCTGTCTGTCTGGCGAGCGAGCACACGTGCCCTGTAGCAAAAACCTCTCCAAAAAAAAAAAAAGGGAGTGTTGGGAAAAACATAGTCTTCTACATGTTGAAATGTAATCTAGTTAAATTGTAACAGGCTTCTTGAACACATTCTAATTCTGTAAAATTATTTGGGCCTTAGATCTGTAATCTAAGGTTTACCTAATTCTCTATGAAATGAATACATTAATTACTGTTTTAAAAAATAGACTTTACAGAAACAACAATAGATTTTTTTTTTTTTTTTAAAGAGAGTGAATAACCTACATTGGTCAAAAAATGTGAAAAAGAACAGTGGCTGATTTAATTTTAAAGGTCATTTTGAGGTTGCTTATGGAAAGCTTTTAAGATCTCATAATAATTTGAACATTTCCTTATAGAAAAAAAAGCATTAAACGTTTGTAAGTAAGAGAATGACGTGATGACAACAGAATTGAAATTAGTCTCTAGAAGGAGTACAAAATTGAATGGAAGAGAAAGAAAATTAGAAGCAGAACAATTAGGAAGCTGGGTGATACTATCTCTAAATTGCTAGTCTAGATATAATGACAGTGGCAGATAGTGACAATTTTGGAATGCATGAAATCCTTGAATAGAAGTCTTTACTTTGATAATAAAAAATATGAAGCTAACATAAACATTTTTTATTACTTTGTTTCATTTTCTATTTGACAACCATATATATAAATTGCATATTTCATAACACAGGATGCTATAATCTAATACACCAACCATGAGGTAATTACATACTAAAACCTATTTCTTTTTTTTATAAGAGAGATTGTTGCAGGAACCAGCAGTTAGCGTAATGGCTATGCCACTGGACTCCCACGTAGTCGACCGCGGTTTGCGTCCCGGACTCCGTGACTTAAAACTCACGCTGGACGTGTATGTGTGCGTGCCCAAGATCCCGAGAGGAGAATGGAGGAGAAGGGATTGCGGCGTGACCATCCCCCCGGGGAGGTGATTTCTCGCTTTCTGTCTCTATGTCTCTCTCTGTCTGTCTGGCGAGCGCACGCGCCCTATAGCGAAAACTTCTCCAAAAAAAAAAAAAAAAAAAAAAAAAGAGAGAGAGAGAGAGATTGTTGCGATAGGGCAAGGACACAGAAAGAGACAAAGGGACAGAAAGTGAGGAATTATCCCCTGGGGGGATGGCCATGCCGCAATCCCTTCTCCTCCATCCTTCTCTTGGGATTTTGGCCACTTATGTACTTGCACCCAGCATGAGTTTCAAGCCATCAGTTCTGGGACTCAAACTGCAGTCATCTATGTGGGAGTTCCACAACATATCTATTTTGCCACCTGCTGGTCCCCTAAAATCTATTCTTAAGACTTTAGTACATTTTAATTTTTTTTTTTTTACAAACTTTTAACTGTACTTAAAAAGATCATTTTTTCCCCTCCAAATTTTTGGAGGAAGGAAACTAGAATTAAAGTTCATGTATCAATTTTTAGAAATTTAACCAAAAAAGTACATATTACCAGACTTTAAAAATAAAAACTTAATGCACATATTATTCTTATTTTTCCACTGTCACGGATATTCAATTTTCTAAACTATGATCCTATTTTAAGACTACTAAAATGTCAACTAAACAATGTTACATCTAGATTTGGGGGTGAAATAATACATGGGTTCTTTGACTCATAATGTCAAGTTGCGGGTTAGTATTTATTTTGCCACCAGAAGAGAAATGTTCATTTTTCGAATGGCATGATAATTCTCATTATCAAGAAACTCCTTCTCCACATATAACTGACTCCATAAAGAGATATTGTTTCTGAATCTATTGTGTAAAATTCATAATCTTTATTCTTACATATGTTTCATACTCTTATTCATGAGCTTCTTATCATTGTTGTACTCACATTTTAAATAAGATGTTCAATTTAAACTTCTCTAATCTATGTAAAGTTAAGGCTACGTGATCAGAAACAGGCAAATGTCTGCTTCCTTGAAATTTCCTTAAGAGTAATAAGATGTGTGTCAGTTTTGAAACTTGGCCAAACTTCTGGGCAATGTTAAGTCTCAATTTATGTAGAGCTACTTCATTAGATAAGTGTACTTCTTAGAAGCCAGACCTCCCAAACTAACATTTGTAATAAATAAAATGAGGCTGTTAATAGAAATTCCTTCATTCTTGTTGGTGGTAGAATTTCCTATTTATATTTGCTTTTATTTTTGTTGTTGTTGTTTTAGGGGAATTTCTTTTTTTATTACCAGCAGGGCCAGAAGCTATTTCTTTTCTTTTCTTTCTTTCTTTTTTTTTTTTTTTGGAGAGGTTTTTGCTATAGGACTCATGCGCTCACCAGACAGAGAGAGACAGAAAGCGAGAAATCACCCCCCAGGGGGGATGGCCACGCCGCAATCCCTTCTCCTCCGTTCTCCTCTCAGGATCTTGGGCACACACGCACACGTGCCCAGCATAAGTTTTAAGCCACCGGGTCCAGGACGCAAACCACAGTCGACTACATGGGAGTCCAGCGACATAGCCATTACGCTAACTGCTGGTCCCCAGAAGCTATTTCTAATACAGAAACAGAAAAGGAATTAAGAAGTTGAGAAATGAAGAGCAATATTTATTAGTCTTCTTCATCCAAAATATCTGTATGCTAAGTATAGAAGCCTAAGAGTTATAAAATAAATGAATCTTGAAACGTTTTTTTACCCATTTTAATGCTGACTAAGAATGTCAGAAAAAAAAAGAAGTACGATAATTATGAAAGTCTAATAACCAAGTTTTGTTTCTAATTTTTTTGTTTTTTTTGGAGAGGGTTTTGTTATAGGGCACATGTGCTCGCCAGAAAGACAGAGAGAGACAGAGAGACAGAAAGCAAGAAATCACCCTCCAGAGGGGATGGCCATGCTGCAATCCCTTCTCCTCCATTCTCCTCTTGGGATCTTGGGCACACACACACACACGCCCGGCATGAGTTTAAACCACTGGGTCTGGGCCTTGAATCACAGTCTACTACACGGGAGTTCAGGGACATAGCCATTATGCTAACTGCTGGTCCCTCTAAATATTTTTGATGTTAAGATTGCTTGAAGAAAAAAAATAAATATCATAATGGAGGTGGGAAGATTAGAAGTGATGAAATAATCCACCAATAACAATGCTGGGAGTTACATTTTGACTGGGGAGTGTGAGACATTAAGCCTATGTATAATGCCAAGAGAAAATCACCTTTGGAGGCAAGGTGGGAGAGGTGTATAATTTTTTTGTGAGTGGTTTTTAGTCTACCTTTCCACCAGTGATTTCCAGAAAGCAGTTTCCACATGATATCATTTTTTCTAATCTTACCTACACTTTTTACAATTTAGATACTTATTTTTATAATACTCTGTTCTAAAAAATAATCATGTCTGGCCAGCCCATTATAGTAGATAAAATGAAATTTACTACACCAACATCATATTATACTACACTCTAATATGTCTTGTTAGATACGGGGGAGGTAAGCTATTAAATTCCCTGGTAAGGAAACTCTCATACATTATCCTTTCTTCTCTACAAACTTTAATTCCTCCAATGATAACATGAATTTAAAGTCCACCTGCCCTTACTTTGTTTTTAAAAACTGATTCGTCTTGAGTTCTTGCCTCTCAGCAGAGATGTCTCAGACCAAATAAAGGGTTATACTGAAGGTCAAATTCCATGAAAAATCTAGAACCGTAACTACCAGATCTCAAGATACCAAAATATCACGATGATAAAATCCTGATACCCAGATAACAAAATTATATTCAATATTGGAAACACTGTCTCTAAATATTGCTTTGAAAAAACACTACACATTTGCCTTTTTTTTCCTCATTGAAATTTACCATTTTGAATATTTCTGACAGTGACCTCTAGATACATGGTATCTGTCATTTGTATCTTGGCTGGCCCCCAAAACCCATTATGAGGGGAGTAAGCTGGCTTATCATAGAGTAAGCCTATCATTTACGAGCACACACATCTTCATGAAGCTTTGTGTTTACACCTTAAAGTGAGTTATTTCTCAATCCAGACACTGTAGAAGGTCCCTATGGAATTATGAAAGTCTATTCTCCATGATATGATGGATAAGGCCAAGTTCGAGTGAGCAAATATCTCAGTGTGAGCAAATCAAGAACAGAAAAGAAGTTTATATTGCAGAACATTAACAGGCCTCCTTGAAACATCTTGTTCTTGATTAAATATTACCAATAAAACTGTTAAAGCGAGAGGTCACTCAGAAGTTCAGTAATTTCACTATATGATTTTAGAATACTGTATCTAGAAATTTAAATCACAACAGTTTTATATTAGGATGCTAAGTGTTAGGGAAAAAATCACTGTGGCCTGCAACATGTTATCATCTCCTTTCTTGTAATAAACAAATGAATTAGCCTAAGCCAGATCTCATAACCATCCTAATTTTTAATATAAGCCACAATTAAAGCTTAGAAAGAAAAGCAAACAGTGAAGTCTCTAATTAGGATAATCCATTAACATTTATTCTATGAAATATAAATTTACAAAGATATATAATACTGTCTCTGAACTAGTTGCTTCATATTTTTTATATTATCACACCAGAAAATATTACAATTTTTCAGTACAAGAACTGTCTTTATTTACTGAATAATCAGGTAGATTTCTATTTTTTCTGTCCCAAAATGAACAGTGCAGAGTATACAGATGAAACTCTATAAGTTGTTATGAACTAAGCTTCTCTATATAACATTTTAGTAGGCTTAGACAAAATAAAACTTTCAAGATTGGTATTTGTAATGAAGGTATAGTGTCTCACTTATGAACATGTATAAATAAATCCAAGAAAATGTATCCTTTTACTATTCTCTGCTATGGGTATTAATTTCTACTCACCAAAACACAGTTGGCTGCTTCAAATGTATGTGTGAATAATTCAGAGTTAGAGAGGACTGTTTTCATTTTGAAGCACACAAATCACATAGACACAAAGTGGCTTCTCATAAAGCTAAATCTCACCATGTGATACAGGAAAAAAAAAAAAGAAAAAAATATATATATATCAACCAATGACTTGACTTCACTTTTCAGCCTCAAACAGCAAAACGTTTACCAATTACAAATTGGAACAATTAGAACGACAAAACAAAGAGCAATAGGATTGTATTATAACCTAAAAAATAAAATAGATATTCATGAATTATACCAATAAGCAAACAAACTATAAAGGAGGGACAGCCCTTTCATGCAGAATTCTTTTTTTTTTTTTTTTTTGGAGAGGTTTTTGCTATAGGGCGTGTACGCTCGCCAGACAGACAGAGAGACAGAGAGATAGAAAGCGAGAAATCACCCCCCAGGGGGGATGGCCACGCCGCAATCCCTTCTCCTCCATTCTCCTCTCGGGACCTTGGGCACGCACGCACACACGCCTGGCGTGAGTTTTAAGCCATCGAGTCCGGGACGCGAACCGCGGTCGACTACGTGGGAGTCCAGCGACGTAGCCATTACACTAACTGCTGGTCCCTTCATGCAGAATTCTAAACAAATAAAGGAAAGAAAAGGTAACTACTGGAGCATGGGAGTTATAATTCCTGCAAGTAAAATTCTCTGTTGAATGATAAAGAAAAACACAAAGACTGCATAATGTAGAAGTACCTCGCTCAATATATTTACCAACTGCTATGATATTAGGTCATCAAGAAAGTCATGACATATTTTTCTATGTTCTTCCATGCAAAAATGCATCATGATTTCCCTGACGACCCAGTAGTTTTAGCATATATTCACGAATTCTCTGATACTCCTCTCTCAGAGGTGAAACAATCCTTTTCCACTTGAGTGTGGGCTGGATTTAGCGGTTTGATTCCAAAGAATAGAGTCCTGAAATGGAGAAATAGTAACTTTACCATAACAAAACTTGACAGGTACCACCTTAACCAAATGTGACCTGGGCTAATATCACTTGTAATAAAACACTGATATTACGAACATTTTCATATGCTACATGTTATGATGGATATAACATTAAGTTATGAGAAGAACGTATCACCTCTTCATATTCTTCCCCCCAAATCCATAACTTCAGACTGATAAGAAACATCAGAAAAATCCAAATTGAGGAATGCCATACAAATATATATGACAAATATTCTTCAAGAGTGCCGGGAACCAGCAGTTAGCGTAATGGCTATGTCGCTGGACTCCCACGTAGTAGATCACAGTTCGCGTCCCAGACCCAGTGGCTTAAAAGTCATGCTGGGTGCGTGTGCGTGTGCGCCCAAGATCCCGAGAGGAGAATGGAGGAAAAGGGATTGCGGCGTGACCATCCCCCCGGGGGGTGATTTCTCGCTTTCTGTCTCTATGTCTCTCTCTGTCTGTCTGGCGAGCGCACGCGCCCTAGAGCAAAAACCTCTCCAAAAAAAAAAAAAAAAAAAGGGTGCCAAGGTCATGAAAGATAAGAAAAGACCAGAGTGCTGTCTTAGACAGAGGAGCAAGAAGACAGGACTACTAACACAATATCCAGGCTCTGATACTGGACAGGCAAAGAGACATTAGGGAAAAACCAGAAAAATATAAATCAAACCTATAATTTAGTAAATAATACTGTACATGTTAATATCTTAAGGTTGACCCTTTTACTAATACGTGCAAATTTAAAGGAATAGAAGAGCTCTATACCATCTTTGTATTCTTCTTAAGACTAAACTTTCAAAATAAAAAATATCTTGCCTTCAGGCAGGTAATAGCTCATTTATTCTGTCATTTATTTTCAGAATGTAAGTTCCATGAGACCAAAGAACAAATCTGTTTTGTTAACCACCTTAGGGCTAATATTCAGGTATAATGCATTAGGTCATCAGGAAGGTCGTGACATACTTTTCTATGTTTCTCTATGCAAAAATGCATCAGGACTTCCCCAAGAACCCAACTGATGAGAGGTGTTATTTTTGTTGTATTTTTTTAAGGTTTTTGTCATAGGGTGCTTGTGTTCACTAAAGATGAGAGACACAGAGAGAGACAGTGAAAGGGAAAGTAAGAAATCACACCCCAGAGGGGATGGCCATGCCACAATCCTTTCTCTTCCATTCTCCTCCTGGGATTTTGGACATGCATGCACACGTGCCTGATGTGATTTTCAAGGTGCCAGGTCTGGGACTGGAACTAGCCACGTGGGAATCCAGTATCTTAGCCATCACTCCACCTGTTGGTTCCCATGAGAAGAGTTTTAAAAAATTTTAACTAAACAACAACAACAAAACCACCTTTTGGGGCCAGCAGGTGGTGTGGTAGTTAAGATGCCAGGCTCCCACATGGTTGATTGCAGTTCAAGTCCTGGACCTGGCAGCTTGAACATCACACGGGGTGGTACGTGTGCACACATGCGCAAAGCCCCAGAAGAAGAATGGAGGAGAAGAGATTGTGGCATGGCCATCCCCCTGGGCTATTATTTCTCACATTCCTTTTCACTGTCTCTTTCTGTCTCTCTCCAGTGAGCACACTCTCCATATGGAATTAAATTTGAAAATATAAAAACAAAAACAAAATCCATTTAATGAATTTGGCTTATATAATAAAAGTAAAAATAATAATAATAATAATGACCATAATAAGAGCAATAAATTGTGGGAATAATGAGTGTTCTCACACTCTGTTTTTCTAAAGCTATGAAATTCACATAGCCATTTCTCATCTTCCTAGTTCTGAGGCGCTGAGATGAACTTACTGACAAGAAATCACAGTGCGCCTTGTTCCGGGATTCTTCAGTCACAAAGTTAGATATAGCCTTCGGAAGATTTAATGAATAGCTACAGTGGCTTGGGGCAATAGACAACCAGTCAGTATGGAAAGTGATCTGGGTCTCATTCCTGATCACCTGGAACTTGTTAAATGATGTACTCTGTGACTGATGGAGGTTTTTAAGCTAACACTCTGCACGAAGCTGACAGGGCACAGGTTACACTCTGCTTTATCTTCAAACAGGTTTGGAGAGGAAAGGAAAAGAGGGTGGAGCTTACAGACACCTCTGGTGAGAATTCTTTAAATGTGAGAGAATTTCATTCTGCTGTCAGAACGCTTCATTCCTGACACTTTTCTTTATCTAAACAGAATCATCTTTGGAGTATAAAAAATGACAGGATATGACTTTTCAGTCACAGGAAGGATAACTATTAGTGAAGGTATTCACCCCTGTAATTTGACACAATAGGAAAAATATATACATATATATTATTACCCTCATCCAGAATGTGCTACTTTGGAGCCAGGACACAAATAATATGTCTGCTTCATAACTGAATTGCCCAAAATAGATAATATTTTTCTCTTCTGCTTTATACCTCTTCATAGTATATATAATTCTTGCTGAAAACCAAAAAGAACACACCATATGGATTTTTTTCTTTGCTAATCTCATAAAATTACAAATAAAACTTTCACAGAATCATAACATCTGCTTCAGCATTACCCTGGAGAGAATTCATCTTTGCAGAATCACATGAGGACATATAGTTTAATGTCCAACTGGCCTTCCACATTTGGCATTCACATTGTCTTTGAGAGAGTTGGAGAACATCAGCAATAAATACCAGATGAGGAAAACAAAGTCTCTGGACATAAAAAGGCTTTTGCTTTATGTTACTGATAGTATTATAAAAATAGAAGTTCAGTGTTCTTAATTCATTTATAAGAATGTATGGTAAGTTGATAAATATATATGCACACACACACACACACACACACACACACACACTTTTCTTGAGAAACAAATGGTGTGACTAAATGTGCACTGAAATGTCCAAAGACTTTGACTTTTGACTTCCAACTGGAGCTACTTAAAGGGTGTCAAGCTATAAATTTACTTAGAGGTTGAAAATGAGTCTAGTGCATGCTATGCTTTCTTTCTATCTCCATTTCTACTTCCACAAAAACAGATCATACCTGAATATTTCTCAAATGTAACCATATCTTTCCATTACTCTTGCAGCCACCCTATTCCAGGCCTGATTTTTCTCTTTTTCTCCAGTCTTGTTTACATCCACCCAATAGTGTGCTAGTAAACCAACTCTTCAACAACAACAAAACTCAAAACAACAAAACATTTATTTGTGGTGTCTGTCAATTTCTCATATAAAAATACTCCCATTAAGGCCAATTTCAAACTACCAATAATTGAACAGCCAGTTTATGAAATTCCTGTATATTTAATAGCTGGCTCTCTCATGCCAGCTCATCACACTATCGTCTCAATGCATTGCCCAATTTTGCTTATTAACTGTAATCTCCTGGCTTAAAAATGTTCCTTAGCACTAAGCACCAAATCCCCAAATGAATTTACAAAGCTCTATATAGTTTGACCTACATGCATCTCTCAAATCTCATTTGATGCCCTTCTCTAAATTATACACCAGCCATATTGACTTTTTTTTTTCTAATTCCTTTCATTTTAACTTATTACAGTATCTCTGGCCATTGGGCCATCAAACACAACGTTCTCTGGTCTCTTCATCTTGATAACTTCTATTTATCGAGGTCTCAGCTTAAGTATCGTGTCCAGAGTGACTCTGTACATCCTAAACTGGGTAAGTACATCTAATGTACACTCCCACCATTTTCTTTCTATAAGAAAACTCCTGAGAGTTCATCAGGATTACTTGTTAAATTACCTTTCTCCAGCCAGAACTTTAGGCTCTCTGAAGGCGGGAGCCAAGTCTCTGAGATCATCACTTTATTTTCAAGTACTAGCAAAAACTTCTGATATCTCATAGGCTTTTACAGTCTGACTAAACAATAAGTAAATAAGAATCTGTATCTTACATACCCACTCCTTAATTATAAGTGCATACTTCTAAATTAAAAGCATTCATAGTTGTATTCAGAGTTATAACATTTGCGTCTTAGAATCAAGTAATCTCCAAAAGAGAAAGTTGTCCAAATTCCTAAAAAATACAACATTTATAAATAATATATTCTGAAAGCTGGGGTCTTATGAAATCAAAAGTCATATAGCTTGTGATGATGACTGAGAAACACCACCCTAAACAGGTTGAATATAAAGCAGGCACACATTCTATCCTAGTCCAGAATATACACTTTTTAGTCTTGGTTCCGAGCCTGGAACCCAAAGATGAATTTTTATAAACTTGTCAGAATTGATGTATAGGAGTTCATACATTATGAAAGAAGTCAGACTAGATGATTTTCAAATGTGCTTCGAAAGTTCAAGAGTTCTAAGATTCTATGACATAAATAAGGGTGGTGGATGGGGATAGAATTATATAATCCTCTTCTGAAACCACTTCGTCTTTTGTGCTAACGCTGTCAGTGACCTTGGAAGTTAGAGAAACGATACCTGTAAATAGGAACACACTTGCACGGAGCAGTACTACTGAGAAGTGGTGAAATCAATTCTGCCACAGAAGACATCTCCCTCTTATCCAATGCTGGTATTGTAAAGTTATCTTCAGAGGTTTAAGGGATGAAAGGTGTATGTAAATAAAAAACCAACAAATGTTTAAATTACTCTATGGGTATTCTTAAACCTTACGGATTCCTGGATGTAATTTTCTATGTAAAATAACCAAAATATTAGAGTCGCTTGCAAAAAATGCCTTATAAATATTTAAATGTATTTTAAAACAACTAAAATTATAACCCAAGAAATTAGAAACAGTCCCTGATTCTTCCAGTACACAAATACTGAATATTTTTTATTAGGAGCTTAAAATTAGCTTTTCAGGTGGTGTTGGCAGTAAGCATCTGAATGTGACACAGGATGTTCACAATATAATAGTAGAGACAGACGTAGTATAAATATTTGTAATTCTGAGTGATGAGTACTGGCACAAAGATATGTATGAACTATGTACTATTTTAGAGCAGGGAGTGGATGCCATGTGTGTCCTTTTAATTAGTTCTTTAAAAGGCCACAGAATGTTGTCATGTAGATTGTAAGTTATATTACAAATTTCCTTCAAGAATTGCAACATACCAGAAGTACCACATTCAATGTGGATATTCATTTTTAGCTGTTTCCCATGTCCAAGAATATTTAAATGTGAAACAACATGTTTTTTTAGAAGTATAATGATAATGAGGTGAGAAAACTAACTGAAATGTGACAAATTTCTCTTAGGTAGGTATTTTTATTAATGGAAGTATACTTGATAGGCAATTTGATCCTGGTTAGGCCAAGTTTGGGTTGGAGTGTAGGGATAAGGATAGTGCTGTACAATTTCAGGAGAAATTTAACATAGTATGAGAATTCAGGATTTTTCTCTTGAATTTTAAATGAAAGGATGGGAGCATGATGAATTGTGAGATATTGACAGGGCTGGGTTCATGTGTGTGCAACCAGTACATCACCCCACACTTCATTTAATGTTCTGCGGTTGTGGTCTTGAAATCTTTAATAACCTTTGAAGGTCTGTTTTGTAGTTGAAGTCCAGTGACACCTACAGCATGTATGTGAGCAGAAGACATACGTACAGTACACAGGGCGTCCATTATTGCTGCCTTATTTGTATAAGGTGATACCAAAGTCCCAAGAGCCTAGATATCCCATGGACCTACCATGCATGGAAGTTCGGCAAGACTCTAAGAAGTGTGAACAACGTTAGCATATTATGTCCACCTTGAGTAACAGAAGACACTGGCGGCCCCTAAAAACACACAGACCCTTCAGACCAAAACTTGCTTCAAATGCATAAATTAGGCAGTAACATTCCAAAAAACGCATATGATCAATAAATTTTATTATATCTTCCCTTACTTTCATTGCTTCTTTGTATTAGCCAGTATTTAGGCTATTAATGTTGACATCAAAGGAAAGGGGAAGACAAAGTAATACATAGATGATTTTTCCCCTTTCAGTTCGTTCTTATTCATCAATAAACCTAAAATGGAGTGTTGATAGAATGTGCACACATATAAAAATAAAATCGAAATGTGCAACGTTTCCGTGGCTCTAGTAATATCAATATCAGTACATGTATGATTTATAAACAGTCATTTCAGTGATTCTGCATATAAATTAAATGTCATTATATTTATATTTAAGATTGGCATTGCACAATGTACTGATGTACAGTAAAACTCATTCAAATAATTAAATATTTTAATTTTCTTTACTTAGAATAACAATAAAAAGAAATAACAAAAACAACTTGACAAGCAACTGCAGAAAAGAGGAAACCTTTATATTTTAGTATCTTTAACAATCTTGCATTTTTGAACAAGGAGGCACTTTTTTTTTTAATTTTCCCTGGGTCCCCAAATTATGTATCTGACCCTGGAGAATACACACACACACACACACACACACACACACACACAGAGTGAGGCAAAGGAAAGGAGGCAGAAAGACAAAGAGAGAGGTCTAGAAATCTGGATGCATATCCAAAGGCAAAGAAATCAAAGGATGGAGGATTACTTACCAGATTCTCAGATGACTATTTAGCTTGGAATAGCTTTCTTTTTTTTTGAGCTATGGTTAGTAAAGTTCTTACATACGAAAAATAATCTTTAGCTGTTATATATTCGAAACTGATAAAAAAATGTAAGCTCATTATACACTTGGTGGTCATCACTAGGAATTTTTTGAAATATTCAACCAATATCCATTGAAGCTACCCTCAAAACATATCTAGAATATGAACATTTTTCCTACCTCTACCAAAATCAGGTCACCATCATCTCTCACCAGATTCTCTCAGTGGCATCTTAACTAGTTTCCCTGATCTGGTCCCTTCTCCACTACACATTGTTAATATAGCAGCCAGAGGAATATTTTCAAAATTAATTCAGATCATGTCCCATTTTCTCAATATTCTTAAGTGCCTTCTGTTTCTTAGAAGAGCTCTACAGATCTATAAGATCTAGCCCCTGCTATTTTTCTCTCCCCAATTCCTGTGACATTTGCTCCACTGATCTCACCAAACATGTTCCTTCCGCACTGTTTTTTTAGTACACCATCATACACTGCCTGGCGACTTTCACACTTACCCTCCCACCTCCTCAAATATTCTTCCCCAAGACATCTCAGTGCCTTGCTCCCTCAGCTCTTGTTTGTGAAGCCTTTTCCATCTATCTTTCTTAAAAGTACAACTCTACTTTCACCCAAAGCATTTCTTCTTCCATGCAGTGTGTTTCCACCATAGCACTTAGCACCATCCAGCACACTACACATTTACTTATTTTTATTTTAAATTGCCTCCACCATAGAATGTAATTCCCATGAGGGCAGGAGCTTCTTTCTGTTTTGTATAATGTTGTATCACCAGGATTTTGAAAAGCAACAAATATTTCATGGGAATTTAGCAAGTATCTGATGAATAGATAAATAAATGAATACCAGATGATTTACTGGAATGCTTGAAGGTGATAGTGAGACACTAAAAAAATTAAATCTCTGGATTTTGTGCCTCGGGTTCAATAACTGTTCTGTCCAGTATTTCATTATAATCTATTTTTTATTAATTTTAAAAATTTTTACTACTTAAATATCTACACGTTAATTGTGCTAAATTGTCACTAGAAGGTGGTGAGGTGTGGAGTGCCACACTGCAGATACTTCAGAGATTCTAGAGGAGCTGTCAGGGGCTTAATCCAGCAGCTTACTCAAGCACTTGCCCTGATTAACACCTTTGAATATTTTCAGTATGTCTATAGGTTTGTTTTTAGTGCCAGTGTTGACTTTTCTTGGGATTCTTGAGCCAAGTGGCCTCTTCTGTTCCAGAGGTGTGTTTGAGCATAAGAATAACCCACCCAGCTCCAATATTAATGTGCTTCCCTTAATACAGCCCTTCTGATCCCACTTCGTCAGTATAGACGTTAATACTAGAAACCTAAAAATTGAAAAATTGTAAATACTTGTGTATAGATATAGATATATGTGTGTGTGTGTGTGTATAGATAGATAGATAGATAGATAGATAGATAGATAGATAGATGTCCTTTCCAACATCCAGTTGTGCAGTTGTGTTTAGAAAATTATAAATGTGTAAAAAGGCTGATTGAATTTTATTTTTATATTGTTAGTCAGAGCAACTTCTTCTAGAAGCCAAAATGTATACTTTCAGAATTCTCTTTATTGAAAATAGCAAAAACTCATCCCAAAAAGATAAAAAATAAAGTTAAGAAATCTAGGAATAAAGATAGGTACTGAAATATTTGTATCCAGGGATTCAACAGATCCTATCTGATTCTCTCTCTTTTCTCATTCAAACACTGGTCTTCTATGTGGTAAGCAAGATAGCTGATGACACGCTTGACATATGCCCTGCCAACTTATCAAACCCAAAGGAAAGTTTCACTAACATTTATGACGAAAACCTAGGGAAGACTTATCCCAGTGGGATTACATGCCTCATTGCCCATTCCTTATCCTATCTCTTTAGCTAAAAGGGGAAATACTCTCATTAATTGGATCTGGCTTCTTTTTTAAAAGATGCATGAAGTAAGGTCATCTTAATCACCAGATCACAGAAAAGAGTTCTTCTTATATCAAAAGGTCTGCTATAACACTTTATATAAGCAATCTAAGTATTCAGTGGACTATTATTTACAATAACCATTTCTAGGCACCTTTTGTGGTTAAAAATCTATAAACAGGGAGGAGTTTCCAGAAATCAGGAGGCATACTCTGGCAGTGGAATGGGTTTGCAGGATGCATTGAATATCTTCTATTTGTAACAGACGGTGCTCACTATGCTAAATGCTATCACATTTATTTCCTCTTTAATCTTCTAAACAACACTATGAAGTAGATGTCATTATTCCTCGTTTTATGGTTAAGAATGTAAATTGCCCAAAATCACAAGCTCGGTCACACACAACCAGAGCCCATTTTGAGCTCAGATCTAATTGTGAAAACCATATTCTTCACTTTTCTTACCTTTTGTATATTTAATTTCTGTACATCTTTACAGCATACAAAAGGAACTTTGCCAGCTATCCTACACTGCATATGAATTCAAAGATACCAATGCACATATTATAATCAACTGTTAATTTTCCATTTTCATGTCTGTTAAATGTTTTGCCTTTTTCCACCTTTGATACACTTTTTTAGCAGCAGGTTATGTTCTTACTTGGAAATGTTTGTTCCCTGACAAGAGTAAAAACTTTCATTTCATTAAATTCCCTTGTTCCTTTCCTCTAAGGAAAAAAAAGAAAGAAAAGAAAAGAAAAATATCTATTAAAGATCAACTTCAGGTAAGTGATCCATTCCTAGATTCTAAGTGTACCATTCTTAGAAGGGCTGAGTGATTATGAACTTTGAAAGCAGAAAGAAGAATGGGAAAAGTCTTCAGTGGTATCCCAAAATAGAACACTTCCTTTTCCACTATAATAATTATATATATATATATTTACTTTTTTTCTTTTTTCTCTTTTCTTTCTTTTGGAGAGGTTTTTGCTATAGGGCATGTACTCTCCCCAGAAAGACAGAGAGACAGAAAGAGAGAAATCACTCCCCAGGGGGCATGGCCATGCTGCAATCCCTTCTCCTCCATTCTTCTCTTGGGATCTTGGGCATGCATGCACACGCACTGGCGTAAGTTTAAGCCACCGGGTCCAGGTCCGCAACTGGAACCATGGTTGACTACATGGGAGTCCAGCGACATAGCCATTATGCCAATTGCTGATCCCAATATATATACTTACTTTTAAGAGAAGTCAGTCTTTATTTCAAAAGTCAAACTTTATTTAGTTTCACAACTAAATGTGGCTGAGTTGGTGATCAGTCAAAGTGACCAAATCCCATATCCTCAACTGACTCCTCTCTCTTCCTTGGCATCAACCTTGACTGGGACTGCAGCAGCAGCGGTGGCAGCAGCCACAGGGGTGGCAGCTACAAATGCAAATAGATCAGCTAAGAAGGCCTTGACCTTCTCAGCAAGTGGGAAGGTGTAATCAGTCTCCACCAACAAAGCCAGGACCCGCTTGTACCCATTGATGACAGAATGGGGCACTGATGCAATAGTTTGGTAGCCAATCTGCAGGCCACATTGGCAACATTGTGGACACCCTTCAGGAAGCAAGAATGCAGAGTTTCCTCTGTGATGTCAAGCACTTCAGAGTGTAGATGCTGCCGTTGTCAAACATTTGCAGGGTCATCAGCCTGAAGAAGGCGGTGGGGAGATGTTCAACATGTTCAGCAGTGTGGATTCGCCTACTCCCATCTTGTCGCCAGTCTTTATCAGCTGCATGTCACTCAGGATTTCAATAGTGCCCCTGGAGACCTTAGTGGTAATGCCCAAAGCCTGTAAGGTGGAGGTCTTCTCAGACCCCAGACCAGTGCTCTGGGCTGGCACAATGACTTCACAAGGGCAATGGCACCAGCACCGGTGGCAGCTGGAACCTTATTGGTCAGCAACATGTCCCTGATCTCAGTGAGGTCCTCCTTGGTGAACACGAAGCCCACATTTCCCCTGATGTGAGGCATCAGCTTCTCCAGAGCTGGGTTGTTTTACGATGCCCTAGTTGACTTTGAGCCTCATGGTGTTCTTTCCCATCAACACCATGGCCTTCCCGGAAGGCATAGGGACATACGAATCTGCTGCGTCTGCTTAGAGCCCACATAGTCTGTGCCCACGATGAAGCATTTTGGATAATCATCCAGAAGTGGGATTATCTTAAGGAAGTAGTTGGACTTCCAAGTCGCCCTGTCTTCCCTGAGCATCGCGGTGGTGCGTCAGGGATTGTCAAGCAGGGTTTAAAGACAATGTAAGTCTCACAAGGGCACCTGGAAAGAGGAAAACTATGATAATAATATTAAACAGATTGAAATTTAGTAGGGTTTTCCATTTCCATATGTAGTTGACAAATTTGTTATCTGTCATGGATTTTATAGTTGGTATGGAAAGTCAGACTGTGTTACCGACTCATGTCACAACTATTATTGACGTTTTCTTATGGACTAAGTAAGTATAAAAAAAGTAAAGGCATAAAATAATGAATAAAACAATAAAGTTATAAACCAGTGCTGTAGATAAATAATGTAAAGACCAAAATTTAACTAAATCAACAAAGTTTCACACAGGTCACCTTATATATATATAGACTGTGACCATCTCAGACTCCTATGTTAGAGCCAACTTCAGCTCTTGTCCATCTGCCTGCAAAATTACAGTACACTGAGAACAGTGTGTTTTCCGTCCAAGTGGAAACTTCCCACGATTAAGTTCCTGACATTTTGCTATATAAAAAGAAAAATCTAATTTCTCTACCAAAGAAGTAGGATTTCAAAATTGAACCTGGAAAAGTGAATTGTTCAAAATACAGTCTCTCATTTATTTGGAGTAGCCTTCCAGGACATGTAGTTAGAGCCACTGAAGAGCATAGTTCTTCATTTTTGGTTTATCATTAAAAATAAAAAGTGTCGATGTACTACATGATGATCCAAAAACCCCAAAGGGAGCTGGGATTGTTCAATCCAGAATAGACACATCAGTATCCACAAATATTTATTCACAGAAACTTCAGAGTTCCTGAATTCCTTCAGGATTAAGTTCTAAATCTTAGAATGACATACTTAGGCTTCTGTTTTCAGATTCCCATTTCCCCTTGTTCCTTCCCCAAATAGTATCTTTTACCTCCTTGGGATCTCAAGGCTTCTTGAGATCTTGCTATTTCCAAGTGTGGTGCAATTTTTTTGGCTTTTATGTACATTTAGCAAATAGCCTTTTCACACTTTTAGGACTAGCAAACTCTAATAAAACATGCTTTAAAATGTAATGCAAATTAAATTCTATGAATGCCCTTATAAAAGGAAAAAAATAATCAACTCAAGTGTCTGCTCTCCCAACATGCTTTATTTTCTGCATACTCTATTGCAGGTAGTTTATTATATTAGTTTACATTAAATAAAAATTAAATTAATTATATTTAATTACATTATTTTTACTTAATTTAGGACCATTAGACCATAAGTTTCCCAAGAGTTCTGTTTAGTTCATCTTTACGCTCTCAGCCCTTAAGCATGCTTTGTATTGGAATAGGTACTCAATTCATAGTTGGTTAAATAGTTATTTACTTTCCTGAACACCTATTACTTGAATTTAGTCATTTGAAATAAAAAGAGACATAAATAATACCTCTGACCCAAGAAGGTTTGCAATCTGTTTGCAAATGGAAGAGACAGGAAATAAAATTAATAGCAATAATTAATAAGTAATAGAAAATATTTATATGACATACAGTATATTTAAGGCGCCATTCCAAAAATTTTGTATGTATTAATGCATTTAATCTTTCTAATCGCATAGCATAATTCTATGTGGTATATATATTACCAGCAAGGAAACTGAAGCACTGAAATCTCTGGAAATTAGTTCGAGATAAGTAGTGATACTGGGACAAAACTTCAACCACTCTGGGACTAGAGTTAATCTTAATCTATATATTATACTGTCAATGATAACAATATAAAACATCAAATTTAATTAATGAAATCAAGATAACTGTAAATTCTATAATAATGATGTATTCCACTAGCACTTACAACATATCATACAAAAATATTCTATTATTTTAATTTCACTTTGAATCAAAGTTGGTACTTTGATCCCATACCTCCTTGCAAATACACCTATAAAAACTGCTAGTAGCTCCTCCTTAGGACTCCCCTCAAGAGTGGAGTATTAATTCCACTTCATATCAATTGCCACCCACTTCAACGATAGCATCTTAGTTTTTATTTCTTTTATATATTAAGGCCCCATGTAGGGTCTTACTCCCCGAGAAAATGAAAAGCACTCAAAAAAAAAATCACTCTTATACAGGACATATGTAAGCATACACAAGACTCAGGACTAGCACCAGATCAGAACAGAAAACCAAGTAGAATGTGCTTTTGAAGTCACATAGCTCCTTTCTTCTTTCCCTCATTCCCCATAATACCAATAGCGTTAACGCCCTCAACAGCCAATATCAACCATGTGTATAGTTAAGTCAACCCTTCCTTGAACTAAATAGAGATTCCTCAAGCCTTACCTTTATTAAGCATCTGTGTGCTGAACTTTTCAACCCATTTTTTTCCCCTTCCCTGGTCAATATTATTTTCAAATCTGTACTTGATTGCCTCTATTTCTTGTCTATTAACCCCCACGCAAACTTGGGTGTGATGCTAAACACATGCTTCCCAGCTCTCACTGTTCAGGTCTAGAGTTCTTGAATCATTTCAAACAAAACTCCTACTCTGCCTCAGGATGACATGCCAGTTCAGGTCACAGGTATTTGGAGAAAATCAGACAACTTCAGTGCTTTGACTAGGGCTATAGCATTAGTTGACCATAGGTGCATCAGCTACTGGGACTTCACATATTATAGAGATTCTTATAAAATAAGTAAGTAAATAAATAAATAAAAATAAATCCTACTGTTGGTAATTTGAAGCATTGAAGAAAGTTTATGCTCCAGAGGCCTATTTGGTAGCATCATCCAAAACTGATTTTTTGACATGCCATCTCTGTCAGACTCATGTAAAAAGCAAGTATGGTGTTACTCACATCTTTTATTTCATCATTATTTTTCAAATACAATATCTGTAAATATAAAGTTATACTTGTACATGATAATTTTCTCAACTCCAGACACCATGAGCCATGGAATTTAGAACAGGGCCATGGAGGCTGAATGGTGGTTCAGTGTGAAAAAACAATACTCTATGAGGCTGATCCGTAGGGCAAGGTTCTGGGTTCACATCCAGAGATATCCCTGCATAGTAGCCACACTTGCCCAAGATCTGGAGCTGCCTGAAGCTGAGGGTGTTACATGATATCAGGACCCTGGTGGCGGTGCAGTTTTTCTGTTTCCCTCTCTCTCTCTCTTTCTCTATGTGTCTCTCTTGCTCATAGAATAAATACATAAATAATTTTTTTTAAAAAACTAGGGCCAAAGTCAACTGGTGGCATGGTGATTAAGGCAGCTGGATTTCACATGGCCAACTGCATGCTTCAAGCCCAGACCTGAGGGCTTAAAAAGCAAGTCAGGTGCATGTGCATGAGTGCCAAAGGTCCTTAAGGATAACAGAAAAGAAAGCATTAAGATGCCACCACCTTCCCACCACCCTGGGGACAGGGAGCTTTTTCTCTCTCTCACTCTCTATCTCCAGCCAATGTACGCACCCTATAGAAAATTAAAACAAATATAAAAACTAGAGATACATATGTTACAACACAGTAAGAAGTAAAAAACACAATCAACAATACTTTCAACTCTTTTTTGAGATAAAAATACAATGTGTTTTACCAAGAGGCATATACGGATATCGCAGGTAGCATCACGTTTTTAAGTAAACTTTAACAGCATTATATATGCTGAAGGTAGACAGGATCACTGAGGATGCAGTCATCCTATTAACAGTATTACTGAAATCAGACTGTGACTTGTGGATATACATTTTCTTTGAACTTGATCATTGAGTAAAAGACATAAATGCTGCTGAATGATATTTCTTCTATGAAATGGCTTAACAAAAAATATGTAGAAATGAAGAAAGGTGGTACAGAGACACAAAAGTAGAAGCTTAAATAGCATGACCATCACATTCTGGAAAGTCAAATCTAGTAGACAACCGGTAGTAGTACAGTAGAGAAAAAATGAAAACCTTTTTGAAGCAAGAATTATGTGGTTCTTAAAGCAACAAGGTGGTCTGATAAGGTATGAAGATATCTGTAAATAGTCCAAACATAGTAGAATAACTGATATTTACTAAAGAAAGAAAAAACTATCAATCACATGTACATCTTTAAAGTAAAATGGGGAGTGGGAAGATCCCATCACAGAAAGTGCATTTCCCCATATGGAAAACACAAGATGCTTAATACTTATTCCATTTTTTTCAGGAAAAAAAATTGGGAACAGAGTATCTTAATTCATGGTTACTGTAATAGAATACCTAAGACTGAGGAATTTATAAAGAAAAGTGTTTATTGAGCTCCCAGTCCTGCAGGTTAGGGAGTCCAAGATTGGGCAACTACGTCTGGAAGCTGGTGGAAGTCTATGCTATGTCAAAACATAACAGAGAAGTAGAAGGGAAAATGTGCAACTCATGAGAAAAGGAGCAAAACATGAAAGGAGACCTCACTTTATAAGAACCACTCTCACAGTAACTCATTCTCACAAGAACTAACTTACTCCACTAAGACCTAACCACCTCTTAAAGATCCCACTCCCAATAAAGTCATCCTAGGAATTAAAGTTCTACATGAGCTTCAGAGTGGACAAACCACTCCTGAGTCATAGTCCAGGGTTCAGGATTCTGTTATCCTACCATATCTATCATCTTGTCATTCTTTAAAAATTACTTCTTTGCTTCCTCCTCTTTTCTCCTCTCATTCACCTTTCCCTCTTTCCCTCCCCTTCATCTTCCCTCAACAAATATTTATTAAATTCTCACTCTATGTCAAAAGCTTTCCTAGACATTTCATATCTGCATACACCATTTTCTCAGCCCAGCGCATACAAGCAATGGGTCCTGTAGATTCATCCTCGGATTGAATCCAAATGTCTAGCTTTGGCATGTTACTTAATCCTTCAACTGCTATATTCTCTTCTGAGGATGATAATTTTATAAATCTTAACTACTATTATAATTAAGGTTTTGAAGATTCCTCATGGCCTCACCATCTGTGATACACTTCCAAAGGCTGATTTGTAAACTTCTAGGGTTCGATAGCATTGTGTACGCACACGCGTGCGTGTGTGTGTGTGTGTGTGTGTGTGTGTGTTCAATACAGAGATGCACCACTTAGATCTCTCTACAAGAAAGGACTTGCTTCCCAGTTTACAGAGAAGGTGGTCATCAAATAGTCTTTACCAGTCAGCTTCAGGTTCTTTCTCAACTCCAGAGAGTAATCTTCACCTCACCCATAGTTATGTACTTCCTAAGGCAGTCCACAGCCAGCCATTGAGTGAGAGGTAGATTTAAAGATCCAGGCTGACTTGGGACAGCTCCAAAGGGCACTACTTGTTCCAGAAGTCCTACTGTGTTGGGCTTTGGCAGATGTGCATCACATTTTTTACTTTCCCTCAGCCTAATTTTGCTTAATCCCCCATCTTTTACTCATGTGAAATGTCTTGTACTCCAAACTCCAACTGAGAATCTGCCTTCGGAGAGCCTAACCGAGGATCACACCATAGCCGTGCTCTACCAGCTTATTTCTCTACCTAACTCACTGACTGGACTCTATGATCCTGGAAAACAGAAAATCCTACTTAGCTCTGTATCCTTAGCACATAACAAATGGTGATTAAATAGAAAAAATTGATCAAGATCCCCTCATTGAATTAAATGGAAAATAAAATCTAGGCCAGTTAGTGGTGTGGTGATTAAGGCAGCTGGATCTCACATGACCAATTGCCCAGTTCAAGTCCTAGACCAGGCTGCTTGAAAAACATGACAGATTTGTGTGTGCCTGACTAAAATCCTGAAAGGAGAAATGGAGAAGGGATTGTGTGGCACAACCATCCCCCATGGGGAATGCTTTCTCACTTTCCTTCTCTCTCTCTCTCTGGAGAGTGCCTACACCCTCTTGTAAATATTTTTAAAAATTTAAAAATGGAAATAAATAAGTAAAAATAAAATCAACTTGAGGAAAAAATTAAAATTTTTAAAAATAGAGGAAAATTGAATCATCATAAAAATAACGTTTCATGTTAACTTAAAATGTTCCTCATGAATGAGGTAGCAGTTCTTTTATAAACTGCATGTAGTACATTAGAGGAAGTAAATTTTATCAGTAAACTCAACACTGCTCTGGACAGAATCCCCTTAACCTCTTAACAGCTGCAACAGCTTTTTTTTTTTTTTTTTTTTTTCCCTTTCCAGTGCTTACTGTGTGTCTTTGCAGAAATCAAATAATGAACAATGTATGTACGACATCTGGTGGCTCCCAGATTATGTTACATCTTTGCCTGGAATCTGAGCAAACTTCTCTTAGCCTCAACTTTTTCTTATATTGAAATCTTACCACAGGATTGACATAGTTTGGTCAGCCAGTGCTGGGATAATGAGAGCTATTAAATTTGCTGAAAATGCCAGTTGTGATGAACATAACAGTCTCATTCTTTAAATCCTTTGATTTATATTGTCTTAAGAATTAATAATCATTCACCCAATTAAATGCTCTTGGTCTGGGCCTCTGTCCAATTCTATGTCAGAGAAGGCGATAAGACCTATTAGCTATAAGCCTTAAATTAACCAGTATCAGACCCAAGGGAAGTGTGTTGCCCAAATGAGGCACCTCCCTTCTGATTCCACACCAGCATGATGGATGCCAGATAATATCTTCATTACGTGACTGCTGTTAGGGTCTGCAGAACAGATTTACATGTTGTAAGACAGTTTAAGATCTCATGATAATTTTTCCACCATTGATGATTTAAATGTAGACATTTCTAAAAATCTATCAAGTATTCTATGGCATAATATAAATGTACACAAACATACACATCTAAAGGCAGCAAATGTAGAATAGAAATAATAGAAGAATTTTACATGCTGCTGATGATATTATAGTAAATTCTGGTGACTAGCACTTTGACTTTAAAAATATTCTGATAAGGCCAGCTTTTTCACACAGTGGTTAATGGAACTGGATCCCACTTGGCCATCCATGAGATAAAGCCCAGACAGGTGAATTGAAAAATATGCTTGGTGCATGTGTGTGCACACCCCCAAATACCAACAGGGAAAAGAATTAGAGAAGAAATTGTGGCATGTTTGTGCCCTATTGGGGCATTTTCCCTCTCCCTCCTCTGTCTGTCTCTCTGTTTCTCTCTGGCAAGCACATATGTCCTTTGGCAATTAAAACAAAAATAAAGAGAAGAAAAAATACTCTGAAAAAAGAAAAAGTATGACCAAATTATTTTGTTATTTAAAAAGAGGTTTATTAAATAAAGGTGAAATTCTATTTATCTGTATTATTTGAATAATTGATTTTATTCTATCCTAATTTTGAATGATTTCTTATAGCATTTGTTGAAAAAAATGTTCAAACATATGAAAATACAGATCATACATCAAGGAAAACTAGAGGGGACCAGCAGTTAGCATAATGGCTATGTTGCTGGACTCCCACGTAGTCGACCGCGGTTCGATTCCCAGACCCAGTGGCTTAAACTCACACCAGGCACTTGTGCGTGCGTGCCCAAGATCCCGAGAGGAGAATGGAGGAGAAGGGATTGCGGCATGGCCATCCCCCCTTGGGGGTGATTTCTCGCTTTCTGTCTCTCTGTCTGGCTGGCAAGCGCACACGCCCTATAGCAAAAACCGCTCAAAAAAAAAGGAAAATTAGAGAAGAAAAAATCAAATCAAGATGATAATATGTATAGTATCCTCAACTGAACTGGTGTGAAATGTATTCATGTTGGATAAATTCACTTTACAAACTAAGTGATATATAGTGATTGAATGTATAAAATAACTTTCAAAAAATTTAGGAAACATTTGCTAAGTATATTCAATTTCTTTAGGATACAAAAGAAATCCAGTAAAGCTGGGTTAATGTTTGGTGCAGTTCACATGGATTTGAGCATATACCACTTTGTAGCAGGCTAAACTATAGACTTTCCTTTGAACTACAAATCCTCAATAATAAGAACCAATGAAAAGGGTCAGCAAAGCTAAATAACCATGGAAATTCGGGCAGTTTTACACTCTTCACTTTCAAAGTTGACAAGTGTCATTGGGCTGAGGTCAACTTTGGTATTCAAATAAGAATGTATCTACATTCTTTGTAACTAAAGCTTAATAAACATTTTTTAGACTGTATTTTTAGTGGAAACTTCAGTAAATCCTCAATCTTTTGATTTTTCTTCTACAAACAATAGACACTTTTCCTCCAACAGTGATACTGGAAAAGATATCTTTATTAGTTTCATCTAAGCATGTGAATTGTCTAAATTAGAATTACCAGAATTTATTGAATGTAGTTCAGAGAAAAGCCAGAAGATTTTCTGGATAAAGTTACCTTACAGCTTATTTTTTTTCCACTTGATTTATAATGATTTGTGTTTAATCTCTTGACTACAGAGTGTACCACAAGAGTATGATTAGTTAAAAAGGATATGAGATATTTGTTCTTATTGCCTGCTAGGGATACTATAAATTCATGGATTAGTAAACTCATCCAGATATGGGTATACGCATGTTGAATATTAAATCTCTTTTTATTTATTATTCTTACTATATTATGATGCTTATTTATCATGCTTATTAAACTTTAAACTTAAAATCAGTTTCAGAAGTTACCTTATTGCTTCCTATCATAAATAAACTTCTACACGTACACCATATTGACTTTATCCATTCACCAGGTTATATATGTTGTGACTATTGAAAATAATGCTGGAAAAAAATACTGCTACAATGAACATAGGCACATAGATATCAGTGTGAGGTGCTGATTCATTTTCTTTGGGTATATACCCAGAAAAGGAAATTGCTAAGCCATATGTTAGTTCTAGTTTTAATTTGAGAACAACATGAGGAACCTCCATATTATTTTCCATAATGGCTGTACCAATAAAATTTTTTGTTTTTTTGAGAAGTTGTGCTATGGGGCGCATGTGATCACCAGACAGGCAGACAAAGACAGAGAGACAGAAAGCGAGAAATCACCCCTCAGGGGGGATGGCCAGGACGCAATCTCTTTTCCTGCATTCTCTTCTCAGGATCTTGGGCATGCACACACATGCACCCGGGGTCACCAAGTCTGGGAGTTCAGCGACATAGTCATTATGCCATTTGCTGGTCCCACCAATATAATTTTTATTAAGAGCATTCAGAGTTTCCATTCCTCCTCACCATCATCAACACTTGCTGTCTTACTTATTTGACAATAGCTATCTTATCAGGTGTGAGTTGATATCTCATTTAGTTTTTATCTGCATGTCTCTGTTAATGGTTTCATTTAGTCACAGAATAGGAA